>JAOWBW010000283.1:411270-1107760 GCA_026119855.1 Campanula takesimana
TTTGTGATCAGCACAGGTGTATTTCAACTCTTCAACAAGACAAACCAGCAAGAGGAAGCAAATCAGCAGATCAGTTAACAAAGTTGCCGATCAACTTGATACACAAGTTGCCGATCAACAACAGCCGATATAATAGACAGTCTGCACTGTCAGTCAGTGACATCATTTCATTAAAGTCAACCTTGCTGATTGTCTCTATACTGTTTTATTATAAAGTAGTTTACCTACTCTGTAATGATTTCTACGCCGTCTGACACATAGCTACTTTTAGCTATACTCTGTCTCTACTTGCTTTTGCAGGTAACCCGGTTGAGACAAAGGGTCTTTACCCATCAGACTTTAAGGCACGCGTATCTTCGCCATTAATGCCAAGGATACTGCATAAATGCTCCTCACCTACCCAGCTGGAAATTCAAATGTTATCCTTCTTCAACAAGCTAAGACATTAACTCCTCCTAATATAGAGGACTCAGTGCATTGAAGAAGGTTGGTGATTTTAGTGCATGAAGAGAATTGGTTGTTTGCAGCATTCATTGAAGCTCAAACATTCCTTGTCCAGATATCATTAGATCATTTAATAGGACATACACTTGTGCACAAACTCTACAACACTGTTAGTATTCCCGAACTAGATTATTTTAAGGAATACGTTGTCTGAGTTTTCACACCCCCACCTGAGTGAGATAAGTTCTTTTGAACTTGCCGCTCAAATACACTTGGTCAGATATTTGCTTTACGATTCATTAAACTATCTCGAATTTAGTCTTGTATCCGGCAAAGCCGCTCTTGTAATAGACTAGGATATTTAATAGTGCTCTTAACCCAAATCCAAGTTCTGACCAAACTTGGTAGAGGACGTAGCAGTATTTACACTGTGAACCTCTCCAAATCTCTGTGTCCTCTGTTACTTACTGTCCTTGCCGGTTGGAACTCTATCACCGGCAAATCATTACTGTTCTTGCTGACTCATCATCATTTCCATTGACCAATCTCTTGAAACTGCATTGAACTTTTAGAAACTACTTTGTGTTTAACCAAGCTCTCAAAACCTTTTATAAACTGATTTTGTGTGAGTTAAAACAAGTCATATCTTCTCCGCTGCGCTTACTGATATAGTTTGCAATCTGATAAGTGACTTTGCATTTATAAACGTGTTTCTTTGAAAAAGTTTTAATTAGGCTATTCACCCCCCCCTCTAGCCTATTTTCCTACCAATTGGGCCTAACAATTGGTATCAGAGCTTGGAATTTTGAAAGAAAATTTCCAAGCTTTGCAGCTTGTTTGCCGATACCATGGCAGGAAAATCATGCAGTCATTCAACATCACCACCATTCCGTTGTTGAATGTCAACGAGTTTGGTGTCTGGAAATCTCGTATGATAAAGTATATGAACTCAATCGATGACCGGTTGATGAAGGTCATAGAAGGTGGTCCAATCATTCCGTTAAAAGTTTCAACCACCTACAGACCTATTCCCTCCACTCCGCTGACACAACATGCTGATCGAGAAACTGAACAGGAAACCCATGTTCAGATTGATGAAACTTTGATTGAGAAACCCAGAGAGGAATGGACCGACGACGACAAACTTTCTGCTGCCCTAGATGGAAAAGCATGCCACATTATCTCATGTGGATTGGATGACAAGCAATACAAACTTATTGACTTGTGCTCCACGGCTCAAGAATGCTGGAACAAGCTCCTTGCATACTTTGAAGGTGACGAGCAGGTGAAGGACAACAGACTCTACGACTGCATTGCTGAGTTTGAATCCTTCAAGAAACAGATGGTGAATCACTAAGGAGTGCCTACGACAGATTTTGCGAGGTAAGTAATTTATGTGCTTCATTAGGTAAAGTTTATACTATGAAAGATCTTAATATTCGTTTTCTAAGTTCTTTGGGAAATGAGTATCATACTAAGGTCACCGCTGTTAGAGAAGTGAGAGACTTAAACAAGACTTCTATTCAGAATCTTGTGTCTAGTCTATTTCTGTATGAGAGAGAACTGCAAAAACTTAACGTTCTCGACAAAAATTTCAAAAACTTGTCTCTATCAGCTCAGTCACAGATATCCTTTCCTTCAAACAAATTCCCTCCTATAGATCCACCTCAAACATCCTGCAGTTCCAATACCCATGAAATAACCTCAGAAAAACTATGGAAGAAGACGAATTTGCCGCCTTCGCTAGGAACTACAAAAGGTTTAAAGACTTCAAAAGGATGCAGAAAGGAAACTACCAGCAACCAAAATCCTTCACACCACCATTTCAGAAACCAGCAAGCTACAATAAACCCTCTACTAGTGCTACCGATGGAAAGAACAACAAAGGTGATCTGGTCTGCTTCAACTGCAGAAAACCTGGTCACTTTGCTTCTAAATGTCCTCAACCAAAATATGAATACATGAGGAAGTCATTCAACCAGAGACATCCTAAGTCTAGAAGCTTTGTTGCCGATGAAAGCACAGAAAAGGCCTTGCCGGTTTGGTGTGAAACTGATTCCGATGAAGATGCCGATGAAGATGAAGATGCCGATGTAAGTTTTGTCGCCCTAGATTTGGAAGATGCCGATGTATCATCCTTGCCGACTCCAGTCTACCGAGATCCATCTCCACCAAGAACTCCAGTCAAGAAGAATCTGCTGGAAGACCTCAACCAACCTTCAAAGAAATAAGTGTCAAAGCTGAAAACCCATATGGATACAAAGTACACCAAGTGGGAACCTCACTCTATGGCCAGTGTAACTCTTCTCAATTCACCACCAACAAATCAAAATCCTTACCGATGACCAAAAAACTATTATTCAATGAACAATCTAGCATTGCCAAAAACATATCAAAACCCATCTCTTCCCTACCTGACTTCTCTCCTGGACCCATTGCCTCTGCTCCTAAATTTTGGCTGATCCTTGTCCTGAAATATCCAAAGCTGAAATGATAGAGACAATGGATGAACTTTTTATCGATCATGAGAAGCTGAGTAGCGTTCATAAAGTGATGGCTGCTGATTTCAAAAGAATTTCTAACGAGAATAGCTCGCTTATGTCTGAACTTTCAGTTCTCAAAAGACACGAGCTTGAGTCTACTTCTTTAAAGAAAGAAAACCTGGATCTCAAATGCCAAGTAGCAGTATTGATAGCTCAGATCGAAGATCTTGTGAAAAGAAACAATCATCTCTCAAGGATTGTTGATTCTTACACAAAATCTAGAGTTGCTGTTGAAACTATCCTACAGACCCAAATGTCATATAAGGACCAATCTGGGTTAGGATTTGATTCCAGCAGCAGTAGCTCTACTGAAACTTGTGCTACCGAGAAAAAGGATGAGAAAGTTGAATGTAATCCTGTTAACTCAGTGCATAAGGATGCTAAGCCAATTTACAGTGCTGTGGCAATGAAGTATCCTAAGAACCAGAACAAAAGGAATGATAAGCCAAAACAAAGATATGTTAAGGTTGCTGATACTGAGTCTGCCGATAACGGTATTCTTGGTGAATACATCAGCAGAGCAAGTGCTGCCGATCTGACCTCCTCTGCTGCCGATGGACAAGTGCCTAAAAAGGTAACTGCCAAAGGTAAACAGAATGGAAAGAAAGGCAACACTGGCACCTTTAAACATACTAAGTTTGTGCCTGCTCAATTCCCTAGTTCTGCCGATGCACCGACTAAACAGAATGATATTCTACCGACTCCACAGCCTATCAGTCAAGTGAGATGTTCTAATTGTTTTGACTATGGTCACAAGGCTCATGAATGCCTCTTGAAGCATCTATCTGGACCCACTGAGGTTACATCCTCTAGTGGTGGCCAGATGTGGTTGCCAAAGAGGAACTAACCCTCGTACCCATGAATAAGGGGGACCATAAGCATACCGTTTTATTTCAGGAATGCTTCATGGCCTCAACTGGTGCAAGCAAGGATTTGTGGATTCTAGATAGTGGCTGCTCAAGACATATGACAGGATTTGCAGATCTTCTTGCCGATACTATCGAAGCATCAGGTCCCCCAGTAGTGTTTGGTGATAATGCCAGAGGAAAAATCGTCGGTATAGGTACCATCAAGAGAGGTGCAGTTACTGTACAGAAGGTCTCTCTAGTGGATGGTCTGAAACACAACCTTCTATCAATATCACAATTCTGTGATAAAGGAATGCAATGCGTATTTACTACTTCCAGTTGCTATGTGAAAGACATTGCTTCCAATGAAACTCTTCTCACTGCCAAACGTAAAGGTAACATTTATGCAGTAGACTTAAGTGCTATTACTGGTGTTGCTAATGTTTGTTTTGTAGCTAAGAACATCAGTGAGAACTCATGGCTATGGCACAAGAGACTCAGTCACTTGAACTTCAAATATCTATCCAAGCTTGCCGGTTCAAATCTTGTTAACGGTCTGCCTCAAGTGTCTGCTGATCAAGCAAAGAAATGCAAGGCCTGCCAGCTTGGAAAACAACATAAGTCATCTTTCCGAAGCAAGCCCTGCATGTCAACTTCTAAGTGCCTCCAAATGCTACATATGGATCTATTTGGCCCCACATCTACAGCAAGTATCGGGGGAAGTAGATACACCTTGGTTGTAGTAGATGATTCTCTAGATATACTTGGGTGGAAACTTTCAGTCACAAAGATGACACATATGCTGTTTCCACCAAGTTATTCAGACTACTACAAACTCAGAAAGAAAGCGATATCATCAGTATGAGATCAGACAACGGCACTGAATTCAAGAACAATGGTATTGCTCAGTACTGTGATGATCATGGTATAGACCATAACTTCTCAGCTGCCGGTACACCACAACAAAATGGTGTTGTTGAGAGGAAGAACAGAACTCTCATTGAAGCTGGTAAGACCATGATTGCCGAAGCCAGGCTGCCGAAGTACTTTTGGGCTGAAGCGATCAATACAGCCTGCTTCACCCAGAACAGATCTCTAATCAACAAATTCCTTAACAAGACTCCTTATGAACTCTGGAGAGGCAGAATTCCCAACATTGGATTCTCAAGATATTCGGCTGCAAATGTTACGTGCTATACAATGGAAAAGAGCACAGAGGTAAATTGATGAGAAAGCTGATGAAGGAATCTTTGTTGGATACGCTAAACACAGTAAGGCCTTTCGAGTTTTCAATAAGAAACTTTTGAAAATTGTTGAATCTGTTCATGTAACCTTTGATGAATTTGATTTGTTAGAGTCTGACAAGGCTCCAAATAGTACTAATGTGTCTAGTGCTCATGAGACAGGTGAATCCAGTAATACTAATCCTGCAGATCAAGTACCAGCTGCTGATCCAGTCATTTCAGCAGAAGAATCAGCAGATGCTCCGTATTTTCCTTCATCAGCAGAACCAGAACCTGCTGATGAATTTCATAATCCGTTTGCCGATGCAAACTCTGCTGATCATCCTGAAGACAGATCTAACCCTCAACCAATTTCTGTTATAAGACCTATTCCTCCAAGCTTTCATCCACCTCTCACTCAAAGTTCTTCTCCTACACCTTCTGCTGATCTTGATCCTCCTCTAGAATCCTTACAACAAGAATCAGTAAGACAAGATGTGCCGAGAGAAGTCAGAACTGTTCGTGATCATCCATTAGAAAATGTGATTGGTGATGTCTTTGGTCCCAGATTAACTAGGAACCTTAGTAGAGCATTTGCTGAAAGCCTTTTCTCATCTGCTATGGTCTCCGATATAGAACCAAAGAAGACTGAAGAAGCTCTTGCCGATCCTGGTTGGATTGAAGCCATGCAAGAGGAACTGAATCAGTTTGAAAGATGCAAAGTATGGGAACTTGTGCCAAGACCAACTTCTCAGCAAGTTATTGGTACTAAGTGGGTTTACAGGAACAAATTGGATGAAGCTGGGAAAATCATTAGAAACAAAGCAAGGTTAGTTGCTAAAGGCTACCGTCAAGAGGAAGGAATCGACTACGATGAGACATTTGCTCCTGTTGCAAGATTGGAAGCTATAAGACTTTTCTTAGCCTATGCTGCCTTCAAGGAATTCAAGCTATATCAAATGGACGTGAAAAGTGCCTTCCTGAATGGAGAACTCCAAGAACTAGTCTATGTTGAACAACCACCAGGTTTTGAGGACTCCAAGAAGCCTGATCATGTCTACCGATTGAAGAAAGCACTCTATGGCTTAAAGCAAGCTCAAGAGCATGGTATAAAACCCTTTCTAAGTTCTTACTTAGCGATGGCTTAGGCTTCACTCGAGGTAAAATCGATACTACTTTATTTGTTGCCAAGCATAAGGGTCATTCATTGTTTGTTCAAATTTATGTCGATGATATTATTTTTGGTTCCACTAACGAATCCCTTTGCAAGAGATTTGAGAAACTGATGCAGAGCAAGTTCGAGATGAGCATGATGGGTGAACTAACATATTACCTTGGACTGCAAGTCAAACAAACCCATGAAGGAATATTCATCAGTCAAGCCAAGTATGCCAAAGAACTTATCAAGAAGTTTGGCTTTGACAATGCTCACTCTCAAAGCACACCGATGGGCACTAACATTCATTTAGATAAGGATGAGTCTGGTAAGAAAGTAGACATGACTGTCTACCGAGGTATGATAGGCTCACTCCTCTATCTTACTGCCAGTAGACCAGATATTATGTTTGCTGTTTGTGTTTGTGCCAGGTTTCAAGCTGACCCTAGGGAATCCCATTTGCAGGCTGTAAAACGTATTATTAAATATTTATGTGGCACTGCTAACCTTGGATTATGGTATGCAAGAGATTCATCTTTCAATCTTATAGGTTATTCAGATGCAGACTTTGCAGCTTGTAGGGTGACCAGAAAGAGTACAAGTGGAACTTGCCAATTTCTTGGTGATAGATTGGTGTCTTGGTCCTGTAAGAAGCAAGCATCAATTTCCACTTCCACTACTGAAGCTGAGTACATAGCTGCCGGCAGTTGCTGTTCACAGATTCTATGGATGAAGCAGCAGCTGGTTGACTATGAAGTACCATCTCAAATTTGTCCCATCTATTGTGACAACCAATCAGCAATTTCAGTATCAAACAATCCGGTCATGCATTCCAAAACCAAGCACATAGACATCAAATACCACTTCCTGAAGGAACATGTTGAAAAAGGGAATGTTGTGCTGCTCAAAGTCCATACCGATTTCCAAAGAGCAGACATACTAACAAAGCCCTTGGATCAGAAAAGATTTGAATTCCTCAGAGGTGAATTAGGTATGATTGATTTTTATGGTTAAAATTGCGCTAACTTTGCTACTTTGTGTTAGTCTGCCGATCAAATCAGCAGAGCATCAAATTATCTTGCCGACTACGAACATGCCGACAAAATCTTGCCGATCGAAAATTTGTCAAAATCATCTTGCCGATTCTATCTATATATCTTGCCGATTCAAGCTATCTTGCCGATTAATGAAATCAAATCAGCACGTCTCTGCAAAAGTTAAGATTCCTGACACATGACGTAAGCAATCAAATCAAAGGTACATCGGTCACACTTTCTCCCTGACACGTGTGTGTACCTTTCTTATCCAAAATCGTGTCAAGATGTATTCCATTTAATGCGATACATCAGCAGGTAAACAGGTCATCATCACTTCTATTTTATTTTTGACTAATTTACCCTTTCTCCCTCTTACTTTTAACTGTTCACCTTACCGATTTGTGTGCGCATTAATTTTTGCGTGCGCACGGTCTCCGAGACAAAAGGTACAGTTATTTCTCTCCCTTGCCCTTTCATATCTCTCTCTCCCCCATAACATATATAACGCCTTTCAAAATTCCATTAAGCTTTTTCTCCGCCATTTTATTCTCTGCTCTCTATTCTCTCTATCTCTCCTATTTCCAGATTATCAGTTCATCGTTTTATTTGTTCATCTATTCATAATCTGGTAAGTGTTTATTCTCTGCTCATTTCTAATCATTTATGGTTTGATTTGTCTTTATTTCTAACATTGAGAGTTATTTGAGTAATTTTGCAGACAATGTCCGGTGAAAAAGATATCTACGGAGGCTATGTTGACTCCGACTACTTCAACGACGAAGCCGACGGGGTTTTCTTGAAGAATCTTCTTATTGGGTCCTTGCTTGATTCGTTCATCACTCCATCAGGAGTTAGTTCAGTATTTGTGGATCTTGTCAGAGAATTCTTCTCCAACTCTTCTGTTGTCCGCTCTCGTGCTGACTCCTCCGTTAACGTCTCCATCAATTCTACTGTTTTGGGCGTGCAGATCTCTATTTCTCCCTCTTCTATCTCTGAAGTTTTTCCCAATCTTGGGAATGAAGGGTTGAGTGCTCTAGTTGATGAGCAGGAACTGGATAAGGCTTGGATTATCATGAGAGGTGCTGGCACAAGGCTTAGTGGCACTAATCATCTGAAGATTCATTATCCCCGAAGATACTATGCTTTGGCTGAGATAGTTGATAGATGTCTCATTTGCCGATCTGGATCCCACAGCAATATTACTGATGTGCAATTTGAAGCTATGGCCGCCATTGTTCTGCAGATTGAGTTCAACTGGTGTGCCTACATATTCAGGATTATCGCTACGGCTGCTGATAAGTGGGCTTCTGACAGATTGAAGAACAAGGCCAATCCTGGAAAAGGATGCCATTATCTGTTGATAAGTATGATTCTGAGGAGAAATGCCAATGTAGTGGCTGCCGATCGCTTTCCATCCAGCTTGCCTTTCAATAGGTTGAAGTTCTTTGATGCTAAGGATTGGAAAAGGATTTCAAAGAATGCTTCCAGTGCCGATGCCCCTTCTGTTGCTCCTGCACCTGTTGTTTCTAAAAGGAAGAAAAAGGCAAAGACCATTCCTTCAGTTGCTTCTCAATCAGCAGCAGTCTCTACTCCTGCTACTTCAACAGATAGGATTCTTGCCGATTCTACTCCTGGTGCTCCAAAGAAAAGGAAACTGATAAAGGTTGCCGATCAAGTGGTGACAAAGAAGGTGAAGCTTGCCGATGAAGTTCCTTCTTCCACTATTCCTCCTGCTGATCCCAGAGCTAAGCTAATTAGGTTTGCCCCTGCTCATCTTGCCTGTGCTTCCCTATCTACCGATCCTGCTGTCAAGGTTGAAATTCCTGATGAAGAATTCACTGATGACTTTGCCGATGGCAAAAGTATTGAGGATGTCATTGAGAAGCTCAAGTCTCAGACTCCTAGGAAATGCGCTCCAATCAGAAACCCAACCTTCCACACCTTCTACAAGAATCCTTGGTCCTTCACCAACAAGGTCTTGAACAAGAAATGGGTCTTTCCGATTGACCATCTGCCTCCCTTTATTCGTCGTCTTCTTCAGTTTCATGAAGAGATGAAAGACACTGTCACTCCCGGAAATCCTGCTGATTATGTTGATCAAAGGAGTTTGGACAGACGGACTGATATGTGGAAAGAGAAGTTTGTACCTCTATCAAAGTTCAAGCAGTTGAAAGAGGCTGAACTAAAGCTCAATTTTGGTCGGTATTTTGAATTCCTACCACTTTCCTGGAACCAGATCTATCTCTTTCAAGACAGAATTAGACAAGATATGATGGTTCAGGATGTATGGATTATCTACGCCAGGACTTTTAATCAGCTCTCTCAATTCACAGAGTTTGATCCTTATCAGATAGGCAGAATGGAGAATAATGAAGATCTTCTGACCTACAATGATGACGAGGCTCCTGCTGACAGTCCTCTCAATGCTCACTTCTTCAGATCAGTCAAGAAAGTCACTATGGACTTGATTGACAAATCCAATGAATTTCTGCTGAAGCAAGATGCCGATCGCCTAGCTGCCGAAAATCTTGCCGATCCATCTGCTCAAGCTCCTTCTCCCAGCAGCAGCAAGACTTTATCTGATGCCGATGTTCATTCTGCCGATGATGTAGATGCTGCTGATAATTCTTTTATTGCCGATGGTGACTCTGCTGACAGTGATTCTGATGCTAATAATGATGATGGTGCTGATTTGCTTGGTGATTTGGTTTGTGCTCACAAAGCTGCTGCTGACTCTCCTTCCACTTCAGTTACAACAGATAGTGACAAGATGCCAATCAGAACTGTCATGGCTAAAGCTTCCACTGCTGAAGTCTATGCAGAATCTGTACTTGAGGGTGATAGTAGTGTTGAAGGAAGGCATTCCGGTGATTCTATAGTGGAATTTCATGTTGAGCAAACTTCAGACAATCAACCTCTGATGGGTCTATCTGCCGACCTTGCTGCTCCAGTTGAGACAACTATGGACACTCAACAGTTGGATGTATCTGTTTCAGGAGGAGAACTTGCTGAAAAAGTGACTAATGAGACAACTGCTGACACTCATCTTACTGAGAAAACTACAGACACTCAGTTAATATCAGTCACCCCTGAAATACAGATTGTTCCTCCTACTGGAATCAAGGAGGTTGTGGAGTTGGGAGGAGGTGCTGATGATAGTACTCCTAATATGGATGCTGACATTGCTGCTAGTCTACAGTTTGAAGAGATTCTTCATCAGCCTTTGTTCAGCTTGCCATCCGTTATCATCCCTCTCTTACCGGCTCCTGCTGCTGCTCATGCCGATGTAGATCATGCTGATGAAGCTGATCCTGTTGCTGCTCGTGCCGATGTAAATCATGCCGATGAGATAGATCCTGCTGATTACATGGTGGTTGGAGAACAAGCCTTTGTTGATCCTGATGCTGTTGATACTTCTCCACCACCCAGCTATGATTATTTTCTCAATGGGAAGGATATGATGTGCTCCAACTGGTACACTTCCAATGCATCTATCCCCTCCAACAAATTTGGACAGCCTCTCTTCACTGTTCATCCAAGGTTATCCTTCAAGTATACCTTAGGCAAATGTCCACTCCCCTTCGGCAAAGACCACCCTCATGTAACCAAGCATAAATTCTCTCCAGGAGGTTCTACCAGTGATAGTCCAATCTATCTTCCCTGGATTCTCAATGATGATGACATTGTTCGTTCAAAGGGAAAGACTCCTCGGATTTCTAGACTTAAGAAGAAAGTGGTCTATGACCCAATTCGATCTAGACCAGGACAGATAAAGATTAGAGGTGAATCTACCCTTCCCGGTCCTTCTCCAACTGAAGTGTGCATTACTACAAATGGATGGATGAGAAGCTGCTTGATGATCAATGATCTGCTGACTGACATCATTGAAGTTAGGCATACCAATCCTCGTGGCCTTCTTTATTTAATCAAGTCTGCCGCTTTGGCTATGACTCTGCCATTATTCCATCCTCGTCAGCGTGCCGATCATCTAGTCTATACCTCAAGGCTGATGAATGCCGGGTTAATGACTATGATTCTTGAAGGTCGTGCTTACTTGAACTTAATCTTGGCTACCTTCCTTTCACTTGAAGACAGTGGTATGTTTCTGCTGCCGACTGATCGTGCCGTTATAGTTCATCCTGCTTTTCCTTTGCCGATCTGTCGTGCCGATGATTCTGATGATCTCATTGTCTCAACTTTTGTCCCTGCCGATTTCTTCTCTTCTGCTGATGATGCTGCCCTTCAATGGTTCTTACTTATTCCGGCTGCTCCTGTTCCTCCCTCTCCATCTCAGCCGATCTTGATCTCCTCTGATGATGAGATGATGACTGATGATGTGCTTATTGAAGATGCTGATCTGAATAATGAAGATTTTATCCCTTCAATAGTGCTCCCGACGTCTGCCAGTATTTTCCAGCCTACCATCGTCAACAGTCTGTATGAGTATTTGAAGTTTAGTGAAGGCGATTTCACAAATCAGCAAGTGCCTGCCACTCGTGCTGATGTTGGTGATATGGCTCTTTCTGTTGGTGACCTGGTTAAGGATGTTCATAAAGACCTGGTTAAGCGTCTACGTAAGTCCAATCAGGAGGAGGAGAATACTCTGGTTAAAGAATTGAAAGCTCTCCTTGCTGACAGAGACGAGCGTATTATGGCTCTTTCTGAATCCTTGGGGACAACTCATAACATTCAACAGAATCTTGTTGATAATCAGAGGCTGCAGATAAGAGATATGGGAAGACTTGAAACAGAATTGTCTAAGACCAAAGCTGCCCTTGCCGAAGCTAATCTGAAGATAGCTGCTCTTGAAGCCAACAACAAGATGCTGTCTGAAAGATTGGAAAGTGCGCAGAGAAGACAGAGCAAAGCAAAGAGGAAAGCTGAAAGAAAAGAAGAAAGAGCAAGGAAGAAGGCCAGGAAGACTGAATCTACAAAGGACTCAACTCCAGCAGCAGATCCCAAGATTTCTGATCCTCCAGCTGCTGATCCTTGAGTCACATAGCCTATGATGTAGATATCTTATTGAAGACCTTCGCAGACAAATTTCTTTGCTTATAAAATTTTTATTGTGCTAATATGTTTTTCTTATATTTGTGTTGTTATCTGCATTATTCTGTGCTATTTCCTTTTGCAGATCATCACTCTTGCCGATTCCTTGAACCGGCTTCACCATTTATTTTGGTGAATCCACCTTTTGCATTAGACATCTAGTGTGACTTACCTTAGGATTTGGTTATACCTAGATATCCTTAGAAATCTTTTCCCTAAGATAAGTGATGTCTTTAGCTTTAAGGGTGATTGGACTTAAGTAATTAGGAGGAGATTGTTGTTCAAATAGATACCTAGGTCCTAGAATTACTTAATCCCAATCATGTCTACACTTAGGGTCCCCCAATTTTATTAGAACCTTTTTAAGGTGCCCTTAGGATCCTTTGTGATCAGCACAGGTGTATTTCAACTCTTCAACAAGACAAACCAGCAAGAGGAAGCAAATCAGCAGATCAGTTAACAAAGTTGCCGATCAACTTGATACACAAGTTGCCGATCAACAACATGCCGATATAATAGACAGTCTGCACTGTCAGTCAGGTGACATCATTTCATTAAAGTCAACCTTGCTGATTGTCTCTATACTGTTTTATTATAAAGTAGTTTACCTACTCTGTAATGATTTCTACGCCGTCTGACACATAGCTACTTTTAGCTATACTCTGTCTCTACTTGCTTTTGCAGGTAACCGGTTGAGACAAAGGGGTCTTTACCCATCAGACTTTTAAGGCACGCGTATCTTCGCCATTAATGCCAAGGATACTACATTAAATGCTCCTCACCTACCCAGCTGGAAATTCAAATGTTATCCTTCTTCAACAAGCTAAGACATTAACTCCTCCTATATATAGAGGACTCAGTGCATTGAAGAAGGTTGGTGATTTTAGTGCATTGAAGAGAATTGGTTGTTTGCAGCATTCATTGAAGCTCAAACATTCCTTGTCCAGATAATCATTAGATCATTTAATAGGACATACACTTGTGCACAAACTCTACAACACTGTTAGTATTCCCGAACTAGATTATTTTAAGGAATACGTTGTCTGAGTTTTCACACACCCACCTGAGTGAGATAAGTTCTTTTGAACTTGCCGCTCAAATACACTTGGTCAGATATTTGCTTTACGATTCATTAAACTATCTCTAGAATTTAGTCTTTGTATCCGGCAAAGCCGCTCTTGTAATAGACTAGGGATATTTAATAGTGCTCTTAACCCAAATCCAAGTTCTGACCAAACTTGGTAGAGGACGTAGCAGTATTTACACTGTGAACCTCTCCAAATCTCTGTGTCCTCTGTTACTTACTGTCCTTGCCGGTTGGAACTCTATCACCGGCAAATCATTACTGTTCTTGCTGACTCATTATCATTTCCATTGACCAATCTCTTGAAACTGCATTGAACTTTTAGAAACTACTTTGTGTTTAAACCAAGCTCTCAAAACCTTTTTATAAACTGATTTTGTGTGAGTTAAAACAAGTCATATCTTCTCCGCTGCGCTTACTGATAATAGTTTGCAATCTGATAAGTGACTTTGCATTTATAAACGTGTTTCTTTGAAAAAGTTTTAATTAGGCTATTCACCCCCCCCCCTCTAGCCTATTTTCCTACCAATTGGGCCTAACACACTCCGTCACCTAACCCCCGAACCCTTCTCTCCCGAATCTCTGGTTTTGTACATAAATTAGGCTATTTCTAGGTTTTTCTTATGTTCCTTTAAAAACATAGGTGGCGACTCTAAACAATCAAAAACAAGTTAGACATCCTAGGATAATTCACCGCTCTAGCCAAGCCGTGGTTCCCCGGGGTATCTACAGGACCCCACGTGAATGGGATCATGTTAGCCAAGAAGATACTCCTTAGCGTTTATTAGTGTACAACATAACAACGCCATGGCCATTCTCTTGTTAGGGCATATATATCATCGGCAAAGTCCATCCCACAGGAAGCAATGGGTAGTCGTTCATCCTAGTGGCAGTGGACTATTTCAAAAAGTGGATTGAAACACAAGCTTACTGAGTTCTCAACGCCAAGAAAGTGGCCGAATATTGAAAAACAACATCATGTGCCGATACGGCGTCCCTCACGAGATCATCTCCAACAATGGTTCTCACTTCGAGAAAGAAATGGATTCACTTTTGGTCGATTACAAAATTACAAAGCACAAGTCATCCCCGTACCGCCCCCAAACAAATGGAGCGGTCGAAGCAGCAAACAAGATGATTGAGACCATCATATGAAAAATGGCCTCAACAGGAAGGGATTGGCGCGAGAAATTGCCTCTAACATTGTGGGGCTACCACACATCAATCTGGTCGGCAACGGGAGAGACCCCGTACACATTGGTTTATGGTTCTGAAGCCGTACTCCCGATCGAACTTGAGGTTCCCTCTTTGCGAGTCTTGCTCAAAAATCAAGTCAATGAGGTTGAATGGATGCAAAGCCGATACGAACAATTAGCCCTACTCGACGAAAAGAGGTTAAGAGCGTTCGAATGCACAAGGGCTTATCAGCAGAGAATGGCAAAGGCATTCAACAAAAAGGTGAAGCCTCAAAACATCAAAGTGGGAGACTTGGTCCTAAGACAACATCCTCCCAATGCCATGAATCCCCTTAGGAAATGGGGACCCCGATGGATCGGTCCGTATGTGGTCAAGAAGATATTAAGCGGCGGTGCAGTCCGACTCGTAGACTTGGATGGCGATCAATTGCCAAAGGAGGTCAACCTCGACAAGCTCAAAAAGTTCTACGCTTAACAAATTAAGACCATAAAATAAAAAGAAGCTCACTAGGTTGAAAACCCGCAAGGACGGCCTAGGCAAAATACTAGAGGAACGTAGGCAACCTTCGGTTGTGGTCTTAAACAATCATTTTACCCAATCATTTCATAAACGAGATGCAATTTTTATTCATTTCATTGAAACATTTTCACCATTACAATGGATGTTGTTGAGCAAATAAAACGCAATAAAACATTAAAATCCTAACAAGTGGTCTATTAATTGCAATCTTTGGGTACTTGGAAAATCTAATTTATTCTTAGCCTTCAAAGGGAGACTCGGGCGGCTCTCAATCCTATCCCTTTTTGGCGGCCTAGGAACACTGAGACGGACCACGACCTTCTACGCAGCAAGACGCCTCCGAGAATAAAAGTCATCCAAGGGAGTACCGAAGGGGTCAACCAAAATGTTATTCGAATCAGCGGCAGCTTCCTTGTATCTCAAAGCACTTCTAGGCTCAAAGTCCTTCCCTAGCAACTCAGCTCTAAGAGTATCAACCCAAGTGATACCGTGGTAAAGGGTGCCGAACAGATAATCCAAGTAACTCTCGGGAAGGAAAATACTACCCTGATGAGTAGGGACAGAAGCCCACCGATGGCGGTCACCTCCCCAAGCCGACTGAAGTTCCCTTGAAAAGTCCGGACCCATGTATGAGACTGGACGAAGCACTCCACCCCTCGGAAAAGGAACTATCTGCTGACGACCGAACTGCCTCAGAACTCGCTATGGCTGATAAAATGAGGAATCTCTGAGGCCGGGAAGGACCACATGCCCAAAACCTAAAGTCCATTTTGTATATACCCCGGGGGCCACGACTTGGCTAGAGCGCGTGAGTTACCCTAGGATGTCTATTTGTGTTTTAGAGTCGCCACCTATGTTTTAGAGGAACATAAGAAAAACATAATGTTTATAGCCTAAGTTTGATTACGAAAACAGAGATTCTTTGTTATGAGGTTTGGAGGTTAGGTTACGAGATAGGAAGTACTTAAACACCCATCTTGCCCAACTAAAGTTGGTCTTGCTTGATCAAAATCTACATAAATGATGAAACGTTCTTCTTATTCTTGATGATAAAAGGGGGGGGGGTAAAAAAAAAGGGTGTTTGGAATGTAGGGAGATAACTTCGTGACTAGCTCCAATGAAGTGAAGTAGTCTTTTATGTCATGTCCCAAGAATGTTTGGGTGATTGCACTTTTGATTTAAAGCAAAAGAAAGAGAGAAAAGATGAAGTAGAAAAGGAGGGAAAAGAGTAGTCTTTTACCTATACTTCCAAGAGCTTCAAGGACTCCTTCAAAAGGTTCTTAGGAAAATGCTTTGTAAGTATTTGTGTATAGTTTTGTTAATGATTCCAATCTTCCTCCTCTCCAATGGTGAATTAGAGGGGTTTTTATAGGTAAAGAAGGTGTGTTTTTGGTGCCAAAACCAAGTCACAAAGGTCAGTTTCCCGGGTAAATCTTGTTAAAAGGAGCAAGGGAAGGATTCTTGGACAGAAATCTGTAACTGACGCCCAGGTGCGCGCGCCTCCTGCCTTAGTGGCGGGATGCGCGCGCCTCTGGCCCCAAAAGGTGAAAGCGCGCGCCTTGGAGATGGCAAAAACGACAGAATGGACTAGAAAGTCAGCACTGTTATTCAGTTTGGTCCCTAGACTTAACGAAGTCAGTCAGGAACTTAACAGAAGTAACAGAAACTATCGAGAAACACTTAAAATAGGGAGAAATACAAAATCAAATGTGAAATCGGGGTGAGCGGTCCAAGGCAGGGTGTCTACATAGCCCCTCGGCGACGTGGATTGCAAAGCAAAACGCGTCGACGAAAGAACAAAACATCCTCCGAGGACATCACCAGGAAAAAACAAAGACTCGATGAAAACAAGAATCTTGAAATTACAAGAGATAGGAGTGCGCTCCCTGTGTGAACAGCTTTTGCTGATAGTAGGGGTGCGGTGATCGAAATCGGCCCACCGTGGCCAAAATTTAGAGTCTGTATAGAGGACTTGGAGGGACTGGAGAGTCTTCCTGCTGGAGTGGTGAATTATCCTAGGATGTCTAACTTGTTTTAATTTTTAGAGTCGCCACCTATGTTTTAGAGGAACATAAGAAAAACCTAAAGAAATAGCCTATTTTATGTTACGAAACCAAAGATTCAGGAAGAGAAGGGTTCGGGGGTTAGATGACGGAGTGAGAAGTACTTAAACACCCACTCCGCCCCGCTTACGCGGGTCTTGCTACTATTAGTGTTCTAATGCTAAAAAGTCCTTATTTTATTAAATAGTGCTAACAATTATAATATAAAGAAAAGGGGAATTACAGGGAGAAGTAAAAGAGAATTGTTTTATTTATAAATTTATACTAAAGATTACATGTCGAATTATTACATTAAGGAATGAATGGTAAATTGAAATGGAGTTTAAAATGTTGGGATGTAACCTTGGCCAAACTTCAATAGTGAAGTGGCCTTTTGGTTGTATTCCTTTTTATGGAGATTGCACACATTGACTAGACATAAATGAAATAAGAAGAAAAAGAAGTGAAGTTGTACCTTAAGAAGAACGACTTTAAACCTTGACTTGAAGATGGTGTTGTTGTAGAGAAAATGTTGTGCAACACTTTGTGTAGTGTTTTGTAGAGAAATGTTGTTGAGAGGATTAGTGTATAGTGTATGTGTAGAGAAAATTCAAGTCCCTTTCTAAGGTAGAAATGAGAGGTTTAAATAGGTGAAGAAAGGAGGAAAAGATGGCTTTTCAACCAATAAGAAAATAAAGAAAGATTAATAATAAAAAGGAAATCAAATAAGAATAAAATAAAATATTTTGTTTTTATGGAGAATGGCTAGAATAAAGGATTGAGTGTTACAAAATAAAATGGGTTTAATGCTAGAATAAAACATGTGATAAAAAGGTTGTTTTTTACTCTAAAAATGGAGGGAAAATGCTGCAATCCGTAACAGTCAAAGTGGGAAGCGCGCGATTCGGCCAATTAGACCAAACGCGCGCCCGCCCCATGACCATTACGGGAGGCGCCCGCATGTAAAAAAGACAGAATGACCCTAAAAGTTAACTCTGTTATGCAGTTTAGTCCAAAACTAACAGAATCAGTTAGGAACTTAACTGAAGTAACAGAAATCAACAAAAATAAGTTAAATAAAATTACTATGTATGCAATTGGGACATGAGCGGTCTAAGGCGGGGTGTCTACAGAGCCCCTCGGCGACGTGGATTGCAAAGCAAAACGCGTCGACGAAAGAACAAAACATCCGCCGAGGACATCGACAAGAAAAAAGCAAAGACTCGATGAAAACAAGAACTTTGAAATTACAAGAGATAGAGGTGCGCTCCCTGTGTGAGCGACTTTTGCTGAAAGAAGGGGTGCGGTGATATGAAATCGGCCCACCGTGGCCAATATTTAGAGTCCGTATAGGGGAGTAACGAGATCCGTGAATCCGTCTGCTGATACGAAGAGTGCGGTGATAGATATCGGCTCACCGTGGCCAATGTTTAGAGTCCGTATAGGGGACTTGGTTGAATCCGTTAGGGGACCCGTCTGCCGAGTTGAAGTCCGTTAGGGTACTTGGCTGAATCTGTTAGGGGACTCGTCTGCCGAGTTGAGGTCCGTTAGGGGACTTGGCTGAATCCGTTAGGGGACCCGTCTGCCGAGTTGAAGTCCATTAGGGGACTTGACTGAATCTGTTAGGGGACCCGTCTGCCGAGTTGAAGTCCGTTAGGGGACTTGGCTGAATCCATTAAGGGACCCGTCTGCCGAGTTGAAGTCCATTAGGGGACTTGGCTGAATCCGTTAGGGGACCCGTCTGCCGAGTTGAAGTCCGTTAGGGGACTTGGCTGAATCCATTAGGGGACCCGTCTGCCGAGTTAAAATCCGTTAGGGGACTTGGTTGAATCCGTTAGGGGACCCGTCTGCCGAATTGAAGTCCGTTAGGGGACTTGGCTGAATCCGTTAGGGGACTCGTCTGCCTAGTTAAAGTCCGTTACGGGACCGGCTGAATCCGTTAGGGGACTCGTCTGCCGAGTTGAAGTCTGTTAGGGGACTTTGTTGATGAAGAGGTGGTGATTTCAGTGATTCACCGTGGACCAAGTTGCTGTTTGAAGCCGCATTTGCTGTTTTGCAGTTGATTTTGCGGTGGTACCTGTTATCTGTGTGCTTTGCAGATACATGTGCTTGCGTGAGATGAGAGAAAATTGTGCCAGTGGTGCTTTGTAATTTGAAAAGCAGATTTGCATGAGAGAGATTTTAAAAGGATGGAGAAGTTGTTTTTGTGTGTGAAGTGATTTGTAGAAAGCGTGAATGATGTTCATACCTTCACTTACCATGGCCGCTTGATTTGGGATGGATTTCCGATGCCGTGGATTTGATGAAGGATGTTGACACTTTTGATGAAGATGAGTTGCTTGTACTGTTGACTGGGTGTCGGTGAGATGACATTATGGATGATGGGTTGGTCGTGCCAAAAGGCTGCCTACGTATCCCTTGAAGGGAATCAGACCAGCGTAGTTCAAGGATGATGGAGAATGCTGGGGAAGAAGCTAAGAGAAAAATAAAGCACATACTTTTTACACAAGTAAGAAAAGAAAAAGAAAGAAAAATCTTTTTTTTTAGTTCGTGGGTGAACCATTTTAACCATTGTGTGTTTGTAAAGCCAATCCCAAGATCAAGTCATGTTCGGTCGAAGTCCAAATTATCTTGGAATCGGCTCAGCATTATATTGAGAGCGGATGATAGAGATCTCCTTCTTACTCTTACAAGGGAGATGAATGGCCTCATTGTGGTCGGTACCCAAATGGCAGAGGGATTATGTCAAAAGATGCAGTAATGCCTTGTGGTGCCGTTGAGATCACGGACGGTAAGGTCTTGGTGTGATAAGGTCCCAAATAGGTATGCTTGCTTGAGTCTTCTTGTGTTGAACTAATAAAGGATCTTCGGATGCAACTCGTGCGGATGTAACTTGTGCTTTTGATCTCAGAGAAGGGGGTGCTGAATTGCAGAAACATTGGGATTGGCCATGGCATTTCCCGCTATAACCCTGTTTTGATAGAGTTTAGCATATTGAATCTTTTTCCTTTTCTCTAAGACTTTATTCATAACCTCAGTCACAACATAAGAATCATCACATTCATTCATAACATCGGAGCCCTCCTTTCAAACCAGAAGACCTTTGACGTGAAGTACTAAGAGACCTTTGAAGCTTGATGGCTTTCATGAAGATTATTCCCCACATTGAATTTCTCGGGTATCACTGCCCAAAAGATTTTCATTTGTGAAGCCCCAATATTTCCCTTTACTCAGATTACTGTAATGCCGTAGCCCAAAAGATAGTAGATTGTGAAGCCCCTTGAGACTTTCGGTGCCAAACTAATTGAGGAAGCTTCCAATGTCGCATATGAATTTGCAAGGGCCATTGTTAGGAGATGACGTGAATTGCTTCTTGCTGAGGGAGCCTTTCAAACTGGATTGTAGCCCCAAGTGTGCCACCATTGATTGCAAGTAGAACGAGAAAGACATATCCTTGATTGGAGGAACAGGCACGAGCACACATGACATGAAGGCTTTTAGAAATCCCTCTTAAGAGACATTGAGGATAGTTTCACACATCTTTATTAAGCGTAGCCCCTAGGGCTCATTAACCGTCAAATGAAGCAAAAAGAAGCTCTCGTTCTTGAGTCACATAACCCCTAGGGTGTCATCATTTGTCTTAGCAAGGCAAGAGACTCATCCTCGTGTGGGGGAACAAACATGAGAGGACATGGCAAGAGCTACTCCATTCTCGGGAAGCCTTTTGACATACATTAGGGGCACATGCTTGAAGAAGCTTGAAAATTGAATTACATGTTGTTTCTATTCGCTGCCCAAACCAATTGACTTACTGGGGACCATTTGTGCAACCTCATACCCTTTAATGATGGGCTCGTTCTCGGATGGGCCTTCTTTCTCATGAGCCCAAAAAATGCACATTGCAAGAACAATCTTTCTCATGCCAATAACCAAAAACGACCTTTGATCGTTCCATATCTTATTAAGCCTTTTGCAATTCCAAAGTTGACTCGGTGGGGAATTGACTTGCTGAGGAGATTCAGTGTAGAACTTCTGTAGTTGTCTTCTTTAGAGGCCGGGGATCTCCATTTCTCTCTCACTCTCTCAATTTTTTTTATGACGCACCCTGTTTTTTTTTCCTAGACCGCCCTTTCGGGTTTTCAATCTAGTGGGCATCTCTTTTGCGTCTTCATTTTGACTTGATTAATGAGGAAGTGTGCATTGACGCTAGCCGAGGATGAGAGACATGTGATTTTGCGGTGAAGACCTTTTGTCACTAATGATGAGTGACATTGACTCGATGAGGGAAGTAGCCCTAGTATTGACTTCATGCATTTATATATTTTTGAACGACTCACGAAGGCAAGTCAGTCATTAAGAGAGAAGAGAAGGAAAACCCCAATTTGATTGCAAGAAACTGGGAGCATCGCTGAAAGATAAGAAGCCCCTAGACTCGATAAAGAACGTGAAATGATTTCAAATCTAGGAAAGTTGTTCAATCTTGAGGTGATTAATTCATTGGCAAATGACTCGTACAAAGATGTCTTGACAAGTTCGAGATGAAGGCCGATCACCATAATGCACTAGGGCTAATCATATCTTCTTTCTTGCATGAGACCAGACCCGCAGGTTGCCTACGTTTCTCCAGTGTAGAGGCTCAGGTCACCATAGTTCTTGTGAATACTCCATTCTTCGTGATGGTTGTTTCGTCCTTCGTGGGTGGATGATGATGATGTTGTTGTGAACTTCTTTGAATGAGGGGGATTTTTTTTTTTTTCTGTGCTCTACCCTTTGCCTAGGTTGTTTTGAAGATTCAACCTAGCGAGCCATTTTTTTTTTAATCCCTCTTTGAAAACTTTGCTTGATGTTGCTCCACCTTGTTTTGCTTCTTGGATTTGTTGTTGATGTTGTCACCTTTGCACGATGTTTACCCCTAGGCGTTCAAGTGATGGCCTTCGTTCTAAAACTTGTTTAGACATCTTTTCATCATTTTGCCAAGAATTAGATTGAACAACTTGGAATAGTGTATGAGGACAAGAACGACTTTTATTTGATGACCGACTCAAACTTTGACATTAATGAGAAGGAAGAAAACTTAATGCACACATTAGAGGACTTTTGACTCTTTTTTTTTTTAATTCCTATTTATAGGTAGAGAAAGAGAAACAGAGATTGTTGTCGTCGTCTTTGCCGTTGTAGTCTCCTTGTGGCATGATCTCTTGTTGAAGCCCCATTTGAAATCTGATCCTCTTCCTTGATGAGTTTATCTTCACCCAAGGTAAATTCACCATTGTCGATCAAATCTTGGATGATGTTTCGGAGAAGGAAGCATTCCTCGGTAAGATGGCCACTGTGTTGATGATAGCCACAATATTTGTGATGGGCATGGTTGCGACTCATAGTCTTGGGTTTGTACCCTTCTAAAGGCTTGATCTTTCCACTTGCCACCAAAGTTTCAAATGCTTCGGCTTGGGTTACTCCTAGGAGAGGAGTGAAAACTCGGTTGTCGGCGGTACTTTTTGTGGCTTTTGAGGGACGGGCCACTTGAGCATGTTTTACCGTTGACCTTTGCCTTGTTGTTAGTGAACTCTTGCAGACGGGCTTTGAGTTCGGATACCTCTTCTTCGCAAATCCTTTTCTCATGATTAAAACGGGCCTTGAGTTCAGAAACTTCTTCCTCGTGAATTATTCTCTCAAGATCAAAACGGGCTTGCCATAAATTGTCCTTGCAGCGGGCATCCTTGACAAGTCTATCCATTTGTTCCCCCATGGCTCTTATTATGTTGAAAAGCCTTTCGTTGGACACGGAAATGTTCTCTCCCTTGTTGTTGTTTCCGTTCGAAGCCATTGGACCTATTGGAAGAACACAGT
This sequence comes from Campanula takesimana, assembly GCA_026119855.1. Taxonomy (NCBI): domain Eukaryota; kingdom Viridiplantae; phylum Streptophyta; class Magnoliopsida; order Asterales; family Campanulaceae; genus Campanula; species Campanula takesimana. The sequence continues at coordinate 434,263 of JAOWBW010000283.1, forward strand.
TGATCTTAGGATGGCCCCACAAACACCTTTTGGGTAAAATTATTTAACCCACAAACAAGAAAAAGACTCAACCACATAAAGAAAAAAGACTCTTTTTTTATTTTTTTATTTACAAAAGTCGAAAGGACATGGCCCTTTTTGGGGTTTCTAGAAAAATAGTGGAATCATCACACTAGTATATGGACCTTCTCGCGGTCCCATATACTCATCGGATTCCACCACGCTTGTGATTCCTACATGTGTCGGGATTAGACTAAATTAATGTAGTAAAGCATACATCCGGGGACAGATTTTTTTATTTTCGTTCATAATAACCACTTGGGGACGGAGTTTTATTTCGTCCATGATAACCACTTGTTTCTCTTGGAAACGACATGTATGATTTGAAGACATTAGTTTAGAGAAATCTCGACACATGAAAACCGACTTAGTCACGGAGTGTTAGACCCTAACTAGAATTGTGCTGGCTTGTGCTCAGTTAAAGAGAGGCTTAAGGTCACCCCCGGCATGTAGTCGTAAACTACGCCACGGGTTGAGGTTCACCGCTTCGAAAGAGTCAAGGTCGGGTGGAGCTTGAAACTTTCTAGGACGGACCTCGACGGGTTTAGGGTTATGAACTTTGTGCGACTCGATTGTGAGCAATTCATAGGAATATGTGCATGTAGTGTAAGGTCAAGCCAAGTGACAAAATATTTTTGAAAAAAAAAAAAAAAAAAAAACAAATAAGCACAAAATTTACAACTCTCGAATCACCCGTGTGACCGATAAAATAAACAGAAAGTAAAAGGAGTTATGTGCAGGCCCGGTGCCCACACACTGTCAAAACTGTCCATTCCGTTCACTGTTCTGTTTCTGAAGAATTGCCCAGAAGCGCGCGCGTTGGGCAGTGAGAGTGGGAGGCGCGCGCCTCCGAGTGAGAGAGGCCGAGGCGCCCGATTCTGGGCAGTACATGCAAACTCATGGGTTCAAGGGATTGCCTTGACCCTAAATAAAAATTCTTTCCCATGCAGTAATTGTTAGCACAGAAACATGGAATTGAAGGACGAGATGAGAGGCGGGCGATTCTGGTAATTGGGGTCGGAGGCGCGCGCTTTAGGCCAAGAAGGCCAGAGGCGCGCGCTTCCCACCCTTTTTACCAGAATGCCCAGAAAACAGTAAGAAGAACACCAAAAGATGAAAACGCAAGTTTAACCCTCTAAATTATCCCCAGCAGAGTCACCACTGTAGATACCCTGGGAAAGCCCACTACTTGGCTAGAGCGGGGAATTATCCTAGGATGTCTAACTTGTTTTAATTTGTAGAGTCGCCACCTATGTTTTAGAGGAACATAAGAAAAACCTAAAGAAATAGCCTATTTTATGTTATGAAACCAAAGATTCGGGAAGAGAAGGGTTCGGGGGTTAGATGACAGAGTGGGAAGTACTTAAACACCCACTCCGCCCCGCTTACGCGGGTCTTGCTACTATTGATGTTCTAATGCTAAAAAGTCCTTATTTTATTAAATAGTGCTAACAATTATAATATAAAGAAAAGGGGAATTACAAGGAGAAGTAAAAGAGATTTTTTTTTATTTATAAATTTATGCTAAAGATTACATGTCGAATTATTACATTAAGGAATGAATGGTAAATTGAAATGGAGTTTAAAATGTTGGAATGTAACCTTGACCAAACTTCAATAGTGAAGTGGCCTTTTGGTTGTATTCCTTTTTATGGAGATTGCACACATTGACTAGACATGAATGAAATCTTATATATATATATATATATATTAAAATTGGTGAAGAGGGATGTGGTGTTGCCATGTGTACAAGTCATGGAGGAAGGATGAATTTGGTGATGCCACATCAAATCTACCCTAATAAATAAGTGACTTTTCACTTTTTTCTATTAGCTAATAGTATTAGCTAATAATATTAGTTACTAAATGAGGTATCTATTATAGTTAACTATTATAATAAATAATACATATAATAGTAATAGTTACTATAATAAGTAACTATTACTTATAATAGTAATAGTAACTATAAAAGTTAACTATTATAGTAACTATTATAGTTAACTATTACTATTATAAGTAATAGTTACTATTATTGTTAACTATTATAGTTAACTATTACTATTATAAGTAATAGTTACTATTATTGTTAACTATTATAGTAACTATTATAGTTAACTATTACTATTATAAGTAATAATTACTATTATTGTTAACTATTATAGTAACTATTACTATTATAAGTAATAGTTACTTATTATAGTAACTATTATTATTATAATTACTATTTATTATAATAGTTATTATATAAATTAACTATTATATCTAACTATTAATAATTAACTATTTATTTAATAATTATATTTAACTATTAATAGTTAACTATTATAATTAAAATTATATACTCCATTATTATGATTGATAATTAACTAATATTATTAAATAAAAATATAAACGAACAAAATATAATAAAATTAATAATTAGTTACCCGTGCATGACACGGGTTACCCACTAGTAAGAAGAAAAAGAAGTGAAGTTGTACCTTAAGAAGAAGGACTTTAAACCTTGGCTTGAAGATGGTGTTGTTGTAGAGAAAATGTTGTGCAACACTTTGTGTAGTGTTTTGTAGAGAAATGCTGTTGAGAGGATTTGTGTATAGTGTATGTGTAGAGAAAATTCAAGTCCCTTTCTAAGGTAGAAATGAGAGGTTTAAATAGGTGAAGAAAGGAGGAAAAGATGGTTTTTTCAACGAATAAGAAAATAAAGAAAGATTAATAATAAAAAGGAAATCAAATAAGAATAAAATAAAATATTTTGTTTTTATGGAGAATGGCTAGAATAAATGATTGGGAGTTACAAAATAAAATGTGTTTAATGCTAGAATAAAACATGTGATGAAAAGGTTGTTTTTTACTCTAAAAATGGAGGGAAAAGGCTGCAATCCGTAACAGTCAAAGAGGGAAGCTCGCGAGTTCGGACAATTAGACCAAACGCGCGCGCGCCCCATGACCATTACGGGAGGCGCCCGTGGGTAAAAAAGACAAAATGACCCTAAAAGTTAACTCTGTTATGCAGTTTAGTCCCAAACTAACGGAACCAGTTAGGAACTTAACCGAAGTAACATAAATCAACAAAAATAAGTTAAATAAAAATACTATGTATGCAATCGGGACATTTGCGGTCCAAGGCGGAGTCTATACACCTAGAGGGACTCGAAAGTGTGCCTACTGATTTGGAGGGACTGGAGAGTCTGCATGCCGATGTAGAGGGACTCGAAAGTCTGCCTGCTGATTTGGAGAGACTGGAGAGTCTTCCTGCCGATATAGAGGGACTCGAAAGTCTGCCTGCTGATTTAGAGGGACTGGATAGTCTGCCTGCCGATGTAGAGGGACTCAAAAGTCTGCCTGCTGATTTGGAGGGACTGGAGAGTGCCTGCCAATGTAGAGGGACTCGAAAGTCTCCCTGCTGATTTGGAGGGACTGGAGAGTCTGCCTGCCGATGTAGAGGGACTCGAAAGTCTGCCTGCTGATTTGGAGGGACTGGAGAGTCTGCCTGCCGGTGTAGAGGGACTCGAAAGTCTGCCTGCTGATTTGGAGGGACTGGAGAGTCTGCCTGCCGATGTAGAGGGATTGGAGAGTCTGCCTGCCGGTGTAGAGGGACTCAAAAGTCTACCTACTGGTGTAGAGGGACTCGAAAGTCTGCCTGCTGATTTGGAGGGACTGGAGAGTATGCCTGCCAATGTAGAGGGACTCGAAAGTCTGCCTGCTAGTGTAGAGGGACTCCAAAGTCTGCCTGCTAATGTAGAGGGATTCGAAAGTTTGCCTGCTGATTTGGAGGGACTGGAGAGTCTGCCTGCCGATGTAGAGGGACTCGAAAGTCTCCCAAACGTGCATGTGTGTGTGTCTGTTTCAAAACTGGGAGAAACTGACATTTTAACAAAACTGGTTAATTATTTAACAGAAAAGGGTTATTTTACAAACATTTCAGTCAGAAAGGGAAGAAACTGGAAAATGCACTCCCTGGCCAAAGTAGCCATACGGCTAGGGAGAGCATTCCAAGGGTTTTTGATAGTTTATCAGAAAATTGTCCAGTTTTAGGCAAAACAGAGTGTTCTTGCTGAAACTGGACTGTAATGATCATTTTCAGTTATTTTCTTCAACAAAAACATGGATTTAATCATCCCTATGTCATTGATCACAAATTAGACACCAAAAACAAAGGTTTTAGGTGTGATCAAGACAATCATTGGGGAAATTTTGAGAAAGTTGATGAACATGCCCTTTGGGCCCGGGCCAAAATGACCATTTTATGAGTAAAGATTGAAACTTTACCATCAAAATGGACTTATTATGCAAGATTAAACCTTTAGAAACAAAAATGTAACATAAAGAATGGATCTTTTTGTCCCATACTTGGTGATTTTATGGCTAGGCCATGGTTGGGATGATAAAGATTGAAACTTGATCACCCAATCATGACTCTAATGGCCAAACAAGAACAAAATCAACATAAAACTTAACAAACCATGATCATCTTTAGGTTTTACCCCACAATCATACACTAGGTATGAAGGGAACCTTGAATCACCTCATGATTTGGTTCCAATGTACATATATATATATAACAATAATATATATAGCTTGAGAAGACAAGACTTGTATAATATATATATATATAGTGCTTCAAAATGGACAAGACTTGCAAGAAGAAGCTCGCTAGGTTGAAAACCCGAAAGGGCGGCCTAGGCAAAAAAAAAGGGTGTACACAAAGAGATAAAATAAAAAAGAAAAAGAAAAATAGAAGGGGCTATCACCATGGAAAAGTAAAAGTCTCATTTTCTTTTCACCTCAAATGTTCTATTTTCCCTTCTTTCCTTACAAAGTAGATAAACGGCAGCAACCCATGACAACTACGATGGAGCAATCCACTGCAACAACTACAAAGGAGTAATCCACCGCAATGAGCTACAAAGAACAACTCACCTCAAACGAACCTCACACCCCTAAACTCAAAACCCAACTTCATCGTCAACCGGGCAACCACTCAAAGCCAAACATAACCTACCTTGGGCCAACTTTCTTTCTTTTCTTTCCTCCCACACATACCCATTGAAACCCGACACCATCGTCAAGCGGGTCATCCCCGAACTACGCGGACCTGAGCCTCTCACATTGAGGAGAACGTAGGCAACCTTAGGGTCCGGTCCAAAATATACACAATTTTCACTCACAATTGATCAAAACATTTATTAATTTGAGGATACTTGTTTACCAATTAACTATAACTCATTAACTAATCAACGAGGTCCATTCTCGAGCAATCAAATGAGAATCTTGAATAAAACAATTTTCAAATGTCTCGACAAGTCTTCCGTTCTACAATCTAGGAAAGAGCTAAACACTTACTTTCTGTCAAAGCAGGGGCTTCCTCCCTTTTGTACATATATACCCTCAGTTGCTCAAAGAGTCAAAATGTGAGTACTATCTCTCTCTCTCTCTCTCTCTTACTCTCCCCAAAATGCCCCCGCATGTTTTCAAACAATTCTTTTTTCCTTTTTTGAGTCGACTGAATGATTTCAAAAAAAAAAAAAAAAAAAAAATTACGCAAAAGACATGCCCGCTAGATTGAAAACCCGCAAGGGCGGTCTATGCAGAAAAAGGGTGCATCTTAAAAGAGGTAGGATACCCCGCTCTACGCAACTGGGGCTTCCCTAACAATAAAGGACCGACCATAAGGTTTCTCAAAGAATGCCGGGGCTTCATCAAGCACATACTTAGAAGAAGAGGACTCATCATCATCAAGCTCGACGTAGGATTTCTCAAAGGAGGGAGGATACCCCGCTCTACGCAACTGGGGCTTCCCTAACAATAAAGGACCGACCATAAGGTTTCTCAAAGAATGCCGGGCTTCATCAAGCACATACTTAGAAGAAGGGCATCCCTCATCATCAAGCTTGACGTAGAGTTTCTCAAAGGAGGGAGGGTACCCGCTCACCAAATTAGATAATCCCCAACGGAATGGGTCGACTATGTGGTTTCCCAGAGAATACCGAGGCGTCAACAAGGATACACTTAGAAGAAGGGCACCCCTCATCGTCAAACTCGGCACGCGACGACCTATTTGGATTGATTAGAATCATAATTAATTATGAGGCATCTGTATAAGATCATAACACTTTCATAAAGTTTTGTCCTCCCCAACACTTTGTTTATAAACCCGCACTCTCGGTCTCCACAAAATTGTAAAAACATCTTCGGTCCGTCCGGGACCCATCTATGTGATTCCCAGAGTTGAATCGGTCCTTTACCCTATCTCCTACACTTTAGGGAACCTTTAGGACTAAACCCTCAACTCTCTAGGTCCCAAGCCTACCCGGTCAGTCTTACCTAGATTACACCATAACTCCTTAGGTCCCGAACCTACCCGGTGAGTCTTACCTAGATTATATCATAACCCCTTAGTTCGACCTTCCGCAAGTTTGTAGCATGACCCCTTAGGCCTTAAACCGGTTCTACCCAGACCTTCAAACCTTAAACCGGTTAGCCAAAGCCAAGTCCTTAGGATGAACCATTAGGTCCCGAACCTACTGGTCTCAAGTCTACCTGATCTCTTAGATCCCAAACCTACCAATATATATTCATCCTTACCTTGTCCAGACTATATCTCCCTTATCCTCTTAGGTCCAACCTCTTAGGTCTACCCAGTCTAACCTATTGAACGATCCCTTAGATCCTAAGTCCATTCAAGTCTATCAAGCGCCTACCTTGTAGGTCTCTAGCATATCCGATCCACACTTTAGGTCTCAACTCCTAAACCCTTTAGATCACAAAAATGTCTACCCTCTAGGTCTATAACCTTAGATGTCGACCCTTAGAACTCTTTAGTTCCCAAGCCTGCTTGGTCCAACCAAAACAATGTCATCTACGCCTACCATCATACCCAAACCATGGCCCTGCCACTCTTAAACCTAGTATCACTCCTTAGCTTCAAAAGACTTCCTAGTCTGACCTTCAACCCCTTAGGTCTCTAACCTACTTAATCCGAGCTGAGTCCAAACCTCGCCACCTATAAGGTCCACCCTTGAACTCCATGGATCTCAAACCTTTCTTCCCCATGAGTCCAAACCTCAAATGTGCTTGAACGCATAGGACCTCCCGCGTACCGTGATATGCCATAAATATATCAAAACCCGTCCAGTCAAAAATCGTACGCTTAACACCTTTGGTCCCATACCAAACCCACCTTCGCAATCGCCGAACGAGCTTGGTCACGCGCAATGACCTCTAAGACAAACTTAGGTCCTGAGCATACCCAATCCAACTTAGTCACCTATTGTACTCGAGCAAAGTCTTGGACACTCAATCCCTTTACCTAAAGCGCCAACATGGTCACATGTCCAGACCCATTTCTCGCACATGGCTCACACCTAGCACACCTTAGAGCCCAAACCCGACATGCGTATTAGGTACTAGGATCATCCAATCCAATCCATTGCTCCTTGGCTGACCTCAAGCCTGCTTGGCCCTAACCCATAACGCGGTTTCTCTAGGACAAAAGACTTACCCGCTTGAAAGCCTTATGTCCCAACATCTCACGCCTACCATTCCATTAGGCCCCGGTCTCCTTAACACATGTCTGAGGCTTACCCTAGCTAAACCCTAGCATTCTAGCCTAGGTCTAACCTATCGAGCCTATCTAGCCATGAGGTATCAAGCTCACCTGCCCCAAACCGCAACACTCTTAGACCTCAAACTTGCTCAGTCTAAACCAAGACAAACCTTCAAATGCTTTCGGTCTCCAAACCCTAGCCTTAAGCCTAAGTAGTCACATTCTCTCCAAACCCTAGCCTCAAGCCTAGGTAGTCACCTTTTATTCAAAGCCTAGCCTTAAACCTAGGTAATCGCATTCCCTCTAAACCCTAGTCCCAAACCTAGGTAATCGCCTTCTCTCTAAACCCTAGCCTCAAGCCTAGGTAGTTACCTTCTATCCGAAGCCTAGCCTTAAACCTAGGTAATCACATTCTCTCAACCCTAGCCTCAAGCCTAGGTGGCCACATTCTCTACAAACCCTAGCCTCTAGCCTAGGAAGTCACATGCGCTCCGAACCCTAGCCTCAAGCCTAGGTAATCACATATTCCCAAACCCTAGCCTCAAGCCTAGGTTGCCACATCCTCTACAAACCCTAGCCTCTAGCCTAGGAAGTCACATGCGCTTCGAACCCTAGCCTCAAGCCTAGGTAATCACATCTTCCCAAACCCTAGCCTCAAGCCTAGGTAGTCACGTTCCCCCAAAACCCTAGCCTCAAGCCTAGGTAGCCACATCCTTCCTAAACCCTACCCTCGAGCCTAGGTAGTCACATTCCCTCTAAACTCTAGCCTAAAGCCTAGGAAGTTACATCCTTCTTAAACCCTAGCCTCAAACCTAGGAATCTGCATTCTCTCCAAACCCTAGTCTCAAGCCTAGGAAGCACCATCCTCTTTAACCCTAGCCCAAGTTCTAGGGAATTTCCAAAGCCCCGCATGCAACATCATTTCCAAATTCCCGAAACCCTAGTCTCGAAACCTAGGAAATTTACAATCTTAATCCCCCGTCTTATTGAACCCTAACCCAAAACCTAGGATACAATGCCCTGTCCAAAACTTAATCAACCCTAGCCTCAGGCCTAGGAAGCCGCGTTCGCTCTGAACCCTAGCCTCGAGCCTAGGTAGTCGCATTCGCTCTAAACCCTAGCCTCGAGCCTAGGTACTCGCATTCGCTCCAAACCCTAGCCTGAAGCCTAGGTAGTCGCACTCTTTCTAAACCCTAGCCGTAGGGCCTAGGAGACTATATCCTCACTAAACTCTATCATCGAGCCTAGGATTCAACATTCCCTTCAAACCCTAGTCCTAGACCTAGGAAATTCCTTCACCTTAGTCTCAAAATATAGGAAGTTTACAGTCCTTAGCCTTAAAACCTAGCCTAAAGCCTAGGTTACCACGAACATTTCCAAGCATAGTCACCAATCCCGGAAAATGGTGAACCCTAACATCAAGCTTAGTGGACCTTCCACAAAAGCGATCCCTCTTCCCAATGGTCCATGGTCTCAAGCCTAGGAAGTCACAACCTTTCCAACTCCCAGCCTTATGTCTAAAAGCCAACGCCTTTGCAACCTCTGAGCCTACCACAACTCCAAGCCCTAGCCTCCTAGACCTAGGAAATTCCTAAACCCTAGTCCCAAACCTAGGAGAGTCATGGTCCTTAAACACCAGTTTCCAAACCCTTGTTCGAAACCCTAACATCTAGGAAGTTCCCAAACCTCAACCTTTCCAAGCCCTAGCACTAAGCCTAGGATAGAATACTCTCCTCATGCTTAAATAAACTCCAATCCCTAGCCTGTAAGCCTAGGAAACCCACATTATCTCCAAGACATAATCTAAAGCCCAAGAAGCCGTGACATCTTTGGCATCCCTATCTCAAGATTAGGAGATCACCATCTTCCTTATTCCCTTTCCTTAAAAAAGCCTTAGGTCCTACCTCTAGGCAACCAAGAAAAATGTCCCTTACCTAACACCTTGGTCTCAATGGCTCGTAGCCTCATCCCCTCCTAAATTAGGATAAGCGGAACCCAGATCATGTTTCCCATATTAGCAACTCCCCGAGAGTCCATCTCCTTCGCGTCTCCCTAAAGGTCATTTGCCCTTGTGACTCACCAAAGAGTCCCTTGTGACTCCCCGAGAGTCTATCACCTTTGTGACTCCCTGAGAGTCCGTCACCCTTGTGACTCCCCGAGAGTCTATCACCTTTGTGACTCCCCGAGAGTTCATCCCGTTTACGACTTCATAACAATCCATCATCTTTGCCTCCACATGCAAAATTTCAGTTTTACCCCTAGTACATTCCCCTTTGATTCATTTTAGGTGCCCTTAGCGCTATTTTGACTGATATTCGATACCTTTGGGAACGGAAAGCCCTTAAAATTTCCATTCTTCACCAAATATTTGCTTAGGATTCGTATGGTTGTAGAGACTTCGGCGCCTCTATGACATACGCATCCTAGATCGATCGTGATTGGCAGAAGCCTCGGCGTTTCTGTTTGCGAGAGATCCAGCATCTATTATTTTAGCATTTCCTAATATTTGCTTAGGATTCGTATGGTTGTAGAGACTTCGGCGCCTCTATGACATACGCATCCTAGATCGATCGCGATTGGCAGAAGCCTCGGCGTTTCTGTTTGCGAGAGATCCAGCATCTATTATTTTAGCACTTCCTAATATTTGCTTAGGATTCGTATGGTTGTAGAGACTTCAGCGCCTCTATGACATACGCATCCTAGATCGATCGCAATTGGCAGAAGCCTCGGCGTTTCTGTTTGCGAGAGATCCAGCATCTATTATTTTAGCATTTCCTAATATTTTCTTAGGATTCGTATGGTTGTAGAGACTTCGGCGCCTCTATGACATACGCATCCTAGATCAATCGCGATTGGCAGAAGCCTCGGCGTTTCTGTTTGCGAGAGATCCAGCATCTATTATTAGGATTCGTATGGTTGTAGAGACTTCGGCGCCTCTATGACATACGCATTCTAGATCGATCGCGATTGGCAGAAGCCTCGGCGTTTCTGTTTGCGAGAGATCCAACATCTATTATTAGGATTCGTATGGTTGTAGAGACTTCGGCGTCTCTATGACATACGTATCCTTGATCGATTGTGGTTGACTGAAGCCTCGGCGTTTCTGTTTGCGAGAGATCTAACATCTATTATTTTAGCACTTCCTAATATTTGCTTAGGATTCGTATGGTTGTAGAGACTTCGGCGCCTCTATGACATACGCATCCTAGATCTATCGTGACTGGCAGAAGCCTCGGCGTTTCTGTTTGCAAAAGATCCAGCATCCATTATTTTTGCGCGATCGGCAGAAACCCGGGCGTTTCTGTTTGCGCTTACCTCAGCGTTTATTATTCCACCTCGGGATTATTTAGACAACGTAGTATTTATTGTCCCATTATCCCTCTTGCTTCAAATGACTTCATTTCCTAACGAATGTTCGATCTTCATACAGGATAGTATCCGTAGGTTTATTATCCGCAGTAGAAGTTCGATGTCTCATCTTTCCCCAATATCTCTGAACTACGACCGGCTTGATTCCTCGGAGGATACGTAGGAATCCTGAAAAGGTTCAGCCACCTGACCGACGCAGTCATCTTTCATCCCCAGCAGGTGCATTTTCCCCATCAGAGGACAGTCCTTCCCAATTTCCCCATCAGATTTGAACTACGTTTGGCTTGATTCCCCCGCGGATACGTAGGTCGCCTGTCAAGGTTCAGCCGTTCCCTTACCTTTCATCTATTTTTGGAACTCATGTTTCAAACGGATCCTTCTTTTATCGTCGACCCCACATTGCCTTGCAAGAAGCGTCGCCGAGGGGCTACTGTTAGTACCCGACCTGAAAATGAGTTTATTAGGACTTTCCCAAAAATACAAGGACTTTATAGGAATTAGAAACCTTGCAAAGACTTGTCCCGGATTCCCGAAATATCTCATTTATGACAAAATCTATCAAATTAGGTAGTAAATGGTTTCCTTAAAACCATGCAGAAACCCTAGCTTAAGAATCAAGTCAGCCTGCAACCTTGGCCACGCGGCCAACCTTGCTCCGCGTTGATCTTGGCCACGCGGCCACTATTGTCACCGGCTTCAACCATGGCCAGGCGGCCAACCTTACGCCGGATGATCTGGACCATCAGATCTTCCCATCAGCCTACTATATAAACCATTCCATTCCATTGGTTTAGGGGGCCGATTTTGAGAGTTCTAAAGTCCGAATTTTGGAGTTCTTAAACACGATTGTGCTCTCTAATTAGCATTCAAACACTCAAGAAGATCCAAGGTTTATTTCTTGCCAACATAGGTAAGTTTTCTAACTTTTTCTTCGTGTTCTTGCATTATTTTTAATGTAGATCTTTTATATTCATGTTCGTACATGTTTATTCATAGTTTCTTCATATTCTTTGCATGCTCATTCATATGTTCATAATATGTTCTTCGCATGTTCTTCGTGTTCATAGATTAAAACCTCATTTATGCTATATTTAGGGTTGCGATCTTCATAATTACATGTTATTTCATAGCCGATGATGATCGAGGGTTCATCAACCCGAGGATGATCTAGGAACTACTTCTAAACCCTAAACTTTAGGTAATTCCCCCCTCATTATGCATGATCCCGATCCTTCTGCCTATTCTAAATTCTCTGCGAACTACGCTGACCTGAGCTTCTCACCTTGAGAGGAACGTAGGCAATCTTCGGATCCGGTCTCAATCACTAACACACTACATACACCGCATCATGATAGAAAGACTGATCAATTCGGGCAATAGGAGTGATAACGTTCAATATTCTTCTCTTGTTGTAATTTGACCCCCGAACCCATTAAACATGCTTTTTCTCAATGTTTTGGCTATAATTAAAACGGCGTGGCGACTCTCATATTTTAATGTTGCTATGAATATTCCCAAATTCAAACACACGTATTCACAGTGGTCCTTTGAAGGCTAAGAGAAAATTGGACTTTTCTTAGTACCCTAAGAGATTGCAATTAAATTAGACCACTTTGTTTTAGGATTTAATATTTTGATGTCTTTTGTTGCTCAATAAATCCGTTGTAATGGCTTGAATAATTCATTGAATGAATAAAAATTGCATTTTGTTATTTGAAGTGAATTGGGTATTTTTGATATGTTTTAGACCGCACCCGAAGGTTGCCTACGTTCCTCCAGTTGGGAGGCTCAGGTCTCCGTAGTTCAAACAAACAAAGACCATTTTTTTTTTTGTGCACCCTGTTTTTTGCCTAGACCGCCCTTTCGGGTTTTTGATCTAGCGGGCTTCTTTTTTGCACGTGCTCTAATTTTTGCCTAGGCCGCCCTTGCGGGTTTTCAACCTAGCGAGCGAATTTTTTTTTTTTTTTTTTTTTTATATGGTCTTTGTTTATTAAGCGTAGAACCTCTTGAGCTTGTCGAGGTTGACCTCCTTTGGCAGCTGGTCACCATCTAAATCCACGAGCCGGACTGCACCACCGCTTAGTATCTTTTTGACCACGTACGGACCGATCCATCGGGGTCCCCATTTCCCCAGGGGATTCATGGCGTTAGTAGGATGTTGTCCTAAGACCAAATCTCCCACATTGATTAGGAGCAAAGAGTCGTCGAATACTTCTAGTTCCGTGACGTTTCTTTCGAGAGCTACTTCGAGCCCCGCTATACATGCTTCGTACTCGGCAATGTTGTTGGTAGCTTCGAATTCCAGGCGGATGGCAATGGGAGTGTAGATGTCTTTTGGATAGACAAGCAATACCCTATACCAAAACCGTGTTTATTGGCGGCGCCATCGAAAAAAAGTTGCCACTTATTTTCCTCGGTTGCAGTACAAATTAAATACTCGTCGGGGAACTGTACGTCTTCCCCTTCACTTCGTCACACGGGAATTCGGCAAGCTGGTCACTGAACACTTTCCCCCTGACAGATTTTAGTGTGACGTAAGTGATATCGTAGCCGGCGAGCATGAAGTACCATTTGGCTATTCTTGTTGACATGAAAGGCTTCTCGAAGATATAGCGGAGCGGGTCCACCTTTGCTACTAGCTTGATCGGAAAAGCTTCCATATAGTGCTTGAGCTTTTGAGTGACCCAAACCAATGATGCACATGACTTCTCTAAGACTGAATAGTTCTTTTCGCCTCCTTGGAATCGGCGACTGACAAAATAAATGGCATTCTCCTTTGTGGACTCTCGTTGCTCTTGTGCTAACATAGCCCCTAAGGCTTCATCATTGACAGTGAGATAGAGCAAAAGAGGTTTCTCCTTGTGCGGCGGAACTAGAACAGGAGGGCACGTCAAGTAATGCTTCACTTGGTCGAAGGCTTCTTTGCACGCGTCGGTCCATTCTAAAGCCACATTCTTCTTGAGTAGCTTGAAGATTGGCTCGCACATGGAAGTGAGTTCGTGCACAAACCGACTGATGTATTGCAATCTGCCCATGAAACCTTTGATCTCTTTCTGCGTCTTTGGAGGAGGCATGTCAATGATTGCCTTGATTTTGGAGGGATCTACTTCAATTCCCCTTTCAGTAACCATATAACCAAGGACTTTGCCTCGGATAACCCCGAACGTGCACTTTGCAGGGTTGAGCCTCATCTTGTGTTGACGAAGCCTTTCGAAGAACTTTCGGAGATCGATTAAATGTTGACCATCGGTCCCTTTAGAGTGAATGATCATGTCGTCCATATAGACCTCGATTTCTTTGTGAATCATATCGTGGAACAAGTCTGTCACGGCTCTTTGGTAGGAAGCCCCAGCATTTCTTAACCCAAATGGCATGACTGTGTAGCAAAACGTACCCCACGGTGTTGTGAAGGCTGTCTTGTGTTGATCTTCTTCGGCCATGAGAATCTGATTGTACCCAGCGAACCCATCCACGAATGAGCGAACCTCATAGGCAGCAGTGGAGTTGACCAGCATGTCGATATTAGGGAGTGGAAAATCATCCTTTGGGGAAGCTTTGTTCAAATCCCGGAAGTCCACACAAACTCGAACCTTGCCGTTTGCCTTTCTGACTGTCACAATGTTGGCTAACCATGTCGGATACTCGATAACCTTGATGAAACCCACAATGAGGAGCTTCTCAATCTCTTCTTTGACTTGCAGAGACCATTCTGGCTTGATCTTTCTGAGCTTCTGTTTTACTGGCTTGGCATCTTCTCTGATCGGAATTCTGTGCTCCGCTACCTTTCTGTCCAAACCCGGCATGTCTTTGTATGACCATGCGAACACATCCACGAACTCCCGTAGTAGTGCAGTCAATCTGTCTCTGTCGTCCCCCTTGAAGAAGCTTCCAATCTTAGTCTCTCTTGGTTCTTCTTCGGTACCCAGATTAACAACATGCAATTCTTCGTCAGCCTTTGGACCATTTTCACCACGACTACGGACTTGTTGAGCAAGTTCATTTAAGTATGTTGTGTTTTCGTGGTCTATTTCATCATAATTTGAATCGTTATTAACTTGTTCGTTAAGTTCATTATTAGTTAATTCATCATTTATGATGTTTGCAATCTCAGGGTACTCAGAAATATCAAATTTTTCATTAGCAAAGAAAGGAAACACACGCTCGGCTATGGCCTCCAAATCCTCTTGGGTGAGGGTATTAGAGACATTCTCGGACTCGAAAGTAAGTGTGAGCCGCTCTTCCTTTGTTGCTGTGCGGGGTATGCAACCCATTTCTTGGACTAAGAATTCTTCGGATACCACGGGCCTTTTTGTTGAATACCAATTGTTGATCGGCTCGGAGCTTGGCGGGATCTCACTTATAGTCTCGTTCATGGTGACGGTGCCATGGATGGCGTTGACTTGGCATTCATTCATTATGGCAAGCTCTTCGAACATGGAGGCTAAATCTGTCAGTTCTTCCCCCACGATGATTTTTGTCTCGGACTCTATAGTCACCTTCCTTCCCCACCATTCACGGGGCGACATGGGAGTTTGTTCCCTTTCGGATTTCTGGATCTCACAATCGGAGAAGATTTCGAGACCGGGCTTTTTGACACCCTTATTGTTAACCCATGGCTCGGGAAAGATCATGTACGGGACGTCTTCCCCTTGGCGGACAAAATAACCATTCAACGTCTTGCGGTAAGGCCTTAGATTAGGGACCTCATAACGATGGCCTTCTTTACGAGCTCGGGCCTTTTCATTCTTGATCAGTTGCTCTTGTTTCAAGTCCTCTCTGGAAGGCTCGTACCCCAAACCGAATGTGTTCTTGACGAATGGGACTTGCACAGGATGTAGGATTCCTTGTTGATATTTCCCTAGGCCTAAACCAGGGAAGTAGTCCATATTCCTCATCATGCAGAGGACTTTGTGGTTGCTGGGGGTCCATGATCCGTTTCCCCCTTCTTTGTCAATGGCGTTGATTGAGACGCCGGAGAGAGTGGAGTCTGGTAGACCATGCTGAACTTGGTGGACGGGCTCACCTTTTCTGTGGATAGTGATGTTTTCGGCCATGACGGTCACTATTTCATCACCATTTCGGATCTTGACACATTGATGGAGAGTTGATGGTACGGCATTAGCACTGTGAATCCATGGTCGACCCAAAAGTAAGTTGAACGAGGCCGGGATATCAAGCACTTGGAATGGAACGGACATGACCATGCTCCCAAACTCGATGTCTATTTCGATCATGCCCATGACTGTACGGGCAGTGCTGTCATAACCTCGGATTACTTGAGTAGAAGGCTTCAAATCGGAATCCTTAAGCCCCAGTATGCCCATGATTCTGCCAGGCATGAGATTGAGTGCGGAACCACCGTCCACTAAGACTCTTGAGATGGGCCTCCCCCTTGCTCGTACCTTAAGGTAAATAGCCTCGTTGTGGTTGGAACCAAATGGTGGAAGGTCCATATCGGCAAAGGTGATGACGTTGCCAAAATGAATGTGACCGATCATTGCCGTGAGGTCCTCGGGAGTAGTATCGGGAGAAACTGATGTATCATCGAGATTGCGGATGACAAGATCTCGGTGTTTCTTTGAGGATGCAATGAGGTCCCAAATAGAGATGTTGGCTTGAGTTTTCTTGAGTTGGACAAGTAGAGGATCTTCGGGAGTGTCGCGAGCTTGCGGCCTTTGAGAAGAGGAGCTCGGTGTGGAAGTGGAAGGGTTGCTTGCTATGACTCGACCGGATCGAGTTAGCATGTTGACATTCCCATCTTGCTTCTTTTTCCTATTCTCTAGTACTTCCCTCATTACCTCATCGTAAGTCACTACATAACAAGAATTTCCAAGTTTATTCATAACATTGGGGCCCCCATTCACAATTGGGATTGAATGGGTGGTGTCGCGACCCCGAACCCCGCGGCCCGAGATCGCGAGCTGGACGTCGACTTAAAACCAAAACTCTAAAATATAGAAGTTAAAAATTCCATTTTGAACCAAAAGATGATAACACAAGGTTTTACAAATCCAAGTTTGATAAAAACCAATTACAACTATCATAAACTTCCACAAGTTTATGCCCAACAAAATAAAATATACAATTCTTAATGACGTCAATAAGGGTAAAACTATCCCCAAAAGGTTATACATTTAAATAATGTAAACCGATCCATAACAACCTGCCCCAAAATCTCAATCCTCTCGACGTCCTCCATGAACCGCGAATCCTAATCCTTTTCCTCCTGGGGGGGGGGTTAAGGAAAAACAAAGATGGAAATAAACGGGGTGAGATAAAATCTCAGTAAGCTACTAATGCAACTACATGACATGCTATAATGCAATAAGCAATAAACAATGATAAATATCACATAGCATGTAACAATTAACAGTCAACAGATAGCAGCGGAAAGTAAACACATAACAAAGGATATTAGCCAAGGTTTCCCAACTGAAAGGACCAAATAAAGGTCGCTGCGCAGCTTCAATAACCAACCATTCATCATCTTCATAATAGCATGAAAGCTGAAGAGGATTCCCCAGTCAGAAGCGACCAATCAACCCATCAATCAAACAATTCATCTTCATAGTAGCATAAAAGCTGAAGAGAAACCCGGTACCGGAACCAATAACAATGTAAAGTGCCACAAGGGGCGGGAGCCATGCCACAAAGTCATGCTCCAAAACGATTAGCTAGAATACCCACAATGGAGCTAGCTCATCCCAACCAAGGCCAATCTGGATGAGGACAGAAGGACCAATGGGCGATGCTATACTGGACTTGGCTCGTGCCATTATAGCATTATCCATTGCCTGACTCGATACAAAACTTAACCAGCTGGACTTTCAATCATGCTAAGAAATAAAATACTAGCACGGTAAACAACTAAGGATTCCAAAGTAGGGAACCATACCAAATAATCACCATAAAGATGCAACGGGTACTCATGAAGAGTTTAACAACAACGATAACAAGAGTTTCTCATGAAGAGCACAACAACGATAAACGGAATTCCTCATAAAGAGCACAACAACATTGATCATTAAAACAAGATGATTCCAAGACAAGGCACGTATAAAATACATCCTAAATATGATACTCACAAGTTACTCATAAAGAACACGACCCAAACGGTCGCTCACAAATGGCACAATGACTATTACCAAAATGACCCTAAACATTTACTCAGAAGATATACTAGGACTATGAACTCAAACATCTCGTCACACCTGGAATTCCAAATAAGAGATCTGAATGAATACATCTTAAGGTTAATCAAACCGTAGGTACCCAATTGCCAATTCACGCTTTATCTCCGTGCACAACGAACCCATTCTAAACACCCCAAACTAATCCAAAAGGTCACACTTATTAGAACATGATCACGACTGGACTAAACCCTACACTTTGGTGTTCAGTAACCACCCTCTAGGTACTATAGGACATCGCCTAAAACCTAGACCAAGGCTCACTCGAAAATCAATTCGATTGGAACAATCACGAACACATCATAAGATGCCCAAACATATACCAAATGATCCTCACAAAGATAAGTCAAACCAACAATATCTCAATAAGATGTTCCAAATCCCAATTAACACTTGATTAATTTCAAACACAAACTTGATCACAAAGGACCCAATTCTATCACTAGAGTGTACTACAATGTTCACTAAGGTCAACTAGAAGGACACCCAAGATTTGGACCAAAACGCTTTCTTCAATCACACAAACCAACAAAATGAAAACTTTCAGAGGACTGTGCGGCCGCCCAAACCCAACTGTGCGGTCGCCCAAAAAGCCAACAATCAAGAACAAAACCTTTCAGATAGGTGCGCGGTCGCCCATACGATTTTGGGCGGTCGCCCAATATCCCGGAATTGCCAGAAATCGGGAAGAACAACATGGGTTCTTCCATTTTTAACCCAAACACATTCCCACCACAAATCCAACATTCCAACTAGTTTACTAATGTACCAACACAACTAATAAGTCAAAAAAGACTCATACAACAACATTTAACAACCAAAATCAAGAATCAAATCCCAACACTCAAGATTTCACCATTTTTTATCAAAACCCAAAATAAATTCAAAACCCAACCAAACTTCAAATATAACACATTAAGCATCATCTAAACATGATATGAACATTTTAACATTAAAATGGGGGAAAAGTAACTTACCTGAAAATAAGGAAAGTTGACGGAATTCGAATATTCTTGATTCTACGCGATCCTATCGACGATCTAAACACATTTCATGTTTTAAGAAATGAGAAATAACAAGAGGAAGATGAAGAAAATGAAGAGAGAAGTGAGAGAGAAAAACTTACCCACAACCTAGAGAGAGAGAGAGATTTTGCTGGGAGGGAGATGGGAAGAGAGTGAGGGAGGAGGTGAGGGAAGGAGTAGGGAGAAATAATTCAAAAACTTACACTTAGGCCCCCTCTCTCACACAACACACAAATACTTACATTCCCTACTAACAATTAAGACCCAACAATACTACACTAACCCAAACGACTCAATTAAAATGCTAGGCCTAAATATTATAACACATAAATATTTAAATAAATAATAATTTAAATAAATAATTAAGAAAATAAATAAATAATAATTATTTATTACTAATAAAATAGAGCCTAGATTTCGGGTCGTGACATTCACTCCCCCTTAAAGAAAATTCGACCCGAATTTTAACGAGACTTACCCGAAAGACTAATTAGCTACCGATACGATAGTTCCACATTTCTCAAATTCCTCAATTGTCCAATCTAACCCACTACAAGGTAACCTTAAATGATACTTACGATAACACTACCTCATGAACCGAATCGTTCCATCATTAACTTTATTACTAATCAAAATCCGTACTCAAAATCGATGAATCCAAATTATTTCCATACATAATTCTCGAGATATCTCAAGCCGCCTTATTCATAGCCTTAACTACACCGCAAAGGTACTTTCATTTGTAAATCGCATGCTTAGTATTATTCCCCAGAATTTTCAAAACATTACCATCTCAAGCTTAATTAGCTTTTAAAATATGAAAGGCTAAAGAAACTTTTCCATCCCCATAATATTCACCAAAGGCTATATCTCTAAGGGTTCCCACTATAGTGCTCTCGCTCTAGGTAGCACCTTAAACTAGAGGTGTAATATAAACCCAAAATTTTAATACAAAATGTTCACTTAAATCTACGCCATAATATCATCGTCATAAAACTCCAATCCTTGAAAGCCTAAAATAATTACGAATACGCAACAGCCCGAAAATGATCTAAATTTTATCTTCAAGGGATTTCCTCTAACTCCCTTTTTAGTTAATAATCTGTGCTTATATACCCAAGGAAACCAACAAATCTCAAATCCTCAATAGTTAACCCAAGTTAGTCTTTCACGCATACATTTATTATCCTAATGATACTTAGGCTCAATAGTACTACCATCATATTAAACCAATTAGCTAGCAATGTTCCAACTGACCCAATATCAAATCAAGATATTCCGTAATTATGCCCCAGTATTTATACTCCACTTCCTTCACATACCCTTGATCCAATTCGGGAAACGCCACCAAGAAGGGATTTAGAACCATATAACCACTATCTAACCAAAATTTCAAAAGGCCTTTAACATAGATTGAGAAATTATTACTCTCCCAAAACGTACTTAGTCCTTTCTAACTTAACGCTTATCACCATTAATGACAATAACTCCTACAACAACTCATCGTCCATAACAAATCGTACCACACAATGCAATTTAACTCCAAGCTTCTCCTCAAACACTAGGTACTAATCGGAAGCAAATGAAATCTTACGAATGATAAATACACCCAACAAATCGACCGAAACTAAATACTCGGATTTCAATTAAGAAAAGATAGGTATAACTCTACCCAGGGAACGGTCTCAAACAGTTTTAAGAAATTAGGAATGGAGAATATAACAATCCCTCTACAACAATAGACTAAAGCAATAGTAATATCAAAATCTTGCAATAGCAATATGGCTAATTTAGCTGGTGAGACATAACCATACTTAAGCACATCATAGGCACATAAGACTTCATCAGATACCCTAAACTCTTCCATAGGAGTAGACACCTACAACACTTAAGTCAAAGACTCAGAAGGAATAAATGCAACTAATGCACAGAAACACATAAATGCGATGATCCTAAAATGCACGCGCTCGCTCTCACGACGCAAAATAATACCTCCTGAAATTTATCCGTTACCTGGTGAGTGCTGATTGGTCGCAATTACTCTGCCCTATACCTTAGGGTTCCCCGAAGCATCTCTCTTCTGACCCGGTGAAGTACTGGTTCCTGTTCCTGATGATTGAACCCTAAACCTCAGACAGTCTTTTATGAAGTGACCCAGTTGACCACAATTGATACATTTTCCTTGTTTCTTCCAACACTTATCCTCCAAATGGCCTTCCCTCAGACAGTAAGTGCAAAGCCACCTACCTTGTTTCCCTTGTTTCCCCGAAGTAGTACCCGGATTCCCTAGCGCGGTTTGTCCCTTAAACTGAGATGGTGCTCCCAAATTACCTCGGTTATCTGAACGGTGCTGTGGTTGAGATTTAGCATGGCTTACTTGTTTACCCGCATTTGCAACCTCGGTCTTCCTCTTATGCTCCCCAATATCTTGCTCGATCAAGTATGCCCGGTCTACCGCATCCTGAAATGTCACAATCCTTTGGGCTATAAGCTGAGTCCGAATAGAAGTCTTCAAACCCCTGATGAATCTCGTAGCTTTCTGCTCCTCGGTCCGCACAAGATAGTCACAATACCGGGCTAATTCTGTGAACTTAGCCGAGTACAGAGCTATAGACAACAAACCTTGCTCCAGGTTGAGCAGCTCGATCTCCTTTCGGTTTTGATCCACTACTGGAATGAAATGCTCCTTGAACTTTCGCACAAACAATTCCCATGCATACACTGTGTGAGTATCATCCCAACTCGCTTTAACACCCTTCCACCAATGCTCGGCGGCACCCACAAGTTTATAAGCCGCAAACCGGACCTTATCTTCATTGGTGCAACCAAAGACATCATAAATTTTCTCCATCGACTCAATCCATAGCTCGGCCTTCCTTAGATCGGGTTCCCCATTGAACTCAACCGGTTTCAATTTCAGAAATTGTTCCAATCCGTAGCGGGGTGGTGGTGCTTGTTCTACCCTCGGACCTTGATCATGTATGGCCTTCATGGCCGCCTCAAACATGCCCTGAAACATTGCACGGGCTTCATCCCTTGTTTCATTCCGATTTGCATTATCGGTATTACTTTCACCACTTCTCCTTCGAGTCATTTCAAACAAGTACCTGCATAAAACAACAATTGTTACTCACTCCGAACACACTACCCTCCTAGGTCATACTAATCCACCTATACTTATACATAGAGCTAAATCATAGCTCTGATACCAACTGTCGCGACCCCGAACCCCGCGGCCCGAGATCGCGAGCTGGACGTCGACTTAAAACCAAAACTCTAAAATATAGAAGTTAAAAATTCCATTTTGAACCAAAAGATGATAACACAAGGTTTTACAAATCCAAGTTTGATAAAAATCAATTACAACTATCATAAACTTCCACAAGTTTATGCCCAACAAAATAAAATATACAATTCTTAATGACGTCAATAAGGGTAAAACTATCCCCAAAAGGTTATACATTTAAATAATGTAAACCGATCCATAACAACCTGCCCCAAAATCTCAATCCTCTCGACGTCCTCCTTGAACCGCGAATCCTAATCCTTTTCCTCCTAGGGGGGGGTTAAGGAAAAACAAAGATGGAAATAAATGGGGTGAGATAAAATCTCAGTAAGCTACTAATGCAACTACATGACATGCTATAATGCAATAAGAAATAAACAATGATAAATATCACATAGCATGTAACAATTAACAGTCAACAGATAGCAGCGGAAAGTAAACACATAACAAAGGATATTAGCCAAGGTTTCCCAACTGAAAGAACCAAATAAAGGTCGCTGCGCAGCTTCAATAACCAACCATTCATCATCTTCATAATAGCATGAAAGCTGAAGAGGAATCCCCGGTCAGAAGCGACCAATCAACCCATCAATCAAACAATTCATCTTCATAGTAGCATAAAAGCTGAAGAGAAACCCGGTACCGAAACCAATAACAATGTAAAGTGCCACAAGGGGCGGGAGCCATGCCACAAAGTCATGCTCCAAAACGATTAGCTAGAATACCCACAACGGAGCTAGCTCATCCCAACCAAGGCCAGTCTGGATGAGGACAGAAAGACCAATGGGCGATGCTATACTGGACTTGGCTCGTGCCATTATAGCATTATCCATTGCCTGACTCGATACACAACTTAACCAGCTGGACTTTCAATCATGCTAAGAAATAAAATACTAGCACGGTAAACAACTAAGGATTCCAAAGTAGGGAACCATACCAAATAATCACCATAAAGATGCAATGGGTACTCATGAAGAGTTTAACAACAACGATAACAAGAGTTTCTCATGAAGAGCACAACAACGATAAACGGAATTCCTCATAAAGAGCACAACAACATTGATCATTAAAACAAGATGATTCCAAGACAAGGCACGTATAAAATACATCCTAAATATGATACTCACAAGTTACTCATAAAGAACACGACCCAAACGGTCGCTCACAAATGGCACAATGACTATTACCAAAATGACCCTAAACATTTACTCAGAAGATATACTAGGACTATGAACTCAACCATCTCGTCACACCTGGAATTCCAAATAAGAGATCTGAATGAATACATCTTAAGGTTAATCAAACCGTAGGTACCCAATTGCCAATTCACGCTTTATCTCCGTGCACAACGAACCCATTCTAAACACCCCAAACTAATCCAAAAGGTCACACTTATTAGAACATGATCACGACTGGACTAAACCCTACACTTTGGTGTTCAGTAACCACCCTCTAGGTACTATAGGACATCGCCTAAAACCTAGACCAAGGCTCACTCGAAAATCAATTCGATTGGAACAATCACGAACACATCATAAGATGCCCAAACATATACCAAATGATCCTCACAAAGATAAGTCAAACCAACAATATCTCAATAAGATGTTCCAAATCCCAATTAACACTTGATTAATTTCAAACACAAACTTGATCACAAAGGACCCAATTCTATCACTAGAGTGTACTACAATGTTCACTAAGGTCAACTAGAAGGACACCCAAGATTTGGACCAAAACGCTTTCTTCAATCACACAAACCAACAAAATGAAAACTTTCAGAGGACTGTGCGGCCGCCCAAACCCAACTGTGCGGTCGCCCAAAAAGCCAACAATCAAGAACAAAACCTTTCAGATAGGTGCGCGGTCGCCCATACGATTTTGGGCGGTCGCCCAATATCCCGGAATTGCCAGAAATCGGGAAGAACAACATGGGTTCTTCCATTTTTAACCCAAACACATTCCCACCACAAATCCAACATTCCAACTAGTTTACTAATGTACCAACACAACTAATAAGTCAAAAAAGACTCATACAACAACATTTAACAACCAAAATCAAGAATCAAATCCCAACACTCAAGATTTCACCATTTTTTATCAAAACCCAAAATAAATTCAAAACCCAACCATTTTAACATTAAAATGGGGGAAAAGTAACTTACCTGAAAATAAGGAAAGTTGACGGAATTCGAATATTCTTGATTCTACGCGATCCTATCGACGATCTAAACACATTTCATGTTTAAAGAAATGAGAAATAACAAGAGGAAGATGAAGAAAATGAAGAGAGAAGTGAGAGAGAAAAACTTACCCACAACCTAGAGAGAGAGAGAGATTTTGCTGGGAGGGAGATGGGAAGAGAGTGAGGGAGGAGGTGAGGGAAGGAGTAGGGAGAAATAATTCAAATACTTACACTTAGGCCCCCTCTCTCACACAACACACAAATACTTACATTCCCTACTAACAATTAAGACCCAACAATACTACACTAACCCAAACGACTCAATTAAAATGCTAGGCCTAAATATTATAACACATAAATATTTAAATAAATAATAATTTAAATAAATAATTAAGCAAATAAATAAATAATAATTATTTATTACTAATAAAATAGAGCCTAGATTTCGGGTCGTGACAGGTGGTCCCCTTGAGTTCTCCTATCTCTATTACATTGACATGTTCGTCATTAGTCACTACAAATTCTTTCTTGTCTATGAGATCTTGAATGACATTGCGGAGAACGAAGCAATCCTCGGTGGTGTGGCCACTATATTGGTGGTAGCCACAATATTTGTGGTGAGCATGATTGGGGTGGACCGTCTTGGGTTGGTACCCTTGCACGGGTGTGACTTGACCCTTTGCCTTGAGGACTTCGAACACTTCGGTTTGAGTCATGCCTTGGAGAGGCGTATAGACACGGTCATTTCGGGACTTCTTCCCTTAAGGTGGAAGAACCTTTTTGTAATTCCCCTTATCGATAGTGACGGCGTTGACCGAGGCCTCTTTTGTGGAGTTGGAAGGGCCTTGTATCGGTAAGTAGGAGTGGCCTTCTTAATCTCCTTGAGCAAGTCATCCATGCGTACCCCTGCCTCATACATTTGGGAGAATTCGGAGTAGCAAGCCCCACTTAGGTGGGTGCGGATATCAATCTTGAGACACTTGAGAAAGATGTCCATTTGCTCTTTTGTGTTCGGCCTCTCAACAATTTCAGAGAGTTTGTCATTCCATCTCCTTGTGAAGTCGATGAAGGACTCGTGGTCTCGTTGAGTAGTGTTCTCTAGCTCTTTCCTTGTGGGCCGGTGAGTGGTGTTGCCTTGGTATTGGTTCTTGAAGGCAAGCATGGCGGAGTCGCAATCAAGACGGACAGTGAGCGGGAGAGTAGCATACCAATCTTTTGCCGCCCCCTCGAGAGTGAGAGGAAAGCATTGAGCCATCACCTTGGGGGAGACCTTCTTCGGAACCATTGCCCAAATATAAGTCTCAATGTGAGCCATAGGACAAGAGTTCCCCTTGAATTTACTTATGTCGGGCATCTTGAACTTATCGGGAAGAGCGGCCATAGTACTCATGAGGATGGAGGATTGATAAAGGCTTGTGTCGGAGCCTTTCCCCATGTTGAGCCCATTGAATTTTTGGTCGATGTAAGCCATGATAGAATCCACCAGTTTGGGCTCATTGTTCTCGGAACTCGGCTCCCCCATTTTCTTGGTGCGGGTGTTGACATAAGGACTTTTGAACAAACCCTCGGTCCACTCGGATTCATCATCATTATTCTTGTTCTTCCCCTTGGCAAGGTTAGTGAGCTTTTCTTTCATTAGCTCCATCTCGGCCTCGTAGGCCTCCCTTTGGCTGTCGAGGTGGGATTGCCAAATGTCGTCTTTGCTTTGTACCTCCTTATTAAGGGTGGAGACTTGCTCTTGGAGGAGTTGGACCATGGTTGAGAGATGTTCGAGAGACATGGTGTTGCTGCTGCCGGTCATGGTTGATGTAAGAGCTGTTGGAGTGATCTCTTCACGGACTAACCGATTTGCCGAATCCCAGTAGACTCTGTAAGTACCAATTGAACCTATATTGCAGAAGAGGCCCTTGTCAGTCTTGAGTAACATTTGCGGTCCATGAAGAGGCTTAGAACACACAGTTGGGCACACGACTCGAACCACATAAGAAAAGACTCTTTTTTTTTTTTTATATAAGTCGGAGGGAATGGATCCCTTTTGGGGTTTCTAAGAGAATAATGGAATCGTCACACTAGTATATAGACCATCTCTCGGTCCCATATACTCATCGGATTCCATCGCGCTTGTGAATCCTACATGTATCGGGATTAAACTAAATTAATGTAGTAAAGCATACATGCGGGGAAGGATTTTTATTTTCGTCCAAAATAACCACTTTTTGGGACGGATTTTTATTGCTTCCATTTCAACAAGTTGGCATGTATGATTTGAAGACATTAGTTTAGGGAAATCTCGGTACATGGAAACCGACTTGAGTCACGGAGTGTTAGACCCTAACTAGAATTGTGTGGCTTGTGCTCGGCTTGAATATGAGGCTCAAAGGTCACCCCCGGCATGTAGTCTTGAACTACGCCACAGGCTGAGGTTTACCGCTTCGAAAGAGTCAAGGTCGAGTGGAGCTTGAAACTTTCTAGGACGGGCCTCGACGGGTTTGGGGTTGGACTTGTGCGACTCGATAGTGAGCAGTTCATAGGAATATGTGCATGTAGTGTGAGGTCTAACAGGTGACAAAATTTTTTATTTTTTTTTTTGAAAAGAAAGAAAAACAAACAAAACACATAAGCACATAAATTACAACTCCCGAATCACCCGTGTGACCGGTAAATAAAACACAAAATTAAAACAGTCTGAGGGTTCAATTCTGTTCTGATGCAGGCAGCTGTGCCCACACGCCACTGTTCTGCTCAGTCACCGAAACATGTTTCTGTTATGGGAACCAACCCAGAAGCGTGCGCCTCTGAGTGTTGATGTGGGACGCGCGCGCATGGCGCAATGCTATTAGGAGGCGCGCGCTTCTGGGTACACCTGTCAGAATGTCAAATTTTGGACTCAGGGGATTGCCCTAGTCCTATGTTCATATTGTAACCCCTGCAGGAATGATTAGTGCAGAATAGCAGAAGAAGAAGATGAAGAACATGAAGAAGTGGGCGATTCTGGTCCTTGATGCGGGATGTGCGCGCCTTAGGCTGAAGAGGCCAGAAGCGGGGCCTCCCCCATCAGGAATCAGAATGCCCAGAAAAGATGTAGATTTCGATCAGAATGCAAGTTTAACCCTCAAATCTCCCCAGCGGAGTCGCCACTGTAGATACCCCGGGGAACCACGGCTTGGCTAGAGCGGTGAATTATCCTAGGATGTCTAACTTGTTTTTAGAGTCGCCACCTATGTTTTGAGGAACATAAGAAAAACCTATTGATAATAGCCTAGATTTGATTACGAAAATAGAGATTCTTTGTTTTGAGGTTCGGGGGTTAGATTACGAGATGGGAAGTACCGAAACACCCATTTCGCCCAACTAAAGTTGGTCTTGCTTGATCAAAATCTACATGAATGAAAATGTTCTTCTTCTTCTTCTTTAAATCATAAAAGGGGGGTTTAAAATAGAGTTTGGAATGTAGGAGATAACTCTTTAACCAACCTCAATGAGATGAGGTGATCATTAGAGTCATGTCCCAAAATGATTTGGGTGATTGCACATTTGATTAGAGTAAAAGAGGAGAGAGAGGAGATGAAGTAGAAAAGAAAGGAAAAGTTGGACTTTTACCTACAATTTGAAGACCTTCAAATATTGCTTGATGAGATCCTTGGAGAACCTTTAGAAAGTGGTTTTGGTATAGTTTTTGTAAGTTCAATTTTTGGTCCTTGAAAATGGAGGTAAAGGGAGGTTTTTATAGGTGAAAGAGGGGTGTTTTTGGTGCCAAAACTCAGTCACCAAGAAATCCTTCCCGGGCAAAATCCTGTAAATTGAGCAAGGGAGAGAATCCTGGTCAGAAATCTGTAACTGACGCCCAGAGGCGCGCGCTTCCTGCTTTGGGGGCGGGAGGCGCGCGCGCCTGACTCCTCCTGCCGGAGGCGCGCGACTCAGAGAAGGCAATTTTGACAGAATGGACTAGAAAGTCAGCCCTGTCATTCAGTTTAGTCCCTGGACTTAACGAAGTCAGTTAGGAACTTAATGGAAGTGACAGAAACTAACGAGAAACACTTAAAATGGGGAGAAACACAAGATCAAATGTGCAATCGGGGTGAGCGGTCCAAGGCGGGGTGTCTACACCGCGGACTGGGGAAAATGTCGAGATTGACTTTGACTTCGTAAGAGAGAGAGAGAGAGAGAGACAACCTACTTTTAGAGGGAGTTTCTATCTTACTTTGATTCAGATATGCCTTAGGGGCGGACCAAATTAATGTATGCCCAAATATGTCTCCAAAGGAAGAGTTGACGTGGCTTTGATGAAGAATGTAGATCCTGCTGATTTTGGGAGCGTTTGGACTCTGTTTCTGCATGATTTCTTCTTCTGACAAGGCCCGACTGAGGCGCTTCTGAAGTGGGAGGCGGGCACCTCAGATGGTGGATGTGGGAGGCGCGCGCTTCCCAAGTGGGTGTCGGGAGGCACGCGCTTCTGGGGAGCGAATTTCGGGGCTTGACATTTGCTGGCCAAAAGATCCCCAACAGCTATAATATCAGCCTCTGTTCGAACACTTTCTTCCAACAGCTCTTTTCTGCCATTCTTGAACATCTTTTCTTTGCTCAATTTAGCTTGTAATCCACTTTTGTCATGGCCTCCAATTCTTTCTCCCTTGATACCAAGGTTATTGGTGAATATGAGAAGGATTTGTCCACTTTTGTGTACTCTTTCAAGACCCACCCCAAGAAGGCTTTTATCAAAGACTTCGGATTCCGCATTCTCTTCACATTACGGACGTTGAAGCCGGACTGGGATTTGTTGAAGGCCGCTGCAGCTTTTTGGGATTGTGACAGTCACGCCTTTAATTTTTCGGCAAATGAAATGGTGCCAACCGTTGATGACTTTGGTGCCATTCTTGGCATGCCGTTGGTGGGTCAAATTGCCGTCCCCAAATATCATCGTGGATTGATCGATTCTTGGTATGACTTGTTGAACCTTACCATCGGAGATGTGAGGAAGATGTTGCATGGTACCGTGGTAGATATAACCGAGTTGCCAATGTTTTTCAGTTTGCATTCGGAGGACCTGGTGGTTCAGTCTCAAGAGGAGTGCCATGGCGGCTTGCCTTTTCAGTGAAGTTCTTTTCGTTAAACCTTCGGGACCGCGGACGCGCAGTTGGCTGAGATTATCTTGCAGGCCAAAGAGCAATAATTCAGTAAAATCCCTCTTATAGTAGGGGAGACCCTGGACGGCCTTGATGAGTTGCATCGAACGGGAGAGATGTGTCGGGGAATCCCCTTGCTTCTAACCATATGGCTCCGGGAACACTTCAGGATTTATTCTCGGGAGGGTGATCTGTCTCCTTTTGCTGTTTACAGGAGAAAACTGTTGATCCGGGATTTGACTGAAGATGGTTGGAAGAAGTTCTTTGCATCTCGACTATCTGTTGACATTGAATGGTGTCCTCCCTCTTGGGGTCTTCGTCCTTTCGTGGAATGGACCCTTGGTTTCGAGCATGTGGTCTTACCCGGCTTGAGTGACTCTTCATTTTACCATCTGGAGCGGGTTTTGAGGCAGTTCGGTTGCCAATAGATTATTCCTTTCCCGAGGAGTGTGGTGTTCCGTCCAGTTTCATAAATGGGTCCAGACTTTTCAAGGGAGCTTCAGTCCGCTTGGGGAGATGATCGCCATCGGTGGGCTTCTGCCCCTATTCACCGGGGTAGTGTCAGTCTTCCCGAGAGTCATCTGGATTATCTGTTTGGTACCTTTTACCGCAGCATCACTTGGGTTGACATGCTTCGCGCTGAGTTGCTAGGAAAGGACTTTGAGCCTAGTAGTGCTTTGAGGTATAAGGAAGCTGCTGCTGATTCGCACAATATTCTGGCTGACCCCTACGGTACTCCTTTGGATAGCTTCTATGCTCGGAGGTGTAAGTACCCCAATCTAAAATGACCAAATTAGAGGAATTCTTGGCACCATTCAAGGACAAAATGATAGGCTAGGACCTCACTAGGATAAATTTAGAACACAAGGACTTTTCTAGAATTAAAAATTGGAAAAATCCAGAAGGCACCAACCTTAGCCGTACGGCTACTTTGGGAGGTCACAACCCCTATAAATTGAACCCCTTGCTGATCATTCCAGGGGGGAGAAACGATTATTGTTAGTGTTACTCTGCTAAAATTGCTCCAGAGAGTGTTTTGAGAGTGAAAGAGAAAGGAAGATTGGCCTAACTAAACATAGTTGAAGCCACCTTCTCCCCCATCCTTCTCTTCATCTTATCTCTTTTGTTTGTTCATATTATTGTTATTCATCTCTTAATTCTTGTAAGTCTTGTCCATTCAAGCAACTTAATTTCATTGCAAGTCTTGTCCTTCAAGCACTTTAATCTTAATCTTATTGCAAGTGTCCTTCAAGCACTTTAATCTTAATCTTATTGCAAGTCTTGTCCTTCAAGCACTTTAATCTTAATCTTATTGCAAGTCTTGTCCTTCAAGCACTATATATATATTGTATATATATATATATATATATATATATATATATATATATATATATATATATATATATATTGTTATATATATATATATATATATATATATATATATATATTTTATACATTATGGTCCAAACCATGGATGATTCAAGGTGCCCTTCACACTTTGTGTGAAAGTGGTTCTAACCTAAGGATGATCATGGTTTGTTGAATTTCTTACTTATAACAAATTAATGATCTATTTTAATGAAAAAGGCACATGTTTTGGTTGATTATGTTGTTCATTGGTAGCAAGGATGGTCATTTGGATGATAAAGTTTCAATCTTTATCATCCAAACATTGATCTAGCTTCAAAATCCCCTTTGAAAGATCAAATCTTTATGACAAATAATGTTGCCCCAAGGTTGCCTTTGGCTTAAGGATCCACTCTTGTGGTGAAAGCTCAAATCTTTATGTTAATTTTGTTTTGATTTGGCCATGATAATCATGTGGGATGATAAGACCTTCGTGTTTATCACTTCCCCTCTTGATTTAGCCTTGAAATCCAATTTTGGGTCATAAAGATTGAATCTTTATGCAATAATTTGGTCCCTAGAAGGTTAATAATGTGTAAAAATGCCATCTTGATGATAAAGTTTCCATCTTTAGTCATCAAATGGTCATTTTGGTTCAAAAGCCATGTTCATACTTTTTCTTAATTTCTCCAATGATTGCCTTTGATCACACCCAAATCTTTGTTTTTGGGGGTTCTTTTGACGATCAAAGTGCATAGGAATGATCTTTTCAAAGTTTTGTTGTTAATCACAAACTGAAAATTAGCATTTCAGTCCAGTTTCAGCAGGATACTCTGTTTCTGCCTGAAACTGGACAGTTTTCTGATGAATCTGTAAAAAACCTCGGGACGGCCAAACCAGCCTTACGGCTGGTTTAAACTAGCCTTACGGCTGCTTTGGCCCAAAAGGTGTTTTTTCCAGTTTTGCCCATTTTCTGTTAAACTGTTTGCAAAATAACCCTTTTCTGTTAAATAATTAACCGGTTTTGTTAAATGTCAGTTTCCCCCATTTTTGAAATACACACACACACACATACACGTTTGTTAACAAACACAAGGGAGAGTCGGCTTTGTCCGAGGAGGATTGGGTGACGTGAAACTCTTCCCAAGACGTAACCTGACCTCCGAACTAATAGAATCTCTAACCTTTTCTTTTGTTGGGTTAAATAATTAACAAAAGTAGCGACTCCGTTATGTTTTGTGAGATAACCGTGTTCGGCTTTTTCGCCCCAAAACTCATCGCGTTTCCGCGCGCGGGGTGGGATCCTTACAGTGGCGACTCCGCTGGGGATTTAAATGTTCTCAAACTTCTTTTTTGAAGCTTTGGGGACATTTATGTGTGGGTCAAACTCCCATCCCCCGTTTTCGTTAACTTTTGTGTTGTTTTGTGTGTGCTGTGTTTCTGTTTGAATTTTCTGGAGTGGAAACTGTTCTGGAAATGCAATAAACTGGGGCTAGGTGATCAAAAGTTGGAAAAACTGGAAAAAATCTCAACCCTCTTGTCTTAGCCGTACGGCTACTTTTGGTAGGGGGTCAGAATGTTGCAATTTAACCATTTTGTGCAAGAAGCAATACTCTGGACACCCCCTTTGCTTCTGCTTTTCCAGGTTCCAAATTTACAGTCTTATTTGTGCACACTACCTCCTTTTCTTTGGCCAAAACTTGGTTCTTAAAGCTTGGTTATGCACAATCTTTTGGGAAAATAAAATAGGTTTTCAAAGCCTCATTGTGCATAACCCTTCATGAAAAATTTCTTTGTTTTCAAAACCCTCTTTTTGTTGTGCACAACTTGATTTGTACAAATGGCTTTCAAATGAATTGCTCTTCTTGTAAAAATGTTTGGTTTTCAAAATTTCATGGTTGTGCACAATTGTTACATGTACAAAGTTTTGGTCCTCACTTGTTCATATTCTTTGATTGATTGCTTGTATAAATTGCTTATTCCATGCTTGTCCATATTTGTTCATATCTTGCTCATGTCTTGTTCATAATATTGAAAAACGGATTGAAAATTTCTATTTTGACTCAAAAGGGAATATAGAATGACTTCACACAACGCGCACCTGACCTTGCACGTTCCAAATACCTTTTAAACCCGGGATGGATGCCAGATTCAGCTCGATTGGCGCTCTTGTTCCCTTCGAGCGCTCACGGGTCCATTCCACCTCCCCTTCCGAGCCGAGTCAACCACACATGTCCGTGACACACAAATACCGAGACTTTGGTTGGTTTTTGGTCTAGCTCACGTTGCCACATCCCTAATACATGTCTGAGATTAATTATGGCCAAGTTAATGCCCGAGTCACGACTCCTTGTGAAAACAAGTGTGACCATGGTCAACTTTGACCCGGTCCTTGACTTATGCGTTAATATTGGCTATAATTCACCTAAGTCATGTGTTATGGATAGGGTGACACTGTGTTGTCAAGCCCTAATGAACGAGTCGTGTTAATCATCCTTAAGCTCATGGTCGAGGATTGAGACACCTCACTCAAAATGGGGTCATGTCGGAATATCGGTGCAGTCTTAGGAACAGTCTCGATCCCGACTGGGGCTTAATCATGATTAGAATGACCCGCACACCGGGAACGTTGTGATGCACTAGACCTTAGGATCATTTCTTTCGGTCGGTGGAAGCCGCTTGCCCTATAGGACCCTCGCCCGGGACAGTCCATCCTTGAGAGTGTGCAAGGCAGGTGAAAAACGAGGGGCCTATAGGCGTAGTGATGGCCTCCACTGGTCCAGGATATAGAATAGTTGCGAAAAAGAAGAGGAATCTTTTCCAACCATTTAGGAATAAAAATGTGTTTTAAGTAAAGTTGAACGAATAAATAATTGCACGTGGCATGAGCTTGCTCCGTTCTTTGTTTCTTGTCTTCGACACATTCTTGCGTTAATAAATGTCACTTTGTTAAGTCTTTGGACGGACCCCCGTTGTCGTCCAAGACCTCCGTTATGTGATTTCGTTAAGTCTTTGGACGGACCCCCGTTGTCCTCCGAGACCCCGTTAAGATTCCCGTCAAGACCTTAGGCGTTGTCCCCTAGGTCCCCGTTAAGATTCCCGTCAAGACCTTAGGCGTTGTCCCCTAGGTCCCCGCTAAACCCCTAGGAATAGTCCCCTAGGAAGTCAAGTCTTTGAATGGATCCCCCGTTGGCATCCAAGAAGTCTGTTACAACCTTGTAAGTAGACCCCCGCTTGAATCTCGGATGGATTTAAGATCCCATTTGACCCTGTCCACCTTTTTACCCCATAGGTCTAAGCCTAGTGGTCATTCCCCATCAGTAGCATGAGCATTCACTCAGTGTTTACCCAAGACTAAAGCTACCTTTTGTCTTCCCCGTAGCTCAGATGAAGTGGAAGAGAGCATCATGTCGCCGCCTAGTGCGTGTGGAGTTAGAAAGTTCCCCTGTCACTACAACTTCTCCGATCCGGTACCTCAGAAAGACCGCTTTGATGGATGGTAGTTTCGGAAATGACGTTGCAGATAACCCGGATAGCCTGAGGAAAGAAGAGCCGCTCCAAACTCTAGAAGCCTCCGGGGCTACGAAGGAAGTCATCACGAAGAGCCACAAGGAAACACGGAACCCGTTCAATAAGTCGATGAGACAAAGAGATGTCACAACTGATGGGCCCTTCACCAAAGTGACCAACCACAATGAAAGGGTGGAAGCTACCCGACCTCCGGATTGTAACCGAAGATTGCCCCTCCATCTCACCAAAATACCGAGGCCTCCATTTCTTCGCCCCAACACGCCGTCATCCATAACGAGCCTCTCACTCAAATCTTCCTCACTCCGCCTCATCCCAAATCCAACATCTCCCATGAGACACTTCCTATAAAACCCCAAACGCAATCCACTCAAAAGGCCCACAAACCACTGTCCACACCAATTACGCCCCGAGCATCCTACTCACAATACCATACCCTTCGGTTTAATGCCATCAACCAAGTCATCGGAGCTCAGTCACTGTTTAGACCTTATGTGGATACCCAACCATGCATCACTAACCGACTTCCACCGGATTGCCCGATAAGATTCCATGGTGACCCGTATCATTTCTGCAATTGGAGACCTCTTGGACCACGAGCTCATTGCATGCCTCCAATGTATATTCCTGCAAGCAACCAAGATTATGGGTATGCCTACACCCACACGCTTCCACAGAATCCTCATGTTGCACCTCAGTCGGGTACATTGTTGGGAAAGAGAAAACAAATGGAAGCTAAATTTGAAAGGACACTCGAGGGGCACCCCTTTGTATTGAGTAACGGTGATTCTCATCCCCACCACGCTCCGGTCAACAATGAAAGAAAAGCCAAAGGCTGAGCCAAGCTCCGTTTCACAAAGTTTGAGGATTTCGGAATGCCCATAAGCAAAGTGTTTAAAGGATTGGTCAAACAAGGCCTCATGCGGCCCCTCGAAGATTTCCGGCCAAAGAATCTTGAAAAACGTTGCGACAAGACCAAAAGGTGTGCCTTTCACAACTACCATGGCCATGATACCAATGATTGCACCGCCATAAAACGCATCATCTCGAAGCTAATCGAGAAGGGAAGGCTTGGACGCCCCCACGCCCCCGACACAGCCAATGACCCGAGCGTCAAAATGCTTGAATTTGTGACCTCCCCGATGGTCGATAAATGGAGAGATGTCCGTCCCAAGGAAAAGGAGCCCGCGGTTGACAAAGTTGTCAATCCCAAAGTGGGAAAGCCTGTTTTGGAAGAGTTGACAAAATCAGTGTCCCAAATGATGGTTCCTAAACTCAGCAAAGCCGAAATGACGGAAGGCGTTTGGAAAGGATCAGCGGCACAGAAAATGTCTGAAGGACTGAATGCCCCGGGTTGGGAAATGAATGGTGCTGCGGCTGCCGCAGCAGAGGACGGAGTTTCGAAACCCCTTCCATCAATATCCCCTTAGAAAAAGTCTGTTTTCATCACTAGGAAGAGTCAGCTGCTTTTAGGATGTGTGGTAAGCCCTTAAGAAGAGTCAGTTAAGGTGTCTGTTAGGTTTAGTTAGAGTCTTGACTCCCCGGTTGATGCCATGTGGTGACCATTCTGAGCCCATTGTCAATTTTCTTAATAAAATTATTATTATTATTGCACTGTCAAAAGTTTGCAAAAATGTGTGTGAGTCTTTCATTCAAAACAAAAGTATGTCTTCAAACAAAACAAAAAAAAAAAAAAAAAAAATCTTAAAATAAAAAGATCAAGTCTTTCCTAAAAGGCTAATCCGATAATGAAGCATTTTTCTCAAATCATGGTTATAATTTCACCTTGAGGTTTAATATGCTAAAAGTCCTTCGCGGTTCTGTCGACCAAGGAGCCTACACCTGAATTGGCGTCCGAGACAACTATCCACGTGAACAACCAGGAGAAGCCCGTGCTTCGGAAGCCCAAAGGCGGCTACATCAAATGGAGGTCTGTACCCTCGTAGAGTGTCATGCACAAAGGTTGCGCGCCTTGAAAGGAAGTCACCAAAAGGAGATGGCCAGAGCAAACTCCCAACTCATGAGTAGTAGACGGATCCGGCAATTACAACGCTAAGCCAAATGGAGACCTCGCGACATCTTTCCCGACGACATGGAACCCGAGTTCCCCATTGAAGACATGGAATATGCCACCGAGGACCCCTCCAACAATTGAGGAAGATAATGGATCATCGTGCTTCATGGGAGCCCAACCCTAAAAAAAAAAAAAAAAAAAAAAAAAAAAATGAGTCTTCCAGCCTCGTAGGATCTAGACTTTCACCAAAAGTCCGTCCCAGACTGTGTCTTTTTATTTTTACAAAGGTCCATACTTGGACATGTATGTGTAAAGTTATCTAAATAAAAGAGTCATTTTCCTTCTCTTCTCTCTAGACTTGAGACATTATTTGCAATATACACTTACTCTTGAAATTGTCTTGCTTGTTATTATCAATTGATTGCTACGTCCCTAAAATGATGAATTGACTTCTAAGCATACTAGTCAATGACGACTCATTAAGGACGAATGGACCTAACACAAATGAAAAATACTAAATGCAAACAATTAATCTTGATGTGAATAAATGTTGTGATCAATTGGCATGAAGAGACCATTAATGGCAAACCTTCCTCTATACACACCCCCTATACACATCCCCGATACACAACCCGATACAAATTCTTGATGCACATCAAAGGCATCCCGAGACGATGAAAAGACAAGGATGTTGTTGCTCAACCACCAAGATTCAACCGTGAACGCACGTGAGCAGCCAAGCAAAGAACTTCCAAGATCTTCAAAGTCAAAGTGAGAAGTGACGGACATTCCACCAGGAGGCTACAAATGAACCAATGCACAAGAAAGCAAGTTGGGGCTAATGTTCCTCCTCCCTCTCTCTCTCTCAAAAAGAAAAAAAATAAAAAAATAAATAATGAGAATAGAAAAAAAGAAATGGATAATGGAAAGGAGGAAAGGAAATGGATATTGGCGAAGAAAGAGTCTACCTCAAAAGCGCACTGCAAAAGTCCACCTCAAAGAACATACCGAGGAGTTCACCATCAGCAAAGCAACAACATCCTTCAAAAGGACACCGACTTCAACAAAAGACGATCCACAGCCGAACTACGGCGACATGAGCTCCTCAAATTGAGGGGAACGTAGGCAACCTTCGGGTTCGGTCACAGCATGAGAAAGAACGGCCAAACCATGGCTTTCCCAAAATAGCCAAGCCTCTCCCCCATGGTCCCATCAATGACCGATTTACCAGACAAGGACCAATTCCCCATAAACACCTTTTGATCTTGCCATTGATCGAATCTTAATCTTAATTGATCACAACGTTTACACATGTTAAGGCTAATTGCTTGTTATAATCTTGACTTAATAATAAACATGGTCCATTCCAGCAATCATTTTGATAATTTTAACCAAGACAAATTTCAAATGTCTCGATGAGTCTTCTTCTCTACATCTTAGGAAAGAGCTAAACACTTATGTTCTGTCAAGCAGGGGCTTCCTCCTATTTCATGATACAATTGAGGGACTCTCTCCCGCCTAAATAAATGCCCTTGCATGTTTCCTCCAAGAAAAATACTTTAAAGTCCCCGTTCTATCGAGTCGGCTGGATCGCTCATATAAAAAAAAAGGGCACCAAAAAAGAAGCCCGCTAGGTTGAAAACCCGTAAGGGCGGCCTAGGCAAAAAACAGTGTGTGCCATGAAAGACGCAAAAAAGTAGCCCGCTAGGTTGAAAACCCGCAAGGGCTGTAACGACCCGAAAACCTGCCTCTATTTTCTTAGAAATAAATATTTAATTATTTATTTATTGCTTATTTATTTAGTTAAATTATTTATTTATTTAAATAATTATGTGTGCATTTTATGTTTCATGATATTTTTGTGCCTAGCATTTAATTTGTTAATTGTGCTAGTGTAGAGTGTTGGGTCTTAGTTGTTGAGGAGAGTTATAAGGGTTAATGGTAAGTAGTGGTAGGGGCCTAAGTGTAACATTTGGAATAATTTAATTACTCCCTCACCTCCTTCCCCTCCCCTCATCTTTCTCACTCCCAGCTCTCTCTTTCTCCCTCTCTCCTCCATTGAAGGTAAGAAAGCTCTCCCCTTATCTCTTCTTTTTAGTCATCTTCCTTTCTTCTTTTCTTATTTCTCATTTTATGAAAATGCTTAGATCGTTGAGGTGGTCGTTTAGAGCCAAGAAAATCTTGATTTGGAGAACTTTGATTTCGGGCCAAGTAAGTTGCTTTTCCCCCATTTATGCTAAAATCGTTCATCTTTAGCTCATTTGATGATCTAGTTGTGATATATTGCTTCTTGGTTTGATTTAGAATTTATTTGCATTTTATCCATTTTTATGAGATTTTGGTTTGTGATTCATATCTTGGCTTGGATTGTTTAGATAGTGATATATAGGCCATTTATAGGTTTATATGTTGTTCTAGTACATTGGTATACTTACTAGAAGCATTGATTTTGGATTGGGTTGAAATGGGTAAGAAATTCTTCATGAACCCAGGTGAATTCCGTCTGAAACTCAGGCCGAGCGCCCGCTCGTCCTTGTCCAAGCGCCCGCTCGAATTAGCCATTTTCCCGACCCAGACCTCCTGGCCATATGAGCGCCCGCTCGGTCACCCCCAGGCGCCCGCTCGGTCCCTTTTTCCTGGAAGTCCAATTTTGTTGTTAAGATCGAGGGTGTAATATCCACCTAGGTTTATGGCACTATTCCTTGTGAATTATTTAGACATCGTAGAACACTTTAGCGTTTATAAATAGTTCATTTGTGAATAGATGAGTTGTGACGTGGAAATCACTAAGTGTTGTTTGGAATGGATGGGACAT
The DNA here is from genome assembly GCA_026119855.1 of Campanula takesimana. Taxonomy (NCBI): domain Eukaryota; kingdom Viridiplantae; phylum Streptophyta; class Magnoliopsida; order Asterales; family Campanulaceae; genus Campanula; species Campanula takesimana. Next base: position 473,748 of record JAOWBW010000283.1, read on the forward strand.
CTTTATGATGCGTAGATTGATCGGTTCATTTCTATGATGATTATTTGGTAAGATTCTATGCTTGGGTCCAGAATGTTTCCTTCTCTTATTTTGGGTTAAGGATAAGATGAAATCATGGTATAGACTTCGAGTCTTCTTCTTGTTGACTTAATTGGATATCGTAGAAACTATAATAATTGGGAATAGTTCCTTGGTGAGTAAATGTGATATAATATATACCTAGTTATTATTTGGGGACGTTAGAACATCTGTTGATGTGTTGTTGACTTGGTTTATCTTTTGATGATTAATTGGCATGGTCCGTTGTGAACAATTGTGTTGCGGAATTAGCCTAAGTATTGTTTGAGAGTGTTTGGGCATCTTGTAATGTATTCAGGATTATTTCGATCGGATTGATTTTGGGATCAGACTTGGTCTAGATTCTAAGAGATATCTTATAATACCTAGAGGGTATTAGGGAACACCAAAGTGTTGGGTTTGGTCCATTGGATCATGTGTGAATAAGTGTAATCTTTTGGGTTCGTTTGGGGTATTAAGAATTGGTCCGTTTATGACTGGATGTAAAGCATGGTATAGGGATTGGGTAACTGTGGGTTTGATTTGCCTTAAGGGTATTTATTCGGAATTCCTATTTGGAATTCTAGGTGTAAAGAGATAGTTGAGTTCATAGCCCTAGTACATCTTTATGAGTAAACGTTTAGGATAATTTTGGGTTATAGTCGTTGTACTATTTGTGAGCGACCGTTTGGGTTGTGTTCCTTATGAGTAACTTGTGGGTATCATCTTTGGACTGTATCTGGTATGGTTCCCTATTATGGAATTATCGTGTTTTAATAATCATTGTTGTTGGGCTCCTTATGAGCAATTCCTTTTATCGTTGTTGTGCTCTTCATGAGAAACTCTTGTTATCGTTGTTGTTAAACTCTTCATGAGTAACCGTTGCATCTTTATGGTGATTATTTGGTATGGTTCCCTACTTTGGAATCACTAGTTGTTTATCTAAGCTAGTATTTATTACTTGGCATTTATTTGAAAGTCCAGCTGGTTATTTGTGTTCGAGTCAGTCAATGGATAATGTTATAATGGCACGAGCCAAGTCCAGTATAGCATCGCCCATTGGTCCATTTTTCCTCTTCCAGATTGGCCTTGGTTGAGATGAGCTAGCTTCCTTCGGAAGTAGTCTAGCTAACTTTTTGGAGCATGACTTTGTGGCATGGCTTCCGCCCTTTGTGGCATGTTACTTTATTATGGTTCCCGTACCGGGGTTGTGGTCTTCAGCTGTTTATGCTACTACGAAGATTGGTTGAGTGATTAATTTGTCGGTTCTGTCTGAGGTTCTCTTCAGCTGTTATGCTGCTATGGTTGATGGATTGATTGGTTGGTTCTGACCTGGTTTTTATCTTCAGCCGTTTGTGCTTCTACGAAGATTGATTCATTGGTTGGTTCTGCGCAGAGGCTTCTTTGTTATATCCGTTTGGTGAAACCTTGGCTCAGTATCCTTTGTAACGTGTTTATTTTAGTCTTATGTGCTGCATGATGAGTTAGTCGTTATTTCCAACTGGTATGGGACGGTTGGCGATAGGGAGCTTTCTCATTTGTTGTTATATGATTTACTTGCTCAGTTATATAATTGATTTGCATGATATTATGCCATGTAGATGCATTTAGTAACATACTGAGATTTTATCTCACCCCGTTTCTTGTTTCAAATTGTTTTTCCTTAACCCCCCCCAGGAAAGCAAGTGGTATCGTTTGAGGGCCGTTGTATCGGGAGTCTTCTGAGCAGGTTGATCGCCTTTGGGGTAGTTGCTCTTCAGAGCCTCTTTGTATATGGTTGAAAGGTCGTGGTCGTCCAGGGTTATGTATATACTGTTGTCCTTTGGGAATTTATATTATTAACAGTTGTTCTTGCTTCCGCGTTTGTTTCTAGTCTCCGAGTTATAATCTCGTTGAGGTATTGTTTGTTGGTATTGGTTTATAGTAGAATTCACGCGCCCGGTTTGGTATTTAGCATTTTGGATATGTATATTTTGTAAATTTTATATTTATGGATTTTTGAGATTTCCGGGGCGTGACAAGGGCGGCCTAGGCAAAAGCAAGGGTGCGTCATGAAAAAGGGATGGGTTCCTAACCTCATTCCAAAGGTCAGAAGATGATATTGGGGCTACTCCGCCATCGACACTGACAAAGACATGGGGCTATGCCACCATCGACGCCAACAAGGACATGGGGCTACCCCAACATCGACGACAAAGGGGTTCTTTACTCCCGATCGCTCCTAAGAAATGGACAAAGCTCCAAAGGACTTTATGCATAACAAACCTCATGGTTAAGTTAAAATCAAAAATTTGACTAAAATGCTTTGTTAAAAGATTTGCCTTTAGCATTTCCAAAATTTGCCCTTTTGGCATCATTTATCAAAGACCATGTTTCAAGCAAAATGCTTTTGATCTCCTCTCAAAATGATTTTCCCAAAGTTTTGGACTCCTTCGTCCATAATGTGTCTTAACGGTTACCCCTAGGCTCTTCTTCGGTGTCAAGAAAATATGTCAACCGTCCCGTAGAGTAGAGTGGACCCAAGTCAAACCTTGACTCAGAATAGTCATTATAGGTTGAGACCCTTATCCCCGGCAGTCCTTAGTCGGACGTAAGACTAGTTTGCCTTATCAAACTCCCCAAAGGTGGAGTTGCCTCGAATGTTTTGTCCCGGCAGTCCTTCGTAAGTCTAAACTTGTGTGAAAAGAACCGGCAGTCCTTCGTAAGTCTAGCCATTTAGTCAACCCTCTCCCATAGAGTCAAGTTGACCATGCCCCAGCAGTCCTTTGTAAGTCCAGCCATTTAGTCAACCCTCTCCCATAGAGCCAAGTTGACCATGAACCGGTAGTCCTTCGTAAGTCCAGCCATTTAGTCAACCCTCTCCCATAGAGTCAAGTTGACCATGCCCCGGCAGTCCTTCGTAAGTCCAGCCATTTAGTCAACCCTCTCCCATAGAGCCAAGTTGACCATGAACCGGCAGTCCTTCGTAAGTCCAAACTTGTGTGAAAAGAACCGGCAGTCCTTCGTAAGTCCAGCCATTTAGTCAACCCTCTCCCATAGAGTCAAGTTGACCATGAACCGGCAGTCCTTCGTAAGTCCAGCCATTTAGTCAACCCTCTCCCATAGAGGCAAGTTGACCATGACCCGGCAGTCCTTCGTAAGTCCATCCATTTAGTCAACCCTCTCCCATAGAGCCAAGTTGACCATGAACTGGCAGTCCTTCGTAAGTCCAACCATTTAGTCAACCCTCTCCCATAGAGTCAAGTTGACCATGAACCGGCAGTCCTTCGTAAGTCCAGTTAAGAAGTTAAAACTTGTGTGAAAAGAACCAGCAGTCCAAAATGATGTAAGACCATCCTTGTTAGTCAACCATCTCGTAGTTAGTGTTGACCAAACCCTTAAGCTTGAGACGCTAAGTTCTCCACCCGACCTTTTACGGTCGCCCTTAGGCTCGAGACGCTACGTTCTCCACTCGACCTTTTACGGTCGCCTTTAGGCTCGAGACGCTAAGTTCTCCACCCGACCTTTTACGGTCGCCCTTAGGCTCGAGACGCTAAGTTCTCGACCTGACCTTTTACGGTCGCCCTTAGGCTTGAGACGCTAAGTTCTCCACCTGACCTTTTACGGTCGCCCTTAGGCTTGAGACGCTAAGTTCTCCACCCGACCTCTTACGGTCACCCTTAGGCTCGAGACGCTAAGTTCTCCACCCGACCTTGACGGTCGCCCATAGGTTTGAGTAGCCTTAAAATCTCTCACCCCTCTTTCGAATTACGATAGGCTTGATTCCCTCGAATAGGGATACGTAGGAATCCTATACCTCTAAGTCCAGCCATAGAACAAATCGGCTATGCCGTCCTCCCATCAAAATGGGATGCTTATAGGTTTGAGTAGCCTTGAAATTCTCTCACCCAAATCGGCCAAGCCGTCCTCCCATCAGATTGGGATGCTTGTTTTATCGACAACCCCGCTTTCGCCAAAGCGACGTTGCCGAGGGGCTCTGTAAGTACCCCAATCCGAAATGACCAAATTAGAGGAATTCTTAGCACCATTCAGGGACAAACTGATAGGCCAGGACCTCACTAGGATAAATTTGCAACACAAGGACCTTTCTGGAATTAAAAATTGGAAAAATCCAGAAGGCACCATCCTTAGCCGTACGGCTACTTTGGGAGGTCACAACCCCTATAAATTGAACCCCTTGCTGATCATTCCAGGGGGGAAACGATTATTGTTACTGTTACTCTGCTAAAATTGCTCCAGATAGTGTTTTGAGAGTGAAAGAGAAAGGAAGATTGGCCTAACTAAACATAAGTGAAGCCACCTTCTCCCCCATCCTTCTCTTCATCTTATCCTTTTTTTTGTTCATATTATTGTTGTTCATCTCTTAATTCTTGCAAGTCTTGTCCATGCAAGCAACTTAATTTTATTGCAAGGCTTGTCCTTCAAGCACTTTAATCTTAATTTTATTGCAAGTCTTGTCCTTCAAGCACTTTAATCTTAATCTTATTGCAAGTCTTGTCCTTCAAGCACTTTAATCTTAATCTTATTGCAAGTCTTGTCCCTCAAGCACTATATATATATATATATATATATATATATTGTTATACATTATGGTCCAAACCATGGATGATTCAAGGTGCCCTTCATACTTTGTGTGAAAGTGGTTCTAACCTAAGGATGATCATGGTTTGTTGAATTTCTTACTTATAACAAATTAATGATCTATTTTAATCAAAAAGGCACATGTTTTGGTTGATTATGTTGTTCATTGGTAGCAAGGATGGTCATTTGGATGATAAAGTTTCAATCTTTATCATCCAAACATTGATCTAGCTTCAAAATCCCCTTTGGGGTCATAAAGATCAAATCTTTATGACAAATAATGTTGCCCCAAGGTTGCCTTTGGCTTAAGGATCCACTCTTGTGGTGAAAGCTCAAATCTTTATGTTAATTTTGTTTTTATTTGGCCATGATAATCATGTGGGATGATAACACCTTAGTGTTTATCACTTCCCCTCTTGATTTAGCCTTGAAATCCAATTTTGGGTCATAAAGATCGAATCTTTATGCAATAATTTGGTCCCTAGAAGGTTAATAATGTGTAAAAATGCCATCTTGATGATAAAGGTTCCATCTTTAGTCATCAAATGGTTATTTTGGTTCAAAAGCCATGTTCATCAACTTTTTCTTAATTTCTCCAATGATTGCCTTTGATCACACCCAAATCTTTGTTTTTGGGGGTTCTTTTGATGATCAAAGTGCATAGGAATGATATTTTCAAAGTTTTGTTGTTAATCACAAACTGAAAATTAGCATTTCAGTCCAGTTTCAGCAGGATACTCTGTTTCTGCCTGAAACTGGACAGTTTTCTGATGAATCTGTAAAAAACCTCGGGACGGCCAAACCAGCCTTACGGCTGCTTTGGCCAAAAAGGTGTTTTTTCCAGTGTTGCCCATTTTCTGTTAAACTGTTTGCAAAATAACCCTTTTATGTTAAATAATTAACCGGTTTTGTTAAATGTCAGTTTCTCCCATTTTTGAAATACACACACACACACACACACACATACACGTTTGTTAACAAACACAAGGGAGACTCGGCTTTGTCCGAGGCGAATTGGGTGACGTGAAACTCTTCCCAAGACGTAACCTGACCTCCGAACTAATAGAATCTCTAACGTTTTCTTTTGTTGGGTTAAATAATTAACAAAAGTGGCGACTCCGTTATGTTTTATGAGATAACCGTGTTCGGATTTTTCGCCCCAAAACTCATCGCGTTTCCGCGCGCGGGGCGGGATCCTTACAGGAGGCACTTTGCTGCGCAGAAGGTTTTGGTCCGCCTCAGTGTTCCTAGGCCTCCCAAGAAGAGTAGGATTGAGAACCGTTCGGGTGGCCCTTGAAGGCTAAGAGAAAATTAGATTTTCGTAGTACCCTAAGATTGCAATTAATAGACCACTTGTTAGGACTTTAATGTTTTTATGTCTTTTATATGCTCAACATTGTCCGTTGTAATGGTTAAAATAGTTCAATGATTGAATAAAAATTGCATCTTGTTACAACATGATTGGGTAAAAATTATTGTTTTAGACCGCACCCGAAGGTTGCCTACGTTCCTCTCGTAGAGAGGCTCAGGTCTCCGTAGTTCAAACAAATGAAGACCATTTTTTTTGTATGCACCATGTTTTTTACCTAGACCGCCCTTTCGGGTTTTCAATCTAGCGGGCTTCTTTTTTGCACGTGCTCTAATTTTTTCCTAGGCCGGCCTTGCGGGTTTTCAACCTAGCGAGCATTTTTTTTAATGGTCTTTATTTGTTAAGCGTAGAACTTCTTGAGCTTGTCAAGGTTGACCTCCTTTGGCAATCGATCACCATCCAAGTCTACGAGTCGGACTGCACCGCCGCTTAGTATCTTCTTGACCACGTAAGGACCAATCCATCGAGGTCCCCATTTCCCAAGGGGATTCATGGCATTGGGGGGATGATGTCTTAGGACCAAATCTCCCACTTTGATGTTTCGAGGCTTTACCTTCTTGTTGAAAGCCCTTGCCATTCTTTCTTGATAGGCCCTTATGCGTTCAAATGCTATTAACCTCTTTTTGTCGAGTAGGGCTAGTTGCTCGTACCGACTTTGCATCCAATCAACCTCGTTGACTTGGTTCTCGAGTAGGATCCGTAGAGAAGGAACCTCGAGTTCGACTGGGAGTACGGCTTCAGAACCATAAACCAATGAGTACGGAGTTTCTCCTGTTGTTGACCGTATTGATGTGCGGTAGCCCCACAATGCTAGTGGTAATTTCTCGGGCCAATCCCTTCCTGTTGAAGCCATTTTTTGTATGATGACCTCGATTGTCTTATTTTCTGCTTCGACCGCTCCATTGCCTTGGGGACGGTACGGGGATGACTTATGTTTGGTAATTTGTAGTTAACCAAAAGTGCATCCATTTCTTTCTCGAAGTGAGAACCATTGTCGGAGATGATCTCATGAGGAATACCATATCAGCACATGATGTGGTTCTTCACGAATTCAGCCACTTTCTTGGCATTGAGAACTCGGTAAGCTTGTGCCTCGACCCATTTTGTGAAATTGTCCACGGCCATAAGGATGAATGATTGTCCGTTTCTTCCCGTAGGATGGACTTTGTCGATGATATCTATACCCCAACAAGAGAATGGCCAAGGTGTGGTCATGTTGTATAGTTGTGAAGGTGGAGCATGTTGCAGATTAGCATGGAACTGGCACTTGGCGCATTTCTTGACTTTCTCTATGCAGTCTTGTTCCATTGTAGTCCAATAGTAACCGATATGGAGTATCTTCTTGGCCAACATAATCCCATTCATGTGAGGACCACACTCGCCTTCATGGACTTCGTGCATGATTTCTTGAGCTTCAGACTCGTTTGCACATAAAAGATTGATCCCTTAATGATGTCTCTTGTAGACTCGGTTTCCAATCAACACATATCTGGCGGCTAGCTTTTGTAGTGCTATTCGGGTTTTCCCATTGCTGTTCTCGGGAAAGGTGCCATTATTGAGAAAATTCATGATATCAGTGTACCACGGGGGGGTTATCTTGGACTTCATTGATCTCAATGTTCATGCAGTATGCTGGACTGGTCCTTCTTGAAATTTTGAAGGGTTTCACCATTTTTCCTTTGGGCATCTCAACCAGTGAGGCTATAGTAGCCAAAGCATCGGCAAAGCGGTTCTTGTCTCTTGGCAAATAATTGAACGTGATGTCTTGAAATTTTTCAACCAATTCCTCGAGGTATTGACCATACTGTTGGAGGGTCGGGTCTTGGATTCGCCATTTACCCGATGTTTGATTGATAAGGAGCAGGGAGTCACCGAATACTTCTAGCTCTGTGAAATTTCTCTTTAGGGCCGCTTCTAGACCCGCTATGCATGCCTCATACTCGACAATGTTGTTGGTAGCTTCGAATTCAAGACGGATGGCAATTGGAGTGTAGATGTCCTTTGGATCAACAAGCAACATTCCTATCCCATAACCATGTTTATTGGCGGCGCCATCAAAAAAGAGTTGCCACTTATTTTCCTCCGTTGTAGTGCAAACCAAGTGCTCGTCGGGAAACTGTAAGTCCTCCCCCTTCACTTCGTCACACGGAAATTCAGCAAGCTGATCACTGAACACTTTCCCCCTGATGGATTTGAGTGTGACGTAAGTGATATCATAGCCGGCGAGAATGAAGTACCATTTGGCTATTCTTGTTGACATGAAAGACTTCTCGAAGATGTAGCGGAGCGGGTCCACTTTTGCTACTAGCTTGATCGGAAAGGCTTCCATGTAATGTTTGAGCTTTTGAGTGACCCAAACTAGTGCTGCACATGACTTCTCCAAGATGGAGTAGTTCTTTTCACCCCCTTGAAATCGGCGACTGACAAAATAAATGGCATTCTCCTTTGTGGAGTCTCGTTGCTCTTGTGCTAGCATAGCCCCAAGGGCTTCATCATTCACTGTGAGGTAAAGCAAAAGAGGCTTCTCCTTGTGAGGTGGAACCAAGGCTGGAGGGCATGTCAAGTAACGCTTTACTTGGTCGAAGGCTTCTTGGCAAGCTTCGGTCCATTCTAGAGCCACATTCTTCTTGAGTAGCTTGAAGATGGGCTCACACATGGAAGTAAGCTGGTGCACAAACCGACTGATGTATTAAAGTCTGCCCATGAAACCTTTGATTTCCTTCTGGGTCTTGGGAGGAGGCATATCAATGATTGCTTTGATTTTTGAGGGATCTGCTTCAATACCCCTTTCTGTGACCATATAGCCAAGAACTTTTCCTCGGATAACCCTAAATGTGTACTTTGCGGGATTGAGCCTCATCTTGTGTTGATGAAGCATTTCAAAGAACTTGCGGAGGTCGATCAAATGTTGACCGTCGGTCCCCTTTGAGTCGTTGATCATGTCGTCTACGTAGACCTCGATCTCCTTGTGAATCATATCATGGAACAAGTCTGTAACAGCCCTTTGATAAGTAGCCCCAGCGTTCCTTAACCCAAATGGCATAACTGTGTAGCAAAAGGTGCCCCACGGTGTTGTGAAAGCAGTCTTGTGTTGATCTTCTTCAGCCATGAGAATCTGATTGTACCCAGCAAAACCATCCACAAATGAGCGGACTTCGTAGGCAGCATTGGAGTGGACTAGCATGTCAATGTTGGGTAGTGGAAAGTCATCCTTTGGGGAAGCTTTGTTCAGATCCTGGAAGTCCACACAAACACGAACCTTGCCATTAGCCTTTTGAACTGTGACCACTTGGCTAGCCATGTCGGATACTCAATAACTTTGATGAAGCCTACACTGAGAAGCTTCTCTATCTCTTCTTTGATTTGTAGAGACTGTTGGTAGTGGTGCCCTAGGCACGTTTAATAAACGTTGTAATTGTTATCATTTATTTCATATCAATAAAGAGATGTTTTGATTATTATTATTGTTCATGTTTACTTATAATAATCTCCGTCCCTAGTACTTGTTAAGCATTAGTATAAAGGCTAAATGATCATGCGATGATCATGTTAGATTTATGGGTACTTGTTTGGAACAAGGTACTGGACATGACCCGCTGTATGAGATTTATGTCATGGTCTATGTCGAACATATATCTCATATTAGTTATGTCATTTGAATCCTTAGACATGAAGTTATTATAGTCTTCCACTTGATGAACATTATGTTTGACATATTCAAACGCTACCTTTAACCGGGAAGTTATAAAGGGTATGATTGGCATAATCGGATTCACGTAGGGAAGAATAATAAGCTAAATGGATTTGTCCCTCTTCGGAGAGATGTCAAGCTTGGGCCTCTCGTAGGAATGGTGTTGATGAAATGTTCGGCCGGACTCAAATGAATTGATTGGATCAATGGCATTTGGATTATCAACATATTCGGAATCGAGAAAGTATTGAACAAAACAAGTTGACTGTTTGACCATGACTTGTGTTCAATGACGTCGAGGACAAAAGGGATTATGACATATTCTAAAGGAATGCGAACATGTATCTAGTTATACTATTTGGGTAGGTATGACGGTTTGCTAGAACATAATCATATCTTATGGTTTCATATTTGAACCCATAGCCAACTTAGTATAATCCTAGAGGGTCACACACAATAGAACGAATCTTTAAAAGGACTAAATTGGAATTTTGGAAATTCTCGACATTCTGGGGAAGTGGGCGACCGCACAGTGTGGACTGGGCAGCCGCACACTTAGCTCAGATTTGTACCAGTTTGTTTCAGATAAATGTGCGATCGCACAGTGTATTCTGGGCGGCCGCACAGTACTGTCAGCTGGCACTTTCCTAATTCGATTTGGAATGTCTTTTGACACAAGATTCCTATTTGGAATAGGTCTTGCTTGTGTATAAAAGGATGAGTTCGGCCAGAACTTCAGTGATAGCCTTTTGTGAGTCTCTAAAGAATTTGAGAGAGGTTTTACTTTGTTCTAAGACATCCTTGGTCAAAGAACAAAATAATACACAAGAGAGAAAATTCCATATAGTTCAAATTCATTGTGAAAACGTGTTTCACAATTTGGTCTAGCAACCAAGATCAAAGAAGTTCCTTTGATATTCGTTTGAAGTGTGGATACCGCTAGAGGGTGAAAATCATCATCTTCAAAGTTCGTGTTCAAGCTTTGTGATCGTGATCAAGTCTTCAAATCTCCACCAAAGACCAAGAGAAAATTTAATAGCCATCAAGGGTTAGTTTTATCCTATATTCATGTTATTGTATTTGATTTAATCATATGAACGGATCTATGGGCTTTGGGTTTCAAAATTTTAAATGTTAAATTCCGCTGCGCATGTTACTACGAAACCCAACAGTGGTATCAGAGCCCCGTTCATGTTGATTATTTCAATACCTAGATCATGTTATGTGTATATAAATTGTTTATGTGCCTTGCATGATGTGAATATTGGAATATATGACGTTTATGTGTTATCTGATTTTATGTGGTTTATTGTTTTGCAACTTTAATCGCACGATTCAATCGCAATAAATAAATTATGATGGATTCAGAATTGTTGATTATTAATTTTTGATTGGATCAAAGTTTTAATAATCGGGGAAAAACGATTTTGAGACAAAATTTTCGAACTTGAAAATTCTGCACATTCTGATGGCCATGGGCGACCGCACAGAAGATTCTGGGCGGCCGCACATTTTTTGGGCGACCGAACAGATCTTTTGGGCGGCCACACAAAGGGATCAGAAGGTCTGATTTTGGTCAAAAACAGAATCTGGAATTTTTCGAAAAATTCAACAAAACCAGTAACAGAACCAGTCCAGACTTGCTGATCTGGAATGGGTTTTGGGTAGTTGGTTTGTGTGTGGATTTTGGGGTTTGATTTTCCTATTTGTTTTAGTCTTGTGATTCTAAGATTGGTTCAAGGTTTGGATGGCTAATCTGCGTTCATCGAGATTGTGTTTCCCAAACTTGATCGCAATCAAAGTTTCAAAGATAAAACGAAGTTAGAATTATGAAGAGTTCATAATTGCTAAAATTGAGAAACAAAGTTCTTGATTCAATGATTGGAGATCCATGTGGAATTGTGAATGCAATTGGCCTACGTTCATCGAGACCATCTATTGCTTAGCTTCGGCCACATGGACTACTTTCTTGGTTTCTTGAATTAGTGCGGGATTGTGGTTTCCTAATGGCTTAGTTCGACCGCACTTCTTGTTGTCTTGATTTGGAGATAATAACCAAAGTTGAAATAGTCTCATCCTCATAATTATAGAGAAACTAATGACACATAAATATCATGCTTAAATTAATGGAGATTAATTTAGTGGCTAAACTTGATGTGTAACATGTTTATATTATGTGCTCATAAATGTGTTATATGCTATATGTGATGAACCTTCAAATAAAGTTTTAAGTCCTTCTTTGCCATGCCATGATTAAAACACTTGTTTATGCATGCGTAATCTTGATGTGGGTTCGCCTCCGCGAGGTGCATTAATCTTATTCATGTATGAGCAAGATGAGGTTCATTAATTTAATGTGGGCTTGCCTCCGCAAAGTGCATTAAATTGAATGGTTCCTATGCGTTTAAAATGGTTGGACTTAATTAGGCGTCAAAACAGTTTTGAGCCTAGGTAAAAGATGAGATTAAACATGCTTTTTGAAATTGGATTTCTCAAAGAATCTCATAAAAGGATCTAAGAATCATATGGGATATGATTGACATGATTGTCTACCTAATTAATTTAGTTTTGAGCGGTCCGCCTCCGTGGACTCAAAAGTTAAATTAAAGTTGGATCTTAGCCCAATTAAATTATATTATGCATTGGATGTATATGAAGGTTATATAATTTAATGGGAGTATTTTCATTTGAAAAATACATTATTCATTTCTTTATTGAAAAATTGGTACTTATTAAATTTTGGAAATTTTGCATATTTGTAGATAATGACTAATAACACTCAATCAATGTCGTTGCGATCGATCCTTGAGAAGGATAAGCTCGAAGAGAATGGTACCAACTTTATGGATTGGATCCGTAGCATAAGAATTGTTCTTAGGCAAGAAGATAAGTTGTACATTCTCGATGGGCCTCTCCCTGCTGAACCACCGCCTACTGCCCCTAGGGTAGAAAGAGACAATTACAAGAAACATCGTAATGATTCTAGAGATGTAAGTTGTCTCATGCTTGCTGCTATGTGTTCAAAACTCCAACAAAGTTTGGAACATTTGGAAGCCTTTGAGATAGGCGTGGAGTTGAGAACCATGTTTCAAGAGCAAGCTAGGCAAGAGAGGTACAAGACCATTGTTGCATTCACTACTTGTAAAATGAATGAAGGGCAACAAGTGAGTCCTCACTTTCTTAAAATGAAAGGTTATGTAGAGCACCTTGAGAAACTTGGCTATCCAATCCCATTGGAGCTAGCCACGGATCTCATTCTTAATTCATTGCCTAAAAGTTATAATCAGTTTGTAATGAATTATAACATGCATGGAATGCATAAGAATCTCTCTGAGTTGCATGGGATGCTCAAAACTGCAGAGATGAAAATTGTGGAGAAAGGTTCTCCCGTGCTCTTGGTTCATGATGGGAAGAAGGCTAATGCCAAAGGAAAGGGTAAGAAAGTTATCAAACCCAAAATAAGCAAGGCAAAGGTTGCCAAGGCTTCTGAGGCAAAACCCGATTCACAAAAGGATGCAATCTGTTTCCATTGTCCAGAAATTGGTCATTGGAAACGTAATTGCAAGGCTTTCTTGGAAGAGCAAAAGAAGAAGAAGAGCAGCAAGGCTGCGTCGACTTCAGGTATCTATATGATAGATATTCTCCTTTCTACCACTGATTCTTGGGTATTGGATACCGGATGTGGTTCTCACATTTGTCTAAATGTGTAGGACTAAAGAATAGGAGACTGCTTAAAGAAGGTGAAGTAGATCTACGTGTGGGGAATGGAGCAAGAGTTGCTGCATTAGCCGTAGGGACTTATGAAGTCACTTTACCTTCCGGATTAATTCTTGTTTTGAACAATTGTTATTATGTTCCGGATTTAAGCAGAAATATTATTTCAATTTCTTGTTTGGATAATGAAGGTTTTAAGTTTCTTATTGAGAATAAGAAATTTTCTATTTATTTAAATGATGTGCTTTATGGTATTGCTAATTCATTTAATGGCCTTTATATCTTGGATGTCAAGAATGAAAATAATGACAATGTCTATCATGTAAATAAGAAATCTAAACCTAATGATGTAAATCATACCTATTTATGACATTGCCGTCTTGGTCATATTAATGAGAAGCGTATCTCAAAACTCCATGGGGACGGACTCTTAGGTTCATGTGACCTCGAGTCATATGATACTTGTGAGTCGTGTCTTCTTGGAAAAATGACTAAGACACCTTTTACCAAGTTGGGTGAAAGGGCAAGCGACTTATTGGGGTTGATACATTCCGATGTATGCGGACCATTAAGTAGCAATGCTAGGGGAGGATTTCAATACTTCATAACCTTCACTGATGATTATAGTAGATTTGGGTATGTTTACCTAATGAAACATAAAAGTGAAGCATTTGAGATATTTATAATATTTCAAAATGAAGTAGAAAAACAACTTGGCAAAAGTATAAAAGCACTTCGATCAGATCGAGGTGGAGAATACTTAAGTCAAGAATTTGATGATCATCTAAAGAATTGTGGAATAGTTTCACAATTGACTCCACCTGGAACACCACAATGGAATGGTGTGTCCGAGAGGAGGAATCGGACTTTGTTAGACATGGTTCGATCAATGATGAGTCAAGTTGATCTTCCAATATCCTTTTGGGGTTACGCCCTAGAAACAGCTGCTTTCACACTAAATCGTGTTCCAACTAAATCGGTTCAAAAGACTCCATATGAGATGTGGAGCGGAAAGAAGCCCTGTCTGTCTTTCATGAAGATTTGGGGTTGTGAAGCTTTTGTCAAAAGACTTGTCTCAGACAAACTTGCACACAAATCTGATAAATGTATTTTCGTGGGATATCCTAAGGAAACTAGAGGATATTACTTTTACAACCGCGAGGATAACAAAGTGTTTGTTTCCCGAACTGGTGTCTTTCTAGAGAAAGAGTTTCTCTCCAAAGAAATCAGTGGGAGTAAAATAAATCTTGAAGAAATTCGAGACCCAGAAAATAACATTGAACCAATAGTGGAACAAGAACAAGAACCACAAGGAGTTGTGGAACCTGTTCAAAATACACAAGCAACTCGCAGATCTAGTAGGTTACGATCTGAGCACGAGAGATATGGATTTCTCGTAACGGATAGTAATGAGGTAGAAATCATTGAGAATGATGAACCGTCAACCTACCAAGAGGCGATGTCTTATCCTGATTCGGACAAGTCGCTTGGAGCCATGGAATCCGAATTGCAATCCATGCAAGACAATCAAGTTTGGAATTTGATTGATGCACCCGAAGGTGTAAAAACCATAGAATGCAAATGGGTCTTCAAGAAGAAGACTGACATGGATGGGAAGGTGCATACTTATAAAGCTAGACTTGTAGCGAAAGGTTATAGGCAAGTTCATGGTATTGACTATGATGAGACCTTTTCACCCGTAGCAATGATCAAGTCTATAAGGATTTTGCTTGCCATTGCCGCATATCATGACTATGAAATATGGCAGATGGACGTCAAAACCGCTTTCCTGAATGGAAAACTCCAAGAGGATGTGTATATGACACAACCAGAAGGTTTTGAACAAGATTCTAAGGTATGCAAGTTGCAGAGATCCATCTATGGATTGAAGCAAGCTTCTAGGAGTTGGAATCTCCGTTTTGATGAATCGGTCAAAGAGTTTGGTTTCATCAAGAACGAAGATGAGCCTTGTGTATACAAGAAGATTAGTGGGAGCATAGTGGTATTCCTTGTTTTATACGTGGATGACATATTGCTCATTGGAAACGACATTCCTACACTTCAGTATGTGAAGACTTGGTTAGGAAAGTGTTTTGCAATGAAAGATATGGGTGAAGCCGCATATATTCTTGGAATTAAGATCTATAGAGATAGATCAAGGAGGCTAATTGGTTTAAGCCAAAGCACATACATTGACAAGGTCATTAGAAGATTCCGTATGGAAAATTCTAAGAGAGGCACCTTGCCCGTGTTACATGGAGTTTCTCTAAGCAAGACTCAATGTCCTAAGACAAACGATGAGCGTGAGAAAATGAATGATGGTCCATATGCTTCGGCAATTGGGTCCATCATGTATGCCATGATTTGTACTAGGCCGGATGTATCTTATGCCTTGAGCATGACAAGTAGATACCAATCCGACCCTGGGGAAAATCACTGGATAGCTGTAAAAGCGATTCTTAAGTACTTGAGAAGAACTAAAGACTCGTTTTTGGTCTATGGAGGAATGGAAGATGATCTCGTTGTAAATGCTTACACGGATGCAAGCTTCCAAACCGACAAAGATGATAGCCGATCGCAATCGGGTTTTGTGTTTATGTTAAATGGTGGAGCTGTAAGCTGGAAGAGTTCCAAGCAAAGTACAACCGCTGATTCTACAACAGAAGGTGAGTATATTGCTGCATCGGATGCTGCAAAGGAAGCTGTTTGGATTAAGAAGTTCATAACTGAACTTGAAGTGGTTCCTAGTATTGCTAATCCAATAGACCTTTATTGCGACAATAATGGTGCTATTGCTCAAGCAAAGGAACCAAGAGCACATCAGATATCCAAACACATACTTAGGCGTTTTCATATCATTCGAGAGATCGTTGATAGGGGAGACGTAAATATATGCAGAGTACCTACTGAAGACAATGTTGCGGACCCGCTGACAAAGGGACTTCCACAAGCTAAACATGATGGTCATGTTAGGTCCATGGGTATTAGATACATGGGAGATTGGGCCTAGGGCAAGTGGGAGATTGTTGGTAGTGGTACCCTAGGCACGTTTAATAAACGTTGTAATTGTTATCATTTATTTCATATCAATAAAGAGATGTTTTGATTATTATTATTGTTCATGTTTACTTATAATAATCTCCGTCCCTAGTACTTGTTAAGCACTAGTATAAAGGCTAAATGATCATGCGATGATCATGTTAGATTTATGGGTACTTGTTTGGAACAAGGTACTGGACATGACCCGCTGTATGAGATTTATGTCATGGTCTATGTCGAACATATATCTCATATTAGTTATGTCATTTGAATCCTTAGACATGAAGTTATTATAGTCTTCCACTTGATGAACATTATATTTGACATATTCAAACGCTACCTTTAACCGGGAAGTTATAAAGGGTATGATTGGCATAATCGGATTCACGTAGGGAAAAATAATAAGCTAAATGGATTTGTCCCTCTTCGGAGAGATGTCAAGCTTGGGCCTCTCGTAGGAATGGTGTTGATGAAATGTTCGGCCGGACTCAAATGAATTGATTGGATCAATGGCATTTGGATTATCAACATATTCGGAATCGAGAAAGTATTGAACAAAACAAGTTGACTGTTTGACCATGACTTGTGTTCAATGACGTCGAGGACAAAAGGGATTATGACATATTCTAAAGGAATGCGAACATGTATCTAGTTATACTATTTGGGTAGGTATGACGGTTTGCTAGAACCTAATCATATCTTATGGTTTCATATTTGAACCCATAGCCAACTTAGTATAATCCTAGAGGGTCACACACAATAGAACGAATCTTTAAAAGGACTAAATTGGAATTTTGGAAATTCTGGACATTCTAGGGAAGTGGGCGACCGCACAGTGTGGACTGGGCGGCCGCACACTTAGCTCAGATTTGTACCAGTTTGTTTCAGATAAATGTGCGACCGCACAGTGTATTCTGGGCGGCCGCACAGTACTGTCGGCTGGCACTTTCCTAATTCGATTTGGAATGTCTTTTGACACAAGATTCCTATTTGGAATAGGTCTTGCTTGTGTATAAAAGGATGAGTTCGGCCAGAACTTCAGTGATAGCCTTTTGTGAGTCTCCAAAGAGTTTGAGAGAAGTTTTACTTTGTTCTAAGACATCCTTGGTCAAAGAACAAAATAATACACAAGAGAGAAAATTCCATATAGTTCAAATTCATTGTGAAAACGTGTTTCACAATTTGGTCTAGCAACCAAGATCAAAGAAGTTCCTTTGATATTCGTTCGAAGTGTGGATACCGCTAGAGGGTGAAAATCATCATCTTCAAAGTTCGTGTTCAAGCTTTGTGATCGTGATCAAGTCTTCAAATCTCCACCAAAGACCAAGAGAAAATTTAATAGCCATCAAGGGTTAGTTTTATCCTATATTCATCATATTGTATTTGATTTAATCATATGAACGGATCTATGGGCTTTGGGTTTCAAAATTTTAAATGCTAAATTCCGCTGCGCATGTTACTACGAAACCCAACAGAGACCACTCTGGCTTGATCTTTCTGAGTTTCTACTTTGTCGGCTTAGCATCCTCTCTGATCGGAATTCTGTGCTCAGCGACCTTTCTGTCTAAGCCCGGCATGACTTTGTATGACCATGCAAATACATCCACGAACTCTCTGAGCAGTGCAGTCAATCTTTCTTTCTCTTCCCCCCTTGAAGAAGCTTCCGATCATGGTTTCTTTCGGCTCTTCGTCGGTACCCAGATTAACAACATGCAATTCTTCGTCAGCCCCTGTGTCGCGACCCCCGAACCCCGCGGGCCCGAGATCGCGAGCTGGACGTCGACTTAAAACCAAAACTCTAAAATATAGAAGTTAAAACTTTCATTTTGAACCAAAAGATGATAACACAAGGTTTTACAAATCCAAGTTTAAATCAATAAAGTACATCTAACATAAGCTCCACAGCTTATACCCAAAAGAATAAAATATACAATTCTTAATGACGTCAATAATGGTAAAACTATCCCCAAAAGGTTATACATTTAAATAATGTAAACCGATCCATAACAACCTGCCCCAAAATCTCAATCCTCTCGACGTCCTCCTCGATCCGCGAATCCTAATCCTTTTCCTCCTGGGGGGGGTTAAGGAAAAACAAAGATGGAAATAAACGGGGTGAGATAAAATATCAGTAAGTTACTAATGCAACTACATGACATGCTATAATGCAATAAGCAATAAACAATGATAAATATCACATAGCATGTAACAATTAACAGTCAACAGATAGCAGCGGAAAGTAAACACATAACAAAGGATATTAGCCAAGGTTTCCCAACTGATAGAACCAATTAAAGGATCGCTGCTCAGCTTCAACAATCAACCAATCCATATCTTCACAGTAGCATAAAGCCGAAGAGAAAACCCCGGTCAGAAGCGACCAATCAACCCATCAATCAAACAAACCATCTTCATAGTAGCATAAAAGCTGAAGAGAAACCCGGTACCGGAACCAATAACAATGATAAAGTGCCACAAGGGGCGGGAGCCATGCCACAAAGTCATGCTCCAAAATGATTAGCTAGAATACCCACAACGGAGCTAGCTAATCCCAACCAAGGCCAATCTGGATGAGGACAGAAGGACCAATGGGCGATGCTATACTGGACTTGGCTCGTGCCATTATAGCATTATCCATTGCCTGACTCGATACACAATTTAACCAGCTGGACTTTCAAATAATGCTAAGTAATGAATACTAGCTTTATAAACATCAAAAGGGTTCCAAAGTAGGGAACCGTACCAATTAATCACCATAAAAGATGCAAACGATTACTCAAGAAGAGTTCAAGTACAATAAACACAATGAGTTTCTCATAAAAGAGTCCAACAACATTGACCATTAAAACATAATGATTCCAAGATAAGGCACGTACCAAACACATCCTAAATATGATACCCACAAGTTAATCATAAGAGCACAACCCACACGGTCGCTCACAAATAGCACAATAACTATTACCAAAATGACCCTAAACATTTACTCATAAAGATATACTGGGACTATTAACTCCCTATATTTACACCTAGAATTCCAAATAGGAAGACCGAATAAATACACCTGAATTTCACTCCTTTTGTCCTAAATCTTGATATAACAACCCTTATACCTCCCCACCATTGTGGGGCTCGATCCATAACACAATCGATCACAAAGGGATCATCCTCGAATACTAAAGTGTTCCACAACATTAACTTAAGTCAACTAGGGTGATACTTCGAGCCTAGATCGGGCTTGAACCATAAAACAATTCGAAAACAAAGGTACTCAGGACAGCTGGTATGGGCGGTCGCCCATAGCCAGTCCGGGCGGTCGCCCAAAACCCACACCCAAGCCCAAAACCAACTGACTTCATGGGCGGTCGCCCAACCCAAAAGTGGGCGGTCGCCTACTCACTTTTACTCAAATTCTCCGGATCAACTGATCTCATGGGCGGTCGCCCAAACCACCCATGGGCGGTCGCCCACGCACCCAGGTCGCCGGAAAACGGCAAGAACCAAATGGGTTCTTCCATTTTCTTATCCAAAACCAAATTTCTCACAATCCACACTCCCAACTTGATCCCCAAAATACCCAAACAACATCTAACTAAAAAGGGGACCTAAATAACACCATTTATCAACCAAAACCAAGATTAATTCCAACATTCATAACAATCACCATTTTTAACCAAAAACCCAAATAAATTCCAAATAAATTCTAAACTCAACCAAACTTCAAATATAACACATCAAGCATTATATAAACATGATATGAACATTTTATCATACAAATGGGGGAAAAGTAACTTACTTGATAAATCTCAAAGTTGACGGAATTCACTTCTTTTTGATTCTACGCGATCCTATCGACGATCTAAACAAGGTTCACGTTTTAAGAAATGAGAGATTATGAGAGGAAGATGAAGAAAATGAAGAGAGAAGGAAGAGAAAGTTTACCTTCACAAAATGGAGAGAGAGGGAGAAGTGCTGGGAAGATGATGAGGGAGGTGGAGTGTATGAGGGAGAAGGGAAGGAGTAGGGAGGGAGTAGGGAAATGATTTAAAAGATTTACACTTAGGCCCCCTCCACTACACTACACACAAATTCTACACTCCCTACTAACAATTAAGACTCAACATTTCTACACTAACCCGAATGACTCAAATAAAATGCTAGGCATAATTATTATAACGCATAAATTGCACACATAAATATTTAAGTAAATAATAATTTAGATAAATAAATAAGCAATAAATAAATAATAATTATTTATTACCAATAAAATAGAGCCTAGTTTTCGGGTCGTGACATTCACTCCCCCTTAAAGAAAATTCGACCCGAATTTTAACGAGACTTACCCAAAAGACCAAATAGCTACGAATACGATAGTTCCGCCATTTCTCAAATTCCTCAATTGTCCAATCTAACCCACTACAAGGTAACCTTAAATAATGCTTACGATAACACCACCTCTCGAACCGAATCATTCCATCATTAACTTCATTACTAACCAAAATCCGTACTCAAAATCGAAGAATTCAAGTTATTTCCACACATAATTCTCGAGGTATCTCAAACTCGCCTTATTCGTAACCTTAACTACACCGCAAAGGTACTTCCATTTGTGAATCGCATACTTAGTATTTTTCCCCAGAAATTCAAAACATTACCATCTCGAGCTAAATTAGCTTTTAAAATATGAGAGGCTAAAGAAATTTTCCATCCTCATAATATTCACCAAAGGCTATATCTCTAAGGATTCCCATTATAGTGCTCTCGCTCTAGGTAGCACCTTAAACTAGAGGTGTAATATAAACCCAAAATTTTAATACAAAATGTTCACTTAAATCTGCGCCATAATATCATCGTCATAACACTCCAACCCTTGAAAGCCTAAAATAATTACGAATACTCAATAGTCCGAAAATTACCTAAATTATATCTTCAAGGGATTTCCTCTAACTCCCCTTTTTTTTTTTTTTTAGTTAATAAACTGTGCTCATATACCCAAGGAAATCAACAAATCTCAAATCCTCAATAACTAACCCAAGTTAGTCTTTCACGCATACATTTATTAACCTAATGATACTTAGGCTCAATAGTACTACCGTCATAATAAACCGATTAGCTAGCAACGTTCCAACTGACCCAATACCAATTCATGATATTCCTTAATTATGCCCAAGTATTGATAATCAACTTCCTTCACATACCCTTGATCCAATTCGGGAAACGCCACCAAGAAGGGATTTAGAACCATAGAACCACTATCTACCCAAAATTTCAAAATGCCTTTAACATAGATTGAGAAATTATTACTCTCCCAAAATGTACTCAGTCCTTTCTAACTTAACACGCTTACCACCATTAATGATCATAACTCCTACAACAAACTCATCATCCATAACAAATCGTACACCTCTCCATACTAATCCATTCCGATGCATTCACGGAGATGTACTAAAAGTAAACAAAATCTCTTAACAAGAAACCTTCGGTTGAATCCTCAACTTTTACAACTCAACCGTTACAATATAGATATTGATCTAATTATCAGTACTACAACCTTGTACCACAACAATGCAATTTAACCCCAAGCTTCTCCTCGAACACTAGGTACTATTCGGAAGAAAATGAAAATCTTACGAATGATAAATACACCCAACAAATTGACTGAAACTAAATACTCGGATTTCAATTAGGAAAAGATAGGTATAACTCTACCCAAAGGAACGGTCTCAAACAGTTTTAAGAAATTAGGAATGGAGAATATAACAATCCCCCTACAACAATAGACTAAAGCAATAGTAACATCAAAATCTTGTAATAGCAACATGGCTAATTTAGCAGGTGAGACATAACCATAATTAAGCACATCATAAGCACATAAGACTTCATCAGATACCCTTAACTCCTCCATAGGAGTAGACACCTACAACACATAAGTCAAAGACTCAGAAGAAATAAATGCAACTAAATGCACAAAAACACATAAATGCGATGATCCTAAAATGCACGCGCTCGCTCTCACGACGCAAAATAATACCTCCTGAAATTTATCCGTTACCTGGTGAGTGCTGATTGGTCGTAATTACTCTGCCCTATACCTTAGGGTTCCCCGAAGCATCTCTCTTCTGACCCGGTGAAGTACTGGTTCCTGTTCCTGATGATTGAACCTTAAACCTCGGACAGTCTTTTATGAAGTGACCCAGTTGATCACAATTGATACATTTTCCTTGTTTCTTCCAACACTTATCCTCCAAATGGCCTTCCCTCTGACAGTAAGTGCAAAGCCACCTACCTTGTTTCCCTTGTTTCCCCGGAGTAGTACCCGGATTCCCTAGCGCGGTTTGTCCCTTAGATTGAGATGGTGCTCCCAAATTACCTCGGTTATCTGAACGGTGATGTGGTGAAGATTTAGTGTGGCTTACTTGTTTACCCGCATTTGCAACCTCGGTCTTCCTCTTATGCTCCCCAATATCTTGCTCGATCAAGTATGCCCGGTCTACCGCATCCTGAAATGTCACAATCCTCTGGGCTATAAGCTGAGTCCGAATAGAAGTCTTCAAACCCCGGATGAATCTCATAGCTTTCTGCTCCTCGGTCCGCACAAGATAGTCACAATACCGGGCTAATTCTGTGAACTTAGCCGAGTACTGAGCTATAGACAACAAACCTTGCTCCAGGTTGAGCAGCTCAATCTCCTTTCGGTTTTGATCCACTACTGGAATGAAATGCTCCTTGAACTTTCGCACAAACAATTCCCATGCATACACTGTGTGAGTATCATCCCAACTCTCTTTAACACCCTTCCACCAATGCTCGGCGGCACCCACAAGTTTATAAGCCGCAAACCGGACCTTGTCTTCATCGGTGCAACCAAAGACATCATAAATTTTCTCCATCGACTCAATCCATAGCTCGGCCTTCCTTACATCGGGTTCCCCATTGAACTCAACCGGTTTCAATTTCAGAAATTGTTCCAATCCGTAGCGGGGTGGTGGTGCTTGTTCTACCCTCGGACCTTGATCATGTATAGCCTTCATGGCCGCCTCAAACATGCCCTGAAACATTGCACGGGCTTCATCCCTTGTTTCATTCTGATTTGCATTACCGGTATTACTTTCACCACTTCTCCTTCAAGCCATTTCACACAAGTACCTGCATAAAACAACAATTGTTACTCACTCCGAACACACTACCCTCCTAGGTCATACTAGTCCACCTAGACTTATACTTAGAGCTAAACCATAGCTCTGATACCAACTGTCGCGACCCCGAACCCCGCGGGCCCGAGATCGCGAGCTGGACGTCGACTTAAAACCAAAACTCTAAAATATAGAAGTTAAAAATTTCATTTTGAACCAAAAGATGATAACACAAGGTTTTACAAATCCAAGTTTAAATCAATAAAGTACATCTAACATAAGCTCCACAGCTTGTACCCAAAAGAATAAAATATACAATTCTTAATGACGTCAATAATGGTAAAACTATCCCCAAAAGGTTATACATTTAAATAATGTAAACCGATCCATAACAACCTGCCCCAAAATCTCAATCCTCTCGACGTCCTCCTCGATCCGCGAATCCTAATCCTTTTCCTCCTGGGGGGGTTAAGGAAAAACAAAGATGAAAATAAACAGGGTGAGATAAAATCTCAGTAAGTTACTAATGCAACTACATGACATGCTATAATGCAATAAGCAATAAACAATGATAAATATCACATAGCATGTAACAATTAACAGTCAACAGATAGCAGCGGAAAGTAAACACATAACAAAGGATATTAGCCAAGGTTTCCCAACTGATAGAACCAATTAAAGGATCGCTGCGCAGCTTCAACAATCAACCAATCCATATCTTCACAGTAGCATAAAAGCCGAAGAGAAAACCCCGGTCAGAAGCGACCAATCAACCCATCAATCAAACAAACCATCTTCATAGTAGCATAAAAGCTGAAGAGAAACCCGGTACCGGAACCAATAACAATGACAAAGTGCCACAAGGGGCGGGAGTCATGCCACAAAGTCATGCTCCAAAACGATTAGCTAGAATACCCACAACGGAGCTAGCTCATCCTGTTGGATTTCTAAGTAACATGCGCAGCGGAATATAGCAATTAAAATTTTAAGAAACCCAAATCCATGGATCCGTTCATATGATTAAATCAAATACAACAAGATGAATAGAGGAATAACTAACCCTTGATGGCTATGAATTTTTTTTCTTTGGTCTTGGTGGAAATCTTGAAGCTTTATCACGAACAAATCACGAACTTTGTAAGATGATAAAATTCACCCTCTAGCGGTATCCACACTTCGAACGAATATCAAAGGAACTTCTTCGATCTTGGTTGCTAGACCAATAATTGTAAAACACGCTTTCACAATTTAATAAAGAACTATATGGAATTTATTTGTGAATTATTTTGTTCCTCAATCAATGATATCTTAGAACAAAATAAAATCTCTCTCAAACTCTTTGAGACTCACAAAAGCACTTGTCAATATGGTCTGGCCGAATTGGGGTTTTTATACACAATTAAGGCCTATTCCAAATAGGTAACTTGTGCCAAAAACCTTTCCTAATCAAATTAGGAATTTTCAAACCGGCATACCGGGCGCCCGCCTGGTACCACCCAAGCGCCCGCTTGGTTGACCAGGAGGCCCAGGATATTTCCAGAAATTCCCTTGAGGTCCTCCGACCCTAAATACCAATATAGTCCTTTTATTTAAGATTCGTTCTATTGTGTGTGACCCTCTAGGATTATACTAAGTTGGCAATGGGCTCAAACATGATTCCATAAGATATGATTAGGTTCTAGCAAACCGTCATACCTACCCAAATAGTATAACTAGATACAAGTTCGCATTCCTTTAGAATATGTCATAATCCCTTTGTCCACGATGTCATTGAACACAAGTCATGGTCAAACAGTCAACTTGTTTTGTTCAATACTTTCTCGATTCCGAATATGTTGATAATTCAAATGCTATTGATTCAATCAATCCATTTGAGTCCGGCCGAACATTTCATCAACATCATTCCTTCGAGGGGCCCAAGCTTGACATCTCTCCATGGAGGGACAAATCCATTTAGCTTATTATTCTTCCCAACGGGAATCCGATTATACCAATCATACCCTTTATAACTACCGTGTTAAGATAGCGTTTGAATATGTCAAACATAATGTTCATCAAGTGGAAGACTATAATAACTTCATGTCTAAGGATTCAAATGACATAACTAATATGAGATATATGTTCGACATAGACCATGACATAAATCTCATACAGCGGGTCATGTCCAGTACCTTGTTCCAAACAAGTACCCATAAATCTAACATGATCATCCCATGATCATTTATCCTTTATACTAGTGCTTAACAAGTACTAGGGACGGGGATTATTATAAGTAAACATGAACAACAATAATAATCAAAACATCTCTTTATTGATATGAAATAAATGATAACAATTACAACGTTTATTAAACGTGCCTAGGGCACCACTACCAACAATCTCCCACTTGCCCTAGGCCCAATCTCCCATGTATCTAATACCCATGGACCTAACATGACCATCATGTTTAGCTTGTGGAAGTCCCTTTGTTAGCGGGTCCGCAACATTGTCATCAGTAGGTACTCTGCATATATTTACGTCTCCCCTATCAACGATCTCTCGAATGATATGAAAACGCCTAAGTATGTGTTTGGATTTCTGATGTGCTCTTGGTTCCTTTGCTTGAGCAATAGCACCTATTATCGCAATAAATGTCTATTGGATTAGCAATACTAGGAACCAATTCAAGTTCAGTTATGAACTTCTTAATCCAAACAGCTTCCTTTGCAGCATTCGATGCAGCAATATACTCAGCTTCTGTTGTAGAATCAGCGGTTGTACTTTGCTTGGAACTCTTCCAGCTTACAGCTCCACCATTTAACATAAACACAAAACCCGATTGCGATCGGCTATCATCTTTGTCGGTTTGGAAGCTTGCATCCGTGTAAGCATTTACAACGAGATCATCTTCCATTCCTCCATAGACCAAAAACGAGTCTTTAGTTCCTCTTAAGTACTTAAGAATCGCTTTTACAGCTATCCAGTGATTTTCGCCAGGGTCGGATTGGTATCTACTTGTCATGCTCAAAGCATAAGACACATCCGGCCTAGTACAAATCATGGCATACATGATGGACCCAATTGACGAAGCATATGGAACATCATTCATTTTCTCACGCTCATCTTTTGTCTTAGGACATTGAGTCTTGCTTAGACAAACTCCATGTAACACGGGCAAGGTGCCTCTCTTAGAATTTTCCATACAGAATCTTCTAATGACCTTGTCAATGTATGTACTTTGGCTTAAACCAAGTAGCCTCCTTGATCTATCTCTATAGATCTTAATGCCAAGAATATATGCGGCTTCACCCATATCTTTCATTGCGAAGCACTTTCCTAACCAAGTCTTCACAGACTGAAGTGTAGGAATGTCGTTTCCAATGAGCAATATGTTATCCACGTATAAAACAAGGAATAGCACTATGCTCCTACTAATCTTCTTGTATACACAAGGTTTATCTTCGTTCTTGATGAAACCAAACTCTTTGACCGATTCATCAAAACGGAGATTCCAACTCCTAGAAGCTTGCTTCAATCCATAGATGGATCTCTGCAATTTGCATACCTTAGAATCTTGTTCAAAACCTTCTGGTTGTGTCATATACACATCCTCTTGAAGTTTTCCATTCAGGAAAGCGGTTTTGACGTCCATCTGCCATATTTCATAGTCATGATATGCGGCAATGGCAAGCAAAATTCTTATAGACTTGATCATTGCTACGGGTGAAAAGGTCTCATCATAGTCAATACCATGAACTTGCCTATAACCTTTCGCTACAAGCCTAGCTTTGTAAGTATGCACCTTCCCATCCATGTCAGTCTTCTTCTTGAAGACCCATTTGCATCCTATGGTTTTTACACCTTCGGGCGCATCAATCAAATTCCAAACTTGATTGTCTTGCATGGATTGCAATTCGGATTCCATGGCTCCAAGCCACTTGTCCGAATCAGGAGAAGACATCGCCTCTTGGTAGGTTGACGGTTCATCATTCTCAATGATTTCTACCTCATTACTCTCCGTTACGAGAAATCCATATCTCTCGGGCTCGGATCGTAACCTACTAGATCTGCGAGTTGCTTGTGTATTTTGAACAGGTTCCACAACTCCTTGTGGTTCTTGTTCTTGTTCCACTATTGGTTCAATGTTATTTTTTGGGTCTCGAATTTCTTCAAGTTTTATTTTACTCCCACTGATTTCTTTAGAGAGAAACTCTTTCTCTAGAAAGACACCAGTTCAGGCAACAAACACTTTGTTGTCCTCTTGGTTGTAAAAGTAATATCCTCTAGTTTCTTTAGGATATCCCACGAAAATACATTTATCAGATTTGTGTGCAAGTTTGTCTGAGACAAGTCTTTTGACAAAAGCTTCACAACCCCAAATCTTCATGAAAGATAAACAAGTTTTCTTTCCGCTCCACATCTCATATGGAGTCTTTTGAACCGATTTAGTTGGAACACGATTTAGTGTGAAAGCAGCGGTTTCTAGGACGTAACCCCAAAAGGATATTGGAAGATCAACTTGACTCATCATTGATCGAACCATGTCTAACAAGGTCCGATTCCTCCTCTCGGACACACCATTCCATTGTGGTGTTCCGGGTGGAGTCAATTGTGAAACTATTCCACAATTCTTTAGATGATCATCAAATTCTTGACTCAAGTATTCACCACCACGATCTGATCGAAGTGCCTTAATACTTTTGCCAAGTTGTTTTTCTACTTCATTTTGAAATATTCTAAATATCTCAAACGCTTCACTTTTATGTTTCATTAGGTAAACATACCCAAATCTACTATAATCATCAGTGAAGGTTATGAAGTATTGAAATCCTCCCCTAGCATTGCTACTTAATGGTCCGCATACATCGGAATGTATCAACCCCAATAAGTCGCTTGCCCTTTCACCCAACTTGGTAAAAGGTGTCTTAGTCATTTTTCCAAGAAGACACGACTCACAAGTGTCATATGACTCGAGGTCACATGAACCTAAAAGTCCGTCCCCATGGTGTTTTGAGATACGCTTCTCATTAATATGACCGAGACGGCAATGCCACAGATAAGTATGATTTACATCATTAGGTTTAGATTTCTTATTTACATGATAGACATTGTCATTATTTCCATTCTTGACATCCAAGATATAAAGGCCATTAAATGAATTAGCAATACCATAAAGCACATCATTTAAATAAATAGAAAATTTCTTATTCTCAATAAGAAACTTAAAACCTTCATTATCCAAACAAGAAATTGAAATAATATTTCTGCTTAAATCCGGAACATAATAACAATTGTTCAAAACAAGAATTAATCCGGAAGGTAAAGTGACTTCATAAGTCCCTACGGCTAATGCAGCAACTCTTGCTCCATTTCCCACGCGTAGATCTACTTCACCTTCTTTAAGTAGTCTCCTATTCTTTAGTCCCTGCACATTTAGACAAATGTGAGAACCACATCCGGTATCCAATACCCAGGAATCAGTGGTAGAAAGGAGAATATCTATCATATAGATACCTGAAGTCGACGCAGCCTTGCTGCTCTTCTTCTTCTTTTGCTCTTCCAAGAAAGCCTTGCAATTACGTTTCCAATGACCAATTTCTTGACAATGGAAACAAATTGCATCCTTTTGTGTATCGGGTTTTGCCCCAGAAGCCTTGGCAACCTTTGCCTTGCTTATCCTGGGTTTGACAACTTTTGCCTTACCCTTGCCTTTGGCACCAGGCTTCTTCCCATCATGAACCAAGAGCACGGGAGAACCTTTCTCCACAATTTTCATCTCTGCAGTTTTGAGCATCCCATGCAACTCAGAGAGATTCTTATCCATTCCATGCATGTTATAATTCATTACAAACTGATTATAACTTTTAGGCAATGAATTAAGAATGAGATCCGTGGCTAGCTCCAATGGGATTGGATAGCCAAGTTTCTCAAGGTGCTCTACATAACCTTTCATTTTAAGAAAGTGAGGACTCACTTGTTGCCCTTCATTCATTTTACAAGTAGTGAATGCAACAATGGTCTTGTACCTCTCTTGCCTAGCTTGCTCTTGAAACATGGTTCTCAACTCCACGCCTATCTCATAGGCTTCCAAATGTTCCAAACTTTGTTGGAGTTTTGAACACATAGCAGCAAGCATGAGACAACTTACATCTCTAGAATCATTACGGTGTTTCTTGTAATTGTCTCTTTCTACCCTAGGGGCAGTAGGCGGTGGTTCAGCAGAAAGAGGCCCATCGAGAATGTACAACTTATCTTCTTGCCTAAGAACGATTCTTATGCTACGGATCCAATCCATAAAGTTAGTACCATTCTCTTCGAGCTTATCCTTCTCAAGGATCGATCGCAAAGACATTGATTGAGTGTTATTAGTCATTATCTACAAATATGCAAAATTTCCAAAATTTAATAAGTACCGATTTTCATTAAAGAGATAAATAATGTATTTTAAACAAAATACTCCCACTAAATTATATAACCTTCATATACATCCAATGTATAATATAATTTAATTGGGCTAAGATCCAACTTTAATTTAACTCTTGAGTCCACGGAGGCGGACCGCTCAAAAACTAAATTAATTAGGTAGACAATCATGTCAATCATATCCCATATGATTCTTAGATCCTTTTTATGAGATTCTTTGAGAAACCCGATTTCAAAAAGCATGTTTAATCTCATCTTTTGCCTAGGCCCAAAACTGTTTTGACGCCTAATTAAGTCCAACCATTTTAAACGCATAGGAACCATTCAATTTAACGCACCTTGCGGAGGCAAGCCCACATTAAATTAATGAACCCCATCTTGCTCATATATGAATAAAATCAATGCACTTCGCGGAGGAGAACCCACATCAAAATCACCCATATATAAACAAGTGTTTTAATCATGGCATGGCAAAGAAGGACTTAAAACTTTCTTTGAAGGTTCATCACATATAGCATATAACACATTTATGAGCACATAATATAAACATGTTACACATCAAGTTTAGCCACTAAATTAATCTCTATTAATTTAAGCATGATATTTATGTGTCATTAGTTTCTCTATAATTATGAGGATGAGACTATTTCAACTTTGGTTATTATCTCCAAATCAAGACAACAGAAGTGCGGTTGAACTAAGCCATTAGGCAACCACAATCCCGCACTAATTCAAGAAACCAAGAAAGTAGTCCATGTGGTCGAAACTAAGCAATAGATGGTCTCGATGAACGTAGGCCAATTGCATTCACAATTCCGCATGGATCTCCAATCATTGAATCAAGAACTTTGTTTCTCAATTTTAGCAATTATGAACTCTTCATAATTCTAACTTCGTTTTATCTTTGAAACTTTGATTGCGATCAATTTTGGAAAACACAATCTCGATGAACGCAGATTAGCCATCCAAAACTTGAACCAATCTAGGAATCACAAGACTAAAACAAATAGGAAAATCAAACCCCAAAATCCACACACAAACCAACTACCCAAAACCCATTCCAGATCAACAAGTCTGGACTGGTTCTGTTACTGGTTTTGTCGAATTTATCGAAAATTCCATATTCAGATTTTAACCAAAATCAGAACAAATTTTGACCACCGAGCGCCCGCCTGCAAAGGACCAGGCGCCCGCTTGAATGGCCAGAATAGTATAGAATTTTAAAGTTCGAAAATTTTGTCTCAAAATTATTTTTCCCTGATTATTAAAACTTTGATCCAATCAAAAATTAATAATCTAAATAATTCAGAATTCACCATAATTTTTATTGCGATTGAATCGTGCGATTAAAGTTGCAAAACAATAAACCACATAGAATCACAAAACACATAAGCATCATATATTCCAATATTCATATCATGCAAGGCACATAAACAATTTATATACACATAACATGATCCAAGTATTGAATTAATCAACATGAACGGGGCTCTGATACCACTGTTGGGTTTCCAAGTAACATGCGGAGCGGAATATAGCAATTAAAATTTTAAGAAACCCAAATCCATGGATCCGTTCATATGATTAAATCAAATACAACAAGATGAATAGAGGAATAACTAACCCTTGATGGCTATGAAATTTTTTTCTTTGGTCTTGGTGGAAATCTTGAAGCTTTATCACGAACAAATCACGAACTTTGTAAGATGATAAAATTCACCCTCTAGCGGTATCCACACTTCGAACGAATATCAAAGGAACTTCTTCGATCTTGGTTGCTAGACCAATAATTGTAAAACACGCTTTCACAATTTAATAAAGAACTATATGGAATTTATTTGTGAATTATTTTGTTCCTCAATCAATGATATCTTAGAACAAAATAAAATCTCTCTCAAACTCTTTGAGACTCACAAAAGCACTTGTCAATATGGTCTGGCCGAATTGGTGTTTTTATACACAATTAAGACCTATTCCAAATAGGTAACTTGTGCCAAAAACCTTTCCTAATCAAATTAGGAATTTTCAAACCGGCATACCGGGCGCCCGCCTGGTACCACCCAGGCGCCCGCTTGTTTGGGCAGAAGGTCAAGGCCCTTTTCGGCTTTATTCAGGCGCCCGCCTGGTTCAACCCAAGCGCCCGCTTGGTTGACCAGGAGGCCCAGGATATTTCCAGAAATTCCCTTGAGGTCCTCCGACCCTAAATACCAATATAGTCCTTTTATTTAAGATTCGTTCTATTGTGTGTGACCCTCTAGGATTATACTAAGTTGGCAATGGGCTCAAACATGATTCCATAAGATATGATTAGGTTCTAGCAAACCGTCATACCTACCCAAATAGTATAACTAGATACAAGTTCGCATTCCTTTAGAATATGTCATAATCCCTTTGTCCACGATGTCATTGAACACAAGTCATGGTCAAACAGTCAACTTGTTTTGTTCAATACTTTCTCGATTCCTAATATGTTGATAATTCAAATGCTATTGATTCAATCAATCCATTTGAGTCCGGCCGAACATTTCATCAACATCATTCCTTCGAGGGGCCCAAGCTTGACATCTCTCCGTGGAGGGACAAATCCATTTAGCTTATTATTCTTCCCAACGGGAATCCGATTATGCCAATCATACCCTTTATAACTACCGTGTTAAGATAGCGTTTGAATATGTCAAACATAATGTTCATCAAGTGGAAGACTATAATAACTTCATGTCTAAGGATTCAAATGACATAACTAATATGAGATATATGTTCGACATAGACCATGACATAAATCTCATACAGCGGGTCATGTCCAGTACCTTGTTCCAAACAAGTACCCATAAATCTAACATGATCATCCCATGATCATTTAGCCTTTATACTAGTGCTTAACAAGTACTAGGGACGGGGATTATTATAAGTAAACATGAACAACAATAATAATCAAAACATCTCTTTATTGATATGAAATAAATGATAACAATTACAACGTTTATTAAACGTGCCTAGGGCACCACTACCAACACATCCCAACCAAGGCCAATCTGGATGAGGACAGAAGGACCAATGGGCGATGCTATACTGGACTTGGCTCGTGCCATTATAGCATTATCCATTGCCTGACTCGATACACAATTTAACCAGCTGGACTTTCAAATAATGCTAAGTAATGAATACTAGCTTTATAAACATCAAAAGGGTTCCAAAGTAGGGAACTGTACCAATTAATCACCATAAAAGATGCAAACGATTAATCAAGAAGAGTTCAACAACAATAAATACAAGGAGTTTCTCATAAAAGAGTCCAACAACATTGACCATTAAAACATAATGATTCCAAGATAAGGCACGTACCAAATACATCCTAAATATGATAGCCACAAGTTAATCATAAGAGCACAACCCACACGGTCGCTCACAAATAGCACAATAACTATTACCAAAATGACCCTAAACATTTACTCATAAAGATATACTGGGACTATTAACTCCCTATATTTACACCTAGAATTCCAAATAGGAAGACCGAATAAATACGCCTGAATTTCACTCTTTTTGTCCTAAATCTTGATATAACAACCCTTACACCTCCCCACCATTGTGGGGCTCGATCCATAACACAATCGATCACAAAGGGATCATCCTCGAATACTAAAGTGTTCCACAACATTAACTTAAGTCAACTAGGGTGATACTTCGAGCCTAGATCGGGCTTGAACCATAAAACAATTCGAAAACAAAGGTACTCAGGATAGCTGGTATGGGCGGTCGCCCATAGCCAGTCCGGGCGGTCGCCCAAAACCTACACCCAAGCCCAAAACCAACTGACTTCATGGGCGGTCGCCCAACCCAAAAGTGGGCGGTCGCCTACTCACTTTTACTCAAATTCTCCGGATCAACTGATCTCATGGGCGGTCGCCCAAACCACCCATGGGCGGTCGCCCACGCACCCAGGTCGCCGGAAAACGGAAAGAACCAAATGGGTTCTTCCATTTTCTTACCCAAAACCAAATTTCTCACAATCCACACTCCCAACTTGATCCCCAAAATACCCAAACAACATCTAACTAAAAAGGGGACCTAAATAACACCATTTATCAACCAAAACCAAGATTAAATTCCAACATTCATAACAATCACCATTTTTAACCAAAAACCCAAATAAATTCCAAATAAATTCTAAACTCAACCAAACTTCAAATATAACACATCAAGCATTATATAAACATGATATAAACATTTTATCATAAAAATGGGGGAAAAGTAACTTACTTGATAAATCTCAAAGTTGACGGAATTCACTTCTTTTTTATTCTACGCGATCCTATCGACGATCTAAACAAGGTTCACGTTTTAAGAAATGAGAGATTATGAGAGGAAGATGAAGAAAATGAAGAGAAAAGGAAGAGAAAGTTTACCTTCACAAAATGGAGAGAGAGAGAGAAGTGCTGGGAAGATGATGAGGGAGGTGGAGTGTATGAGGGAGAAGGGAAGGAGTAGGGAGGGAGTAGGGAAATGATTTAAACGATTTACACTTAGGCCCCCTCCACTACACTACACACAAATTCTACACTCCCTACTAACAATTAAGACTCAACATTTCTACACTAACCCGAATGACTCAAATAAAATGCTAGGCATAATTATTATAACGCATAAATTGCACACATAAATATTTAAGTAAATAATATTTTAGATAAATAAATAAGCAATAAATAAATAATAATTATTTATTACCAATAAAATAGAGCCTAGTTTTCGGGTCGTGACACCCTGGACCATTTTCACCATGACTACGGACCTGTTGAGCAAGTTCATTTAAGTATGTTGTGTTTTCGTGGTCTATTTCATCATTATTTGAATCGTTATTAACTAGTTCATTAGATTCATTATTAGTTAATTCATCATTCATGATGTTTGCAATCTCAGGGTACTCAGAAAGATCAAATTTTTCATTAACAAAGAAAGGGAACACACGTTCAGCTATGGCCTCCATATCCTCTTGGGTGAGGGTATCGGAAACACTCTCGGACTCAAAAGTGAATGTGAATAAGTCTTCCTTTGTGACCTTGCGCGGAATGCAACCCATCTTCTCGACCAAGAATTCCTCGGATACCACGGGTCCCTTCATAGAATACCATTTGTTGATCGGCTCGGAGCTTGGCTGGATATCGCTGATAGTTTCCTTTCTCGTGTCGGTGTCGTAGATGTCATTTACTTGGCACTCGTCCATGATGGCCAATTCTTCAAATATGGAGGCCAAATCTGTCAATTCTTCCCCTGCGGTAATCTCTGTCTCAGACTCTATGGACACTTTCTTCCCCCACCATTCTCGGGGCGATATGGGAGTTGGTCCCCTTTCGGATTTCTGAATCTCGCAGTCAGCAAAGAATTCAAGATCGGGCTTTTTGATGCCTTTGCTGTTAACCCATGGCTCGGGAAAGATTACGTACGAGACGTCCTCCCCCTAACGGACAAAGTAGCCATTTAGTGTCTTGCGGTAAGGCCTCAAATTGGGAATCTCGTAATGACGGACCTCCTTTTCATTTTTAATTGATTTCTCGTGTTTCAAGTCATCTCTGGAAGGCTCATATCCCAAACCGAATGTGTTCTTAACAAAAGGAACCTCAATAGGTCGTATCCTTCGTTGTTGATATTTCCCTAGGCCTAAACCAGGGAAGTAATTCATATTCCTCATCATGCGGAGGACTTTGCGATTGACAAGGGTCCATGATTCGTTTCCCCCTTCTTTGTCAATGGCATTGATTGAGATGCCGGAGAGGGTAGAGTCTGCAAAATCATGCTGAATTTGTTGAATGGGTTCCCCCTTTCTGTGGATAGTGACGTTTTCTGCCATAACGGTCACTATTTCATCCCCATTTGTGAACTTCACACACTGATGGAGATTCGAAGGGATGGCATTAGATCTGTGTATCCATGGGCGGCCCAAGAGTAAGTTAAATGAAGAAGCCACATCGAGCACTTGAAACGGGATGGACATGACCATGCTCCCAAATTCAATGTCTATTTCCACCATACCCATGACTGTGCGGGCAGTGCTATAGTAACCTCGGATCACTTGAGTAGAAGGCTTTAAGTCTGAATTCTTAAGCCCCAGTATGCCCATGATTCGGCCGGGCATCAAATTGAGCACGGAACCACCGTCAACCAAGACTCTTGAAATAGGTCTCCCCCTTACTCTCACCTTGAGATAAATGGCCTCATTGTGGTCGGAACCAAATGGTGGAAGGTCCATGTCGGCAAAGGTGATGACATTGCCAAAGTGAATGTGACCTATCATTGCCGTAAGGTCTTCGGTAGTTATATCGGGAGAGATCGACGTGTCATTGAGATTACTGATGACAAGATCTCGGTGCTTCTTTGAGGATGCAATGAGGTCCCAAATAGAGATGTTGGCTTGAGTTTTCTTGAGTTGAACTAATAAAGGGTCTTCGGGAGTGTCGTGAGCTTGCGGTTTTTGAGAAGAGGTGCTTGGTGAGAAGTAGCGGGGTTTCTTGCTATGACTCGTACGGATCGAGTTAGCATGTTGACATTCCCATCTTTCTTCTTTTTCCTATTCTCTAGTACTTCCCTCATTACCTCGTCGTAAGTCACAACGTGACAAGAATTGTCAATTTTATTCATCACATTGGAGCCCTCATTCACAATTGGGGTTGAATGAGTGGTCTCCTCGAATTCTCCTACCTCTATTACATTGACATCCTCTCCATTAGGCACTATGAACTCTTTCTTGTCTTTGAGATCTTTGATGACATTGCGGAGGACAAAGCATTCCTCGGTGGTGTGGCCACTATGTTAGTGGTAGTCACAATGCTTGTGTTTTTTTTTTTTTTTTTTTTTTTTTTTTGGCGAAAGGAGGGCAGCACCTCCCTAGATTTTATTAATTAATAAAAATTACAAACACGGTGGGGGACATGACAACCTCAACCACCGAAAAATTCATGTTCACAATGCTTGTGGTAGGCATCGTTGGGACACATTGTCTTGGGTTTGTACCCTTGGAGAGGAGTAACTTGCCCTTTGTCCTTGAGAGCTTTGAAGGCCTCGGTGATAGTCATGCTATGGAGAGGAGTGTAGACACTATTATCTTGAAAGTTCTTGCCTTGTGGAGGAGGAATCCTTTTGTAATTCCCCTTGTCGGTAGTAACGGCATTAACCGAAGCCTCTTTTGTGGAGTTAGAGGCGGACTTGTAACGAAGGCTAGGATCACTTTTCCTGATTTCTTTAAGCAACTCATCCATTCGGATTCCTGCCTCATATATTTGTGAGAAATCGGCATAGCAAGCCCCACTTAGGTGGGTGCGGAGATCAATCTTTAGACACTTAAGAAAGATGTCCATTTGCTCCTTGGTGTTAGGCCTCTCAACAATTTCAGCAAGCTTGTCATTCCACCTTCTCGTGAAGTCAATGAAGGAATCATTGTCCCTTTGAGTAGTGTTCTCGAGCTCTTTCTTGGTTGGCCGGTGGGTGGTGTTGCCTTGGTATTGACTTTTGAAAGCAAGCATGGAGGCATCCCAATCAAGACGGACTGTGAGCGGGAGAGTTGCATACCAATATTTTGCCGCCCCCTCGAGAGTAAGAGCGAAGCATTGTGCCATAACCTTGGGAGAGACCTTCTTCGGTACCATAGCCCAAATGTAAGTCTCGATGTGTGCCATGGGACTAGAGTTTCCCTTGAACTTGCTGATGTTGGGCATCTTGAACTTGTCGGGGAGAGCGGCCATTGTGCTCATGAGAATGGAGGACTGATAAAGGCTCGTGTCGGGACTTTTCCCCACGTTGAGGCCGTTGAAGCTTTGATCTATGTAAGCCATAATTGAATCAACCATCTTGTGCTCATTGTTCTCGGTGCTCGGTTCCCCCCACTTTCTTGGTACGGGCACTAACATAAAGAAAAACAGAACCTCCTGTCGTGTACAAAATAAATTTGTTTGCCGAGTACTTTCCTAGACCCACATTTTAGATTCGGCTTCCATTTCTCTCTTATTAGATTATATTCAGCCCACAGGCTAGGCCCACGAAAGCTTCCGAATTCAGTATCTTTAAGAAAACTGTGAATGGGAGGAGCAGGTTTGAAAAAGGATCTTAGAGTGTCTGGGGTTGGGCCAGGAGGGTCTCTTAACGCCTTCTTTTTTCTTCTCAGATCTATGGGGGAGAATATGGGACGGGCGAAGATGGCTACGATTCATCCATCTGAAATAACTACGAACTTTTCGCCAGACCCCGCTACTAAGAAAGATGTTCACTTCTCAAGATTATTCTTCTGCTCCTTGAGATTTGGAGAATGGTTTGACCACTTGGTTTGAGACTTGGTACAACCCAAAGTCATCATTCACTTTGGTTTGCAAAACCGAGTTTTCGTGAAGTTCCCATACTTCAACGAGAAATGGACCCTTTTCCAAAAAAAAATCGATAAATGTTGGTTGATCGTATAATTCATTGTTCTCTTTGTATTTACCACTCGAAAGCTTGGTGAGCTTCTATTTCATTTGCTCCATTTTGGCCTCGTGGGTCTCCCTTTGATTGTCGAGGTGGGATTGCCAAAGACATCTTTATTTTGGGCCTCCTTATTAAGAGTGGAGACTTGATCTTGGAGCACTTTGACCATAGCTGAAAGCTGCTCGAGAGACATGGTGTTGCTGCTGCCGGTCATGGTTGCCGTAGGAGCTTTTGGAGTACTCACTTCACGAACTAACCGATTAGCTGAATCCCGGTAAACTCTGTAAGTACCAATTGAACCTATATTGCAGAAGAGGCCCTTGTCAGTCTTTGAGTAACACTTCCGGTCCATGAAGAGGCTTAGAACACACATTGGGCACACGACTAGAAACCACATAAGAAAAAGACTCTTTTTTTTTAAGTCGGAGGGACGGGATCCCTTATGAGTTTCTAAGAAAATATTGGAATCATCACACTAGTATATAGACCATCTCGCGGTCCCATATACTCATCGGATTCCATCACGCTTGTGAATCCTACACATGTCAGGATTAAACTAAATTAATGTAGTAAAGCATACATGCGGGGACGGATTTTTATTTTCGTCCATAATAACCACTTGGGGATGGAGTTTTATTTCGTCCATGATAACCACTTGGCATGTATATTTTGAAGACATTAGTTTAGGGAAATCTAGGCACATGAAAACCGACTTTAG
Organism: Campanula takesimana; assembly: GCA_026119855.1. NCBI lineage: Eukaryota > Viridiplantae > Streptophyta > Magnoliopsida > Asterales > Campanulaceae > Campanula > Campanula takesimana. The sequence continues at coordinate 512,897 of JAOWBW010000283.1, forward strand.
TCACGGAGTGTTAGACCCTAACTAGAATTGTGTTGGCTTGTGCTCGGCTAATGAGAGGCTTAAGGTCACCCCCGGCATGTAGTCATGAACTACGCCACGGGTTGAGGTTTACCGCTTTAAAAGAGTCAAGGTCGGGTGGAGCTTGAAACTCTCTAGGACGGGCCTCGATGGGTTTGGGGTTATAAATTTGTGCCACTCGATAGTGAGCAATTTATAGGAGATTGTGCACGTAGTGTGCGGTCCAACATGTGACAAAACATTTTTTACTTTTATTTTTTGAAAGAAAAGCAAATAAGCACATAATTACAACTCTCGAATCACTCGTGTGACCGATAAAACAAAACACAAAATGAAACAGTTAAGAGGTCCAAATCAGTCCATGATGCAGGCAACTGTGCCCACACCCCAATCATTCTGCTCTGTTCTGAAACTGTCCCTGTTCTGGAAAACCACCCAAAAGCGCGCGCCTCTGGCCTGTATAGTGGGATGCGCGCGCCTGGCGCAGAGTCTATGGGAGGCGCCCTCTTCTGGGCAAACCTGTCAGATTGTCAGACTTTAGACTCAGGGGATTGCCCTGGTCCTGAATGCATATTGTAACCCCTGCAGAAATGATTAGTGTAGAAAAAAAGAAGAAGAACAGGAAGAACATCAGGAAGCGGGCGACTCTGGTACTTGATGTGGGCCGCGCACGCCTTAGGCCAAGAAGGCCAGAGGCACGCGCTTCCCCCATTAGGAACCATAATGCCCAGAAAAGATGTAGATTTTGATCAGAAACGCAAGTTTAACCCTTGAATCTCCCCAGCGGAGTCGCCACGGTAGATACCCCGGGGGGCCATGGCTTGGCTAGAGTGCGTGAGTTACCCTAGGATGTCTATTTGTGTTTTAGAGCCGCCACCTATGTTTTAGAGGAACATAAGAAAAACCTAATGTTTATAGCCTAAGTTTGATTATGAAAACAGAGATTCTTTGTTATGAGGTTCGGAGGTTAGGTTACGAGATGTGAAGTACTTAAACACCCATCTCGCCCAACTAAAGTTGGTCTTGCTTGATCAAAATCTACATAAATGATGATACGTTCTTCTTATTCTTGATGATAAAAGGGGGGTAAAAAAAAGGGTGTTTGGAATGTAGGGAGATAACTTCGTGACTAGCTCCAATGAAGTGATGTAGTCTTTGATGTCATGTCCCAAGAATGTTTGGGTGATTGCACTTTTGATTTAAAGCGAAAGAAAGAGAGAAAATATGAAGTAGAAAAGGAGGGAAAAGAGTAGTCTTTTACCTATACTTCCAAGAGCTTCAAGGACTCCTTCAAAAGGTTCTTAGGAAAATGCCTTGTAAGTATTTGTGTATAGTTTTGTTAATGATTCCAATCTTCCTCCTCTCCAATGGTGAATTAGAAGGGGTTTTATAGGTAAAGAAGGTGTGTTTTTGGTGCCAAAACCAAGTCACAAAGGTCAGTTTCCCGGGCAAATACTGTTAAAAGGAGCAAGGGAGGGATTCTTGGACAGAAATCTGTAACTGACGCCCAGGTGCGCGCGCCTCCTGCCTTGGTGGCGGGATGCGCGCCTCTGGCCCCAAAAGGTGAAAGCGCGCACCTTGGAGATGGAAAAAACGACAGAATCGACTAGAAAGTCTGCACTATTATTCAGTTTGGTCCCTGGACTTAATGAAGTCAGTCAGGAACTTAACGAAAGTAACAGAAACTAACGAGAAACACTTAAAATAGGGAGAAACACAAAATCAAATGTGCAATCGGGGTGAGCGGTCCAAGGCGGGGTGTCTACACATTCCACGAAAGGATGAAGTCCCCAAGAAGGAGGACACCACTCAATGTCAGTTGATGATCAAGATGCAAATAAATTTCTCCAACCATCCTCAGTCAAGTCCCGAATCCGCAGCTTCCTCCTATGAACAGCGAAAGGGGAGAGGTCACCGTCTGTAGAATAAATTCTGAAATGCTCCCGAAGCGATACAGTCAAAAGCAAGGGGCTTCCCCGTCGTATCTCACCCGTCCGATGCAACTCGTCCAAGCCATGCAAGGTCTCCCCCACTATAAGAGGGACTTGGATGAACTGCTGCCCTTTAGCCTGCAAAATGATCTCAGCCAACTGTGCATCTGCAGTACCAAGAGGTGTAATGAACAAGACCTCACTGAAAATACAAACTGCTAAGGCATTCCTCTTAAAGGACTGAACCGATGTATCCTCCGAATGCGAACTGAAGAACATCGGCAACTCAGTTATGTCCACCACGGTACCGCGCAGCATTTTCTTCACATCTTCAACAGGGAGATCCAAAAAATCAGACCAAGAATGAATCACACCCCGATGGTACTTGGGAACGGCAATCTAACCTGCCAATGGTGTGCCGAGAATGGCACCAAATTCATCAATAGTCCAAAAGGCTGCAGCAGCCTTCAAAAAATCCCAATCCGGCTTTAAGTTCGTAACGTAAAAAGAATACGGAATCCGAAGTCTTTGACGAAAGCCTTCTTGGGATGGGTCTTGAACGAGTACACAAAGATCGACAAATCCTTTTCGTAGTCACCAACAACTTTGGCATCAAGGGTGAAAAGGTTGGAAGCCATGGAAAATATGGATTATGAGGAAATCAAGCAAGAGAAAGGTGTTCAAAAATGGCAGAAAATAGCTGTTGGGGAAGAGGTTTCGAGCAGAGGCTGATATTATAGCTGTTGGGGATCTTTTGTCAAGCAAATGTCAAGCCCCAGAATTCACTCCCCAGAAGCGCGCGCCGTCCGCCACCCATATAGGAAGCGCGTGCTCCCCGCTATTACAAGCAGAGGCGCTCGCGCCTCATTTCAAAAATGTGTCAACAGGCCCTTATCAAAGAAGAAGGCCGCGCGAGAAAAGAAGTCCAGACATTCTCAGAATCAACCAGATCAAGACGAAAGCTCCGTCCTTGAACGCACAGCTGAGCACACATTATTTTGGTCCGTCCCTAGGGCATGTCTAAACTGAAATAAGATAGAAACTCCCACTAAAACTTAGGGTGTGTCTTCCTATTCAATCAAGGCCAATCTCGACATCTTCTCTCAAAAAGGGAAAATTTGTGGTCCGTAGTCATCTGTGCCCACACTCGACAAGCAAGTGCGGCTTCAAACAACAGAAACAAGAAAATGAAGCTCTGAACAACAATTTGGTCCATGGTGAACCACTAAAACCACCACCTCCTATCAGTAGAGTTCGCTCAACAGACTCGCATTCAGTTCCTGTCCGCTCAACGGACTTAAAACCGGCAAACAGACTCACTAAACGGATTCAGCCAGTCCGCTCAATGGACTTTAAACCGGCAAATGGATTCACTAAATGAATTCAGCCAGTCCGCTCAACAGACTATAAAACGGGCATAACGGGTACGACACACTGAACTCCACCTAGGTCCGCTCATCAGACTCTTAAAAGAGAAAGTAACGGTTTCGCCAAACGGATTCAGCTCAACTCAGTCTGCCAACCAGACTCTAAATCAGCAAACGGGATTCGCTAAACGGGTTTCAGCTTCAGTCCACTCAACAGACTTTAAATGGGCATAATGGTTCCGCTAAACGGCTCCAGCCTCAGTCTGCTAACCAGACTTTAAATCTTGGCCACAGTGGGCCGTCTCATATCACTATATCTCTCCAATCATACAGGGAGCGCGCTTATATCCCTTATAATTTCAAATTCTTGCTTTCATCGAGTCTTTGCTTTTTCTTGGTGATGTCCTCGGCAGATGTCTTTCTTTCTTCGGCGCGTTTTGCTTCGCAATCCACGCCACCGTGGGGCTCTGTAAACACCCCCTCCATGGACCGCTCACCCCGATTGCACATTTGATTTTGTGTTTATTTTTGTTTTAATGTTTTTCGTTAGTTTCTGTTACTTCTGTTAAGTTCCTGACTGACTCTGTAAGTTCGGGGACTAAACTGAATAACAGTTCTAACTTTCCTGTCCATTCTGTCAAAAAATCCTTTTCAAAGTCACGCGCCTCCACCTCTATAGGTCAAACGTGCGTGCCTTCCACCTCTATAGGCAGGAGGCGTGCGCACCTGGGCTTCTGTTACAGATTCTGTCCAAGAATCCCTCCCTTTCTCAATATACATGATTTTCCCTGGGAATTTCATCTTTGTCACTTCGTTTTGGCACCAAAAACAACTCATTTCTACCTATAAAAACCCCTCTTCTTCACCATTAAAAGGAGGACTTGGAAGAGATAAGAAAATTATACATAAACACTTTTCAAAAGGTATTTTCAAGGCATTCTCCAAGCCGTGGGGGCTCCACCCGGGGTATCTACGCACACGTCCCTACTATTTCTCCATGCCATCAAACAGGTATGTTTGTGCTCAAAACGATCAGAGAGATGTAATTTTTCCCTGCAAGCAAACTACACCTACAAAAACAATTCATTCAATCATCCATGTTGCATAAACAATCTATGTACTTCCCTCCAATCAGGTATGTTCTGCAAACAATACAATACACCAGTACCAGGGCGTTTTTTAAAGTTGGTTATACTGACACCCAACGAATTATTTACCTGAGGAATATAATATTTCAAAACAAGGCAAGTACCTATTCTAAAGTATGCTACAAAAATCAGTAATAGATGTCATAATCCTAGCAACAAAACAACCCAACTCAAGACTTAAGCCCAGATTATCACTAGACAGGAAAGTTAACGACCACTAGTATCAAACTAAAAATGGACCCACCTAGTGCTACATGAGCTCCCACTATGCCTGAGGTCCAAGGAATTGGGTGAAATATAATTGTGATATAATTCTCCCTATCATGTGGTCTGTAAGATACCCGTAGGATCGCGAAAGAAACTGTCCCATGGAAATCAAACACAAAACATCCTAAAACTTAACGGAGTCGCCACTTTAAATTAATTTTAAAACCCAACCTAATGAAAAGGTTTGAGATTGCGAGTTCGGAGGTCAAGTTACGTCTCGGGAAGAACATTTCATAGATCACCCGATCCACCTCAATAAATCGAGTCTCTCCAACTTTGTTGACCAAAAAAATGTGCAAAGTGTGTCTGTGTGTGTTTTGGAAAATGAACTGTAACTTAACAGAATGCATAGATCAGTTAACAGAAAGGGATAAACTGCAACAAAATTAACAGAAATTGGTTAAAATACAAATAAGTCCTTTTTTGCCAAACCATCCGTACGGATGGTTAGGGCCATCCAAGGGATTTTACAGTTTGATCAAAACTGCCCAGTTTCATGCAGAAACATAACATTCTACTGAAACTAGACTAAACTGTTTCATTTTTAGTTCATGAATATGTACATAAACATTACATACAATAATTCATATGCCTTTGATCATCAATTTATACACCAAAAACGAAGATATTTGGGCATGATCAAGGCAATCATTGGAGAAAAATGAGAGATGATGAACATGGCTTTTGAGCTAAGGCAAACATTTTGATGAGTAAAGATTGAAACTTTATCATCCAAATGAGTCTTTTATGCAAGATTGAGCCTTTGAGACAACATGATCAACACTTGGATGATTAAAGATTGAAACTTTATCATCCAAGTGTGATGGAATGAGGCTAAATCAAAGTTTGGATGAACAAAGATCAAGGCTTTGCCATCCAACTTGATCATCATGGCCAAGAACATCAAGAACAACCATAAAGATACAAGATTTCTCCATTAAGATGGATCATCAAGCAAAGATACAACATTTATTCATCCAAGTAATGATAAACAAGAAAAGACTTTAAATAAAGACTTTAAATGGAAATAAGCATTAAAGATTAAGACTTTAAATGTAACAAATCTCATCTCCGTTTAGTTCATCATTTTAATGCACTATAGAAGTGCAAGATGAAGCTTTTAGGATCATGTGGGTATTTGGATCCAAGTTATATAACGATTACATGAATAAATAATGACTTGCAATATAAAAGCTTATAACAATAAATATAAAGACTTGTAAATATGAATGAGAAAGATGAATAAAAAGGAATGAATGATCAAGGGGAGATGGGGAGAAGGTGGATTTACCTTTCTTGGTTAGGCCAATCTTCCTCTCTTTTTTCACTCAAGTGTTTAAAAATGTGTTCCTGTAGAGTATCCTCACTCAAAACTATTTTCTCCCCCCCCCTGAAATAATCAGCAAGGTCCTCAATTTATAGGGATCTGGAGGACCTAAACCATCCGTACAGACAGTTCTTCTCCGTGGCAAAACCATCCGTACGGCTACCCTTGGCGAGATTTGGAACTTTCTTCTTTTTATTTCATATTGGTCTTAATGCTTTATGTTTATTCCTGTGAGATCCTAGCCTATCAGGTTTATCCCTAAATAGTACTAAGATATGCCTTATAGAGGGGTTGAGCCCGGATTTGGGTACTTACAGGATCCAATACACTCCCTCTGTCCCATAACGATAGTCTCATTTGACTAATCAAACATTTTCAAAACATATCTTCCACCACTACCCTCATTGGTGTTTAATTATTACCCTATTACTCCCTCGTCTTCATCAGTTGACTATCATCATTCCTTCTCTCCCTCTTCTTCCTTGGTTAGCAATTTTAAAAAGTTCAATGATTTTAAAAATTTAGGAAATAGGACTATCTTTTTTTGGGGATAAACAAAAATGGTAAATGGGACAAACATTTTGGGACAGAGGGGGTAATTAATTATGCATCATATATTTAAACAAGCATTCACCAATGTGAAACAATAAAGAGCGTTAGTTCCAAAATGATTTGTGGTCGGCTAACATGACTACACGAAACCCTCTGACTAGTAATCAATAATCAAGAAATGTTACATTCAAGGGCCTCGACAAGTTGCAGAAGGAAGACTTAGTTGGTTACTGATTGTGCATGCTTGTGTGTGTGTGTGTGTTTGATAGGCTAAATCGCACACCTACAAATTAAACCTGGACTAGGTTCTAAAAATATGTAGCTAGAGAAAGTCCGGAATCGATCCACGAAGAACGGTTATTTATTTACGTAATTGTCAGTTGACAAGATTGGGGGAAAAGTTTAATTATTAAACACTAGAACAAGAATTGAAACTAATTATGAGCAAAAACAATAATTAAAAAGCACTTCAGATTTGATTCCGTCCCCACGTAATTATTCAATTATCATTGATATCTCTTTTCACTTTTTACCCTATTCACTTGATCACGAGATCTATTTCAATCCCTGTTTCTTCTTTCAGAATAGTTAATAGCAGTGGCGCACTCACTAGAACCCTAATTAATAATTCAATCTAACTGACACAGTTTATATCTCAAAAATAATTGATTCAATATTTAAGAAACTAAGATCAAGAATGCTTTCTATGATTATTTCACACAGATAATCATTTAATTTTACCCACTTAACAATTTACCATGGCACATGCATAAACTATGAAAACGCTACTTATGAATTTCTACACTGGAACAGTCATAAAAAATTCTAGCAAAGAAAAATTAACCCGAGTAAATAGATTGATCAAGTCTAAAAACCCTAGCAATAAATCTAGATTAAACACAAGTAAAATTATGAATAGAGATAAAATTAGGAAAAGAAAAATACCTCAAATTGATAAAAAGGGGTTCAAGAAATCAAACCCAAAGCTTGGATTTTAATTTCTCATCCAAAGCTTTGAAATCTTCATGAACAAAGAATAAAAAACTAGATCTAAAATTATGTTGATGTCTAGCATCTAAAACAATAAAAGAACCTCTTTTAAATACCTAGAATATCCCTCAACTAATAAGGAAAGAAAAGAAAAAAGGAAAATAAGGAAAAATAGGAAAATAGGGTCAAAAAGTCGGCCACAGGCGCCATGACGCGCTCATCACTCTCTCTCGCCAGTTCCACATGCCATGACGCCATCCCACGCGCCAGGTATCGTTGAAATCGCGCCTGGTAGGTGCGCTTTGTCTTGCCGCGTCACGACTCGTGTTGACTCGCACGAGTCGTTGACTCGAGCTCAGATGGGAGGGTGGAACAGACCCGTGTGCACGAGAAGGGCACAAGAGCGACAATCAAGTTGTATCTTGATCCATTTCGGGTTTTAGGGTTATTGAAGCATGCACAAGGTCAAGTGCGCGTATTGTGAAGTCTTTCTATGATCCCTTTTTGAGTAAAAATAGGAATTTTCAATTTTACTTAATATCATGAGCAAGATTATGAACAAGTAATGCACAAGATATGGACAAGTAATGAACAAGTAATTTGTACACGGTGTTGAACAAGTAAAAGATTTTGAAAACTCGAAATTTGTACATGAAAGTTGTGCACAGTCAAAGGTTTTGAAAACCAAACATTTACAAGAAGAACAAGATTCTTGAAAATCAATTTTATACAAAAATATTGTGCACAAACAAGGGCTTTTGGAAACCAAAACTTTTATGAAAGAGTTATGCACCACAAGGTTTTGAAAGCCAACATTTTATGGAAAAAATCGTGCATAACCGTTGCCTTGAAAAAACAAGTTTTTACATGGAAAATCAAGGCTTATGTGCACATAAAAGAGGCTGTAATGGTCAGAACCTGGACATATGATTCAGGGGACCATCAGAATGTTTCTGCCCTGCAAGAAATGTTAATTTTGAAACATTTTGTGGGCTCAGCCAAACCATCCGTATGGCTGGTTGAGGAGGGTTACTGGTTTTCATAATTTTCCAGTTTATGATCCATCTAGCCCTAGTTTATGGTGTTTCCAGAACAGTCTCACTTCCAAAATACAAAACAGAAACATAAAACACACTAAAATGCACATAAAGTCAACGAACGGGGACGAGAGTCTGACCCACACAAAGATGTCCCCAAATCTTCTAAAGAGAGGTTTGAAAACACCTATTCCCCAGCGGAGTCGCCACTGTAAGATACCCGTGGGATCGCAAAAGAAACTATCCCATGGAAAAACATCCTAAAACTTAACGGAGTCGCCACATTAAATTAATTTTAAAACCCAACATAATGAAAAGGTTTGAGATTGCTAGTTTGGAGTTCAAGTTACGTCTCGGGAAGAACATTTCATAGTTCACCCGATCCGCCTCGAATAAATCGAGTCTCCCTAACTTTGTTGACCAAAAAAATGTGCAAATTGTGTGTGTGTGTTTTGGAAAATGTACTGTAACTTAACACGACGCATAGATCAGTCAACAGAAAGGGCTAAACTGCAACAAATTTAACAGATACTGGTTGAAAACACAAATAAGTCCTTTCTGGCCAAACCATCCGTACAGATGGTTTGGGCCATCCAAGGGATTTTACAGTTTGATCAAAACTACCCCGTTTCATGCAGAAACAAAACATTCGGCTGAAACTGGACTAAACTGTTTCTTTTGTAGTTCATAAATATGTACATAAACATTACATACAATCATTCATATGCCTTTGATCATCAATTTATACACAAAAAATGAAGATTTTTGGGCATGATTAAGGCAATCATTGGAGAAAAATGAGAGATGATGAACATGGCGTTTGAGCCAAGGCAAACATTTTAATGAGTAAAGATTGGAACTTTATCATCCAAATGAGCTTTTTATGCAAGATTGAGCCTTTGGGACAACATGATCAACACTTGGATGATTAAAGATTGAAACTTTATCATCCAAGTGTGATGGAATGAGGCTAAATCAAAGTCTGGATGAACAAAGATCAAGGCTTTGCCATCCAACATGATCATCATGGCCAAGAACATCAAGAACAACCATATAGATACAAGCTTTCGCCATTAAGATGGATAATCAAGCAAAGATACAACCTTTATTCATCCAAGTAATGATAAACAAGAAAAGACTTTAAATAAAGACTTTAAATGGAAATAAGCATTAAAGATTAAGACTTTAAATGTAACAAATCCCATCTCCGTTTAGTTCATCATTTTAATGCACTATAGAAGTGCAAGATGAAGCTTTTAGGATCATGTGGGTATTTGGATCCAAGTTATATAAAGATTACATGAATAAATAATGACTTGCAATATAAAAGCTTATAATAATAAAAATAAATACTTGTAAATATGAATGAGCAATATGAATTAAAAGGAATGAATGATCAAGAGGAGATGGGGAGAAGGTGGCTTTACCTATCTTGGTTAGGTCAATCTTCCTCTCTTTTTACACTCAAGTGTTTAAGAATGTATTCCTGCAGAGTATCCTCACTCAAAACTATTTTCTCCCCCCCTGAAATGATCAGCAAGGTCCTCAATTTATAGGGATCTGGAGGACCTAAACCATCCGTACGGACAGTTCTTCCTCGTGGCAAAACCATCCGTACGGCTAGCCTTGGCGAGATCTGGAACTTACTTCTTTTTATTTCAGATTGGTCTTAAAGCTTTATGTTTATTCATGTGAGATCCTAGCCTATCAGGTTTATCCCTAATTAGTACTAAGATATGCCTTATAGAGGGGTTGAGCCCGGATTGGGGTACTTACATGATCCTATACACTCCATCAGTCCCATAATGATAGTCTCATTTGACTAATCAAACATTTTAAAAACATATCTTCCACCACTACCCTTATTGATGTTTAATTATTACCCTATTACTCCCTCTTCTTCATCAGTTGACTATCATCATTCCCTCTCTCCCTCTTCTTCCTTGGTTAGCAATTTTATAAAGTTCAATGAGTTTAAAAATTTTGGAAATAGGACTATCTTTTTTGGAGGACAAACAAAAATGGTAAATGGGAAAATCATTTTGGGACGGAGGGGGTATTTAATTATGCATAATATATTTAAACAAGCACTCACCAATGTGCCACAATAAAGAGCGTTAGTTCCAAAATGATTTGTGCTAGGCTAACATGACTCCACGAAACCCTCTAACTAGTAATCAATAATCAAGAAATGTTACATTCAAGGGCCTCGACAAGTTGCAAAAGGAAGACTTAGTTGGTTACTGATTGTGCATGCTTGTGTGTGTGTGTGTGTGTGTGTGTGTGATAGGCTAAATCGCACACCTACAAATTAAACCTGGACTAGGTTCTAAAAATATGTAGCTAGGGAAAGTCCAGAATCGATCCACGAAGAACGGTTATTTATTAACGTAATTGTCACTTGACAAGATTGGGGGGAAAGTTTAATTATTAAATCCTAAAACAAGAATTGAAACTAATTATGAGCAAAAACAATAATTAAAAAGCACTTAAGATTTGATTTCATCCCCACCTAATTATTCAATTATCATTGATATCTCTTTTCACTTTTTACCCTATTCACTTGATCACGAGATCTATTTCAATCACTGTTTCTTCTTTCAGAATAGTTAATAGCAGTGGCCCACTCACTAGAAACCCTAATTAATAATTCAATCTAACTGGCACAGTTTATATCTCAAAAATAATTGATTCAAGATTTAAGAAACTATGATCAAGAATGCTTTCTATGATTATTTCACACAGATAATTATTTAATTTTACCCAATTCACAATTTACCATGGCACATGCATAAACTATGAAAATGCTACTTATGAATTTCTAAAATGGCACAGTCATAGAAAATTCTAGCAAAGAAAAATTAACCAGAGCAAATAGATTGATCAAGTCTAAAAACCCTAGCAATAAATTTAGATTAAACACAAGGAAAATTATGAATAGAGATAAAATTATGAAAAAAATTACCTCAAATTGATAAAAATGGGATCAAGAAATCAAACCCAAAGCTTGGATTTTAGTTCCTCATCCAAAGCTTTGAAATCTCTATGAACAAAGAATAAAAACCTAGATCTAAAATTATGTTGAAATCTAGCATCTAAAACAATAAAAGAATCTCTTTTAAATACCTAGAATAGCCTTCAACTAATAAGGAAATAAAAGAAAAAAAGAAAATAAGGAGAAATAGGAAAATAGGGTCAAAAAGCCGGCCACACGAGCCATGACGCGCTCATCACTCTCTCTCGCCAGTTCCACGTGCCATGATGCCATCCCACGCGCCAGGTATCGTTGACATCGTGCCTGGTTGGTGCGCTTTGTCTTGCCGCGTCGCGACTCATATTTACTCACATGAGTCGTTGACTCGGGCTCGGATGGGAGGGTGGAACGGACCCGTGCGCACGAGAAGGGTACAAAGGCGTCAATCAAGTTGCATCTTGATCCATTCCTGGTTTTAGTGTTATTGAAGCGTGCACAAGGTCAAGTGCGCATATTGTGAAGTCTTTCTAAATTCCCTTTTTTAGTAAAAATAAGAATTTTCAATTTTACTTAATATCATGAGAAAGATTATGAACAAGTAATGCACAAGATATGGACAAATAATGAACTAGTAATTTGTACACGGTGTTAAACAAGTAAAAGATTTTGAAAAACTGAACTTTGTACATGAAAATTGTGCACAGTCAAAGGTTTTGAAAACCAAACATTTACAAGAAGAACAAGATTCTTGAAAATCTATTTTATACAAAAATATTGTGCACAAACAAGGGCTTTCGGAAACCAAAACTTTTATGAAAGAGTTATGCACCACAAGGTTTTGAAAACCAATATTTTATGGAAAAAAAATTGTGCATAACCGTTGCCTTGAAAAAACAAGTTTTTATATGGAAAATCAAGGCTTATGTGCACATAAAAGAGGCTGTAATTGTCAGAACCTGGACATATGATGCAGGAGACCATCAGAATGTTTCTGCCCTACAAGAAATGTTAATTTTGAAACATTCTATGGGCCCAGCCAAACCATCCGTACGGCTGGTTGAGGAGGGTTACTGGTTTTCATAATTTCCTAGTTTATGATCCATCTAGCCCCAGTTTATGGTGTTTCCAGAACAGTCTCACTTCCAGAATACAAAACAGAAACATAAAACACACTAAAATTCACATAAAGTCAACAAACGGGGACGGGAGTCTGACCCATACAAGGATGTCCCCAAATCTTCTAAAAAGAGGTTTGAAAACACCTATTCCCCAGCGGAGTCGCCACTGTAAGATACCCGTGGGATCGCGAAAGAAACTATCCCATGGAAAAACATCCTAAAACTTAACGGAGTCGCCACATTAAATTAATTTTAAACCCCAACTTAATGAAAAGGTTTGAGAATGCTAGTTCGGATGTCAAGTTACGTTTCGGGAAGAACATTTCATAGTTCACCCGATCTGCCTCGAATAAATCGAGCCTCCCTAACTTTGTTGATCAAAAAAAATGTGCGAATTGTGTGTGTGTGTGTGTGTTTTGGAAAATGTATTGTAACTTAACAGGATGCATAGATCAGTTTACAGAAAGGGCTAAACTGCAACAAATTTAACAGAAACTGGTTGAAAACACAAATAAGTCCTTTCTGGCCAAACCATCCGTACAGATGGTTAGGGCCATCCAGGGGTGTTGGTCCCAAAGGGGCAACAAGGGTATGAAAAATGCTAGAGGGGGGTGAATAGCATTTTAAAATTATTTTCAAACCCTTTTGCAAAGCAATGGCTTATGCGCACAGTTCTCAAATAAGCTAAGTATAGCGCACAGAGAGAGTGTGAAATGCACAGCGGAAATTTATGTAGCGACTGCGTAGGCTATACTGCGCAGAAGGTAAAAACGCACACGCTAAGTTTTGGCTAAAGAGTTGGTTAAAATGTTCTAAGGCAATAAGCAGTAACAAAACAGAGCAGGAAATAGCAATCTGAAAAGATCAAACAAAGCAGCTATTAAGATATAATGTAAGAAGGAAATAAGCAGTAAGAATAGAGAACAAGCTATTTGGAGAGGTTCGATCGATGAAAGATCTACGTCCTCTACCAAGATGGTTAGTCTTTGATTTTCTAATGAGATTTATATTGATGTGAGGAGCTTTTACAAGATTACAAAGAATCAAAACTCAAATCAAAATCTAATCTATGAAGAGCAAATCCTAGACTAAACCGGTGTATCTTAAGAAGTAAGATATAAATGATCTAAGCTTCAAGAGGTGTGTGTGTGTGACAGAAATTCTGGGCTCTATGAATCTATGAGATGAAGAGCACGAAGAATTCTGGTGATATAAGGCTTTAGGATCTGGGCAGGAGTTTGAAGGTATGAAGGTTTGAAGGTTGATCTTGAATCTGGGAATATTAGCAGCAATCTTCTTAACTTCAAGGATACTTATGAAAGCACAAACTCTAGCAACTTGGAAATGAAGATGAGCAGGCTATTTATAGTAGAGAGCTTAAAACTAGCCGTTGGAGCTCTGAGCAAGGATGATGAGCTGGCACTATATGATTGGTGCGCAGATGTCCTTTACACCCGTTGAGGCTCTGATCAAGGTTGATGACCTGGCACAATATGATTGGTGCGCAGGGATCTTTGAGCCGTTGGAGACTGAGCATGAAGACCAAATTCAAAAGCTTCTTCTAGAAGGTTGACAGCTGTCTTTATTTGAATTGCTTCATCTGAGCGCATCTCCACCATTGGATATGTTGAGTGTGCAAAATTGTCATTTCTGCACACCTCAGCACTTTAATAAGCGTGTATCTTCTAATCGTTTTCCAAGTTAGGTGATCTGTATGCATCGAAAACTGAGAAAGGTAGAATGCTGCGCAGGAGAGACCTGCGCAGTGGTGTCCTGCGCAGAGTAGTCCTGCGCAGCGACTACAATCTTGCTTAGATCTTCATTCCTTTTCGCTCCAAGTCCTATATTCTAAGCCTATACATTAAAATGGACTAAGCTAAAAATTGAAGTCATAAAACTTCTTACATAGGGTCTTAAAGTCCATAAAATATCAATAGGTGATGGTATCAATCAATTCTAACATAAATAGGAGGGTTAAGTGATAAGCATGCCCAACAATCTCCCCCTAAATGATTGATGCCATTACCTACTATAACAAAGGCAATTCATTGTACTTGATAAAAACATGTCTATAGAAATGAAAATGGTAAATTATGTCTCAAGTCAATGCACACACTAGCCAATGCTATAGATTTCTAGTCTATCCAAAAGATTAACTTACAAAGAGGGAAAGATAGAAATATCATTTAGCGCATACAAATAATATGAGTTTTAGTTTAAGTATGCGTTTAAACTGAATGTTTAAACATCATGCGTAGAAATATGAGCAGTTAAGATTATGCGCATGAGGTGAAATAATGCAATCATTGTTCCACAAACGAAGAGTTTGAATTGAACAAGGTTTTGAAAACAAGTGATGCGATTTTCTCATTAAAACTTGAAATAATAGAAGTTACAGATTACAAGTTTGAAAGAGCAAAACAAAAAATGCGCACAAAAAGAAGTACCTTGCGCAAAAACAAAAATTACATAGAACCTAGTCTATATTGATCCGGTGCAAGGCTTCGCGCAGCTCGTTCTGCAGACTGTTGAACTTATTCATAAGTTCAATCTTCAGTTCTTGAAACCTTTCTCTGAACGCCACAGCCTTACCGACATAGGTTGACATTCCTCTGCGCATATCTCTGTTGTCCTCTCGCAGCTCTTAGAAGTTGGCTCTGTACTGCACTTGATGTCTAGTCATCTGGTTGAAATATGACTGCTCCGCAGCTTCAATAGTGTTGATGATGGTGGCCTGCGTTGCTTCGAGTCTTTGGTCAGTGTGGAGGCACTGAGTGTTCACACTGGCTTGAATATCAAACATAGCTTGATCCATCCTAGCGTTGAACCCATCAGCGAAATTAGTCATCGCTTGAGTTATGCATTCCCTGACACTTTCCAAATTAAGCACACTAGCATGCGCAGGACCACCTTATTCTAATTTCTCCAACATCATTGCTTCCAACCCGGCAAACCCTTCATGCAACCCATCGGCCAAGCTCTTGCGCAGACGCTTAAGCAGTCCTATAAACCCATCATTGATAGCGGTATAGGTGCAAACATTTTCAAGCATCCCAGCTATTGACTTTAAAGAGTCCAGAACCATTTGATCTAAAGCATCAGGGACGCGGTGCGCAGAGGGGGCAGAGGGACCTGCGGAGGTACTTAGACCTGCGGAGGTACTTGCCTTTGATACATTCTCCCCTTTAATGGCAGCAATCTCTAAGCGCTGCACATCAAGTTGCTCTTGGATAGAAGTCTGCGCAGTAAGGAGTTGATTCATTTGGGACTGCGTAGAAACCTGGTTGACTTGAATAGTATTAAGAGCAAGGAGAATTTGGCGCAGATTAGCAGAGGAAGAGAGAGAGTAAGTAGATACTGTAGGAAAGAGGGAAGGAATAGCTTGAGCTGATGGAGGAGAGACTTTGGGAGGAGAGTGCGTTGGTGAAGGTTGTTTGGGAGAGAGATGAATAGGATCAGCAGCAGGAGACCTATGCGTTGATGAGTGCGTGCTGCTGATATCTGTATCAGTTGTGCGCACATCCCCCTCCTTTTCTCCTTCAGGAAGATTAATAGTAGTTCGTTGCGCAGCATCATTGTCACGACCCGAAATCTAGGCTCTATTTTATTAGTAATTAAATGATTTTTATTTAATTATTTGCTTATTTATTTATTTAAATAATTATTTATTTAAATATTATGTGTGCATTTTATGTGTCATAATATTTATGCTTAGCATTTTATTTGGGTCATTTGTGCTAGTGTAGAAATGTTGAGTCTTAATTGTTAGTAGGGAGTGTAGCATTTGTGTGTAGTGTTTGGGTGTAGTGTAGTGGAGGGGGCCTAAGTGTAAATCTTTTAAAACATTTCCCCTATACCTCCTTCTCCCTCTTACACTCCATCTCCCTCACCCTACTCCCTCCCATTTCCAGCCAAATCTCTCTCTCTCTCCAAGGTATGCATTTTTTTTTCTTCTCCTCCTTCTCTCTTCGTTTAAACCTTCTTCCTCTCATAATCTTTCATTTCTTAAAACGTGAAACATGTTTAGATCGTCGATAGGATCGTAGGAAGCCAAAAAGATTTGAAATCCATCAACTTTGAGATTTATCAAGTAAGTTACTTTTCCCCCATTTTGATGCTAAAATGTTCATATCATGTTTATACGATGATTGAGTTGTTATATTTGAAGTTTGGATGAGTTTAGAATTTATTTGGAATTTATTTGGATTTTGGGTTAAAAATGGTGAATTATGAATGTTGGGTTGATTCTTGATTTTGGTTGATTAAATGTTGTTGTAGGAGTCTTTTTAGACCTATAAGTTGTTTTGGCACATTGGTATATAAGTTGGAAGGTTGGATTTTGGTTGAATGTGTTTTGGGTTTGAAAATGGAAGAACCCATGTTGTTCTTCCCGATTTCCAGTAGTTCAGAGCATTGGGCGGCCGCACAAAAATGTATGGGCGACCGCACAACTATCTGAAGGCTTTTGTTCTTGTTTTGAAGGATTTTGGGCGACCGCACAGTCCCCTTTGGGCGGCCGTCCAGAACCCCTGAAAGTTCTCATTTGTTATTTTGTTTGATTTAAGAATGCGTTTTGGTCCAAGTCTCGGGTGACCTTCTAGTTGACCTTAGTGAACATTGTAGTATACACTAGTGATAGAATTGGGTCCTCTGTGATCAAGTTTGTGTTTGAAATTCATTAATTGTTAATTTGGATTTTGGAGCACCCTTATTGTGTATTGTTGGTTCATTTCATCTTCTTGGTGATTATTTGGTATGATTCCCTACTTTGGAATCCTTTGTCGTTTATCGTGCTAGTATTTTATTACTTAGCCTTTACGTGAAAGTCCAGCTGGTATTTTGTGTGTGTTTGGGCGATGCGAAACATTATGATGGCACGGCTAAGTCCATAGTGATGTTGACCATTGTTTTGCCCCATTATTACCCTCCTCCAGATTGGCCTTGGATGTGAGAAGAGCTAGCTCCTTTGTGTGCATTTTAGCTTCTTGGAGCATGACTTTGTGGCATGTCTCCCGTCCCTTGTGACACTTCATTGGTTATTGGTTCCGGTACCGGGGTTTTCTCTTCGGCTTTCATGCTATTATGAAGATGATGATTTGTTGATTATTGAAGCTGCGCAGCGATCCTTTATTTGGATGTTCCGGTTTGGAAAACCTTGGCTATATCCTTTGTTATGTGTTTATTTCCGCTGCTATCTGTTATGTGATAAATGCTATGTGCTATGTGATATTTATTATTGCTTATTGTATATTGCATCATAGCATGTCATGTAGTTGCATTAGTAACTTATTGAGATTTATCTCACCCCATTTTCTTTTATCTTTGTTTTTCCTTAACCCCCCCAGGTGCTAAGGATTAGTCTCGCTGATCACGAGAAAGAGGACGTCGAGTGTGGATCCATTCTTTTGGGGAAGGTTGATATAGGTTGGTTTACATTATGTAAATGTGTAACCATTTTGGGATATTTGTACCAAACATTGACGTCACTAAGAATTGTATATTTGTATTTTGTTGGGCATAAACTTGTGGAAGTTTATGATAGTTGTAATTGATTTTTATCAAACTTGGTTTTGTAAAACTTTGGATCATTACCTTTTGGTATCAAATGAAATTTTTAACTTCAGTATTTCTCAGTTTTGGTTTTAGAGTCGACGTCCAGATCGTGGTCTCGGGCCCGCGGGGTCCCGGGTCGCGACAGTTGGTATCAGAGCTATGGCATTAGCTCTATGTATAAGTCTAGGTGGATTAGTATGACCTAGGTGGGTAGTAGTGTGCGAAGTGATTAACGGTTGATGTTTTATGCAGGTAATTGTTCTCAATGTCTGGAAGAAGAAACAGAGGAGGTACTAGCGGGGCACAGAATCAGAATGACACAAGAGAAGAAGCCCGTGCTATGTTTCAAGGCATGTTTTAGGCGGCCATGAAGGCCATACATGATCAAGGTCCGAGGGTAGAACAAGCTCCACCCCGCTATGGATTGGAGCAATTTCTGAAGTTGAAACCGGTTGAATTCAATGGGGAGCCCGATGTTCGGAAAGCTGAGTTGTGGATTGAGTCTATGGAAAAGATTTATGATGTATTTGGGTGTTCGGATGAGGACAAGGTCCGGTTTACGGCTTACAAGCTTGTGGGAGCCGCCGAGCATTGGTGGAAAGGTATTAAAGCTACTTGGGATGATACTCACACGGTGTATGCGTGGGAGTTGTTTGTGCGCAAATTCAAGGAACATTTCATTCCGGTGGTTGATCAAAACCGAAAGGAGATCGAGCTACTCAACTTGGAGCAAGGTGTGTTGTCTATAGCACAATACTCGGCTAAGTTCATAGAATTAGCCCGGTATTGCGACTATTTGGTGAGGACCGAGGAACAAAAGGCTATGAGATTTATTCGGGGATTGAAGACCTCCATCCGTACTCAACTGATTGCTCAACGGATTGTGACATTCCAAGATGCGGTGGACCGAGCCTATTTGATAGAGCAATATATTGGGGAACATAAGAGAAAGACCGAGGTGGCCAACCCGAGTAAGCAAGGAGCGCAGAGCAAGTCACAACCAAGGATTGATAATCGAGGTAACTTTGGGGGACAGTCTCAGTTCCGAGGGCAACCGACCCCAAGGAACCCGGGTACCACTTCTGGGAACCAAGGGAGCCAATTTAGGAGGCTTTGTTCGTATTGTCAAAAGGAAGGTCATTCTGAAGACCGTTGTTGGAAGAAGCAAGGAAGGTGCACCAATTGTGGTCAAATGGGTCAATTTGTGAAAGATTGCCCGAGAGGTAGAGCACAAGCATCCGGGTCAGGAGTTGGTAATAATCAGGGTCAGAAAAGGGATGCCGCTGGGAAGCCCAAGGTTCAAGGGAAGGTTTATGCCATGAATCAACAACAAGCGAACGATGATCCATCCGTTATTGGAGGTATTATTTCTGGGTCTAATATGAGTGCGCGAGCGTTAGTAGATCCAGGATCATCTCATTCATACATTTCTATGCAATTTGCTTCTCTGTTAAATGCTGCATTCGAGTCTTTACCGTACGTGCTAGAGGTGTCGACCCCTATAGGAGAATGCTTGGTTTCTGATCGAGTCTTTCGTGCTTGTGATGTGGTTATTTGTGGTCGAGTCCTTTGTGCGGATTTGGTAGCTCTTCCTATCCAAGACTTTGATGTCATTTTGGGTATGGATTGGTTGAGCAAGTTTCATGCGTCCGTTGATTGCCGTAAGAAAACAGTTACTTTTTCTATTCCCGATGTGCCTAAATTTGTGTTTGAGGCTAGTCCTCTGAGTAGAAAGGTTCGCTTAATTTCTTTTTTGAAAGCGAGGAAATTATTGCATAGTGGTTGTGAGGGGTATTTGGCTAGTGTTCTTGATACTAGGAAAGAATCCCCTAGTTTGGATAGTGTTCGGGTAGTTCGGGAATTTCCCGATGTTTTCTCTACTGAGTATGATATGCCTCCCGATCGTGAGATTGAGTTTTGTATAGATCTTTTGCCGGGTACGGCTCCAATTTCGAAAGCGCCTTATAGGTTAGCTCCCGCGGAGTTGAAGGAATTAAAGGTTCAGATGCAAGAGTTGCTTGATCGAGGGTTTATCCGCCCTAGTGTTTCCCCGTGGGGAGCACCGGTTTTGTTTGTGCGGAAGAAAGATGGTTCGTTGAGATTGTGTATAGATTATCGGAAGTTGAATCAGGTTACGGTGAAGAACAAGTATCCTCTACCTCATATCGATGATTTATTTGATCAGCTTCAAGGGTCCGTGGTTTTCTCTAAACTCGATTTGAGGAGTGGGTACCATCAGTTGAAGGTTCGATCGGAGGATATTCCGAAGACTGCTTTTCGCACTCGTTATGGTCATTATTAGTTCTTGGTTATGCCGTTTGGGTTGACTAACGCGCCAGCCGTGTTTATGGATTTGATGAACCGAATTTTCCATCCCTATCTTGACTCGTTCGTGGTGGTTTTCATCGACGACATTCTCGTTTATTCGAAATCTCGAGAGGAGCATGATCAGCACTTGAGGACAGTTTTATCCGTTCTTGCGAGGGAGAAATTATTTGCGAAGTTTAGCAAATGCGAATTTTGGCTCGAGAAGGTGTCATTTCTGGGTCATGTGATTTCTAAAGACGGGATTTCTGTGGATCCTTCAAAGATTGAAGCCATAGTGGATTGGAAGAGACCCGAGTCAGTGACCGAGATTCGTAGTTTTCTGGGTTTAGCCGGTTATTACAGAAGGTTTATTGAGGGGTTTTCGAGGATTGCTACTCCGATGACTCAGTTGACCCAGAAGAATGTTCCGTTTGTATGGACCAAGAAATGTGACAAGAGTTTCGAGGAATTGAAGAAGAGGTTGACTACCGCACCGATCTTGACTTTGCCTAATGGGAGCGATGGCCTAGTGATTTTCAGTGATGCTTCGAAAGAGGGTTTGGGTTGTGTGTTGATGCAGAATGGGAAAGTAATCGCGTATGCTTCGAGGAAGTTGACCCCTAGTGAACAGAATTACCCGACTCATGATATGGAGTTAGCGGCTATTGTATTTGCGTTGCACAAATGGAAGCACTATCTTTATGGGGCGAAGTTTGAGATTTTTACGGATCACAAAAGTTTGAAGTACCTATTCTCTCAGAAGGAATTGAACAACCGACAGCGCCGATGGATGGAATTATTGAAGGATTATGATTGCACGATTTCTTATCACCCGGGAAAGGCGAATGTGGTAGCCGATGCGATTAGTAGAAAGTCTTATGTGGCTTCGATGATGGTCCGTGAATGGAAAATGCTTGAGGATGTTCGAGATTGGTCTCCTCGTGAATCGAGACATGGGGCTATTTTTGCGAATATTAGGGTGTCTCCGACCCTAATTCAGGGGATTAAAAAGGCTCAGAAAGAGGATCCCGAGTTGGTGACGATAATGGGTAAATTGAAGGAAAAGAACTTCAAGGATTTTTCTGTTAGCCCGGTGGGAGTGTTGACTTTCCGTGGTCGTTTGTGTGTTCCGGATGTTGATGGAATTAAACGGAGAGTTCTTGATGAGGGCCACAAATCGAGGTATACTATTCATCCAGGTAGTACGAAGATGTATCAGGATTTGAAGCAACAATTTTGGTGGATTAATATGAAAAGGGAAATAGCGGAGTATGTATCGAGGTGTTTAACTTGTCAGCAGGTCAAAGCCGAGCATCAGAGACCCGCGGGATTACTTCAGCCGTTAGATATTCCCGAGTGGAAATGGGAGCATGTGACTATGGATTTCGTTACGGGATTGCCTCGTACCCGTAGGAAGTTTGACAGTGTTTGGGTAATAGTGGATAGATTGACCAAGAGTGCCCATTTCTTGCCTATTGACATCAGATATTCGATGGAGAAGCTTGCGACCCTTTATATTGATGAGATTGTTAGATTGCATGGGATTCCGGTTAGCATTGTGTCAGATCGAGACCTGAGGTTTACTTCTAGATTCTGGAAGGCGTTTCAGGAAGCTTTGGGTACAGATTTGCGATTCAGCACAGCTTTTCATCCCCAGACAGACGGTCAATCCGAGAGGACTATTCAGATTTTGGAGGATATGTTGCGAGCGTGTTCGATAGACTTTTCTGATTCGTGGGATTCGCACCTACCGTTAGTGGAATTCTCTTACAACAACAGTTATCAGGCTAGTATCGAGATGGCACCGTATGAGGCCTTGTATGGAAGGAAGTGTAGATCGCCTATTTGTTGGGATGAGGTCGGTGAAGCAAAGATTGTGGGTATTGATTTGCTTCGGGATTCGGTTGAGAAAGTTAGAGTTATCCGGGATAGATTGAAGACAGCCCATAGTCGACATAAGAGCTACGCAGATAACCGAAGGCGAGATCTTAGTTTTCAGTGTCACGACCCGAAAACTAGGCTCTATTTTATTAGTAATAAATAATCATTATTTATTTATTTGCTTATTTGTTTATTTAAATTATTATTTAATTAATGAATTATGTGTGCACTTTATGTGTCATAATAAATTATGTCTAGCATTTTAATTGGTCTTTTCTGCTAGTGTAGAGTTTTGGGGTCTTAATGGTTAGTAGGGAGTGTAAGTATTTGTGTATAGTATAGAGGAGGGGCCTGAGTGTAAGTTTTTTTGGAAATAATTCCCCTACACCCTCTCTTCTCCCTCACTCTTCTTCTTCTCCCAGCCCATTCTCTCTCTCTCCAAAAGAAATTGGGTAAGTTTTCTTCTTTCCTTCTCTCTTCATTTCCTTCCTCTTCCTCTCATTATTTCTCATTTCTTAAAACATGAATCTTGTTTAGATCGTCGATAGGATCGTAGGAAGCCAAGAAATTTTGAGTACCGGCAACTTTGAGAAAATCCGGGTAAGTTACTTTTCCCCCATTTTGATGCTAAAATGTTCATATCATGTTTATATAATGCTTGATGTGCTATATTTGAAGTTTGGTTGAGTTTAGAATTTATTTGGAATTTATTTGGGTTTTTGGTTAAAAATGGTGATTGTTATGAATGTTGGAAATTAATCTTGGTTTTGGTTGATAAATGGAGTTATTTAGGTCCCCTTTTTAGTTAGATGTTGTTTGGGTATTTTGGGATTCAAGTTGGGAGTGTGGATCGTGAGAAATTTGGTTTTGGGTAAGAAAATGGAAGAACCCATTTGGTTCTTGCCGTTTTCCGGCGACCTGGGTGCGTGGGCGACCGCCCATGGGTGGTTTGGGCGACCGCCCATGAGATCAGTTGATCCGGAGAATTTGAGTAAAAGTGAGTGGGCGACCGCCCACTTTTGGGTTGGGCGACCGCCCATGAAGTCAGTTGGTTTTGGACTTGGGTGTGGGTTTTGGGCGACCGCCCGGACTGGCTATGGGCGACCGCCCATACCAGCTGTCCTGAGTACCTTTGTTTTCGAATTGTTTTTGGTTCAAGCCCGATCTAGGCTCGAAGTATCACCCTAGTTGACTTAAGTTAATGTTGTGGAACACTTTAGTATTCGAGGATGATCCCTTTGTGATCGATTGTGTTATGGATCGAGTTCCTCAATGGTAGGGATGTATAAGGGTTGTTATATCAAGATTTAGGACAAAAGGAGTGAAATTCGGGTGTATTTTGGGGTCTGGGCGACCGCCCACTTAGTTTTGGGCGACCTCCCACTAAAACAGCCTCATTTAGCTTGGCAACAGCGTTCCGGGCGACCGCCCACTCAATTCCGGGCGCCCGCCCACTTTTTCCAGAATTTAGGTCGATCTTCCGGAGGCCATAACTTCTTCGTCCGAACTCCGTTTTAGGCGTGTAAACTATCGTTTCGAAGCTCTCTTTGAGTACTACAAGATGGGATAGGTTGTTAAGTTAAGTTCTAAGTTTTATACTTCGGGATTTTGTTGGGGTTTGAGGTTAAGAATTGGTTCGTCGATGAACGGATGTAAGACGTGAATTGGTGATTGGGTACCTACGGTGTTGACTAGATTTAAGGTGTATTTATTCGGTCTTCTTATTTGGAATTCCAGGTGTGATGAGATGGTTGAGTTCATAGTCCTAGTATATCTTTATGAGTAAATGTTTAGGGTCATTTTGGTAATAGTCATTGTGCCATTGGTGAGCGACCGTTTGGGTTGTGCTCTTTATGATTTACTTGTGGGTATCATATTTAGGATGTAATTAATACGTGCCTTGTCTTGGAATCATCTTGTTTTAATGATCAACGTTGTTGTGCTCTTTATGAGAAATTCCGTTTATCGTTGTTGTGCTCTTCATGAGAAACTCTTGTTATCGTTGTTGTTAAACTCTTCATGAGTACCCGTTGCATCTTTATGGTGATTTAATTGGTGTGGTTCCCTACTTTGGAACCCTAAGTTGTTTAATTAAGCTAGTATTTATTACTTAGCATTTATTTGGAAGTCCAGCTGGTACTTTGTTAATATGATGTTTAGTGAGAGGATTATAATGGCTCCTGAACCAAGTCCTTTATAATGTTCTTCACTCGTTCCCGTTCCCCTTCTACTGGCCATAGTTGGGATGATATTGAACTCCCTTTGGTGAGTATTATAGAGTTTGGGTAATGACTTCGTGTCATGTACCCCGTTCCCGTTATCGTTCATCGATTATTGGTTGTTAGTTGGTTCTGACCGGGGTCCTCTTCAGTTGTTATGCTACCGAGGTTCTCTCCAGCTGATTATGCTGCTATGGTCGATGGGTTATCGGTGATTGGTTATTGGATATTCGGTTTCTGAACCGGCTTCTTTAGCTCTTGATGCTGTTTATTGTAGCTGCTCTTCGATTCGGTTCTGTTAATATTGATCAGATCGATTCACCCTTTTGGGAAACCTTGGTTCAGTATCCTTTGTTACTTGTTTATTTCCGCTGATATCTGTTAATTGTTATTTTCTATGTGCTACGTGAGATTATTATTATTGGTTATTGCACATTAGCATGTCATGTAGTTGCATTAGTAACTTACTGAGATTTTATCTCACCCCGTTTATTTCCATCTTTGTTTTCCTTAACCCCCCCCCCCCAGGAGGAAAAGGATTAGGATTCGCGGATCGAGGAGGACGTCGAGAGGATTGAGATTTTGGGGCAGGTTGTTATGGATCGGTTTACATTATTTAAATGTATAACCTTTTGGGGGATAGTTTTACCATTATTGACGTCATTAAGAATTGTAATATTTTGTATCTTGGGTGTGAGCTTGTGGAGCTTACACTAGTTGTCTTATGGTGTTGATAAACTTGGATTTTCCAAACCTTGTATTAAAATCTTTTGGTTCAAAAATGGAATTTTTAACTCCTATATTTTAGAGTTTTGGTTTTAAGTCGACGTCCAGCTCGCGATCTCGGGCCCGCGGGGTTCGGGGTCGCGACAGTTGGTATCAGAGCTATGGTTCGGCTCTAAGTATAAGTCTAGGTGGACTAGAATGACCTAGGAGGGTAGTTGTGTTCGGAGTGAGTAACGGTTGATGTTTTATGCAGGTATTTGTTCTAAATGGCTAGAAGAAGAGCTGGTGAAGGCATCAGTGGGACTCAGAATCTTAATAGTCTAAGGGAAGAAAACCGTGCAGTGTTTCAGGGCAGGTTTGAAGCAGCCGTGAAAGCAATGCATGACCAAGGGCCGAGAAAGGAACTTGTGGTACCTCCGCGATATGGGTTGGAGCAATTCTTGAAGTTGAAACCAAGTGAGTACGACGGTGAACCGGATGTGAAGAAAGCCGAGCTATGGATAGAATCGATGGAGAAAATCTACGATGTCTTTGGTTGCACTGATGAGGATAGGGTTCTGTTTGCAGCTTATAAGCTTGTGGGGGCTGCGGAACATTGGTGGAAGGCACTGAAGACCAGTTGGGATGCGACTCTTGTACCATATCCTTGGGAGTGGTTCGTGAGGAAATTCAAGGATCATTTTATCTCTCTAGTGAATCAAAACCGGAAAGAGATCGAGTTCCTCAGCTTGGAGCAAGGCGTGATGTCAGTAGCACAGTACTTAACTAAGTTCACAGAATTAGCCAGGTGTGGTGACTATCTGGTGCGGACCGAGGAGCAGAAAGCTATGAGATTCATCCGGGGTTTGAAGACTTCTATTCGGACTCAGCTTTTATCCCAAAGAATTCAACCTTTTCAGGATGCGGTGGATCGAGCCTACTTGATTGAGCAGGATATTGGGGAACACAAAAGGAAGACTGAGATGGTTAACCCGGGTAAGCAAGGAAGGCAGAATAAGTCACAACAGCAACATTCGGATAACAGAGGTAATTCTGGAGTGCAAACTCGATTCAGAGGGCAACTTCAAGGGCAACCAACAGTAGGAAATCAAGGTTCTTATAAGGGGACACGAAATGGGAAAGTCTGCAGCTTCTGTCAGAGGATAGGACACTCAGAAGACAAGTGTTGGAAGAAGCAGGGAAAATGTGTGAAGTGTGGTCAGTTGGGACACTTCGTTAAAGATTGTCCGAGGTTTAGAGTTCAGTCATCGGGGACAAGAACCGGAATACCACAGGGTCAGAAAAGGGATGCTTCGGGGAAGCCCAAGGTTTCAGGTAGAGTATTGGCAATCAATCAGCGCAACGGGTGATTCATCAGTTTCAGGAGGTATTAATTTTATGTCGAGAGAGCGAGCGCGTGCATTTTAGGATCATCGCATTTATGTGTTTCTGTGCATTTAGTTGCATTTATTTCTTCTGAGTCTTTGACTTATGTGTTGTAGGTGTCTACTCCTATGGAGGAGTTTAGGGTATCTGATGAAGTCTTATGTGCTTATGATGTGCTTAAGTATGGTTATGTCTCACCTGCTAAATTAGCCATGTTGCTATTACAAGATTTTGATGTTACTCTTGCTTTAGTCGATTGTTGTAGAGGGATTGTTATATTCTCCATTCCTAATTTCTTAAAACTGTTTGAGACCGTTCCCTGAGTAGAGTTATACCTATCTTTCCTTAATGGAAATCCGAGTATTTAGTTTCGGTCGATTTGTTGGGTGTATTTATCATTCGTAAGGTTTTCATTTGCTTCCGATTAGTACCTAGTGTTTGAGGAGAAGCTTGGGTTAAATTGGGTTGTTGTGGTACAAGGTTTCAATGCTTATATTTAGATCAATATTCATATTGTATCGGTTGGGTTATAGAAGTTGAGAATTCAATGAGGATCTCTTAAGGAAAATTTTGGTCACTTTTAGTACATCTCCGTGAATGCATCGGAATGGATTAGTATGGAGAGGTGTACGATTTGTTACGGATGATGAGTTTGTTGTAGGAGTTATGATCATTAATGGTGGTAAGCGTGTTAAGTTAGAAAGGACTAAGTATATTTTGGGAGAGTAATAATTTCTCGATTTATGTTAAAGGCATTTTGAAATTTTGGTTAGATAGTGGTTCTATGGTTCTAAATCCCTTCTTGGTGGCGTTCCCCGAATTGGATCAAGGGTATGTGAAATAAGTTGATTATCAATACTTGGGCATAATTAAGGAATATCATGAATTGGTATTGGGTCAGTTGGAACGTTGCTAGCTAGTTGGTTTATTATGACGGTAGCACTATTGAACCTAAGTATCATTAGGCTAATAAATGTATGCGTGAAAGACTAACTTGGGTTAGTTATTGAGGATTTGAGATTTGTAGATTTCCTTGGGTATAGGAGCACAGATTAATAACTAAAAAGGGAGTTAGAGGAAATACCGTGAAGATAATAATGGAATGATTCGGTTTGAGAGGTGGTGTTATCGTAAGCATTACTTAAGGTTACCTTTTAGTGGGTTAGATTGGACAATTGAGGAATTTGAGAAATGCGGGACTACCGTATCCGTAGCTAATTAGTCTTTCGGGTAAGTCTCGTTAAAATTCGGGTCGAATTTTCTTTAAGGGGGAGTGAATGTCACGACCCGAAAACTAGGCTCTATTTTATTAGTAATAAATAATCATTATTTATTTATTTGCTTATTTGTTTATTTAAATTATTATTTAATTAATGAATTATGTGTGCACTTTATGTGTCATAATAAATTATGTCTAGCATTTTAATTGGTCTTTTCTGCTAGTGTAGAGTTTTGGGGTCTTAATGGTTAGTAGGGAGTGTAAGTATTTGTGTATAGTATAGAGGAGGGGCCTGAGTGTAAGTTTTTTTGGAAATAATTCCCCTACACCCTCTCTTCTCCCTCACTCTTCTTCTTCTCCCAGCCCATTCTCTCTCTCTCCAAAAGAAATTGGGTAAGTTTTCTTCTTTCCTTCTCTCTTCATTTCCTTCCTCTTCCTCTTCCTCTCATTATTTCTCATTTCTTAAAACATGAATCTTGTTTAGATCGTCGATAGGATCGTAGGAAGCCAAGAAATTTTGAGTTCCGGCAACTTTGAGAAAATCCGGGTAAGTTACTTTTCCCCCATTTCGATGCTAAAATGTTCATATCATGTTTATATAATGCTTGATGTGCTATATTTGAAGTTTGGTTGAGTTTAGAATTTATTTGGAATTTATTTGGGTTTTTGGTTAAAAATGGTGATTGTTATGAATGTTGGAAATTAATCTTGGTTTTGGTTGATAAATGGAGTTATTTAGGTCCCCTTTTTAGTTAGATGTTGTTTGGGTATTTTGGGATTCAAGTTGGGAGTGTGGATCGTGAGAAATTTGGTTTTGGGTAAGAAATGGAAGAACCCATTTGGTTCTTGCCGTTTTCCGGCGACTTGGGTGCGTGGGCGACCGCCCATGGGTGGTTTGGGTGACCGCCCATGAGATCAGTTGATCCGGAGAATTTGAGTAAAAGTGAGTGGGTGACCGCCCACTTTTGGGTTGGGCGACCGCCCATGAAGTCAGTTGGTTTTGGACTTGGGTGTGGGTTTTGGGCGACCGCCCGGACTGGCTATGGGCGACCGCCCATACCAGCTGTCCTGAGTACCTTTGTTTTCGAATTGCTTTTCGTTCAAGCCCGATCTAGGCTCGAAGTATCACCCTAGTTGACTTAAGTTAATGTTGTGGAACACTTTAGTATTCGAGGATGATCCCTTTGTGATCGATTGTGTTATGGATCGAGTTCCTCAATGGTGGGGATGTATAAGGGTTCTTATATCAAGATTTAGGACAAAATGAGTGAAATTCGGGTGTATTTTGGGGTCTGGGCGACCGCCCACTTAGTTTTGGGCGACCTCCCACTAAAACAGCCTCATTTAGCTTGGCAATAGCGTTCCGGGCGACCGCCCACTCAATTCCGGGCGCCCGCCCACTTTTTCCAGAATTTAGGTCGATCTTCCGGAGGCCATAACTTCTTCGTCCGAACTCCGTTTTAGGCGTGTAAACTATCGTTTCGAAGCTCTATTTGAGTAATACAAGATGGGATAGGTTGTTCAGTTAAGTTCTAAGTTTTATACTTCGGGATTTTGTTGGGTGTTTGAGGTTAAGAATTGGTTCGTCGATGAACGGATGTAAGACGTGAATTGGTGATTGGGTACCTACGGTGTTGACTAGCTTTAAGGTGTATTTATTCGGTCTTCTTATTTGGAATTCCAGGTGTGATGAGATGGTTGAGTTCATAGTCCTAGTATATCTTTATGAGTAAATGTTTAGGGTCATTTTGGTAATAGTCATTGTACCATTGGTGAGCGACCGTTTGGGTTGTGCTCTTTATGATTTACTTGTGGGTATCATATTTAGGATGTAATTAATACGTGCCTTGTCTTGGAATCATCTTGTTTTAATGATCAACGTTGTTGTGCTCTTTATGAGAAATTCTGTTTATCATTGTTGTGCTCTTCATGAGAAACTCTTGTTATCGTTGTTGTTAAACTCTTCATGAGTACCCGTTGCATCTTTATGGTGATTTAATTGGTGTGGTTCCCTACTTTGGAACCCTAAGTTGTTTAATTAAGCTAGTATTTATTACTTAGCATTTATTTGGAAGTCCAGCTGGTACTTTGTTAATATGATGTTTAGTGAGAGGATTATAATGGCTCCTGAACCAAGTCCTTTATAATGTTCTTCACTCGTTCCCGTTCCCCTTCTACTGGCCATAGTTGGGATGATATTGAACTCCCTTTGGTGAGTATTATAGAGTTTGGGTAATGACTTCGTGTCATGTACCCCGTTCCCGTTATCGTTCATCGATTATTGGTTGTTGGTTGGTTCTGACCGGGGTCCTCTTCAGTTGTTATGCTACCGAGGTTCTCTCCAGCTGATTATGCTGCTATGGTCGATGGGTTATCGGTGATTGGTTATTGGATATTCGGTTTCTGAACCGGCTTCTTTAGCTCTTGATGCTGTTTATTGTAGCTGCTCTTCGATGCGGTTCTGTTAATATTGATCAGATCGATTCACCCTTTTGGGAAACCTTGGTTCAGTATCCTTTGTTACTTGTTTATTTCCGCTGCTATCTATTAATTGTTATTTGCTATGTGCTACGTGAGATTATTATTATTGGTTATTGCACATTAGCATGTCATGTAGTTGCATTAGTAACTTACTGAGATTTTATCTCACCCCGTTTATTTCCATCTTTGTTTTCCTTAACCCCCCCCCCCAGGAGGAAAAGGATTAGGATTCGCGGATCGAGGAGGACGTCGAGAGGATTGAGATTTTGGGGCAGGTTGTTATGGATCGGTTTACATTATTTAAATGTATAACCTTTTGGGGATAGTTTTACCATTATTGACGTCATTAAGAATTGTAATATTTTGTATATTGGGTGTGAGCTTGTGGAGCTTACACTAGTTGTCTTATGGTGTTGATAAACTTGGATTTTCCAAACCTTGTATTAAAATCTTTTGGTTCAAAAATGGAATTTTTAACTCCTATATTTTAGAGTTTTGGTTTTAAGTCGACGACCAGCTCGCGATCTCGGGCCCGCGGGGTTCGGGGTCGCGACATTCAGACCGGTGATTTGGTGTTCTTGAAAGTATCTCCGAAGGTGGGTATCCGAAGGTTCGGGAAGAAGGGTAAATTGGCTCCGAGGTTTATAGGTCCGTTTGAGATTTTGGGAAAGGTTGGACTTCTAGCGTATCGTCTTGCGTTACCGTCATCCTTAGACCGGTTGCACAATGTTTTCCACGTTTCTATGCTTCGGAAGTATGTTCATGATCCGTCTCACGTGTTACCGAGGATACCGGAGGATATTGAGCCCGATATGTCTTATGAGGAACGACCGGTTCGGATCTTAGATTCTAAAGTTAAAGAGTTGAGGAGCAAAAGTATTGCGTTGGTTCGTGTTCTTTGGAGGAATCATAACATCGAGGAGTCGACGTGGGAGCTCCAAGATGAGATCGAGAGGAAATTTTCGTGGCTTTTCGTTTAAGGTGAGTCTCGTTAAAATTCGGGTCGAATTTTCTTTAAGGGGGAGTGAATGTTACGACCCGAAATCTAGGCTCTATTTTATTAGTAATTAAATGATTTTTATTTAATTATTTGCTTATTTATTTATTTAAATAATTATTTATTTAAATATTATGTGTGCATTTTATGTGTCATAATATTTATGCTTAGCATTTTATTTGGGTCATTTGTGCTAGTGTAGAAATGTTGAGTCTTAATTGTTAGTAGGGAGTGTAGCATTTGTGTGTAGTGTTTGGGTGTAGTGTAGTGGAGGGGGCCTAAGTGTAAATCCTTTAAAACATTTCCCCTATACCTCCTTCTCCCTCTTACACTCCATCTCCCTCACCCTACTCCCTCCCATTTCCAGCTAAATCTCTCTCTCTCTCCAAGGTATGCATTTTTTTTCTTCTCCTCCTTCTCTCTTCGTTTAAACCTTCTTCCTCTCATAATCTTTCATTTCTTAAAACGTGAAACATGTTTAGATCGTCGATAGGATCGTAGGAAGCCAAAAAGATTTGAAATCCATCAACTTTGAGATTTATCAAGTAAGTTACTTTTCCCCCATTTTGATGCTAAAATGTTCATATCATGTTTATACGATGATTGAGTTGTTATATTTGAAGTTTGGATGAGTTTAGAATTTATTTGGATTTTGGGTTAAAAATGGTGAATTATGAATGTTGGGTTGATTCTTGATTTTGGTTGATTAAATGTTGTTGTATGAGTCTTTTTAGACCTATAAGTTGTTTTGGCACATTGGTATATAAGTTGGAAGGTTGGATTTTGGTTGAATGTGTTTTGGGTTTGAAAATGAAAGAACCCATGTTGTTCTTCCCGATTTTCAGTAGTTCAGAGCATTGGGCGGCCGCACAAAAATGTATGGGCGACCGCACAACTATCTGAAGGCTTTTGTTCTTGTTTTGAAGGATTTTGGGCGACCGCACAGTCCCCTTTGGGCGGCCGCCCAGAACCCCTGAAAGTTCTCATTTGTTATTTTGTTTGATATAAGAATGCGTTTTGGTCCAAGTCTCGGGTGACCTTCTAGTTGACCTTAGTGAACATTGTAGTATACACTAGTGATAGAATTGGGTCCTCTGTGATCAAGTTTGTGTTTGAAATTCATTAATTGTTAATTTGGATTTTGGAGCACCCTTATTGTGTATTGTTGGTTCATTTCATCTTCTTGGTGATTATTTGGTATGATTCCCTACTTTGGAATCCTTTGTCGTTTATCGTGCTAGTATTTTATTACTTAGCCTTTACGTGAAAGTCCAGCTGGTATTTTGTGTGTGTTTGGGCGATGCGAAACATTATGATGGCACGGCCAAGTCCATTGTGATGTTGACCATTGTTTTGCCCCATTATTACCCTCCTCCAGATTGGCCTTGGATGTGAGAAGAGCTAGCTCCTTTGTGTGCATTTTAGCTTCTTGGAGCATGACTTTGTGGCATTTCTCCCGTCCCTTGTGACACTTCATTGGTTATTGGTTCCGGTACCGAGGTTTTCTCTTCGGCTTTCATGCTATTATGAAGATGATGATTTGTTGATTATTGAAGCTGCGCAGCGATCCTTTATTTGGATGTTCCGGTTCGGAAAACCTTGGCTATATCCTTTGTTATGTGTTTATTTCCGCTGCTATCTGTTATGTGATAAATGCTATATGCTATGTGATATTTATTATTGCTTATTGTATATTGCATCATAGCATGTCATGTAGTTGCATTAGTAACTTATTGAGATTTATCTCACCCCCTTTTCTTTTATCTTTGTTTTTCCTTAACCTCCCCCCAGGTGCTAAGGATTAGTCTCGCTGATCACGAGAAAAAGGACGTCGAGTGTGGATCCATTCTTTTGGGGAAGGTTGATATAGGTTGGTTTACATTATGTAAATGTGTAACCATTTTGGGATATTTGTACCAAACATTGACGTCACTAAGAATTGTATATTTGTATTTTGTTGGGCATAAACTTGTGGAAGTTTATGATAGTTGTAATTGATTTTTATCAAACTTGGTTTTGTAAAACTTTGGATCATTACCTTTTGGTATCAAATGAAATTTTTAACTTCAGTATTTCTCAGTTTTGGTTTTAGAGTCGACGTCCAGATCGCGGTCTCGGGCCCGCGGGGTCCGGGGGTCGCGACAATCATCGGCCTGCGCAGACTTGGTAACTTCATCCTCATCCTCATCTTCTAAGTCCAGTCCATCATGAAGGACAGAGGTTCCAGGTTGAGTATTTCCAACCAGAATATGGAGGCGTCGGAAGGCACTTGTTGATGGTTCAGGAGAAGGTGGCGCCGCAGCTTTTGGCTGTCCCTTCGTAGTGCTGCGCATAACTTGTTTCTTGCGCGGAGTTCGAAGAGGAACATCCTTAGCAGGTGCAGCAGCAAGGGCCTTGGCAGGCGTACCGGAGTCAGGAAAAGCTTCATCCATCCAGTCATCACTTTCTCCTTTATCCTGAGCAGGAGGTTCTTCAGCAGCCTTTGGATCTTACTCCCCCTGTGCGGTATCATCAGCATCAGCAGCAGTCTCATCCATTCGAGACTCGCTGTCTTCTTCAACCGTAGCCGCCGCAGGAGGAAGTCTGGTAAATGCAGACTTTTTCTTGGTTTTTACAGGAGAAGGAGCAGGCGCAGGAGGATATTTGCGCTTCTTTGAGGCCTTGGGAGCAGGAGGCAGTAAATCAGATCCGATTTTAATGCCAGCAGTTGACATGACATTTGGAATTTCCTTCACCTTTTCTGGCGTAGGATCTGCAATACCTTTGCCTTTGCGCTTTGCCTGCGCAGCAGCCGTTTCAAGCTCATCAGGCGCAGTGGCCTTTGAAGGCTGCGCGGCAGTTTTCTTTGCCTTGGGTTGAGGGGCTTCATCATCATCATCATCATTATCACTATCAACCCATTCTTCCTTGTTTGGGCTGGTGTCCTTGTTCCAGATCTTGCGATAATCACCGCGACCAATTTCATTGCGCAGTGCGTAGAGGTGAGAGATGGAATAGGTCTTGGTGCACGGAACTTTGAGTTCAGGACGCTCTGCACGAAGGTGCGCAGCTCAGAGACATTCATTAGGTACTTAGATAGTAACCTACAGTGAGTTCTGTACTTGGCTACTTTCTTGTCCATGCGCTTTTCATAACTCTCCGACGTATCCCATAGCTCATCAAATAGAACAGAAGACCAGTCTAGAGCATCGCCATTATAAACCACAGCGCAATAAGCCCACTGCTTGGAAATGAACTTGCCCTTATTTCCATTTTTGCAGTTTACTGAATCACCAATAATGGTATACAGGTGATACATCACCTCACCAAATTCCTTGCGATCATGAACGCTCCACTTCTATACAAGAGTGGGTTCCCCAACCAGTTTCTGCGCAAGCTTGTTTTGTTTAGCTTCATAATAGACTTCTGGCGCATCATCAACATTAAACCCACAAAGCTTCTTAAGTGACACAGGATCAATGCGCACTGAATAATTCTGAACAACCGAGTGGATAACATCAATCTTTGCTCGAGTTTGCTTGTGCGTCATGGTGACTCGCTCTGCGTTTTCAATGCGCATTGATGTTATCCACTCGGTTGTTCAGAATTATTCAGTGCGCATTGATCCTGTGTCACTTAAGAAGCTTTGCGGGTTTAATGTTGATGATGCGCCAGAAGTCTATTATGAAGCTAAACAAAACAAGCTTACGCAGAAACTGGTTGGGGAACCCACTCTTGTATAGAAGTGGAGCGTTCATGATCGCAAGGAATTTGGTGAGGTGATGTATCACCTGTATACCATTATTGGTGATTCAGTAAACTGCAAAAATGGAAATAAGGGCAAGTTCATTTCCAAGCAGTGGGCTTATTGCGCTGTGGTTTATAATGGCGATGCTCTAGACTGGTCTTCTGTTCTATTTGATGAGCTATGGGATACGTCGGAGAGTTATGAAAAGCGCATGGACAAGAAAGTAGCCAAGTACAGAACTCACTGTAGGTTACTATCTAAGTACCTAATGAATGTCTCTGAGCTGCGCACCTTCGTGCAGAAGCGTCCTGAACTCAAAGTTCCGTGCACCAAGACCTATTCCATCTCTCACCTCTACTCACTGCGCAATGAAATTGGTCGCGGTGATTATCGCAAGATCTGGAACAAGGACACCAGCCCAAACAAGGAAGAATGGGTTGATAGTGATAATGATGATGATGATGATGAAGCCCCTCAACCCAAGGAAAAGAAAACTGCCGCTCAGCCTTCAAAGGCAACTGCGCCTGATGAGCTTGAAACGGCTGCTGCGCAGGCAAAGCGCAAAGGCAAAGGTATTGCAGATCGTACGCCAGAAAAGGTGAAGGAAATACCAAATGTCATGTCAACTGCTGGCATTAAAATCGGATCTGATTTACTGCCTCCTGCTCCCAAGCCTTCAAAGAAGTGCAAATATCCTCCTGCGCCTGCTCCTTCTCCTGTAAAAACCAAGAAAAAGTCTGCATTTACCAGACTTCCTCCTGCGGCGGCTACGGTTGAAGAAGACAGCGAGTCTCGAATGGATGAGACTGCTGCTGATGCTGATGATACCGCACAGGGGGAGTAAGATCCAAAGGCTGCTGAAGAACCTCCTGCTCAGGATAAAGGAGAAAGTGATGACTGGATGGATGAAGCTTTTCCTGACTCCGGTATGCCTGCCAAGGCCCTTGCTGCTGCACCTGCTAAGGATGTTCCTCTTCGAACTCCGCGCAAGAAACAAGTTATGCGCAGCACTACGAAGGGACAGCCAAAAGCTGCGGCTCCACCTTCTCCTGAACCATCAACAAGTGCCTTCCGACGCCTCCATATTCTGGTTGGAAATACTCAACCTGGAACCTCTGTCCTTCATGATGGACTGGACTTAGAAGATGAGGATGAGGATGAAGTTACCAAGTCTGCGCAGGCC
Organism: Campanula takesimana; assembly: GCA_026119855.1. Taxonomy (NCBI): domain Eukaryota; kingdom Viridiplantae; phylum Streptophyta; class Magnoliopsida; order Asterales; family Campanulaceae; genus Campanula; species Campanula takesimana. The sequence goes on from JAOWBW010000283.1 coordinate 549,284, forward strand.
GATGATTGTCGCGACCCCGGACCCCGCGGGCCCGATACCGCGATCTGGACGTCGACTCTAAAACCAAAACTGAGAAATACTGAAGTTAAAAATTTCATTTGATACCAAAAGGTAATGATCAAAGTTTTACAAAACCAAGTTTGATAAAAATCAATTACAACTATCATAAACTTCCACAAGTTTATGCCCAACAAAATACAAATATACAATTCTTAGTGACGTCAATGTTTGGTACAAATATCCCAAAATGGTTACACATTTACATAATGTAAACCAACCTATATCAACCTTCCCCAAAAGAATGGATCCACACTCGACGTCCTCTTTCTCGTGATCAGCGAGACTAATCCTTAGCACCTGGGGGGAGGTTAAGGAAAAACAAAGATAAAAGAAAAGGGGGTGAGATATGTGCAAAAGCGAGACTGTATGCGCAAAAGCACAAACACGTGGAAAAATATAAGCGATCCAAAATATAAAAAAAATCAAGAACTTGAAGAACACGGAAGAACTGTTCATGAGCACGAAGAACACCATGAACACCAAAAATGAAATTTTGACCAAAATGGACAAAAAAAACATATCGAAATGACCGCATTTTAAGGACGAAAAATAATATTAACAAAGAAATTTTAAAAAACACGATATCGAACCCAGAAATTGAGAAAAATTGTTCGTCTGCTCGAGGAGTTTTCGAACCAAAAATTTTGCAGAAATCATGTGAAAACAGTATTGATCATGAAATAAAGTAGATATAAAGGTAGATCAGAGAGAGACAAACCCAAAACAACAAACGATTTTGAAAATGATTAACATAACATAGAGAAATCGAAAAAGGGAGTTTTAAGAACTCGAGACTTAACAATGGCAGATAGACAGAAAATGAGTTCAGGGGTCAGAAATTGTTACCATGTCGTCGACGGTCTTAGCTTCGGGGGGAGGAACCTCTTCAACCGGTTTATGGACCTCAACAACGACCTTAGCTTTAGATTTTCGAGGAGCCATTTAAATAGAACAAGGGTTTTCGAAGTGACAAAGAGAGAGAAGGGATTGCGGTTGAAGAAAAGAAAGTCAAAGAGAGAGAAAAGAGAAATCTTAGAGAATGGTGAGAGATTTTGCAGAGGAGAGAGATGAGAGTTTTAGTGAAAGAGAAGAGTGAGCAGGAGAGAGAGAAATAGGAGGGTCAAAAGGTTTTATACCAAACAGGGAAAAGGTGCGCATGACGTCAGCACGGCAGTTTGGTGAAAGGCGGCTTGTTTGGTGAAAAACGCAGAGGCGAACGATAGCGAAGCAACGTGGACGAATAGGGAACGCGCGTACGTAGACCTGACGCGCGCGTGTGTCAGCAGGTCTAGGCAGGTCACAGTCATATAAACTCCCTCATAAATGTTGCTCAGGAATCCTAACAGGCGCTATCATCAATGACAGGTTGCATTAATGATAATGGGACATGCGCAGTGGCAAAAGCATAATTTCCCAAGAAAATTCAAAAATTAAGGCGAGGGAAAATTTTAATTGCACAAGTACCCTTGTGAACTAAGCGTTGAGTTTTCAGTCAGGGACCTATGTGTAATTTCTAATAACTTACCTGCGATCCACGAAGTGTGCGCATGTCGCGACCCCGACCCCGCGGGCCCGGAGTACGCGAGCTGGACGTCGACTTAAACAATAAACTCCAAAATAATGAAGATAAAAAAAAAATTCCTTTTATACCAAAAGATGACAACACAAGGTTTTGAAATCCAACTTGAACAACCAAATATAAACTAGTGTAAGCTCCATAAGCTTACACCCAAAATAATAAAATATACAAATTCTAATGACGTCAAGTTTGGTACAACTATTCCCAAAAAGGTTACACATTTATGTAATGTAAACCCACCAATGACAACTTGCCCCAAAAGCTCAACCCTCGCGACGTCCTCCTCGTAATCAGCGAGTCTAATCCTTTCCTCCTGGGGGGGGGTTAAGGAAAAACAAAGATAAAAGAAAGGGGGTGAGATAAATCTCAATAAGTTACTAATGCAACTACATGACATGCTATGATGCAATAAACAATAAACAATAATAAATATCACTGAGCACGTAGCATTTATCAATTAACAGATAGCAGCGGAAATAAACAAGTAACAAAGGATATTAGCCAAGGTTTCCCAACTGAAAGAACCAAATAAACGTCGCTGCGCAGCTTCAATAATCAACAATCAACATCTTCATAGCAGCATGAAAGCTTGAAGAGAAAACCCCCGGTACCGGAACCAATAATAATAAGGGGACAGTGACACACAGTCAAAGCCCAAAACCAATATCTAAGATGCTCACAAAGGGGCTAGCTCATCTCACATCCAAGGCCAATCTGGAGAAGGGAAATAATGGGGCAAAACAATGGTCAACATCATAATGGACTTGGCTGGTGCCATCATAATGTTTCGCATCACCCGAAACACACACAAATACCAGCTGGACTTTCAAGTAAAGGCTAAGTAATAAAATACTAGCACGGTAAATAACTAATGATTCCAAAGTAGGGAACCGTTCCAATTAATCACCAAAAAGATGAACTGATCAAATACACATCATAAAAGTGTTTCAGCATTCCCACACCATGATTAATCAAATTCCATATCCCATTTATTCACAAAGGAACCAATTTCAAAACTAGAGTATCCCACAATGTTTATTTAAGTTAGTTAGAGTGACCCCCGAAGTCTATACCTAATATACAACCCAAGCCTAAACCAAACAAGGGGATTGCCAGGAGACAAGGGCGGGCGGGCGCCTAAACAGGGGCGGGCGGGCGCCTAACCAAGGGCGGGCGGGCGCCCAGGAAGGGTTAGGCGGGTGCTCACCAAAGACAGAAGGTTGGTCGAAGAAACTGGCCATATAGGCGGGCGCTTGGGACCTCACGGGCGGTCGCCCGGAACACTACAGGCGGGCGCCCGGACTGAATCTGGGCCAGAATTCACTGTTGGGTTCATCCATGTTCATACCAAAACAACCCAAAATTCTTACCATTCCAAAAATCAACCAAAATCAAGACTTCCTACAAGTTCAACAAGGTACCCAAACAACATCTAAGCTTAAGAGGGACCAAAATAACATCATCTAACAACCCCAAACAAGATTTCAATCCCCACATTTGCTTTATCACAAAAATCACCCAAAATAACAATAAATTCCAAATAAATTCTAAACCTTCACAAATCATCAAATAACCACTTCAAAGCTTCATATATCATCATACAAAATGGAGATGAACAATTTTAGCATATAAATGGGGGAAAGCAACTCACCCGGATTTTCTCAAAGATGACGGAATTCAATTATTTTTAGCTCCCTACGATCCTATCGACGATCTAAACACATTTCATAATATGAGTAATGAGAAATAATGGGAGGAAGATAGGTAGAATGAAGAGAGAAGGGAGAGAGAAATCTTACCTTTCTTGGAGAGAGAGAGAGAGAAATGTGCAGTGTGTGAGGTGAGGAGGAGTGAGGGAGAAGAGGAAGTAGGGAGGGAGTAGGAGAATGATTTTAAAAACTTACACTTAGGCCCCCTCCTCTACTAACTACACAACTCTAATACTTCCTACTAACAACTAAGACCAAATAATATTACACTAGCACAAATGACCCAAATAAAATGCTAGACATAATTTATTATGAAACATAAAATGCACACATAATTATCCAAATAAATAAATAATTCAAATAATTAATTAAGTCATAACTAAATAATTAAATATTTATTATTAGAAAATAGAGACGGGTTTTCGGCTAGTGACATTCACTCCCCCTTAAAGAAAATTCGACCCGAATTTTAACGAGACTTACCCGAATTAAAAAGCCACGGATATTTCCGCTCCATCTCCTCTTGAAGCTCCCAAGTCGATTCCTCAATATTGTGATTCCTCCAAAGAACTCTAACCAACGGAATGCTTTTGCTTCTCAACTCTTGGACTTTGGCATCAAGAATCCGAACCGGTCGTTCCTCGTATGTCATATCAGGCTCTATATCCTCCGGTACCCTCGGTAACACGTGAGATGGATCATGAACATACTTCCGAAGCATAGAAACGTGAAAAAAATTATGTAACCGGTCCAAAGAAGATGGTAACGCAAGCCGATATGCTAGAAGTCCCACTTTCCCCAAAATCTCAAACGGTCCAACAAACCTCGGAGCCAATTTACCCTTCTTCCCGAACCTTCGGATGCCCACTTTCGGAGATACCTTTAAGAACACGAAGTCTCCGGTCTGAAAACTAAGATCTCATCTCCGATGATCGGCGTAGCTCTTCTGTCGACTCTGGGCCGTTTTCAATCGGTCCCGAATAATTTTAACCTTTTCCACCGAGTCCTGAACCATGTCAACACCCCAAAGTTTTGCTTCCCCAACCTCGTCCCAACAAATAGGTGACCTACATTTCCTCCCATACAAAGCCTCATACGGTGCCATCTGTATACTCGACTGCTAACTATTATTGTAGGCGAACTCTGCAAGCGGTAGGTGGGTATCCCACGAATCTGGAAAGTCAACTGTGCAAGCTCGTAACATATCCTCGAGAATCTGAATGGTTCTCTCAGACTGACCGTCAGTTTGAGGATGAAAAGCGGTGCTAAACCTCAAATCGGTACCCAAAGCCTTCTGTAACGCTTGCCAAAATCGGGATGTAAACCTGGGATCTCTGTCTGACACAATACTAACTGGAACACCATGTAATCTGAAGATATCATGAATATACAAATTCGCAAGTTTCTCCATCGAATAGGAAATGTCAACGGGTAAGAAATGAGAAGATTTAGTCAACCTGTCCACGATCACCCAAACTGCATTGAACCTCCTTCGAGTCCTAGTAGTCCGGTTACAAAATCCATCGTAATGTGTTCCCACTTCCACTCGGGTATCTCAAGAGGCTGAAGTAGGCCTGCGGGTCTCTGATGCTCTGCTTTAACTTGTTGACAGGTCAAACACTTCGATACATAATCTGTAATTTCCCTCTTCATGTTAATCCACCAAAATTGCTGTTTTAAATCCTGATACATCTTCGTACTCCCGGGATGAATGGTATACCTGGATTTGTGACCCTCATCAAGAACTCGCTGTTTAATCCCACCGATATTCGGCACACACAATCTGCTACGGTAAGTCAACACTCCCTCGGAGTCAAGCAGGAAGTCCACATACTGTCTATCCCGAGCATTATCCATAATCTTCTTCAACTCTAGGTCATCCTTCTGAGTATCCTTTATTTGTTGAATTAATGTGGGAAATACATTAAGGTTCGCAAAAATAACTCCACGCTTCGACTCTTGGGGACGCCAATCTCGAGCATCCTCTAGCAATTTCCATTCACGAATCATCATTGATGCCACAAAAGACTTTCGACTGATCGCATCAGCTACTACATTTGCTTTGCCCGGATGGTACGAAATGGTGCAATCATAATCTTTTAAAAGCTCCATCCACCTACGCTGACGGTTATTCAATTCCTTTTGAGAGAAGAGGTATTTCAAACTCTTGTGATCGGTAAAAATCTCAAACTTCGCTCCATATAGGTAATGCTTCCACTTATGCAATGCAAAGACTATCGCCGCCAACTCCATATCATGAGTAGGGTAATTCTGTTCACTAGGGGTCAACTTCCTCGAAGCATAAGCAATTACTTTCCCATTCTGCATCAAAACACAACCCAAACCCTCTTTCGAAGCATCACTGTAAATCACTAAGTCGTCATTTCCATTTGGTAACGCAAGAATAGGAGCCGTAGTTAATCTCTTCTTTAATTCATCAAAGCTACTTTGACATTTTTCACTCCACACAAACGGTACATCCTTCCGGGTCAACTGAGTCATCGGAGTAGCAATCCTCGAAAACCCTTCTATAAACCTTCTGTAATACTTGGCTAAACCCAGAAAACTTCTGATCTCGATCACTGACTCGGGTCTCTTCCAATCCACTATGGCTTCTATTTTTGAAGGATCTACAGAAATCCCATCTTTATAAATAACATGACCCAAAAATGAAACCTTCTCGAGCCAAAATTCGCATTTACTAAACTTCGCAAACAACTGCTCCCTCGCAAGAATGGATAAAACTGTCCTCAAGTGTTGCTCGTGCTCCTCTCGAGATTTAGAGTAGACAAGAATGTCGTCGATGAAGACCACTACAAATGAGTCAAGATAAGGATGGAAAACCCGGTTCATCAAATCCATAAATACGGCAGGTGCGTTAGTCAACCCAAATGGCATAACCAAGAACTCGTAATGACCATAACGAGTGCGAAAGGCAGTCTTCGGAATATCCTCCGATCGAATCTTCAACTGATGGTACCCACTCCTCAAATCAAGTTTAGAAAACACCACGGACCCTTGAAGCTGATCAAATAAATCATCAATGTGAGGTAGAGGATACTTGTTCTTCACTGTAACCTGATTCAACTTTCGGTAATCAATACACAATCTCAAAGAACCGTCCTTCTTCCGCACAAACAAAACCGGTGCTCCCCACGGGGAAACACTAGGGCGGATAAACCCTCTATCAAGCAATTCTTGCAACTAAACCTTTAGTTCCTTCAACTCTGCGGGAGCCAACCTATACGGTGCCTTTGAAATCGGAGCCGTACCCGACAAAAGGTCTATACAAAACTCTATTTCACGATCTGGAGGCATATCATATTCAGAAGAGAAAACATCGGGAAATTCTCTAACTACCCGAACACTCTCCAAACTAGGGGATTCTTTCCTAGTATCAAGCACACTAGCCAAGTACCCCTCACAACCACGGTGCAACAATCTCCTAGCTTTCACATAAGAAATGATATGAATATTCCTACCCAAAGGCATAGCCTCAAAAACAAATTTAGGCATATTGGGAATAGAAAAAGTAACAACTTTCTTACGACAATCAACAGAGGCATGAAACTTGCTCAACCAATCCATACCCAAAATAACATCAAAGTCTTGAATCGGAAGGACTACTAAGTCCGCACATAAGACACGACCACATATAAGCACATCACAAGCACGAAATACTCTATCGGTCACCAAACGCTCTCCCATAGGAATTGACACCTCTAACAGATAGGGCAAAGACTCAGATTCAGCATTTAGTAAAGAAGCAAATTGCACAGAAATGTAAAAATGAGATGATCCTGGATCTACTAACGTACGCGCGCTCACATTAGATATAGAAACAATACCTCCAATCACTGAGGGATCATTTGCCTGATGCTGATTCATTGCAAACACTTTTCCTTGGACCTTGGCCTTTCCCGTAGCATCCCTTTTCTGACCCTGTGGAGCCCCAGCTCCTACCTCAATCGGTTGACCCCTGCCTCTAGTACAATCCCTTGCAAAATGCCCCATTTGACCACAATTGGTACACTTGCCCTGTTTCTTCCAACACCGGTCCTCTGAATGGCCTTCCTTTTGGCAATAGGAACAAAGTCTCCTATGATGGTCCCCTTGGTTCCCGGCAGTAGTGCCCGGGTTCCTTGGGATTGGTTGCCCTCGGGACTGAGATTGTCCCCCAAAATTACCTCGATTATCAGAACGGGATTGTGGCTTGCTCTGCCCTCCCTGCTTGCTAGTGTTAGTCACCTCGACCTTCTTCTTGTGATCACCTATATCTTGCTCGATCAAGTAGGCTCGATCCACCGCATCCTGATAAGTTTGAATCCTCTGTGCTATAAGTTGAGTCCGGGTAGAAGTCTTCAAACCCCGGATAAATCTCATAGCTTTCTGCTCCTCAGTCCTCACCAGATAGTCACAATACCGGGCTAATTCTGTGAACTTAGCCGAGTACTGAGCTATAGACAACAAACCTTGTTCCAAGTTGAGAAGCTCGATCTCTTTTCGGTTTTGATCCACTACCGGAATAAAATGCTCTTTGAACTTCCGCACAAACAATTCCCATGCATACACTGTATGGGTATCATCCCAACTCGCCTTAACTCCTTTCCACCAATGCTCGGTGGCCCCAACCAATTTATAAACCGCGAACCGGACTCTATCCTCGTCCGTGCACCCAAACACATCATAATTTTTTTCCATAGACTCAACCCATAGTTCGGCCTTTTTCACATAGGGCTCACCGTCAAACTCTCTTGGTTTTAATTTAAGAAATTGCTCCAACCCGTATCGCGGAGGTGGCACATGCTCCTCTCTTGGCCCTTGGTCATGAATTGCCTTCATGGCCGCCTCAAAAATGCCTTGGAACATAGCACGGTTCTCTTCCCGAAGATCATTCTTATTCTGAGCCCCACTAGAACCTTCACCCGTTCTTCTTCTAGCCATTGTGAATAATTACCTGCATAAAACATCAACCGTTACTCACTCCGAACACAACTACCCTCCTAGGTCATACTAGTCCACCTAGACTTATACTTAGAGCCAAACCATCGCTCTGATACCAACTGTCGCGACCCCGACCCCGCGGGCCCGGAGTACGCGAGCTGGACGTCGACTTAAACAATAAACTCCAAAATAATGAAGATAAAAAAAAAATTCCTTTTATACCAAAAGATGACAACACAAGGTTTTGAAATCCAACTTGAACAACCAAATATAAACTAGTGTAAGCTCCATAAGCTTACACCCAAAATAATAAAATATACAAATTCTAATGACGTCAAGTTTGGTACAACTATTCCCAAAAAGGTTACACATTTATGTAATGTAACCCCACCAAAACAACTTGCCCCAAAAGCTCAACCCTCGCGACGTCCTCCTCGTGATCAACGAGTCTAATCCTTTCCTCCTGGGGGGGGGGGTTAAGGAAAAACAAAGATAAAAGTAAGGGGGTGAGATAAATCTCAATAAGTTACTAATGCAACTACATGACATGCTATGATGCAATAAACAATAAACAATAATAAATATCACTGAGCACATAGCATTTATCAATTAACAGATAGCAGCGGAAATCAAAACAAGTAACAAAGGATATTAGCCAAGGTTTCCCAATTGAAAGAACCAAATAAAGGTCGTTGCGCAGGTTCAATAATCAACAATCAACATCTTCATAGCAGCATGAAAGCTTGAAGAGAAAACCCCCGGTACCGGAACCAATAATAATAAGGGGACAGTGACACACAGTCAAAGCCCAAAACCAATAGCTAAGATGCTCACAAAGGGGCTAGCTCATCTCACATCCAAGGCCAATCTGGAGGAGGGAAATAATGGGGCAAAACAATGGTCAACATCATAATGGACTTGGCTGGTGCCATCATAATGTTTCGCATCGCCCAAAACACACATAAATACCAGCTGGAATTTCAAGTAAAGGCTAAGTAATAAAATACTAGCACGGTAAACAACTAATGATTCCAAAGTAGGGAACCGTTCTAATTAATCACCAAAAAGATGAACTGATCAAATACATATCATAAAAGTGTTTCAGCATTCCCACACCATGATTAATCAAATTCCATATCCCATTTATTCACAAAGGAACCAATTTCAAAACTAGAGTATCCCACAATGTTTATTTAAGTTAGTTAGAGTGACCCCCGAAGTCTATACCTAATATACAACCCAAGCCTAAACCAAACAATGGGATTGCCAGGAGACAAGGGCGGGCGGGCGCCTAAACAGGGGCGAGCGGGCGCCTAACCAAGAGCGGGCGGGCGCCCAAGAAGGGTCAGGCAGGCGCTCACTAAAGACAGAAGGTTGGTCGAAGAAACTGGCCATGTAGGCGGGCGCTTGGGACCTCACGGGCGGTCGCCCAGAACACTACAGGCGGGTGCCCGGACTGAATCTGGGCCGGAATTCACTGCTGGGTTTATCCATGTTCATACCAAAACAACCCAAAATTCTTACCATTCCAAAAATCAACCAAAATCAAGACTTCCAACAAGTTCAACAAGGTACCCAAACAACATCAAAGCTTAAGAGGGACCAAAATAACATCATCTAACAACCCCAAACAAGATTTCAATCCCCACATTTGCTTTATAACAAAAATCACCCAAAATAACAATAAATTCCAAATAAATTCTAAACCTTCACAAATCATCAAATAACCACTTCAAAGCTTCATATATCATCATACAAAATGGAGATGAACAATTTTAGCATATAAATGGGGGAAAGCAACTTACCCAGATTTTCTCAAAGATGACATAATTCAATTATTTTTAGCTCCCTACGATCCTATCGACGATCTAAACACATTTCATAAAATGAGTAATGAGAAATAATGGGAGGAAGATAGGTAGAATGAAGAGAGAAGGGAGAGAGAAATCTTACCTTTCTTGGAGAGAGAGAGAGAAATGTGCAGTGTGTGAGGTGAGGAGGAGTGAGGGAGAAGAGGAAGTAGGGAGGGAGTAGGAGAAATGATTTTAAAAACTTACACTTAGGCCCCCTCCTCTACTAACTACACAACTCTAATACTTCCTACTAACAACTAAGATCAAATAATATTACACTAGCACAAATGACCCAAATAAAATGCTAGACATAATTTATTATGAAATATAAAATGCACACATAATTATCCAAATAAATAAATAATTCAAATAATTAATTAAGTCATAACTAAATAATTAAATATTTATTATTAGAAAATAGAGACGGGTTTTCGGGTCGTGACAGCGCATGTTGAAATCATGCGCAGAGCTTAAATAGCGCAATAGATTCTTTAAAAACTTAACATTAGTTTCATTCGCAAATGAATTACTGCGCAGGGGTTGCGCAGAAGCATGAATCTTGACCTATGTTGAACACTTTATCAAGCAAACACAAGATTATTAGTATTAACAAATCATATGGACAAGATTCATGCTAAGTTCAAGCATACCCATTTCTCCTCTCAAGAAGACGAATCTCTTTGCGTTAAGAGCCCTTATAAGGATATCAGCAATTTGATTATATGTGCCCACATGCTCTAAATGAATGTTTCCTTTTTCCACGTGATCCTTAGAAAGTGATATTTGATGTCGATGTGCTTTGTCTTTGAATGCATGATAGGATTGTTGGAGACTGCTATGGTAGACATATTGTCACAGAAAATTGGGAAATTTCCTTCATGAATTCCATAGTCCACCAATTGTTGCTTCATCCATAGGATTTGGCAGCAGCAGCTTCCAGCAGCAATGTATTCACCTTCTGTAGTAGAGATGGACACAGCAGCTTGTTTCTTGCTTGCCCACGCAACAATTCGATTTCCAAGGAAATGAAAAGTTCCACTTGTGCTCTTTCTGTCAGTTGTGCATGCTGCGTAGTCTGCATCTGAATAACCTAGCAAATCGAAATTCGAATCTTTGGTGTACCAAAGTCCAAGGTTAACAGTTCTAGAAAGATAACAAATAATACGTTTAACAGCAGTTAAGTGCGCTTCTCTAGGGTCCGCTTGATAGCGTGCACAGACACAAACACTAAACATAATATCTGGCCTACTAGCAGTAAGATAAAGGAGAGAGCCAATCATACCTCGATATAAAGTTTGATCAAATTTCTTACCTTTTAAGTCTTTATCAAGCTTATTGCCCGTGGCCATTGGAGTGTCGTATGCTTTAGCATTCTCAAGTCCGAATTTCTTGATTAAGTCTCTGGTGTACTTAGCTTGATTGATGAAGATGCCATCATTCAATTGTTTGATTTGAAGCCCGAGGAAAAATGTGAGTTCTCCCATCATGCTCATTTCAAACTTGTTTTTCATGAGCTTTTCAAAGCGCTTACAAAGTAACTCATTAGTAGAACCAAATATAATATCATCAACATAAATTTGAACAAGTAAAGAGTGATTATTATACTTAGCAATAAAAAGAGTTGTATCGATTTTACCGCGCTTGAAGCCTTTCTCTAGCAAGAATTTTGATAGAGTATCGTACCATGCTCTTGGAGCTTGCTTAAGTCCATACAAAGCCTTTTGAAGTTCGAAGACGTGATTTGGAAATCTGCTATCTTCAAATCCAGGTGGTTGAGCTACATAGACCGTCTCTTGGAGTTCTTCGTTGAGAAATGCGCTCTTCACATCCATTTGGTAAAGCTTGAATTTCTTGTGAGAGGCATAAGCTAAGAAAATTCTGATAGCTTCTAGTCTTGCTACAGGCGCAAAAGTTTCGTCATAGTTGATTCCTTCCTCTTGCCTATAGCCTTGCGCAACCAACCTAGCTTTATTCCTGGTGATGCTTCCATTCTCATCCATTTTGTTTCCGAATACCCATTTTGTTCCAATAACACCTTGGTCATGAGGTCTGGGTACCAAAGTCCAAACCTTGCAGCGCTCAAATTGGTTAAGCTCTTCTTGCATAGCAGTAACCCATCTTGAATCTTGGATCGCTTCATCAATCTTCTTTGGTTCGGTTTGAGAGATAAAGGAGTGATACTCATCATCAAAGTTTGATGCTCTCCTAGTATGAACCCCTACATTTAGATCACCAATGATATTTGATGTTGGATGATCTCTAACTTCACGAACCTCGGGAGTAAGTTAGGTTGAGTAGTAGGAATACGAAGATCTTCAATGGGTACTTCATTTGCTCCAACATCGAGGACATCAAAAGTGATTTGCTGAAGTGGAGAAACATCATGCATAGGAGGAGGTGTCTGCGCATCAGGAGTTGTGACTTCTGGCGCAGCATCTGGAGAATGCGCATGAGATGGGCTTGCTTGATTCTGACTTTAATTATCTTGATTATCATTCTGCGCAGGTACATTTTGAGGCTGTGTACCTGTATCATCATTCTCAGCAGAATCATCAGAATCATTTGGAGCCAAATGTGGCTCAAGGAGAGAATGCTCATCAAAAGTAACATGTACAGATTCTACAATTACTAGAGTAGTTCTATTAAAAACACGAAAAGATTTAGAGTGTTTGGCATACCCAATGAAAATACCTTCATCTGCTTTAGCATCGAATTTACCTCTATGGTCTTTGCTGTTGTAGAGGATATAGCATTTGTAGCCAAAAATCTTGAAGAAAGCAATGTTGGGCATTCTTTCCTCTCCATAGCTCATATGGAGTCTTGTTGTAGGCTTTGTTAATGAGGGATCTATTCTGAGTAAAGCAAGCAGTGTTGACAGTTTCTCCCCAGAAATACTTTGGAAGCTTAGCTTCTGCGATCATTGTCTTCCCAGCCTCGATCAACGTGCGACTTTTTCCTTTCCACAATGCCATTTTGTTGAGGAACTCCAGCAGTAGAGAAATTGTGATCTATGCCATGATAATTACAATATTGAACAACACCGTTATTCTTGAATTCAGTTCCATTGTCTGATCTAACGCTCACGATGTCGTCTTCCTTTTGAGTTTGGAGCTTTCGAAAGAGAGCAGTCAAGATATCATAGCAGTCATCTTTGGATGTCATCATTTCGACCCATGTGTATCTTGAGTAATCATCCACCACAACTAAGGTATATTTGTTTCCTCCAATGCTCGCGGTGGTAACATGTCCAAACAAATCTATGTGAAGCAGTTGTAAACATTTGGAAGTTGAGGAAGCAATCTTGCTGGAGAAAGACTGCTTAGGTTATTTACCGAGCTGGCATGCTGCGCATTTTTTATCATGATGGTCAGCTACTTTGGGAAGTCCTTTGACAAGATATTCCCGTCCTAGCTTAGCCAAATATTTAAAGTTCAAATGACTTAAGCGCTTATGCCATAGCCAGCTGCTTTCACTTACATTCTTTGCTACAAAACAGAGATTAGTGATAGAATCTATAGCAGTAAGATCAATAATGTAAACATTGTCTTATGAGTCCCTGTGAGCAAAGTTAGTTCGGATATGCCATCTTTGATATAGCAGTGTGTTGCAGTGAAGTGACATTCCAAACCTTTATCGCAGAATTATGATATGGAAAGCAGGTTGTGCTTGAGTCCTTCTACGAGCGCAACTTTCTCAATGCACACTTTATCTTTTCTGATTCTTCCATATCCAACTATGTGCCCTTTGTTGTTATCTCCAAAAGTTACTTAGGGGCCTCTTCCTTCATGCACATCTTCAAGAGCGGTGACATCTCCAGTCATGTGTCTAGAACATCCACTGTCGAGGTACCATATATGCGCTTTAGTTTGTGAAGAGTGCGCAGTGAAGCAGGCGACCTGAAAAATAGACATTAAAAAGAACGCAGGTCCCCTTTATTCTTGGGTCCTAGAGTTAGCAACTTTTGACAACCCACTCCTGTCTGACCTTAGGATTTTTACGTCCCTTAGCATTAGGAGAAAATCGCAAAAGGCATTCTGCAGCCTTGTGACCTAAACCATCACATACAACACAATGATTTAAGCCACTTATAGATTGGGTTTTTACAAACTCTTTACTCTTCTTTGGCGCAGCATTCTTTACTGGAGCAGATGAACTTGCTTTGACAAACACCATCTTTTGAAGTTTTGGTGCGCTTTTCTTAAGTATGCACATCTGGCGTTGAGGCGCATGGCTTTCATGTGCATGACCCTTATGCGCAGATTTGACATTCGAAGGAGAAGCGCAACAAATATCAAAAGGTGCATTGTCAAGCGCATATTCAACTTTAGCCTTACCCTTGGCTTTTCCAGTTTGTTTCTTTGGGTAGACATAATGGAAATTTTGTCTCTGGACTTTCTCCTGTCCTTTACCCATTGAAGCAGAATGCTTTGCTTTAGGAATTTCAATAGTTTGCTGTGGTGTAAATTCCTTTTCCTTTTCAGAGCATACTGCGCATTTAAAGTTATCACTAGTTGAGAACCCCAAGCCTTCCTTATCTCCACTGGCTTTTTGGGATTCTAGAATTTGATACATAGTGACACGAGATTTGGTCCATTCATCAGTGATCTTTGTGAGATCAGCTACTTGAGCAGCCAATTCTTCGTTTCTTACTTTAAATAGCGCATTTTGATCTGTAAGAAAACGGTTCATTTCAGTAAGAGGAGTCATGCTTTTAATCTACTCCTTAAGGAGGGTGATCTCAGATTGTAAAAGAGTTTTCTCCGTCTTAAGCTATGAAATTTCTCCAATTGATAGGTCCACTGCTTCTTTCATAGAATTGAATTTCTTGATTACCTTTTCAGCTTGCTGAAAAATAGACTCGCGCTCAGCAGCAGAGTCATTCTTTTCTATTACAATTTTAGCAGGAATTTCAAGAGATTCTTTGCGCGGAGGTGCAGCTACAAATTTCTTTGATAGGTCTGCTCTGGCAAATAAGTACTTGCCATTCTGTCTGCTTGGAGTCAGATGTCCCATTTCCACCAGTTCTGTGATGGTGGGACCTTTCTTCTGAATTGTACTTGGCGCAGCCTTTGTGTCCGTATCAGGATCATTGTCTGAATCGCTATCAGCATCAGCATTGGCCACCAAGCAGAGCAGTCCATCCTCAGAGTCATCATCATCACTGTCTTCAGTGTCAGTCTCTATCCAAGTCTTCAGTTCCTTTTCTGCGCAGTCTTCTTCAGCAATCATTCTGCGCTGCTTTAATGATCTCTGCGCGGTATTCCTCTTCATGTACTCAAACTTTAGAGTAGGGCATTTTGAAGCAAAATGACCAGGATTTCTGCAGTTGTAGCAAACCAAGTCATCATCTTTCTTTGAATCTCTGCCTCGAGAAAACTTAGTAGGTGGTTTGCTCGAGGATCCAGGTTTAGAGAATTTCCTGAATTTTTTGAATCGCTTAACGAACATAGCGAAATTATCATCATCCATTTCAAGTAAAGAGGAAGTAGAGACTTTGTCTGAGGTTTGAGCGGGCGCAGTTTCCTTTTGCGCAACATAGGAAACAAGTTTTCATTTGCCTTCAGTTTCATCAATTCGATCAAGTTTTAGCTCATACACTTTTAAGTTAGCGTATAAGCTGCGCAGAGGCCAAGTATCTAGAAATCCATAGTCTTCCAGATGACTTGCCATATGCACATATCTGGAACCTAGCGCATCTAAGAATTGAGAATTAACTTCTTTATTAGTGAATGTGGTTCCAAGAGATTTACAAGAGTTTACAACAGCACAGAAGCGATCGTAAGTTTGTCTCAAGGTTTCACCATCCCATAGTTCCTTTGCAGTTCCACCGCTCACAATTTGATTGTGCGTGGAGAGGTCTAGAGTGATAAGTATGATGTTTGTTGCTCTTCCATCATAGCCAACCCATTTATTTTCTTCATCTGTCCATTCCTCTTTGGCCTTCTTGATTGTAGGATTTTCCTTGTTGGTAGCAGTATCAGGATTAGCGTTCATTGGGATGTAGGGTCCTTCAAGAACGATGTCGTGGAGGATCTCATCGATAGAAGAAAAATGAGTGAGCATGCAGTGCTTCCAGATTTCGAAGTGATCTTCATTCAGCACTGGAACATGTGAATAGTTAGCCATTGCCCAAGATTTTGAAGCCATCTTGAATCGGCACACAAGCTGTTAAGCTTGAAAAACAAAATAAGTTTTATAAAGGTGTTAGCTCTGATACCACTTGTTGGTCTCAAAGGGGCAACAAGGGTATAAAAATTCTAGAGGGGGGGGTGAATAGTGTTTTAAAATTCTTTTCAAACCCTTTTGCAAAGCAATGGCTTATGCGCATAGTTCTCAAATAAGCTAAGTATGGCGCGCAGAGAGAGTGTGAAATGCATAGCGGAAATTTATGTAGCGACTGCGCAGGGTATACTGCGCAGAAGGTAAAAACGTACGCGCTATGTTTTGGCTAAAGAGTTGGTTAAAATGTTCTAAGGCAATAAGCAGTAACAAAACAGAGCAGCAAATAGCAATCTGAAAAGATCAAACAAAGCAGCTATTAAGATATAATGTAAGCAGGAAATAAGCAGTAAGAATAGAGAACAAGCTATTTAGAGAGGTTCGGTCGATGAAAGATCTACGTCCTCTACCAAGATGGTTAGTATTGGATTTTCTAATGAGATTTATATTGATGTGAGGAGCTTTTACAAGATTACAAAGAATCAAAACTCAAATCAAAATCTAATCTATGAAGAGCAAATCCTAGACTAAACCGGTGTATCTCAAGAAGTAAGATCTAAATGATCGAAGCTTCAAGAGATGTATGTGTGACAGAAATTCTGGGCTCTATGAATCTATGAGATGAAGAGCACGAAGAATTCTGGTGATATAAGGCTTTAGGATCTGGGCAAGAGTTTGAAGGTATGAAGGTTTGAAGGTTGATCTTGAATCTGGGAATATTAGCAGCAATCTTCTTAACTTCAAGGATATTTATGAAAGCACAAACTCTAGCAACTTGGAAATGAAGATGAGCAGGCTATTTATAGTAGAGAGCTTAAAACTAGCCGTTGGAGCTCTGAGCAAGGACGATGAGCTGGCACTATATGATTGGTTCGCAGATGTCCTTTACACCCGTTGAGGCTCTAATCAAGGTTGATGACCTGGCACAATATGATTGGTGCACAGGGATCTTTGAGCCATTGGAGACTGAGCATTAAGACCAAATTCAAAAGCTTCTTCTAGAAGGTTGACAGCTGTCTTTATTTGAATTGCTTCATCTGAGCGCATCTCCACCGTTGGATATGTTGAGTGTGCAAATTTGTCGTTTTTGCACACCTCAGCACTTTAATAAGCGTGTATCTTCTAATCGTTTTCCTAGTTAGGTGATCTGTATGCATCGAAAACTGAGCAAGGTAGAATGCTGCGCAGGAGAGACCTGCGCAGTGGTGTCCTGCGCAGAGTAGTCCTGCGCAGTGACCACAGTCTTGCTTAGATCTTCATTCCTTTTCGCTCCAAGTCCTATATTCTAAGCCTATACATTAAAATGGACTAAGCTAAAAATTGAAGTCATAAAACTTCTTACATAGGGTTAAGTGATAAGCATACCCAACAAGGGGATTTTACAGTTTGATCAAAACTGCCCATTTTCATGCAGAAACAAAACATTCTGCTGAAACTGGACTAAACTGTTTCATTTTTAGTTCATGAATATGTACATAAACATTACATAGAATCATGCATATGCCTTTGATCATCAATTTATACACCAAAAACAAATATTTTTGGGCATGATTAAGGCAATCATTGGAGAAAAAGGAGAGATGATGAACATGGCATTTAAGCCAAGGCAAACATTTGGATAAGTAAATATTTGAACTTTATCATCCAAATGAGCTTTTTATTCAAGATTGAGCCTTTGGGACAACATGATCAACACTTGGATGATTAAAGATTGAAACTTTATCATCCAAGTGTGATGGAATGAGGCTAAATCAAAGTCTGGATGAACAAAGATCAAGGCTTTGCCATCCAACATGATCATCATGGCCAAGAACATCTAGAACAACCATAAAGATACAAGCTTTCTCCATTAAGATGGATCATCAAGCAAAGATACAACATTTATTCATCCAAGTAATGATAAACAACAAAAGACTTGAAATAAATACTTTAAATGGAAATAAGCATTAAAGATTAAGACTTTAAATGTAACAAATCTCATCTCCATTTAGTTCATCATTTTAATGCACTATAGAAGTGCAAGATGAAGCTTTTAGGATCATGTGGGTATTTGGATCCAAGTTATATAAAGATTACATGAATAAATAAAGACTTGCAATATAAAAGCTTATAACAATAAATATAAAGACTTGTAAATATGAATGAGCAAGATGAATAAAAAGGAATGAATGATCAAGAGGAGATGGGGAGAAAGTGGCTTTACCTATCTTGGTTAGGCCAATCTTCCTCTCTTTTTTCACTCAAGTGTTTAAGAATGTGTTCCTATAGAGTATCCTCACTCAAAACTATTTTTCTCCCCCTTGAAATGATAGCAAGGGCCTCAATTTATTGGGACTTGGAGGACCTAAACCATCTGTACGGACAGTTCTTCCCCGTGGCAAAACCATCCGTACGGCTATCCTTGGCGAGATCTGGAACTTTCTTCTTTTATTTTCAGATTGGTCCTAAAGCTTTATGTTTATTCCTGTGAGATCCTAGTCTGTTAGGTTTATCCCTAAATAGTACTAAGATATGCCTTATAGAGGGGTTGAGCCCGGATAGGGGTACTTACAGGGTCCAATACACTCCCTCCGTCCCATAATGATAGTCTCATTTGACTAATCAAACATTTTAAAAAGATATCTTCCACCACTACCCTCATTGATGTTTAATTATTACCCTATTACTCCCTCTTCTTCATCAGTTGACTATCATCATTCCCTCTCTCCCTCTTCGTCCTTGGTTAGCAATATTATAAAGTTCAATGATTTTAAAAATTTTGGAAATAAGACTATCTTTTTTGGGGGACAAACAAAATTGGTAAATGGGACAATCATTTTGGGATGGAGGGGGTAATTAATTATGCATCATATATTTAAACAAGAACTCACCAATGTGCCACAATAAAGAGCGTTAGTTCCAAAATGATTTGTGGTCGGCTAACATGACTACACGAAACCCTCGGACTAGTAATCAATAATCAAGAAATGTTACATTCAAGGGCCTCGACAAGTTGCAGAAGGAAGACTTAATTGGTTACTAATTGTGCATGCTTGTGTGTGTGTGTGTTTGATAGGCTAAATTGCACACCTACAAATTAAACTTGGACTATGTTCTAAAAATATGTAGCTAGGGAAAGTCCAGAATCGATCCACAAAGAACGGTTATTTATTTACGTAATTGTCACTTGACAAGATTGGGGGAAAAGTTTAATTATTAAATCCTAAAACAAGAATTGAAACTAATTATGACCAAAAACAATAATTAAAAAGTACTTCAAATTTGATTCCATCCCCACTAAATTATTTAATTTTCATTGATATCTCTTTTCACTTTTTACCCTATTCACTTGATCACGAGATCTATTTCAATCCCTGTTTCTTCTTTCAGAATAGTTAATAGCAGTGACGTACTCACTAGAAACCCTAATTAATAATTCAATCTAACTGGCACAGTATATATCTCAAAAATAATTGATTCAAGATTTATGAAACTAAGATCAAGAATGCTTTCTATGATTATTTCACACAGATAATCATCTAATTTTACCCACTTCACAATTTACAATGGCACATGCATAAACTATGAAAATGCTACTTATGAATTTCTACACTGGCATAGTCATAGAAAATTCTAGCAAAGAAAAATTAACCAGGGCAAATAGATTGATCAAGTCTAAAAACCCTAGCAATAAAGGGTCCAATACACTCCCTCCGTCCCATAATGATAGTCTCATTTGACTAATCAAACATTTTAAAAGCATATCTTCCACCACGACCCTCATTGATGTTTAATTATTACCCTATTACTCCCTCTTCTTCATCAGTTGACTATCATCATTCCCTCTCGCCCTCTTCTTCCTTGGTTAGCAACTTTATAAAGTTCAATGATTTTAAAAATTTTGGAAATAGGACTATCTTTTTTTGGGGACAAACAAAAATGGTAAATGGGACAATTATTTTGGGATGGAGGGGGTAATTAATTATGCATCATATATTTAAACTGTTGGGTTTCGATCAAACATGCGCAGCGGAATTTAGCATTTAAAATTTTGAAACCCAAAGCCATGGATCCGTTCATATGATTAAATCAAATACAACATAAGAATAAAGGAATAAACTAACCCTTGGTGGCTATCAAATTCTCTTGGTCTTTGGTGGAGGTTTGAAGACTTGATCCAGATCACAAAGCTTGAACACGAACTTTGAAGATGATGATTTTCACCCTCTAGCGGTATCCACACTTCGAACGAATATCAAAGGAGCTTCTTTGATCTTGGTTGCTAGACCAAATTGTGAAACACTTTTCCACAATCAAAAGAACTATATGGAATTTATTTTGTGTATTATTTTGTTCTTCAACCAAGAATGTCTTAGAACAAAATAAACCCTCTCTCAAACTCTTTGAGACTCACAAAATCATTAGCTTAGAGTGCTGGCCGAATTTGGTCTTTTATACACAAGTATGACCTATTCCAAATAGGAAACTTGTGTCAAAATCCGTCCAAAATTCGTTTCCTAATCAAATTAGGAATCTGCCACCCGACAGTACTGTACGGCCACCCAAAAACCTCTGTGCGGTCGCACAACTATCTGAAACAAAACTGGTACAAAACTGAGATAAGTGTACGGCCGCCCAGTCCATACTGTGCGGTCGCCCACTTCCCCAGAATGTCCAAAATTTCCAAAATTCCAATGTAGTCCTTTTAAAGATTCGTTCTATTGTGTGTGACCCTCTAGGATTATACTAAGTTGGCAATGGGTTCAAACATGAAACCATAAGATATGATTAGGTTCTAGCAAACCGTTATACCTACCCAAATAGTATAACTTAGATACAAGTTCGCATTCCTTTAGAATATGTCATAATCCTTTTGTCCACGATATCATTGAACACAAGTCATGGTCAAAGAGTCAACTTGTTTTGTTCAATACTTTCTCGATTCCGAATATGTTGATAATCCAAATAACATTGATCCAATAAATTCATTTGAGTCCGGCCGAACATTTCATCAACATCATTCCTACGAGAGGCCCAAGCTTGACATCTCTCCGAGGAGGGACAAATCCATTTAGCTTATTATTCTTCCCTACGTGAATCCGATCATGCCAATCATACCCTTTATAACTACCTGGTTAAAGGTAGCGTTTGAATATGTCAAACATAATCTTCATCAAGTGGAAGACTATAATAACTTCATGTCTAAGGATTCAAATGACATAACTAATATGAGATATATGTACGACATAGACCATGACATAAATCTCATAGAGCGGGTCATGTCCAGTACCTTGTTCCAAACAAGTACTCATAAATCTAACATGATCATCCTATGATCATTTAGCCTTTATACTAGTGCTTAACAAGTACTAGGGATGGAGATTATTATAAGTAAACATGAACAACAATAATAATCAAAACTTCTCTTTATTGATATGAAATAAATGATAACAATTACAACGTTTATTAAACGTGCCTAGGGCACCACTACCAACAATCTCCCACTTGCCCTAGGCCCAATCTCCCATGTATCTAATACCCATGGACCTAACATGACCATCATGTTTAGCTTGTGGAAGTCCCTTTGTTAGCGGGTCCGCAACATTGTCATCAGTAGGTACTCTGCATATATTTACGTCTCCCCTATCAACGATCTCTCGAATGATATGAAAACGCCTAAGTATGTGTTTGGATTTCTGATGTGCTCTTGGTTCCTTTGCTTGAGCAATAGCACCATTATTATCGCAATAAAGGTCTATTGGATTAGCAATACTAGGAACCACTTCAAGTTCGGTTATGAACTTCTTAATCCAAACAGATTCCTTTGCAGCATCCGATGCAGCAATATACTCAGCTTCTGTTGTAGAATCAGCGGTTGTACTTTGCTTGGAACTCTTCCAGCTTACAGCTCCACCATTTAACATAAACACAAAACCCGATTGCGATCGGCTATCATCTTTGTCGGTTTGGAAGCTTGCATCCGTGTAAGCATTTACAACGAGATCATCTTCCATTCCTCCATAGACCAAAAACGAGTCTTTAGTTCTTCTTAAGTACTTAAGAATCGCTTTTACAGCTATCCAGTGATTTTCGCCAGGGTCGGATTGGTATCTACTTGTCATGCTCAAAGCATAAGACACATCCGGCCTAGTACAAATCATGGCATACATGATGGACCCAATTGCCGAAGCATATGGAACATCATTCATTTTCTCACGCTTATCTTTTGTCTTAGGACATTGAGTCTTCCTTAGAGAAACTCCATGTAACACGGGCAAGGTGCCTCTCTTAGAATTTTCCATATGGAATCTTCTAATGACCTTGTCAATGTATGTACTTTGGCTTAAACCAAGTATCCTCCTTGATCTATCTCTATAGATCTTAATGCCAAGAATATATGCGGCTTCACCCATATCTTTCATTGCGAAGCACTTTCCTAACCAAGTCTTCACAGACTGAAGTGTAGGAATGTCGTTTCCAATGAGCAATATGTCATCCACGTATAAAACAAGGAAAAGCACTATGATCCTACTAATCTTCTTGTATACACAAGGCTCATCTTCGTTCTTGATGAAATCAAACTCTTTGACCGATTCATCAAAACGGAGATTCCAACTCCTAGAAGCTTGCTTCAATCCATAGATGGATCTCTGCAATTTGCATACCTTAGAATTTTGTTCAAAACCTTCTGGTTGTGTCATATACACATCCTCTTTTAGTTTTCCATTCAGGAAAGCGGTTTTGACGTCCATCTGCCATATTTCATAGTCATGATATGCGGCAATGGCAAGCAAAATTCTTATAGACTTGATCATTGCTACGGGTGAAAAGGTCTCATCAAAGTCAATACCATGAACTTGCCTATAACCCTTCGCTACAAGCCTAGCTTTGTAAGTATGCACCTTCCCATCCATGTCAGTCTTCTTCTTGAAGACCCATTTGCATCCTATGGTTTTTACACCTTCGGGTGCATCAATCAAATTCCAAACTTGATTGTCTTGCATGGATTGCAATTCGGATTCCATGGCTCCAAGCCACTTGTCCGAATCAGGAGAAGACATCGCCTCTTGGTAGGTTGACGGTTCATCATTCTCAATGATTTCCACGTCATTACTATCCGTTACGAGAAATCCATATCTCTCGGGCTCGGATCGTAACCTATTAGATCTGCGAGTTGCTTGTGTATTTTGAACAGGTTCCACAACTCCTTGTGGTTCTTGTTCTTGTTCCACTACTGGTTCAATGTTATTTTCTGGGTCTCGAATTTCTTCAAGATTTATTTTACTCCCACTGATTTCTTTAGAGAGAAACTCTTTCTCTAGAAAGATACCAGTTCGGGCAACAAACACTTTGTTGTCCTCTCGGTTGTAAAAGTAATATCCTTTAGTTTCCTTAGGATATCCCTCGAAAATACATTTATCAGATTTGTGTGCAAGTTTGTCTGAGACAAGTCTTTTGACAAAAGCTTCACAACCCCAAATCTTCATGAAAGATAGACAAGGCTTCTTTCCGCTCCACATCTCATATGGAGTCTTTTGAACCGATTTAGTTGGAACACGATTTAGTGTGAAAGCAGCGGTTTCTAGAGCGTAACCCAAAAGGATATTGGAAGACAACTTGACTCATCATTGATCGAACCATGTCTAACAAGGTCCGATTCCTCCTCTCGGACACACCATTCCATTGTGGTGTTCCGGGTGGAGTCAATTGTGAAACTATTCCACAATTCTTTAGATGATCATCAAATTCTTGACTTAAGTATTCACCACCTCGATCTGATCGAAGTGCCTTTATACTTTTGCCAAGTTGTTTTTCTACTTCATTTTGAAATATTCTAAATATCTCAAATGCTTCACTTTTATGTTTCATTAGGTAAACATACCCAAATCTACTATAATCATCAGTGAAGGTTATGAAGTATTGAAATCCTCCCCTAGCATTGCTACTTAATGGTCCGCATACATCGGAATGTATCAACCCCAATAAGTCGCTTGCCCTCTCACCCAACTTGGTAAAAGGTGTCTTAGTCATTTTTCCAAGAAGACACGACTCACAAGTATCATATGACTCTAAGTCACATGAACCCAAAAGTCCGTCCCCATGGAGTTTTGAGATACGCTTCTCATTAATATGACCAAGACGGCAATGCCACAAATAAGTATGATTTACATCATTAGGTTTAGATTTCTTATTTACATGATAGACATTATTTTCATTCTTGACATCCAAGATATAAAGGCCATTAAATGAATTAGCAATACCATAAAGCACATCATTTAAATAAATAGAAAATTTCTTATTCTCAATAAGAAACTTAAAACCTTCATTATCCAAACAAGAAATTGAAATAATATTTCTGCTTAAATCCGGAACATAATAACAATTGTTCAAAACAAGAATTAATCCGGAAGGTAAAGTGACTTCATAAGTCCCTACGGCTAATGCAGCAACTCTTGCTCCATTCCCCACACGTAGATCTACTTCACCTTCTTTAAGCAGTCTCCTATTCTTTAGTCCCTGCACATTTAGACAAATGTGAGAACCACATCCGGTATCCAATACCCAAGAATTAGTGGTAGAAAGGAGAATATCTATCATATAGATACCTGAAGTCGACGCAGCCTTGCTGTTCTTCTTCTTCTTTTGCTCTTCCAAGAAAGCCTTGCAATTACGTTTCCAATGACCAATTTCTTGACAATGGAAACAGATTGCATCCTTTTGTGAATCAGGTTTTGCCTCAGAAGCCTTGGCAACCTTTGCCTTGCTTATTTTGGGTTTGATAACTTTCTTACCCTTTCCTTTGGCACTAGCCTTCTTCCCATCAAGAACCAAGAGCACGGGAGAACCTTTCTCCACAATTTTCATCTCTGCAGTTTTGAGCATCCCATGCAACTCAGAGAGATTCTTATCCATTCCATGCATGTTATAATTCATTACAAACTGATTATAACTTTTAGGCAATGAATTAAGAATGAGATCCGTGGCTAGCTCCAATGGGATTGGATAGCCAAGTTTCTCAAGGTGCTCTACATAACCTTTCATTTTAAGAAAGTGAGGACTCACTTGTTGACCTTCATTCATTTTACAAGTAGTGAATGCAACAATGGTCTTGTACCTCTCTTGCCTAGCTTGCTCTTGAAACATAGTTCTCAACTCCACGCCTATCTCATAGGCTTCCAAATGTTCCAAACTTTGTTGGAGTTTTGAGCACATAGCAGCAAGCATGAGACAACTTACATCTCTAGAATCATTACGATGTTTCTTGTAATTGTCTCTTTCTGCCCTAGGGGCAGTAGGCGGTGGTTCAGCAGGGAGAGGCCCATCGAGAATGTACAACTTATCTTCTTGCCTAAGAACGATTCTTATGCTACGGATCCAATCCATAAAGTTAGTACCATTCTCTTCGAGCTTATCCTTCTCAAGGATCGATCGCAACGACATTGATTGAGTGTTATTAGTCATTATCTACAAATATGCAAAATTTCCAAAATTTAATAAGTACCGATTTTCATTAAAGAAATAATTAATGTATTTTAAAACAAAATACTCCCACCAAATTATACAACCTTCTTTATACATCCAATGTATAGTATAATTTAAATGGGTTGAGATCCCGCTTTAATCTAATTTTGAGTACGCTTTGGCGCACCGCTCAAAATTAAATCAATTAGGTAGACAACTCTTGTCAATCATATCTCATATGACTCTCAGTTCTTTTCATGAGATTCTTTAAGAAATCCAATTTCAACAAGCATGTTAAATCTCATCTTTGCCTTAAGCCCAAAACTGTTTTGACGCTTAATTAAGTCCAACCATTTTAAACGCATAGGAAACTCTTATTCACTCATCTTGCTCAAACATGAATAAAATCAATGCACCTCACTTTGGCGAGCCCACATAAAATTACTCATGTATAAACAACTGTTTTAATCATGGCATGGCAAAAGGACTTAAAACTTTCTTTGAAGGTTCATCACATATAGCATATAACACATTTATGAGCACATAATATAAACATGTTACACATCAAGTTTAGGCACTAAATTAATCTCCATTAATTTAAGCATGGTATTTATGTGTCATTAGTTTCTTTATAATTATGAGGATGAGACTTATTTCAACTTTGGTTATTATTTCCAAATCAAGACAACAAGAAGTGCGGTCGAACTAAGCCATTAGGCAACCACAATCCCGCACTAATTCAAGAAACCAAGAAAGTAGTCCATGTGGCCGAAACTAAGCAATAGATGGTCTCGATGAACGTAGGCCAATTGCATTCACAATTCCACATGGATCTCCAAACTTTGAATCAAGAACTTTGTTTCTCAATTTTAGCAATTATGAACTCTTCATAATTCTAACTTCGTTTTATCTTTGAAACTTTGATTGCGATCAATTTTGGGAAACACAATCTCGATGAACGCAGATTAGCCATCCAAAACTTGAACCAATCTAGGAATCACAAGACTAAAACAAATAGGAAAATCAAACCCCAAAATCCACACACAAACCAACTACCCAAAACCCATTCCAGATCAGCAAGTCTGGACTGGTTCTGTTACTGGTTTTGTTGAATTTTTCGAAAAATTCTAGATTCTGTTTTTCAACCAAAATCAGACCTTCTGATCCCCTTGTGCAGCCGCCCAAAAACCACTGTGCGGCCGCCCAAGGCGTTTTGTGCGGTCGCCCGGTTCCATCAGAATGTGCAGAATTTTCAAAGTTCGAAAATTTTGTCTCAAAATTGCTTTTCCCCGATTATTAAAACTTTGATCCAATCAAAAATTAATAATCAACAATTCTGAATCCACCATAATTTATTTATTGCGATTGAATCGTGCGATTAAAGTTGCAAAACAATAAACCACATAAAATCACATAACACATAAACATCACATATTCCAATAATCATATCATGCAAGGCACATAAACAATTTATATACACATAACATGATCCAAGTATTGAATTAATCAACATGAACGGGGCTCTGATACCACTGTTGGGTTTCGATCAAACATGCGCAGCGGAATTTAGCATTTAAAATTTTGAAAACCAAAGCCATGGATCCGTTCAAATGATTAAATCAAATACAACATAAGAATAAAGGAATAAACTAACCCTTGGTGGCTATCAAATTCTCTTGGTCTTTGGTGGAGGTTTGAAGACTTGATCACGATCACAAAGCTTGAACACGAACTTTGAAGATGATGATTTTCACCCTCTAGCGGTATCCACACTTCGAACGAATATCAAAGGAGCTTCTTTGATCTTGGTTGCTAGACCAAATTGTGAAACACTTTTCCACAATCAAAAGAACTATATGGAATTTATTTTGTGTATTATTTTGTTCTTCAACCAAGAATGTCTTAGAACAAAATAAACCCTCTCTCAAACTCTTTGAGACTCACAAAATCATTAGCTTAGAGTGCTGGCCGAATTTGGTCTTTTATACACAAGTATGACCTATTCCAAATAGGAAACTTGTGTCAAAATCCGTCCAAAATTCGTTTCCTAATCAAATTAGGAATCTGCCACCCGACAGTACTGTGCGGCCGCCCAAAAACCTCTGTGCGGTCGCACAACTATCTGAAACAAAACTGGTACAAAACTGAGATAAGTGTGCGGCCGCCCAGTCCATACTGTGCGGTCGCCCACTTCCCCAGAATGTCCAAAATTTCCAAAATTTCAATGTAGTCCTTTTAAAGATTCGTTCTATTGTGTGTGACCCTCTAGGATTATACTAAGTTGGCAATGGGTTCAAACATGAAACCATAAGATATGATTAGGTTCTAGCAAACCGTCATACCTACCCAAATAGTATAACTTAGATACAAATTCGCATTCCTTTAGAATATGTCATAATCCTTTTGTCCACGATATCATTGAACACAAGTCATGGTCAAAGAGTCAACTTGTTTTGTTCAATACTTTCTCGATTCCGAATATGTTGATAATCCAAATGACATTGATCCAATCAATTCATTTGAGTCCGGCCGAACATTTCATCAACATCATTCCTACGAGAGGCCCAAGCTTGACATCTCTCCGAGGAGGGACAAATCCATTTAACTTATTATTCTTCCCTACGTGAATCCGATCATGCCAATCATACCCTTTATAACTACCCGGTTAAAGGTAGCGTTTGAATATGTCAAACATAATCTTCATCAAGTGGAAGACTATAATAACTTCATGTCTAAGGATTCAAATGACATAACTAATATGAGATATATGTACGACATAGACCATGACATAAATCTCATAGAGCGGGTCATGTCCAGTACCTTGTTCCAAACAAGTACTCATAAATCTAACATGATCATCCTATGATTATTTAGCCTTTATACTAGTGCTTAACAAGTACTAGGGACGGAGATTATTATAAGTAAACATGAACAACAATAATAATCAAAACAGCTCTTTATTGATATGAAATAAATGATAACAATTACAACGTTTATTAAACGTGCCTAGGGCACCACTACCAACATAAACAAGCACTCACCAATGTGCAACAATAAAGAGCGTTAGTTCCAAAATGATTTGTGGTCGTCTAACATGACTACACGAAACCCTCTAACAAGTAATCAATAATCAATAAATGTTACATTCAAGGGCCTCGACAAGTTGCAGAAGGAAGACTTAGTTGGTTACTGTAGATACCCCGGGGGCCATGGCTTGGGTAGAGCGCGTGAGTTACACTAGGATGTTTATTTGTGTTTTAGAGTCGCCACCTATGTTTTAGAGGAACATAAGAAAAACCTAATGTTTATAGCCTAAGTTTGATTACGAAAACAGAGATTTTTTGTTATGAGGTTCAGAGGTTAGGTTACGAGATGGGAAGTACTTAAACACCCATCTCGCCCAACTAAAGTTGGTCTTGCTTGATCAAAATCGACATAAATGATGAAACGTTCTTCTTATTCTTGATGATAAAAGGGGGGGTAAAAAAAGGTGTTTGGAATGTAGGGAGATAACTTCGTGACTAGCTCCAATGAAGTAAAGTAGTCTTTGATGTCATTTCCCAAGAATGTTTGGGTGATTGTACTTTTGATTTAAAGTAAAAGAAAGATAGAAAAGATGAAGTAGAAAAGGAGGGAAAAGAGTAGTCTTTAACCTATATTTCCAAGAGCTTCAAGGACTCCTTCAAAAGGTTCTTAGGAAAATGCCTTGTAAGTATTTGTGTATAGTTTTGTTAATGATTTAAATCTTCCTCCTCTCCAATGGTGAATTAGAGGGGTTTTTATAGGTAAAGAAGGTGTGTTTTTGGTGCCAAAACCAAGTCACAAAGGTCAGTTTCCCGGGCAAATCCTGTTAAAAGGAGCAAGGGAGGGATTCTTTGACAGAAATCTGTAACTGACGCCCAGGTGCGCACGCCTCCTACCTTGGTGGCGGGATGCGCGCGCCTCTGGCCCCAAAAAGTGAAAGCGCGCGCCTTGGAGATGGCAAAAATGATAGAATGGACTAGAAAGTCAGCACTGTTATTCAGTTTGGTCCCTGGACTTAACGAAGTCAGTCTGGAACTTAACAAAAGTAACAAAAACTAACGAGAAACACTTAAAATAGGGAGAAACACAAAATCAAATGTGCAATCAGGGTGAGCGGTCCAAGGCGGGGTGTCTACAGAGCCCCTCGGCGACGTGGATTGTAAAGAAAAATGCGTCGACGAAAGAAAAAAACATCCGCCGAGGACATCACAGGAAAAAAGCAAAGACTCGATGAAAACAAGAATCTTGAAATTACAAGAGATAGGAGTGCGCTCCCTGTGTGAGCAGCTTTTGCTGATAGTAGGGGTGCGGTGATCGAAATCGGCCCACCGTGGCCAAAATTTAGAGTCCGTATAGAGGACTTGGAGGGACTGGAGAGTTTTCCTACCGATGTAGAGGGACTCGAGAGTCTGCCTATTTATTTTGAGGGGCTGGAGAGTCTGCCTGCCGATATAGAGAGACTCGAAAGTCTGCCTACTGATTTGGAGGGACTGGAGAGTCTGCCTGCCGATGTAAAGGGACTCGAAAGTCTGCCTGCTGATTTGGAGGGACTGGAGAGTCTGCCTGCCGATGTAGAGGGACTCAAAAGTCTGCCTGCTGATTTGGAGGGACTGGAGAGTCTGACTACCGATGTAGAAGGACTCGAAAGTCTGCCTGCTGATTTGTAGGGACTGGAGAGTCTGCCTGCCGATGTAGAGGGACTGGAGAGTCTGCCTACTGATTTGGAGGGACTGGAGAGTCTGCCTGTCGGTGTAGAGGGACTCGAAAGTCTGCCTGCTGGTGTAGAGGGACTCAAAAGTCTGCCTGCTGATGAGGAGGTGATTTTGGTGGTTCACCGCGGACCAAGTTTTTCTATTTTAAAGCTGCATTTTAATGTGCATTGTTTGGAGTAGCGCTTGCAGTTGACTTTTGCGGGGTGCGGGCACAGTTGACCGCGGACCGGGGAAAATGTTGAGATTGACTTTGACTTTTGTAAGAGAGAGAGAGAGACAACCTACTTTTAGTGGGAGTTTCTATCGTACATTTATTCAGACATGCCTTAGGGGAAGACCGAATGAATGTATGCCCAAATGTGTCTCCAAGGGCGGAGTTGCCGTGGCTTTGATAAAGAATGTAGATCCTGTTGATATTGGGAGCGTTTGGACTCTGTTTCTGCATGATTTCTTCTTCTGACAAGGGCCGACTGAGGCGCTTCTGAAGTGGGAGGCGGGCACCTCAGATGGTAGATGTGGGTCGCGTGCGCTTCCCAAGTGGGTGTCGAGAGGCGCACGCTTCTGGGGAGCAAATTTCAGGGCTTGACATTTGTTGGCCAAAAGATCCCCAACAGCTATAATATCAGCCTCCGTTCGAACACTTTCTTCCAATAGCTCTTTTCTTCCATTCTTGAACATCTTTTATTTGCTCAATTTAGCTTGTAATCCACTTTTGTCATGGCCTCCAATTCTTTCACCCTTGATACCAAGGTTATTGGTGAATATGAGAAGGATTTGTCTACTTTTGTGTACTCTTTCAAGACCCACCCTAAGAAGGCATTTGTCAAAGACTTCGGATTCCGTATTCTCTTCACATTACGGACGTTGAAGCCGGACTGGGATTTTTTGAAGGCCGCTGCAGCTTTTTAGGATTGTGACAGTTACACCTTTAATTTTTTGGCAAATGAAATGGTGCCGACCGTTGATGACTTTGGTGCCATTCTTGGTATGCCGCTGGTGGGTCAAATTGCCGTCCCAAATATCATCGTGGAGTGATCGATTCTTTGTCTGACTTGTTGAACCTTCCCATCGAAGATGTGAGGAAGATGTTGCATGGTACCGTGGTAGATATAACCGAGTTGCCAATGTTCTTCAGTTTGCATTCGAAGCACCTGGCGGTTCAGTCTTTCAAGAGGAGTGCCATGGCGGCTTGCCTTTTCAGTGAAGTTCTTTTTGTTACAACATTTAGGACCGCGGACGCGCAGTTGGCTGATATTATCTTGCAGGTCAAGGAGCAACAATTCAGTATAATCCCTCTTATAGTAGGGGAGACCCTGCACGGCCTTGATGAGTTGCATCGAACGGACAAGATGTGTTGGGAAAGCCCCTTGCTTCTAACCATATGGCTCCGAGAACACTTAAAGATTTATTCTCCAGAGGGTGATCTGTCTCCTTTTGCTGTTCACAGAAGAAAACTGTTGATCTGGGATTTTACTGAAGATGGTTGGAAGAAGTTGTTTGCATCTCGACTATCTGTTGACATTGAGTGGTGTCCTCCCTCTTGGGGTCTTCGTCCTTTCGTGGAATAGACTCTTGGTTTCGAGCATGTGGTCTTACCCGGCTTGAGAGACTCTTCATTTTACCATCCGGAGCGGGTTTTGAGGCAGTTCGGTTGCCAACAGATTATTCCTTTCCCGAGGAGTGGGGTGTTCTATCCGGTTTCATATATAGATCCAGACTTTTCAAGGGAGCTTCAGTCCGCTTGGGGAGATGACCGCCATCGATGGGCTTCTACCCCTATTCACCGGAGTAGTGTCTTTCTTCCCGAGAGTTATCTGGATTATCTATTTGGTACCTTTTACCGCGGCATCACTTGGTTTGACATGCTTCGCGCTGAGTTTCTAGGAAAGGACTTTGATCCTAGCAGTGCTTTGAGGTATAAGGAAGCTGCTGCTGATTCGCACAATATTCTGGCTGACCCTTTCGGTACTCCTTTGAATAGCGTCTATGCTCAGAGGCGCTTTGCTGCGCAGAAGGTTTCGGTCCGCCTCAGTGTTCCTAGGCCTCCCAAGAAGAGTAGGATTGAGAACCGTTCGGGTGGCCCTTTGAAGTCTAAGCAAAAATTAGATTTTTTCTAGTACCCCAAGATTGAAATTAATAGACCACTTGTTAGGATTTTAATGTTTTTATGTCTTTTATAAGCTCAACATCGTCCGTTGTAATGGTTAAAATAGTTCAATGATTGAATAAAAATTGCATCTTGTTACAACATGATTGGGTAAAAATTATTGTTTTAGACCGCACCGGAAGGTTGCCTACGTTCCTCTCGTAGAGAGGCTCAGGTCTCCGTAGTTCAACAAATGAAGACCATTTTTTATTTTTTTTTGTGCACCCAGTTTTTTGCCTAGACCGCCTATAAGTACCCCAATCTGAAATTGACCTACTTTAGAGGAATTCTTGGTACCATTTCGGGATAAACCAATGGGCCAGGACCTCACTAGGATAAACCTGATATTCCAGGACTGAACTGGAATTAAACTTGGAAAAGTCCAGAAGCTCGCCAAGTCGAGTCGTACGGATGGTTTGGGCACATGAGGTCCCTAGCCGTACGGCTATGTTGGGCACCCTTAGCCTCTATATATTGAACCCCATGCTGATCATTTCAGGGGGCGAGAAAATGTTTTGAGAGTTGTTACTCTGCCAGTTTGAGAGCAGAAAGTGAGTTATACACATATTTGAGTGATTAGAGAGGAAGATAGGCATAACCATCATAGGTGAAGCCTCCTTCTCCTCATCTTCTTCTTCATCTCAAACTCTCTTTTATATTTGTTAATATTACTTGTTCATCTTGTATTATTTCTTCTTGTTCTTGCAAAGTTTTGTCCATTTCAAGCACTTTATATTTCTTGCAAGTCTTGTCCATTCAAGCACTATATCTATGTATTATACAAGTCTTGGCCTTCCAAGCTATATATATTATGATTATATATGTATGTGATCCAAATCATGAGGTGATTCAACGTTCCCTTCACACCTAGTGTGTGATTTATGGGATAAAACCTAGGATGATCATGATTTGTTACATTTCATGTTGATGTTGTTCTTGTTTGGCCATAAGAGTCATGATTGGGGGAAAAAGTTTCAATCTTTATCATCCCAACCATGACCTAGCCATAAATCACCAAGTATGGGACATAAAGATTTGATCTTTGTGTTATATTTGTGTCCCTAAAGGTTTAAACTTGCATAATAAGTCCATTTTGGTGGTAAAGTTTCAATCTTTATCCACCAAAATGGTCATTTTGGCCTAAATGCCATGTTCATCAACTTTTCATAAATTTCTCCAATGATTGCCTTTGATCACACCCAAATCTTTGTTTTTGGGGTTCCTTTGGTGATCAAAGTGCATAGGAATGAACTTTCTAAAGTCTTGTTATTAATCATAAACTGGAAATCAACATTCCAGTCCAGTTTCAGCAAAGATACTCTGTTTTGACTGAAACTGAACTGTTTTTCTGATAAACTGTAAAAATGCCCTGGAAAGCCCTCCCCATCCGTACGGCTACTTTGGCCGGGGAGGACATTTTCCAGTTTCTTCCTTTTTGACCAGAAAGTTTGCAAAATAAACCTTTTTTGTTAAAAAATTAACTGGTTTTGTCAAAACAGTCAGTTTCTCCCATTTTGAAAACACACACACACACACAAGCACTTTCGTTAAATAACATTAGGGAGACTCGGCTTTATCTGAGGCGGCTTGGGTGACGTGAAACTCTTCCCAAGACGTAACCTGACCTCCGAACTAATAGAATCTCTAACCTTTTCTTTTGTTGGGTTAAATAATTAACAAAAGTGGCGACTCCGTTATGTTTTGTGAGATAACCGTGTTTGGCGTTTCGCCCCCAAAACACGTCGCGTTCTCCGCGCACGGGGGCGGGATCCTTACAGTGGAGACTCCGCTGGGGAGTTAAATGTTCTCAAACTTCTTTTTAGAAGCTTTAGGGACATTTATGTGTGGGTCAAATTCCCGTCCCCCGTTTTCGTTAACTTTTGTACTTGTGTTGTGTGTGCTGAGTTTCTGTTTGAACTTTCTGGAGTGGAAATTGTTCTGGATGTGCAATAAACTGGGGCTTGATGATCAGAAGATGAAAAAACTGCAAAAAATAATTGCCAGCATTCTATAGTCGTACGGCTATGTTAGGCAGGGAACAGAATGCTCCAAAATTTAACAATTTTGTGCAGGGCAGGAACATTCTATGTCCCTTTGGCTTCTGCTTTTCTAGGTTCCATTTACTGTTTGGTTCGTGCACATTACCTTCCTCTTTTCTAGCCAAAACTTGTTTTTTTGAAGCTTGGTTATGTACAAACTTTTGGACATAAATTTGGATTTTAAAAACCTCCTTGTGCATAACCTACTTTGTAAAAGGTTTTTGAATTCTTTGTTGTACACAACTTGTTTTTCAAATGATTTTCAAAAGAATTGTTCTTCTTGAAAGATGTTGATTTCAAAGGATTCTTTGGTTGTGCACAATTTGTTATACATGCGAGTTTTGGTTTTGTTCATAAGATTCTTTCTTGATTGCTTTTGTAAATAGCTCGTTCATGCTTGCTCATTGTTGTTGATTATACATTGCTCATAATGTTAAAACGGATTGGAAAATTTCTATTATGACTCAAAAGGGAACATAGAAGGCTTCACACTACGCGTACTTGACCTTGCACGTTCCAAATACCCTTCAAACCCGGGATGGATGCCACGATGCAGCTTGATTGGTGCTCTTGTGCCCTTCTAGCGTGCACGGGTCCATTCCACCTCCCCTTCCAAGCCAAGTCAACCACACTTGTCCGTGACACACAAATACCGTGACTTCGGTTGGTTTTTGGTCTAGCTCACGTTGCCACATCCTTAATGTGTGTCTAAGGTTAATCATGGCCAAGTTAATGCCCGAGTCATGACTCCTTGTGAAAGCAAGTATGACTATGGTCAACTTCGACCCGGTCCTTGACTTACACGTTAATGTTGACCGTAATTAACCTAAGTCACGTATTAAGGATAGGGTGACACCGTGTTGTCGAGCCCTAATGAATGGTCCATACTAATCATCCTTAAGCCCAAGGATAAGGTTCGAGAGCCCTCATCAAAGATGAGGTTATGCCAGAAGTCCCTTAAGTCCCTAAGACGAATCTCGATCCCAACTGGGGCTTAATCATGATTGGAATGGACCGCACATTGGGAACCTCGCAATGCACTAGACCCTAGGATCGTTAATTTTGATCGGTGGCAGCCGCTTGCCCTATAGGACCCTCGCCCGGGACAGTCCATCCCTGGAAGCGTGCAAGACAGGTGAAAAACGAGGGGTCTATAGGCGTAGTGATGGCCTCCACTGATCTAGGAATTAGAGTAGTTGCGAAAAAGAAGAGAAATCTTTTCCAACCATTTAGGAATAAAAATGCTTTTTAAGTAAACTTGGATGAATAAATAATTGCATATTGCATGACTTTGCTCCGCTTTTGCTTCTTGGCCTTGACGCATCGAATTCTTGCGTTAATGAGCGTCATTTCGTTAAGTCTTTGGACGGATCCCCGTTATCCTCCAAGACCTCCATAAAGGGTTTCGTTGAGTCTTTGGATGGATCCCCGTTATCCTTCCAAGACTCCCGTTAGAGTCCCTAGGCATAGTTCCCTAGGAGGTTAGATCTTTGGATGGATCCCCACTATCCTTCCAAGGTTCCCGTCATGATTCCCATTGTGATCCCGTGGTGATCCCCATTGTGATCTTGTTGTGATCCCCGTTGTGATCCACATTGTGATCCCGTTGTGATCCCCATTGTGATCCCGTTGTGATCCCCGATGTGATCCCCGTTTTGATCCCGTTGTGATTCCCATTGTGATCCCGTTGTGATCCAGTTGTGATCCCCGTTGTGATCCCCATTGTGATCCCCGTTGTGATCCCGTTGAGATTCCCATTGGAACCCTAGGTGTTGTCCCCTAGGTCCCCGTTGAAATTCCCGCCAAACCCCTAGGTGTTGTCCCCTAGGTCCCCGTTAAACCCCTAGGCATAGTTCCCTAGGAAGTTAGTCAAGTATTTGGATGGATCCCTGTTATCCTCCAAAGCGTCTGTTAAAGAAAAGAAACAAAAGGTGCTTAGGGTAACTCTCTCCCCTTTCCTTGGGCCATCACATGATGACCAATTCTGTGCCCCTCGTGCCATTTCGTTCCCATGACCCCTTCAAGTTTAGCTGTTATGGCACCACATGGTAATATATCTTGGTCAAGCATTGGCCTCCTCAGTTTGCACCTCCATGTGATGAGCATCTCAGTTGCTCTGATCGCCTTGATGGCTCGAACTAGTGTGAGTACCATCTGGTCCCAAGCCAGTAAGGTTTTATCCCATGTTATCCTGACTATATTCCGACAAGACAAGGAGGCTCCTTGTCCCTGTAACCTTTACGTTAGGCCCCTTAGGGCCGCTCTCCGTCACCCTAGGAAGTCCGTTTGGAAAGTGAGTCAATCACTTACCTCTTCCCAGAAGCCCGTTTTAAGTCATGATCGTCTCTTTGTTAACCCCATTTGAATGTGTGAGTCTTTTACTCAAATAAAAAATGTGTGTGTCAATCCTCATTTAAAAAAAATTTGGAAATCAGGTTTTCTTAAAATAAGAGGTCAACTCTTTTCCAAAAGGCTAATCCGCTAATGAGGCGTTCCTCTTAAATCATGGTTATAATTTAACCTCGAGGTTTAAAATTCTAAAGTCCTTTGCGGTCTTGTCCACCGGAAACATCAACCAAGGAGCCCACATCTGAAATGGCGTCTGAGACTTCCATCCACGTGAGCAGGATTGGGACACCATCCACGAGAAGAGACCCATGCCTCGGAGGCCCAAAGGCGGCTACATCAAATGGAGATCCGTACCTTCGCCGAATGCCATGCGCGAGGTTAAGCCCCTTGAAAGGGATCCACCAAGAGGAGATGTCCAAAGGCGAGTCCGGCGATTGCAATGCCAAGCCAAGTGGAGACCTCGTGACGTCTTTCCCGACGACAAGGAACCCGAGTTCCCCGTGGAAGACATGGAATGTGCCGCCGACAAACCCTCCAACAATTGAGGAAGAAAACGGACCATCGCACTTTATAGGAACCCATCCCTAAAAAAATATAAATAAATAAAAAATGATGACTCTTCCAGCCTCGTAGGATCTAGACTTTCACCAAAAGTCCGTCCCGGACTGTGTCTTTTTTATTTTTGCAAAGGTCTGCACTTGGACATGTATGTACAAAGTTATCTCAATAAAAGAGTCATTTTCATTCTCTTATCTCTAGACTTGAGACATTATTTGCAATATACATTTACTCTTGAAATTGCCTTGCTTGTTATGATCAATTGATTGCTACGTCCCCAAAATGATGAATTGACTTCTAAGCATACTAGTCAATGACGACTCATTAAGGGCGAATGGACCTAACACGAATGAGAAATGCTAAACGCATACAATTAATCTTGATGTGAATAAATGTTGTGATCAATTGGCATGAAGAAACCATTAATGGCAAGTCTTCCCTCATACACTTCCCCGATACACAACCAGATACACCTTTCCAAAACCAATTCTTGATGCACATCGAAGGCATCCCGAGACAATGAAAAGGCGAGGATGTTGTTGCTCGACCACTGAGATTTGACAGTGCTCACACGTGTGCGACCAAGCACAGGGCTTCCCGAAATCTTCAAAGTCAGCCCAAAGTAACAGGCACGCCACCAAGGGGCTACAAAGGAGCCAATGCCCGAGAAAGCGAGCTGGGGCTAATGTTTACCTCCTCCAAAAAAAAAAAAGGAGAAGAGGGAAAGGAAATGAATGTATGGAAAGGAGGAAAGGAAATGGCGGAAAGAAAGGCCCGTTCACACCAAAGAGGGTTCACCCCAAGAGGTCCAGCTCAAGGAGTTCACCGCAAAGCAAAGTGAGTAACAACGTCCTCCGAGACAACATCGAAAGAAAGCCAATTTCAGCAAAAGACGGCCTAAGGCCGAACTACGGCGACCTGAGCTCCTCACATTGAGGGGAACGTAGGCAACCTTCGGGTCCGGTCACAACATGAGAAAAGCCGTCGAACCTTTGGCCCTCCCAAAACTAACCAAAGTCTCTTCTCTGCGGTCGCGCCAATGACCGATCTTTCAGATAGACATTGTTCGGCTCCACAAAGGAACCCATGAATTATGATTCCCCTTCTTTGTTCAAAACCCCTTTCCGTGGTCACGCCAAGACCCTGAAACCCTGAAATGACCCAAAAAGCCTTCTCCTTACCGATCTTGCCATTGATCAAATCTTAATCTCAATTGATCACAACAGTTATACATGTCAAGGCTAATTGCTTGTTATAATCCTGACTTAATAATGAACATGGCCCGTTCAAGCAATCATTTTGATGATATTAACTAAGGCCAATTTCAAATGTCTCGACAAGTCTTCTTCTCTACATCTTAGGAAAGAGCTAAACACTTGTCTTCTGTCAAGCAAGGGCTTCCTTCTGTTTCATGATACATTGTTCATCAACATAAAGGGACTCTCTCCCTCTTAAATAAAGGCCCTTACATGTTTCCCCCAAAAGGACATATTAAGTCTCCGTCCCGTCGAGTCGGTTGGATCACTCATAAAAGAAAGAAAAAAAATAGAAAGAAAGGCACCAAAAAAGTAGCCCGCTAGGTTGAAAACCCGCAAGGGCGGCCTAGGCAAAAAACAGGGTGTGCCATGAAAGACTCAAAAAAAAAAAAAAAAAAAAATAGCCCGCTAGGTTGAAAACCCGTAAGGGCGGCCTAGACAAAAGAAAGGGTGCGTCATGAAAAAGGGATGGGTTCCTAACCGTCAAACGATGACATTAGGGCTACGCCGGCCGAAAACATGGGGCTACCCCAACATCGACGACAAAAGGGTTCTCCACTCCCGATCGCTCCTAAGAAATGGACAAAGCTCCAAAGGACTTTATGCGTAACAAACCTCGCGGTTAAGTTAAAATAAAAATTTGACTGGCATGCTTCGTTAAAAGATTTGCCTTGAGGAATGAGCATTTTGAAAATTTGCCCTTTTAGCACCATAATTTTGAGAAATGAATATTTTGTCCCCCCTTTCAAGTCACGTCGGGCACTTGAGGGTGTGTTTTGTGAAAATATGTGTTTTGTCCCCCCTTTCAAGTCGCATCGGGTACTTGAGGGTGTGTTTTGTGAAAATATGTGTTTTTCCCCTTTCAAGTCGCTTCGGGCACTTGAAGGAGTGTTTTGTGTTAAGATATGTTTTTCCCTTTCAAATTGCATCTGGCATTTGAGAGTGTATTTTGTGTCTCGATATGATTTTTCCCTTTCAAATGGCATCGGGCATTTGAGGAAGTGTTTGTGAAGAGATTGTGTCCTTTGGCCGTCCGACGTGACGTAAGACCATTAGGTTTTGTGAGATTTTCCCTTTGGCCGTCCAGTGTGGCGTAAGACCATTAGGTTTCATTAGATTTTCCCTTTGGCCGTCCAGCGTGATGTAAGACCATTAGGCTTCGTTAAACTTGCCCTTTAGCCATCCGTCGTGACGTAAGACCATTAGGTTTTGTGAGATTTTCCCTTTGGCCGTCCAGCGTGGCGTAAGACCATTAGGTTTTGTTAGATTTGCCCTTTGGCCGTCCAGCGTGACGTAAGACCATTAGGCTTCATTAAACTTGCCCTTTGGCCGTCCGGTGTGACGTAAGACCATTAGGTTATGAGTTGTCCTTTGGCCGTCCAGCGTGACATAAGACCATTAGGCTTCGTTAAACTTGCCCTTTGGCCGTCCAGCATGGCGTAAGACCATTAGGTATTGTTAGATTTGCCCTTTGGCCGTCCAGCATGACGTAAGACCATTAGGCTTCGTTAAACTTGTCCTTTGGCCGTCCGGTGTGACGTAAGACCATTAGGTTTTATGAGATTGTGTCCTTTGTCCGTCCGGCATGACGTAAGACCATTAGGATCTGCGAGATTCGTCCTTTGGCAGTCCGGAATGACATAAGTCCATTAGGCTCCATGAGATTCGTCCTTTGTCGTCCGGCGTGACGTAAGACCATTGGATTTTGTCGACCCAGCCGTACTCCGTAAGTCTAGGGTAGAAAGTGAAATCGTGAAAGTCCCGGCCGTACCTCGTCAGTCCAGGATGAAAGTTAAGACGTTATCGCCTCGACAGCCCTTGGTAGGGCGTAAGACCAGTATAGTCATGATCAGGTTAAGAAAACATTTGTCCCCGAGAGTGGCCAGGTTAGAGAAAACCTATCAATATGTCCCGGCAGTCCGGAGGGACGTAAGACCAGCCTTGTAGTCGACCCTCCGCCATGAGATAAGTTGACCAATTTGAGTAGTCGACCCTCCGCCATGAGACAAGTTGACCAATTTGAGTAGTCGACCCTCCGCCATGAGATAAGTTGACCAGTTTGAGTAGTCGAACCTCCGCCATGAGACGAGTTGACCAGTTTGAGTAGTCGACCCTCCGCCATGAGACAAGTTGACCAGTTTGAGTAGTCGACCCTCCGCCATAAGACAAGTTGACCAGTTTGAGTAGTCGACCCTCCGCCATAAGACAAGTTGACCAGTTTGAGTAGTCGACCCTCCGCCATGAGACAAGTTAACAGTTACCCTCGAGACGACCCTCTCCGATAGAGACAAGTCGATCGAGTCTAGCCTCTGAGCCATGCCTATCATTTGAGCCTCTGAGCCATGCCAGCCCCCTTTGGTCAACCTCCTCCGAATAGGGCCAAGTTGACCAAGCCCGGCCTTTGAGCCATGCCTGTTTAGGAAAGGATAAATGGATATCCACCTAAGGCCCATAGGTTTGAGTAGCCTTAAAATCTCTCACCCAAACTACATTAGGCTTGATTCCCTCGAATAGGGATACGTAGGAATCCTATACCTCTAGGTCCAGCCATGGAACAAATCGGCTATGCCGTCCTCCCATCAAAATAGGATTCTTATAGGTTTGAGTAGCCTTAAAATCTCTCACCCGAACTACATTAGGCTTGATTCCCTCAAATAAGGATACGTAGGAATCCTATACCTCTAGGTCCAGCCATAGAACAAATCGGCTATGCCGTCCTCCCATCAAAATGGGATGCTTATAGGTTTGAGTAGCCTTAAAATCTCTCACCCGAACTACGTTAGGCTTGATTCCCTCGAATAGGGATACGTAGGAATCCTATACCTCTAGGTCCAGTCATAGAACAAATCAGCTATGCCGTCCTCCCATAAAAATGGGATGCTTATAGGTTTGAGTAGCCTTAGAATCTCTCACCCAAATCGGCTACGCCGTCCTCCCATCAAAATGGGATGCTTATAGGTTTGAGTAGACTTAGAATCTCTCACCCAAATCGGCTATTCCGTCCTCCCATCAAAGTGGGATGCTTATAGGTTTGAGTAGCCTTGAAATTCTCTCACCCAAATCGGCCAAGCCGTCCTCCCATCAGATTGGGATGCTTGTTTTATCGACAACCCCGCTTTCTTCAAAAGTGACGTTGCCGAGGGGCTCTGTAAGTACCCCAATCTGAAATCAACCTACTTTAGAGGAATTCTTGGTACCATTTCGGGATAAACCAATGGGCCAGGACCTCACTAGAATAAACCTGATATTCCAGGACTGAACTGGAATTAAACTTGCAAAAATCCAGAAGCTCGCCAAGTCGTGTCGTACGGATGGTTTGGGCACATGAGGTCCCTAGCCGTACGGCTATGTTGGGCACCCTCAGCCTCTATAAATTGAACCCCATGCTGATCATTTCAGGGGGGGAGAAAACGTTATGAGAGTTGTTACTCTGCCAGTTTGAGAGCAGAAAGTGAGTTATACACATATTTAAGTGATTAGAGAGGAAGAGAGGCATAACCATCATAGGTGAAGCCTCCTTCTCCCCATCTTCTTCTTCATCTCAAACTCTCTTTTATCTTTGTTAATAATACTTGTTCATCTTGTATTATTTATTCTTGTTCTTGCAAAGTCTTGTCCATTTCAAGCACTTTATATTTCTTGCAAGTCTTGTCCATTTCAAGAACGATATCTATGTATTATACAAGTCTTGGCCTTCCAAGCTATATATATTATGATTATATATGTATGTGATCCAAATCATGAGGTGATTCAACGTGCCCTTCACACCAAGTGTATGATTTATGGGATAAAACCTAGGATGATCATGATTTGTTACATTTCATGTTGATGTTGTTCTTGTTTGGCCATAAGAGTCATGATTGGGGGATAAAATTTCAATCTTTATCATCCCAACCATGACCTAGCCATAAATCACCAAGTATGGGACATAAAGATTTGATCTTTGTGTTATATTTGTGTCCCTAAAGGTTTAAACTTGCAAAATAAGTCCATTTTGGTGGTAAAGTTTCAATCTTTATCCACCAAAATGGTCATTTTGGCCTAAATGTGTTCATCAACTTTTCATAAATTTCTCCAATGATTGCCTTTGATCACACCCAAATCTTTGTTTTTGGGGTTCCTTTGGTGATCAAAGTGCATAGGAATGAACCTTCCAAAGTCTTGTTATTAATCATAAATTGGAAATCAACATTCCAGTCCAGTTTCAGCAAAGATACTCTATTTTGACTGAAACTGGACTGTTTTTCTGATAAACTGTAAAAATGCTCTGGAGAGCCCTCCCCATCCATACGGCTACTTTGGCCGGAGAGGACATTTTCCAGTTTCTTCCTTTTTGACCAGAAAGTTTGGAAAATAAACCTTTTCTGTTAAAAAATTAACTGGTTTTGTCAAAACAGTCAGTTTCTCCCATTTTGAAAACACACACACACAAGCACTTTCGTTAAATAACATTAGGGAGACTCGGCTTTGTCCGAGGTGGCTTGGGTGACGTGAAACTCTTCCCAAGACTTAACCTGACCTCCGAACTAATAGAATCTCTAACCTTTTCTTTTGTTGGGTTAAATAATTAACAAAAGTGGTGACTCCGTTATGTTTTGTGAGATAACCGTGTTTGGCGTTTCGCCCACAAAACTCGTCGCGTTCTCCTCGCGCGGGGGCGGGATCCTTACACCGCCCATTCGGGTTTTTAATCTAGCGGGCTTCTTTTTTGCACGTGCTCTAATTTTTGCCTAGTCCGCCCTTGCGGGTTTCCAACCTAGCGAGCATTTTTTTTTAATGGTCTTTATTTGTTTAGCGTAGAACTTCTTGGGCTTGTCGAGGTTGACCTCCTTTGGCAATTGATCACCATCCAAGTCTACGAGTCGGACTGCACCACCGCTTAGTATCTTCTTGACCACGTAAGGACCAATCCATCGAGGTGCCCATTTCCCAAGGGGACTCATGGCATTGGGGGGATGCTGTCTTAGGACCAAATCTCCCACTTTGATGTTTCGAGGCTTCACCTTCTTGTTGAAAGCCCTTGCCATTCTTTGTTAATAGGCCCTTGTGCGTTCAAATGCTCTTAACCTCTTTTCGTCGAGTAGGGCTAGTTGCTCGTACCTGTAGACACCCCGCCTTGGACCTCTCACCCCGATTGCATACATAGTATTTTTATTTAACATGTTTTTGTTAATTTCTGTTACTTCTGTTAAGTTCCTAACTGATTCCGTTAGTTTTAGACTGAACTGCATAACAGAATTAACTTTCTAGTCCATTCTGTCAAAATTACCTTTTCAAAGCCGCGCGCCTCCGCCTTTTGAGGTCAGAAGCGCACGCCTTCCGATGCTACATCCGGAAGCGCGCGCCTCTGGGGCGTCAGTTACAGATTTTCTCCCAAGAATCCCTCTCTTGCTTATTTTGCATGGATTTCACCCGGGAAATATTTCTTTGTGA
The DNA here is from genome assembly GCA_026119855.1 of Campanula takesimana. Lineage (NCBI taxonomy): Eukaryota > Viridiplantae > Streptophyta > Magnoliopsida > Asterales > Campanulaceae > Campanula > Campanula takesimana. The sequence goes on from JAOWBW010000283.1 coordinate 593,606, forward strand.
CCGCGAATTGGCACCAAAAACATCCCCTTTCAACTATAAAAACCCCTCCAATCCACCATTGGAGGGGATCTCTTCTCTACTTCTTTTTGGACCCCAATTTTTGAGACTTGAATAAAAACTCTACACAAATCATCTCAACAATCCTTCTCTACAAAACACTACACAAAGTGTTTGCACAACATTTTCTCTACAACAATACCATTTCCAAGTCCAAGTTTGAAGTCCTCTTTTCTAAGGTACAACATCTCTTTTCTTCTCTTATTTTATTTGTCTAGTCTTACTAGTATGCAATCTCCATAAAAAGGGATACAACCAAAAGGCCACTTCACTATTGAAGTTGGCCAAGGTTACATCCCAACATTCCAAACTTCATTTAATTTATATTTCATTTCTTAATGTAATCATTTAGCACTAGTCCAACATGTAACTATTTAGCATTAAATTAATAAAATCATTCTTTTCCCCTTTTTCTTTGCATTATAATTGTTAGCATTGTTAATAAATTGAAGGACATGTAAATATTAGAACACCAATAGTAGCAAGACCCGCGTAAGCGGGGCGGAGTGGGTGTTTAAGTACTTCCCACTCCGTCACCTAACCCCCGAACCCTTCTCTCCCGAATCTCTGGTTTTGTACATAAATTAGGCTATTTCTAGGTTTTTCTTATGTTCCTTTAAAAACATAGGTGGCGACTCTAAACACATCTAAAACAAGTTAGACATCCTAGGATAATTCACCGCTCTAGCCAAGCCGTGGTTCCCCGGGGTATCTACAGTGGCGACTCCGCTGGGGACGTATTAGAGGGTTAAACTTGCGTTCTTAACTTTTGATGTTCTTATTACTGTTTTCTGGGCATTCTGGTAAAAAGGGTGGGAAGCGCGTGCCTCTGGCCTTCTTGGCCTAAAGCGCGCGCGTCCGACCCCAATTACCAGAATCGCCCGCCTCCTTTCTTGTCCTTCAATTCAATATTTCTGTGCTAACAATTACTGCAGGGGAAAGTTTTCTTAATTAAGGGTCAAGGCAATCCCTTGAACCCACTGATTTGCAGGTTCTCACCCAGAAGCGGACGCCTCTGCCCTTCTTCCTCTCACGCGCGCGCCTTCCGCATAGGCAACCCAATGCGCGCGCTTCTGGGCGCATTCCCGGAACAGAACAGTGCACAGAAACAGAACAGAATGACAGTGTGTGGGCACCGGGCCTGCATACAATTTCTTTTACTTTCTGTTATTTTTATCGGTCACACGGGTGATTCGAAAGTTGTAAATTACGTGCTTATTTGTTTTTGTTTTTTTTATTTCCTTTGAAAAAAAAAAAATGTTTTGTCACATGTTAGACCTCACACTACATGCACATATTCCTATCAACTGCTCACTATCGAGTAGCACAAGTCCAACCCCAAACCCGTCGAGGCCCGTCCTAGAAAGTTTCAAGCTCCACCCGACCTTGGCTCTTTCGAAGCGGTAAACCTCAGCCCGTGGCGTAGTTCATGACTACATGCCGGGGGTGACCTTTAAGCCTCATATTCAAGCCGAGCACAAACCACACAATTCTAGTTTAGGGTCTAACACTCCGTGACCAAGTCGGTTTTTCATGTGCCGAGATTTCCCTAAACTAATGTCTTCAAATCATACATGCCAACTTGTTGCAATGGACGAAATAAAACTCCGTCCCCAAAAGTGGTTATTTTGGGCGAAAATAAAAATCCGTCCCCGCATGTATGCTTTACTACATTAATTTAGTTTAATCCCGATACATGTAGGATTCACAAGCGCGATGGAATCCGATGAGTATATGGGACCGCGAGATGGTCTATATACTAGTGTGACGATTCCATTATTTTCTTAGAAACCCAAAAAAAAGGACTCCGTCCTTCCGACTTTGTAAATAAAAAAAAGAGTCATTTTTCTTTATGTGGTTGAGTCTTTTCTTGTTTGTGGGTGAAATCATTTTACTCAAAAGGTGTTTGTGGGGCCATCCTAAGATCAACCGTGTTCTCTCCATAGGTCCAATGGCTTCAAATGGCAACGACAACGGCATTCCCGTGTCCAACGAAGGGTTATTCCGCATGGTGGAAGCATTGAAAGAGCAAGTTGATACACTAGCTGAGAATGTCCGCCGCAAGGATGATCTATGGCGAGCTCGTTACAAGCATGTGAAAACGGTCCACGAGAAAGAAGTTGCTCAACTCAAGAACCGATTAAAGGGGCTCACGAATGAAGGAAAGGTCCAAAGCATTGATACCGGTTTGGTCAACACTCTCATGTCCTACATTGACCAAAGGCTTAGTAGGCTAAATTTGCACAAGGGCCCGAGCACCGATCTCCATCAAGCTTCCCTCCTCATGAACACAATGGAGGCTCTTCCCGAAAAATTCAAGATGCCCGATATTGGCAAGTTCAAAGGCACCTCTTGCCCCGACGCTCATGTCGACTCCTACATTTGGGCCATGCTACCAAAGAAAGTGTCTCCTCAAATAATGGCACAATGCTTCCCGCTTACTCTCGAGGGGGTCGCAAAAGATTGGTATATGGGTCTTCCGATTTCCACCCACCTCAATTGGGATGCCGCTATGCTTGCCTTCAAGTCACAATACCAAGGCAACTCCATGTTCCGTCCCACCATGAAAGAATTGGAGAGCACCGTGCAAATGGGTGATGAATCATTTGGGGGCTTCTATCGCCGTTGGAACGACAAGCTAGCCGAGATGGTTGATAGGCCTTCCAAGAAAGAACAAATGGACATCTTCTTGAAGTGTTTGAAAATGGACTACCGTACTCATCTTAGTGGGGCTTTTCACTCCGATTTTTCAAGCATGTATGATGCGGGGGTTAGAATTGACTATTTGCTCCGAGAAGTGGCCGAGTCCTCCTATGACACAAGCTTCAACGACAAAGGGTTCCCAAACAATGACATGGAAGAATGTAGTGACATGGAAGACTACAACGACAATGAGGACTACAATGACATGGGGGATGACGACAACAATCTCCGTTTCTCTTTCTCTACCTAGTAGTAGGAATAAAAAAAAAAAAAAAAAAAAAAAGAGTCAAAAGTCCACTTTTGTGTGCATTAATGTTTTCTCTCGTCCCATGTTAAGTGTCGAGTCTTCTTATCAAATAAAAGTCGTTCTTATCCTTATACACTCTTCCAAGTTGTTCAATCTAATTCTTGGTAAAATGATGAAAAGATGTCTAAACAAGTTTTAGAACGAATGCCATCGCTTGAACGCCTAGGGGCTAAACATCGACGCCAACATCAACGACGAAGCCAAGACAAACAAGGTGGAGCAACAATCATGAAGAAGTCAAGCAAAGTTTTCAAAGGGGGATTAAAAAAAAAAGAGCTCGCTAGGTTGAAACCATCAAATCAACCTAGGCAAAAGTTAGAGCACAAAAAAAAAAAAAAAAAAAAAAAAAAAACCCCTCAATCAAAGAAGTTCACATCAAGATCATCATCATCATCCACCAACGAAGGACGAAGCAACAATCCATCCCGAAGAATGGAGAATTCACAAGAACTACGGTGACCTGAGCCTCTACACTGGAGGAACGTAGGCAACCTGCGGGTCCGGTCTCATGCAAGAAAGAAGAAATGTTTAGCCCTAGCGCGTTATGGTGATTGGCCTTCATCTCGAACTTGTCAAGACATCTTTGTACGATTCATTTGCCAATGAATTAATCACCAAAAGGATTGAACAACTTTCTTAGATTTGGAATCATTTCGCGCTCCTTGTCGAGTCTAGGGACTTCTATTCTTTCTGCATACTCCCAATTTCTTGCAATCAAATTGGGGCTTTCCTTCTCTTCTCTCTTAATGAATTACTTGCCTTCGCGAGTCATTCAATTCAATAAAAAAATACATGTCAATACTAGGGACACTTCCCTAGTCAAGTCAATGTCACTCATCATTAGTGACAAAAGGTCTCCACCGCAAAATCACATGTCTTATCTCCTCAGCTAGAGTCAATGTACACTTCCTCATCAATTGAGTCAAAAAAAAAATGATGAAGACGCAAAAGAGATGCCCGCTAGATTGAAAACCCGAAAGGGCGGTCTAGGCAAAAAACAGGGTGCGTCATAAAAAAAAAATGAGAGAGTGAGAGAGAGATGGGAAAGAGAAATGGAGATCCCCGGCCTCTAAAGAAGACAAGTTCTACATTGAATCTCCTCAGCAAGTCAATTCCCCACCGAGTCAACTTTGGGATTGCAAAAGGCTCGACAAGATATAGCACCATCAAAGGTTGTCTTGGGTTATTGGCATCATTCTCCAGCAGTGTGCATTTTTGGGTTCATGAAAAGAAGGCCCGTGGTAACCAAGATCCATCCGAGAACAAGCCCATCATAAAAGGGCACGAGGTTACACAAATAATCCCTAGCTAGTCAATTGGCTTGGGCAGCAAATAGCAACAACATGTGTCTCAGTTTTCAAGGCTTCTTCAAGTATGTGCTTCTAAAGTACGCCGAAAGGCTCCCGAGAAATGGGGTAGCTCTTGCCGTATCCTCTCATGTTTATTCCCTCACACGAGGACGAGTCACTCTTGCTTTGCTCAATATATGGTGACGCCCTAGGGGCTATGTGACTCAAGAACAAGGACTTCTTTTGCTTCACTTGACAATCAATACGCCCTAGAGGCTATGCTCGAAAAAAGATGTGTGAGACTATCCTCAAAGTCTCCCAAAAGGGATGTCAAAAAGCCCTCTTGTCGCGTGTATCCATGCTCGTTCCCCCAATCAAGGATGGACCTTTCTCGCAATCAATGATGGCACTCTAGGGGCTACGGTCAAGTCTTAAAGGCTCCCTCGGCAAAGAGCAATTAACTCCCCAGCAGTATCCCCAGCCAAGTCATGTGCAACATTGGAAGCTTCCTCAATTCGGCACCGAAGGTCTCAACGGGCTTCGCAATCTACAATCTTTTGGGCTACGGCATTACAGTAATTCAAGCAAAGGGCAATATTGGGGCTTCGCAACCAACAGTCTTTTGGGAAACAATGCTCAAGCAATGCAATGAGGAGTAGTCTTATGGCTCCATGAAAGAGATCAAGCTTCAAAGTCTCTCAACACTTCAAGTCAAAGGCCTCTTGGTTTTAAATGAAGACTCCGATGTTATGAATGAAGTTGATGATTTTTGTTAGAACTTTCAACGAGATCATGAAGAAAGTCTTAGAGAAAAGGAAAAAGATTCAATATGCTAAACTCTAATCAAAACAGGGTTATAGCGGGAAATGCCACGGCCAATCCCAATGTTTCTGCAATTCAGCACCCCCTTCTCCAAGATCAAAAGCACAAGGTGCAGCTCAGATAAAGTTGGGCCACAGTACTAGTTGCATCCGAAGATCCGTCATTAGTTCAACTCAAGAAGAGTCAAGCAAGCATACTCATTTGAGACTTTATCACGCCAAGACCTTATCCTCCGCGACCTCGACGACACCGCAAGATATTACTGCATCCTTTGACATAAGCCCTCAGCCATTTGGGTATCGACCACAATGAGGCCATTCATCTCCCCAGTAAGAGCAAGAAGGAGATCTCTATCAAGAATTCTACCAAACGCTACACCCGCTCTCAATGCCGAGCCAATCACGAGGTAATTTGGGGCTTTACAATGAAAGGTCTTCACAACATCTCTTTTCTTCTCTTATTTTATTTGTCTAGTCTTACTAGTATGCAATCTCCATAAAAAGGGATACAACCAAAAGGCCACTTCACTATTGAAGTTTGGCCAAGGTTACATCCCAACATTCCAAACTTCATTTAATTTATATTTCATTTCTTAATGTAATCATTTAGCACTAGTCCAACATGTAACTATTTAGCATTAAATTAATAAAATCATTCTTTTCCCCTTTTTCTTTGCATTATAATTGTTAGCATTGTTAATAAATTGAAGGACATGTAAATATTAGAACACCAATAGTAGCAAGACCCGCGTAAGCGGGGCGGAGTAGGTGTTTAAGTACTTCCCACTCTGTCACCTAACCCCCGAACCCTTCTCTCCCGAATCTCTGGTTTTGTACATAAATTAGGCTATTTCTAGGTTTTTCTTATGTTCCTTTAAAAACATAGGTGGCGACTCTAAACACATCTAAAACAAGTTAGACATCCTAGGATAATTCACCGCTCTAGCCAAGCCGTGGTTCCCCGGGGTATCTACAGTACCGACTTTGCATCCAATCAACCTCGTTGACTTGGTTTTCGAGTAGGATCCGTAGAGAAGGAACCTCGAGTTTGACTGGGAGTACGACTTCAGAACAATAAACCAATGAGTATGGAGTTTCTCCCGTTGCTGACCGTATTGATGTGCGGTAGCCCCACAATGCTAGTGGTAATTTCTCGGGCCAATCCCTTCCTGTTGAAGCCATTTTTCGTATGATGACCTCGATTGTCTTATTTGCTGCTTCGACCGCCCCATTGGCTTGGGGACGGTACGTGTCGCGCCCCAGACCCGTGGTCCTACTTGGCCCCACGCTCGGGACACGAGTGGAAGACGTCATAAAATACTTTTGAAATTTTTTCGAAATATATACCTCATAAAGTTTAACAAAATCGCACTTGAAGTTCACAGACTTCCACTAACTTTCAAACAAACTTTTCAAACAACTTTCACAAACGAAAGTATTTAGCCCGAAGGCTTACAAACTTTTATACAAATGTACAAACACCGACATTATCCAAAATATAGGTGTTACAAGATGATACAGTCAAGGAAACTCTACCCAAAAGGTTATACATCTAAGTAATGTAACCTTGACAAAACTCATAACCCAAACTCTTACCACCACGACGTCCTCCCGTGAAATTATCCTATTCCCTGGACTCGCCTTTATCTAAAACAGTAAACAAATAAGGGGTGAGAATGAATCTCAGTAAGCTACTAAAATGCGGCAACTACGTTACATGCTGATATGATAATCATAAAAAAACAATATCAACAAATAATCATATAGCATATAACACATAACATGAGAGGCTCCCTATCGCCAACCGTCCAATACCGGTTGGAAATAACGACCAACTCATCATACAACACATAGTGTAGGAGTAAACACTCCTACGGGAATACCAAGCCAAGGTTTACCGAAATAACATAACCATCTGAGAATACCATTTGAGAAAACCATCTGAGCAGCATAAATAGCTGAAGCTGGGATCCCGAAAACCAAACCATAACCAATAGAACCAAAGTAACCAGAGAGGGAAATATGACACAAAGTCATAACCCAAATGCTCACCAAAGGGAGCGATTCATCCCATCCAAGGCCAATCTGGATTGGGGAAACTGAGAAGGCACAGTGGACACCTTATAGTGAACTTGGCTTGTGTGCCACTATAATTCTCCCACCGCCTGTGTCACGACCCGAAAACCCGTCTCTGTTTTCTAAAAATAAAAATTTAATTATTTATTTATTTCTTATTTAATTGTTTAAATTATTAATTGATTAACAATTATGTATGCATTTTATGTGTATAATAATTTATGCCTAACATTTTATTTGGGTCATTTGTGCTAGCGTAGTACTATTTGGTCTTAGTTGTTAGTGGGAAGTAGTAGAGTTGTGTGTTAGTAGTGAGGGGGCCTAAGTGTAAGTTTTCATATCATTTTCCTACTCCCTCCCTACTCTTCCTTCTCCCTCACCCTCTCCCTCATCATTCCCAGCAAACTCTCTCTCTCTCCTTGGCTATGGTGAGTTTTTCTTCTCTCCCTTCTCTCTTCATTTTCTTCCTCTTCCTCTTATCTTACCTTATTTCTCATTTTATGAAATGTGTTTAGATCGTCGTAGGATCGCGTAGAATCAAAAATATTTGAATTCCGTCATCTTTGAGAAATCTCAAGTAAGTTGTTTTTCCCCCATTTTTATGCTAAAATGTTCATTTCATGTTTATATAATGCTTTAGTTGATACATTTGATGCTTGATTGAGTTTGGAAATTATTTGGAATTATTTTGGTTTTTGGTTAAAAATGGTGATTTTGATGAATGTTGGGTTTGATTCTTGGGTTGGGGTTATTTGTGAGGTTGATTAGGTCCCCATTCTAGTTATAAGTTGTTTTGGTTCATATTTATGCTTGGTGGAAGGTTGATTGTGGTGGATTTTGAGAATGTGTGAAATGGGTAAGAAAAATGAAGAACCCAGCTGCTGATTCCCGGCCAAGAACCAGACCAGGCGCCCGCCCGGGTTGGACCAGGCGCCCGCCTACCCATCTTTTTATGCGGCCAGACCTTCTGATCAATTAAGCGCCCGCCCGCCCCATGCCAGGCGCCCGCCCGCCCCCTGTTCCAGAATTCTGCCCTTTTACTTGGTTTAGGACTAATGGCTTACCTAGTTTAGGTTTTATTCTTCTAATTAACCTAAGTTAACATCGTGGAACACTTTATTAATTGGAAATGATTCTTTTGTGAATAAATATGTTATGGAATTTGATTAAGTATCATTTTGGGAATGTGGTCCATCTTTGATGTGTTGTTTGGATTGGTTTACCTTTGTGGTAATTTATTTGGATTGATTCCCTACTTTGGAATCATTAGTTGTTTACCGTGCTAGTATTTTATTACTTAGCCTTTATTTGAAAGTCCAGCTGGTATTTGTGTGTGTTTCGGGCGATGCGAAACATTATGATAGCACAAGCCAAGTCCATTATGGTGTTCACCATTGTTTTGCCCCATTATTTCCCTCCTCCAGATTGACCTTGGATGTGAGATGAGCTAGCCCCTTTGTGACCACTTTAGCTATTGGTTTGGGCTTTGACTGTGTGTCACTGTCCCCTTATTGTTATTGGTTCCGGTACCGGGGGTTTTCTCTTCAAGCTTTCATGCTACTATGAAGATATTGATTGTTGATTATTGAACCTGCGCAGCGACCTTTATTTGGTTATATCAGTTGGGAAACCTTGGCTAATATCATTTGTTAATTGTTTATTTCCGCTGCTATCTGTTAATGGATAAATGCTATGTGCTAATTGATACTTATTATTGTTTCTTGATTATTGCATCTTAGCATGTCATGTAGTTGCATTAGTAACTTATTGAGATTTATCTCACCCCTTTTCTTTTGTCTTTGTTTTTCCTTAACCCCCCCCCCAGGTGGAAAGGATTAGACTCGCTGATCACGAGACAGGACGTCGAGTGTGGATATAGCTTTTGTCACGACCCGAAAACTAGGCTCTATTTTATTAGTAATAAATAATTATCATTTATTTATTTGCTCATTTATTCATTTAAATTATTATTTAATTAATGGATTATGTGTGCATTTTATGTGTTATAATAATTTATGTCTAGCATTTTATTTGGATCATTTGGGTGAGTGTAGTATTGTTGGGTCTTATTTGGTAGTAGGGAGTGTAAGTATTGTGTGTAGTGTAGAGGAGGGGCTTGAGTGTAAGTTTTGAAATAATTCCCCCTACTCCCTCTCTTCTCCCTCACCTCCCTACTCTTTCACCCTCACTCCTCATTTCTCTCTCCAGCACATCTCTCTCTCTCCCTCCATAGAAATAGGTAAGTTTCTCTCTACCTTATCTCTACATTTCCATCATCTTCCTCTCATTATTTCTCATTTCTTAAAACATGAATCTTGTTTGGATCGTCGATAGGATAGTAGGAAGCCAAAAATATTCGAGTTCCGACAACTTTGAGAAAATCCGAGTAAGTTGCTTTTCCCCCACTTTTATGCTAAAATGTCCCTATCATGTTTATATAATGCTTGATGTGTTATATTTCAAGTTTGGTTGAGTTTAGAATTTATTTGGAATTTATTTTGGGTTTGAATAAAAATGGTGATTTTGTTGAATGTTGGGATTTAATCTTGATTTTGGTTGTTATATGAGTTCTTTTAGACCTATAAGTTTCTCTAGTACCTTAGTATGCTAGTTAGGAGTGTTGGATTTTGGGTTGGTTTTGGTTTGGGTTGAAAATGGGAGAACTCAGTTCATCCCTCCCGATTTCCGGCAGACCAGGGGGGTTGGGCGACCGCCCAAATAATGGTGGGCGACCGCACATCTATCTGAAAGGTTTTGTTCTTGTTTGATGGCTTTTTGTGCGACCGCACATACCCGAGTGGGCGGCCGCACAGTACCTCTGAAGGTTTTCATTTGTTATTTTGTGTGATTGAAGAATGCGTTTTGGTCTAAGTCTTGGGTGTCCTTCTAGTCGACCTTAGTGAACATTGTAGTACACTCTAGTGATAGAATTGGGTCATTTGTGATTAAGTTTGTGTTGTGAAATTTAGTTTTATGTTCTTTAATAACTTTGGGATTATTTGGGTTTTAGAGGCACATGAATTGAGTTTTCTTGTCTTTAAATGTTAGGATAGAAGTATATATAGGTACTCCTAAGTTTTAGAACGAAATGAGCGAAATTCGGAGCTAAAACAGGGATTTTTCATAATGTCCGGCCGAAACTTTATAAAAATTGTCCGTTTTACGTTCAATCTTCCGGAGACCATAACTTCTTCGTACAGACTCCATTTTAGACGTGTAAACTATCGTTGGAAAGCTCTTTTCGAGTACTACGCAATGGTTCTATTGGCCGCATGGTTCCAGATCATAATGGTTGTCTTATTGTTGAGGTTTAAGATCAAGGTGTAGTCTTTGTCTAGGTTCCGTAGTACTTTTCTAGTTGACTTAGTTGGGCACCGTGGAACACTTTAGTAATTAAAATTGGTTCCTTTGTGAACAACGGTGTTATGTAATTTGATCAAGTATTATTTGGGAATGTTTGGGCATCTTATGATGTGTTCTTGATCGTTCCAATCGAATTGATTTTTTTGAGTAAGACTTGGTCTAGGTTTTAGGCGATGTCCTATAGTACCTAGAGGGTTGTTATTGAGCACCAAAGTGTAGGGTTTAGTCCGGTCGTGATCATGTTCTAATAAGTGTAACCTTTTGGATCCGTTTGGGGTGTTTAGAATTGGTTCGTTATGAACGGAGGTAAAGAGTGAGTTGGCAATTGGGTACCACGGTTGATTAACCTTAAAGTGTATTCATTCTGATTTCCTACTTTGGAATTTCAGGTGTGATGAGATGGTTGAGTTCATAGTCCTAGTACATCTTTATGAGTAAACGTTTAGGATAATTTTGGGTTATAGTCGTTGTACTATTTGTGAGCGACCGTTTGGGTTGTGTTCCTTATGAGTAACTTGTGGGTATCATCTTTGGAATGTATCTGGTATGGTTCCTCTTTATGGAATTATCGTATTCTAATAATCATTGTTGGTGAGCTCCTTATGAGCAATTCCGTTTATCATTGTTATGCTCTTTATGAGAAACTCCATTTATCGTTGTTGTGCTCTTCATGAGAAACCGTTGCATCTTTATGGTGATTATTTGGTATGGTTCCCTACTTTGGAACCCTAAGTTGTTTAATTAAGCTAGTATTTATTACTTAGCATTTATTTGGAAGCCCAGCTGGCATATTTGTTGCATCGGGCGATGGGAAAGATTATAATGGCAAAGCCAAGTCCATTATAATGTTGACCATTGTTTTGCCCTTACTATACCCCTTTTCCAGATTGGCCTTGGAAAAGATAAGTTAGCTTCCTTTGTGAATGTATCTAGCTACCGAGCATGACTTTGTGGCATGGCTCTTGTCCTTTGTGACACTCTTATGGTTATTGTTCCGGTACCGGGGGTTTTCTCTTCAGCTTTTATGTTACTATGAAGATGGCTTGATGGGTTGATTGATTGATTGGTCGGTTCTGACCGGGGTTCTCTTCAGTTGTTATACTGCTATTGTTGATTAGTTGATTGGTTGAAGCTGCGCAGCGATTGTTCTATCAGTTTGGTGAAACCTTGGCTCAGTATCCTTTGTTACGTGTTTATTTCAGTCTTATGTGCCGCATGATGAGTTAGTCGTTATTTCCAACTGGTATGGGACAGTTGGCGATAGGGAGCTTTCTCATTTGTTGTTATGTGATTTACTTGTTCAGTTATATCGTTGATTTGCATGATATTATGCCATGTAGATGCATTTAGTAACTTACTGAGATTTTATCTCACCCCGTCTCTTGTTTCAAATTGTTTTTCCTTAACCCCCCCCCCCCAGGAAAGCAAGTGGTAGCGTTGTGAGGTCCATTGTAGAGGGAATCTTCTGAGCAGGTTGATCGTAATTGGGATAGTTGCTCTTCGGAGCCTTTATGTATTTTATTGTGGGTTCGTAGTCGTTCAGTGTTTTGTATATACGGTTGTACTTTGGGTATTTTTGTTAATAGTTGTTCTTGCTTCCGCATTTGTTTCTAGTCTCCGAGTTATAATCTCGTTGAGGTGTTGTTTGGTGGTATTGGTTCATAGTTGAATTCACGCGCCCGGTTTGGTATATTACATTTTGGAGATGTACATTTTGTAAAGTTTTTATTTATGGATTTTTTTTTGAGATTACCGGGGTGTGACAGCTTCTGGGGAAGGTTGTTATTCGGTTTGCATTATTTAAATGTATAACTTTGGGATAGTGTCACCAAACAATGACGTCGTTAAGAATTGTACATGTTATATTTTGGGGTATAAGCTTGTGGAGCTTATGTTAGTGGTACTTTGTTATTATTAAACTTTGAATTACAAAACTTTGTGTCATCATCTTTTGGTATAAAAGGAAATTTTTTTATCTTCATTATTTTAGAGTTTATTGTTTAAGCTGACGTCCAGCTCGCGCACTCCGGGCCCGCGGGGTTGGGGTCGCGACAGTTGGTATCAGAGCTATGGTTTGGCTCTAAGTATAAGTCTAGGTGGACTAGTATGACCTAGGAGGGTAGTTGTGTTCGGAGTGAGTAACGGTTGATGTTTTATGCAGGTAATTATTCACAATGGCTAGAAGAAGAACGGGTGAAGGTTCTAGTGGGGCTCAGAATCAGAATGATCTTCGGGAAGAGAACCGTGCTATGTTCCAAGGCATGTTTGAGGCGGCCATGAAGGCAATTCATGACCAAGGACCGAGAGTAGAGCAAGCGCCACCACCCCGCTATGGTTTGGAGCAATTCTTGAAACTGAAACCGGCAGAGTTCGATGGTGAGCCCGATGTGAAGAAGGCCGAACTATGGGTTGAGTCTATGGAGAAAATTTATGATGTGTTTGGGTGTACGGACAAGGATAGGGTCCGGTTTGTGGCTTATAAATTGGTTGGGGCTGCCGAGCATTGGTGGAAAGGAGTTAAAGCGAGTTGGGATGATACCCATACAGTGTATGCCTGGGAATTGTTTGTGCGGAAGTTCAACGAGCATTTTATTCCGGTAGTGGATCAAAACCGAAAAGAGATCGAGCTTCTCAACTTGGAGCAAGGTTTGTTGTCTATAGCTCAGTACTCGGCTAAGTTCACAGAATTAGCCCGGTATTGTGACTATCTTGTGAGGACCGAAGAACAGAAAGCTATGAGATTCATCCGGGGTTTGAAGACTTCTATCCGTACTCAGCTTATAGCCCAGAGGATTGTGACATTCCAGGATGTGGTAGACCGTGTCTATCTTATGGAGCAAGATATTGGGGAACATAAGAGGAGGACCGAGGTAGCTAACCCGAGTAAGCAAGGAGCGCAGAGCAAGTCACAACCAAGGATTGATAACCGAGGTAACTTTGGGGGACAATCTCAGTTCTGAGGGCAACCAATCCCAAGGAACCCGGGTACTACTTCCGGGAATCAAGGGAACCAAATTAGGAGACTTTGTTCCTATTGCCAAAAGGAAGGCCATTCAGAGGACCGGTGTTGGAAGAAACAGGGCAGGTGTACCAATTGTGGTCAAATGGGACATTTTGCAAGGGATTGTACTAGAGGCAGGGGTCAACCGACTGGTTCGGAGCTGGTGCTCCACAGGGTCAGAAAAGGGATGCTACGGGAAAGGCCAAAGTCCAAGGAAAAGTGTTTGCAATGAATCAGCATCAGGCAGATGATCCCTCAGTGATTGGAGGTATTGTTTCTATATCTAATGTGAGCGCGCGTACGTTAGTAGATCCAGGATCATCTCATTCTTACATTTCTGTGCAATTTGCTTCTTTACTAAATGCTGCATCTGAGTCTTTGCCCTATGTGTTAGAGGTGTCAACTCCTATGGGAGAGTGTTTGGTGACCGATAGAGTCTTTCGTGCTTGTGATGTGCTTACCTGTGGTCGTGTCTTGTGTGCGGACTTGGTAGTCCTTCCTATTCAAGACTTTGATGTTATTTTGGGTATGGATTGGTTGAGCAACTTTCATGCTTCTGTCGATTGTCGTAGAAAGGTTGTTAATTTTTCCATCCCTGATGTGCCTAAGTTTACTTTTGAGGCTATGCCTTTGGGTAGAAATTTTCGTATCATTTCTTATGTGAAAGCTAGGAGATTATTGCACCGTGGTTATGAGGGGTACTTGGCTAGTGTGCTTGATACTAGGAAAGAATCCCCTAGTTTGGAGAGTGTTCGGGTAGTTAGAGAATTTCCCGATGTTTTCTCTTCTGAATATGATATGCCTCCAGATCGTGAGATAGAGTTTTGTATAGATCTTTTGCCGGGTACAGCTCCGATTTCAAAGGCACCGTATAGGTTGGCTCCCGCAGAGTTGAAGGAACTAAAGGTTCAATTGCAAGAGTTGCTTGATCGAGGGTTTATCCACCCTAGTGTTTCCCCGTGGGGACCACCGGTTTTGTTTGTGCGGAAGAAAGATGGTTCTTTGAGATTGTGTATTGATTACCGGAAGTTGAATCAGGTTACAGTGAAGAACAAGTATCCTCTACCTCACATTGATGATTTATTTGATCAGCTTCAAGGGTCCGTGGTCTTTTCTAAACTTGATTTGAGGAGTGGGTACCATCAGTTGAAGATTCGATCGGAGGATATTCCGAAGACTGCCTTTCGCACTCGCTATGGTCATTACGAGTTCTTGGTTATGCCATTTGGGTTGACTACCGCGCCGGCCGTATTTATGGATTTGATGAACCGGGTTTTCCATCCTTATCTTTATTCGTTTGTGGTGGTTTTCATCGACGACATTCTTGTCTACTCTAAATCTCGAGAGGAGCACGAGCAACACTTGAGGACAGTTTTATCCATTCTTGCGAGGGAGCAGTTGTTTGCGAAGTTTAGTAAATGCGAATTTTGGCTCGAGAAGGTTTCATTTCTGGGTCATGTTATTTCAAAAGATGGGATTTCTGTGGATCCTTCAAAGATAGAAGCCATAGTGGATTGGAAAAGACCCGAGACAGTGACCGAGATCAGAAGTTTTCTGGGTTTAGCCGGGTATTACCGAAGGTTTATAGAAGGATTTTCGAGGATTGCTACTCCGATGACTCAGTTGACCCGGAAGGATGTACCGTTTGTGTGGAGTGAAAAATGTCAAAGCAGCTTTGATGAATTAAAGAAGAGATTAACTAGGGCTCCTATTCTTGCGTTACCGAATGGAAATGACGATTTAGTAATTTACAGTGATGCTTCGAAAGAGGGTTTGGGTTGTGTTTTGATGCAGAATGGGAAAGTGATTGCGTATGCTTCGAGGAAGTTGAGCCCGAGTGAACAGAACTATCCTACTCACGACATGGAGTTAGCGGCTATTGTATTTGCTCCTCATAAGTGGAAGCACTATCTTTACGGAGCAAAGTTTGAGATTTTTACCGATCACAAGAGTTTGAAATACCTCTTCTCTCAAAAGGAATTGAACAACTGACAGCGTAGATGGATGGAACTTTTAAAGGACTATGATTGTACGATTTCTTATCATCCGGGGAAGGTGAATGTGGTAGCCGATGTGATTAGTAGAAAGTCTTATGTGGCTTCGATGATGGTTCGAGAGTGGAAAATGCTTGAGGATGTTCGAGATTGGTGTCCTCGTGAATCGAGACATGGGGCTATTTTTTCGAATATTAGGGTGTCTCCGACCCTAATTCAGAGGATAAAAGAAGCTCAAAAAGAAGATCCCAAGTTAGTGAAAGTAATGGGTAAAATGAAGGAAAAGAACTTCGAGGATTTTTCTATGAGTTCGAATGGGGTGTTGACTTTCTGTGGTCGTTTGTGCGTACCCGATGTTGGTGGAATAAAGAGGCAAGTTTTAGATGAGGGTCATAAATCGAGATATACTATTCATCCGGGTAGTACGAAGATGTATCAAAATTTGAAACAACACTTTTGGTGGAACAACATGAAGAGGGAAATAGCCGAGTATGTTTCGAAATGTTTAACTTGTCAGCAGGTCAAAGCCGAGCATCAGAGACCCGCAGGACTACTTCAGCCGTTAGAGATTCCAGAGTGGAAATGGGAGCATGTGACTATGGATTTCGTTACAGGACTACCTCGTACCCGTAGAAAGTATGACAGTGTTTGGGTAATTGTGGATAGACTGACCAAGAGTGCACATTTCTTGCCTATTGACATTAGGTACTCAATGGAAAAGCTTGCGACCCTTTACATTGATGAGATTGTGAGATTGCATGGGGTTCCGGTTAGCACTGTGTCAGATCGAGACCCGAGGTTTACTTCTAGATTCTGGAAGGCGTTTCAGGAAGCTTTGGGTACAGATTTGCGATTCAGCACAACTTTTCACCCTCGGACCGACGGTCAATCCGAGAGGACCATTCAGATTTTGGAGGATATGTTGCGAGCTTATTCGATAGACTTTTCCGATTCTTGGGATATACATTTACCGTTAGTGGAATTCTCTTACAACAACAGTTATCAGGCTAGTATCGAGATGGCACCTTATGAGGCCTTATATGGGAGAAAATGTAGATCGCCTATCTGTTGGGATGAGGTCGGTGAAGCGAAGATCGTGGGTATTGATTTGCTTCAGGATTCAGTTGAGAAAGTTAGAGTTATCCGGGATCTATTGAAAACAGCCCAGAGTCGACAGAAGAGCTATGCAGATAACCGAAGGCGAGATCTTAGTTTTCAGACCGGTGATTTTGTGTTCTTGAAAGTATCTCCGAAGGTGGGTATTCGAAGGTTCGGGAAGAAAGGTAAATTGGCTCCGAGGTTTATAGGTCCGTTTGAGATTCTGGGAAAGGTGGGACTTCTTGCGTATCGACTTGCGTTACCACCATCCTTAGACCGGTTGCATAATGTTTTTCACGTTTCTATGCTTCGGAAGTATGTTCATGATCCTTCTCACGTTTTACCGAGTGTACCGGAAGATATTGAGCCTGATATGACCTACGAGGAACGACCGGTTCGGATTTTAGATGCCAAAGTCCAAGAGTTGAGGAAAAAGAGCATTGCGTTGGTTAGAGTCCTTTGGAAGAATCACAATGTTGAAGAATCGACGTGGAAGCTTCGCGATGAGATAGAGAGGAATTATACGTGGCTTTTTAATTCGGGTAAGTCTCGTTAAAATTCGGGTCGAATTTTCTTTAAGGGGGAGTGACTGTCACGACCCGAAAACCCGTCTCTATTTTCTAAAAATAAAAATTTAATTATTTATTTATTTCTTATTTAATTGTTTAAATTATTAATTGATTAAATATTATGTATGCATTTTACGTGTATAATAATTTATGCCTAACATTTTATTTGGGTCATTTGTGCTAGCGTAGTATTATTTGGTCTTAGTTGTTAGTGGGAAGTAGTAGAGTTGTGTGTTAGTAGTGAGGGGGCCTAAGTGTAAGTTTTCAAATCATTTTCCTACTCCCTCCCTACTCTTCGTTCTCCCTCACCCTCTCCCTCATCATTCCCAGCAAACTCTCTCTCTCTCCTTGGCTATGGTGAGTTTTTCTTCTCTCCCTTCTCTCTTCATTTTCTTCCTCTTCCTCTCATCTTACCTTATTTCTCATTCTACGAAATGTGTTTAGATCGTCGATAGGATCGCGTAGAATCAAAAATATTTGAATTCCGTCATCTTTGAGAAATCTCAAGTAAGTTGCTTTTCCCCCATTTTTATGCTAAAGTGTTCATTTCATGTTTATATAATGCTTTAGTTGATACATTTGATGCTTGATTGAGTTTGGAAATTATTTGGAATTATTTTGGTTTTTGGTTAAAAATGGTGATTTTGATGAATGTTGGGTTTGATTCTTGGGTTGGGGTTATTTGTGAGGTTGATTAGGTCCCCATTCTAGTTATAAGTTGTTTTGGTTCATATTTATGCTTGGTGGAAGGTTGATTGTGGTGGATTTTGAGAATGTGTGAAATGGGTAAGAAAAATGAAGAACCCAGCTGCTGATTCCCGGCCAAGAACCAGACCAGGCGCCCGCCCGGGTTGGACCAGGCGCCCGCCTACCAAGCTTTTTATGCAGCCAGACCTTCTGATCAATTAAGCGCCCGCCCGCCCCATGCCAGGCGCCCGCCCGCCCCCTGTTCCAAAATTCTGCCCTTTTACTTGGTTTAGGACTAATGGCTTACCTAGTTTAGGTTTTATTCTTCTAATTAACCTAAGTTAACATCGTGGAACACTTTATTAATTGGAAATGATTCTTTTGTGAATAAATATGTTATGGAATTTGATTAAGTATCATTTTGGGAATGTGGTCCATCTTTGATGTGTTGTTTGGATTGGTTTACCTTTGTGGTAATTTATTTGGATTGATTCCCTACTTTGGAATCATTAGTTGTTTACCGTGCTAGTATTTTATTACTTAGCCTTTATTTGAAAGTCCAGCTGGTATTTGTGTGTGTTTCGGGCGATGCGAAACATTATGATGGCACAAGCCAAGTCCATTATGGTGTTCACCATTGTTTTGCCCCATTATTTCCCTCCTCCAGATTGGCCTTGGATGTGAGATGAGCTAGCCCCTTTGTGAGCACTTTAGCTATTGGTTTGGGCTTTGACTGTGTTTCACTGTCCCCTTATTGTTATTGGTTCCGGTACCGGGGGTTTTCTCTTCAAGCTTTCATGCTACTATGAAGATGTTGATTGTTGATTATTGAAGCTGCGCAGCGACCTTTATTTGGTTATATCAGTTGGGAAACCTTGGCTAATATCCTTTGTTAATTGTTTATTTCCGCTGCTATCTGTTAATGGATAAATGCTATGTGCTAAGTGATACTTATTATTGTTTCTTGATTATTGCATCTTAGCATGTCATGTAGTTGCATTCGTAACTTATTGAGATTTATCTCACCCCTTTTCTTTTGTCTTTGTTTTTCCTTAACCCCCCCCCAGGTGGAAAGGATTAGACTCACTGATCACGAGACAGGACGTCGAGTGTGGATATAGCTTTTGGGGAAGGTTGTTATTCGTTTTGCATTATTTAAATATATAACTTTGGGATAGTGTCACCAAACAATGACGTCGTTAAGAATTGTACATGTTATATTTTGGGGTATAAGCTTGTGGAGCTTATGTTAGTGGTACTTTGTTATTATTAAACTTTGAATTACAAAACTTTGTGTCATCATATTTTTGTATAAAAGGAAAAATTTTTATCTTCATTATTTTAGAGTTTATTGTTTAAGTCGACGTCCAGCTCGCGCACTCCGGGCCCGCGGGGTCGGGGTCGCGACAGCCTGACACAGAAGGTACCAATGGAAAACCTTATAGTGAACTTACTTGTACCACTATAATTCTCCCATTGCCTGACTCCACAACAAGACCAGCTGGACTTTCCACAAGAAGCACAGTAATGAATACTTGCTAAACAACAACAACCAGGCAATGATTCTAAAATAAGGAATCAAGCCAAACACATCACAAAGATGAACCAATCCAAACCACATCAAAAGATGTTCAACAATACCCCATGTAACACTTATTCATATTCCCTAACACGTTTGTTCACAAAGGAACCAATTTCAAACACTAGGGTGTTCCACAACAACCCTCTAGTTACTCTAGGATATCACCTAAGACCTAGACCAAGATTTAACTCTAATTCACTTGGATTTAAACAACTCAAAATTTTCAGCAGCCCTGGGCGGTCGCCCACACCAGACTGTACGGCCGCCCAAAACACTCTGTCTCAAGACAAAAATCTTCCAGATAAGTGTGCGGCCGCACGCCCTATTTGGGCGGCCGCCCAACACACCCCCCAAGCCAAAACTTGAACAAACTATAGTCCTTTCGTTCCACCGTTCCACAAGTATAAATATAATTTTTCTAATATACTAATATACTCATTTAAGGATACTTTCATTCATTTCTCCCGTCCCAAGAATAATAGTATAATTTTTATAATATACTTATTTAACATTTAACTCAAGTTAATATTCTATCGTCCCACAATTAGGAGTATACTTTCAAACACTTATACTAATATTCTCAGGATATAAACATACTCCACATACATCCTTGCATACAAACCAAGTCACTTACCCAGTATAATTATACTCCTTTAGTCCCAAATAAACAAGTATCACAAATAAATTCTTTTCACAATAATTTCACCACATATCACACATATAGCAAATATATGACCATTTTACTATTTAAGGGGAATTAGTAACTTACCTATTTCCGGAAAAAGTATCGCAGAAATATGTTTTGTTCGGGTAGAAATGAACTACTCAACGCCCTGATCATTTTTATATAATTAGATTTTAAAACGGAGTAGTAATTAAAAAGATAGAAATTAAAATAGGATGAAACTTACCTTGAATGTTCATGAACCAGAGGGAGTAAAAGTTTACTCTGTGTGTGTGTGATTACGCAGAGAAAGAGAGAGATGGGAGGGTAAGAACAATTTGATATTTTCTATTTTTCACTTTGGTCCTTCCACTTTCATTTTGAGCAAATAAGCCCCTGAACTTTAAAGTTACACTTTGGACCTAAAGTTTCAACTAACTCAGTTATTCCTTTTAACAAAATTTCTACTAACACTTTAACTACAACATATGCTCAAATAATATATGCAAGTCATAAAAATATTTTCTAACACATAAAATGCACATAAAAGTTCCATTTTAAGTTAAGAAAATTAGGGGGGGTTTGGGGTCGTTACAATCACTCCCCCTTAAAGAAAATTCGTCCCGAATTTTAGGATAACTTACCAAACGAATCAAACAACCAAGGATATTTCCTTTCCATTTCTTCCCGAAGCTCCCAAGTAGATTCTTCCACATTATGGTTCTTCCTAACTGACCATCTGTCTGAGGATGAAAAGTCGTTCTATATCCCAATTCTGAATTGAAAGTCTTCTGAATTGCTTGCTAAAATCAAGATGTAAATAAGGAACCCATATCCAATACCATGCTCGTAGGCATCCCATGAAATCGCACTATCTTCTGAACAATTAAGTAACAACTGGAATTAACATTTATACCCTCAAAATAGATAAGGTGAGAAAATTTGGTAACCAATCCGCTATCAATCAACATCATTGGTATCATCTATTCAGTGTAACTCCTTCAATAAAACCTTTCGCAATAGATTCATATCCATTCAGAAATCTCAAAGGCTTGTCACAAACCAACTGATCACTGATATTTTACTTCCAGATTATTCGCAACTCAAGGACTTAGTTGAATGCTTAGAATTTCACGTGTCAAACAAATCAAATGTAACTCTTCAAATTATCTCAATACTCTACATTTACTTGGATTCATAATTAAATTGGTCCTGTGTATCTCTTCAAGTACCTGTAGTTGAATTCCGTTATGCATGTTGGTTCCACTAAGTGTCGACTACATACTCTGCTATAAAAGTAAAGTTCCATCACTAGCAATGAACAAAATCGTGTTGTCTATCATCATTCATTCCACTAGTAATTTTCTATAATTGAAATCATTCAATAGAGTAGAAACTTAAAGCTTCCACAATCGCAAAATTACACCATGTCTCAACTCACAAAAACTCTAAAATGTTAATTCCTCTAACATTCCCCATTTAGTTTTATCAAACATGAACTATAAGTCAATGTATCCTCTAACACATTACCTTTCCCGGATGATATAACATGGTACTCTACTTACATTATCTCATGTGTAACTCTCTTTGAAAAAAACAATACTTTAACTCTCATGGTTGGTAAACACTTCAATATGGCTCTATAAAGGTCATTCACTAATGCCATAGATATATAATCGCAATAAATCTCAAGTTATAGGTTGGATAATTTTGTTCATAAGGAATAAATCTTCTCAAAGCACACATTGTTACCATACAATTCTGAAGCGATGAACATCTCAATCCTTCTTTAAGGCATCACCATGAATAATAAATTTATCAGATCCACTATAATGGTAAAACTTGACATATCCACTAGAAAATAGTAACACTGATCATATCCTCTAGATAACTGTAATACTAGTCAAATCCATTAAGCAATATCAATACTGAAGTTGTCATCAACTCTCGTTTCAACAATTAAAAACTCGTTTCACTCTTACCAATCCATCGAGAAAGTGTATCTTTCTGTGTCATATAGTTAACGGCGTAGCTACCTTAGAAATCCATCAATGAATCTCTAACCATATGCCAATCTCAACAAGCTACATACCTCTGTTACTGAAGTGGAATCTTTTCCAATTACTGTTGCTTCCATTGAAGGATCAAAAGCTATGCCTGAGTTGAAACTCCCTCAAAATGATATATCCTCTAATAAGAAGACATAATACCTTGATTTCACAACTGTTGCCTCTCACAAAGCATTCCAATTACGGCTACAGATACGACTCAACATATCCAACAATACCACTGAAGTAGTTGTTAATTCAAACACTATGACCACAATTTATGATGCCCATACCTGGTATGAAAAACCGTTTTTAAAGTATACTCAACTCAAATTTTCAACTGATGATAATCACTTCAAGTCAACCACTGAATAAACCACTGATCTCTGAAGTTGATCAACTATATCCCCCATATAAAATAACAAGTGATGATTCGTTATAGTCATCTGGTTGAGCTCTTAGTATTCAATATACAATCGCAAAGTACCATACCTTTTCATAATAAACAATAATGATACATCCTATGTAGATATACTAAACGTAATGAATCCCTTGTCAAGAAATATCTCAAGTTGAATCTTCTACTCCTTTAACTCAACCAATGTTATGGATATATTGCACTAGATATCAACACTATAGCATTATACCGAACAACTCAAGATAACCCAAGGTTTTCATCAATCATGTACTACTCAATAGAAAACATATCTGAGATCCCACAAAGGAAGAGTACATTCTCTAGTTTAGCGATAGACACTCTGTTGCCAACCCCATAAACCAAATACCAGGCATAACCTTGTGATAAAAAAAAAATTCAGACTTTAATGCATAAATAGCATGAATGCTAAACACATATATCTACTATACTTAATTAAAGCACACTAGCATATAAAACTCCACCACAATAATATCAAAATCTTGCTATGGCAAAATAACTAAACCAGTAAGTAAAATATGCTCACAAATTTGCACATCACAAGTGCGCAACACTCTATCAATCACCAAACACTCCCCCTTAGGATAGACACCTCTAACACCTAAGGTAGCGACTCAGGAGACACATGTAATCGAGAAGAAAAATGCACAGACACATAAGAATGCGAAGAGCCAGGGTCTATAAGTGTATGTGCTCTCAAACTAGACATAGAAATTATACCTCCAATCACATTAGAAGGATCTGAAATCTGTTGTTGATTGATGGCAGAAACACTACCTTGTACCTTAAGCTTCCCTGAAGAATCCCTCTTCTGGCCCTGAGAAGACCCAATTACACTTCCCGATAATTGATTCTTAAATCTAGAGCAATTCCTCTGAAAGTAACCCAACTGAACACATCTCATACATTTGCGTTGCTTCTTCCAACATCTTTCTTCTAAATGCCCTTCCTTCCGACAATAGCTACATACTCATTTGCCTTGAGTTCTTCTATTCTGTGGCCCTTGAAAATATTCCTTAGCTTGCGAAGATGTCCCTTGGTATTCTTTACTATTACCACGCTGGGGTTGTGGTTTTAACTGTCCTCCTCGTTTTGTCATATCTGAGGCTTCAACCTTGCTTTTATGCTCAACTATATCGTCAATTGTTTTCATTATAGTTTCAAACACACCTTGGAACATTATTCGAACCTCTTCTCTAGCATTACCCAGCCCTGAAGGCCCCGACTGATCACCCTCTGTTCCAACCATCTTCAGTGATTACCTGCATAAAACGCTCAACGTTACTCACTCTCTACCTAACTACCCTCCTAGGTCACTTAGTCATTCTAGACCATCTACAACCTAGCTCTGATACCAACTGTCGCGCCCTAGACCCGTGGTCCTACTTGGCCCCACGCTCGGGACACAAGTGGAAGACATCATAAAATACTTTTGAAAATTTTTCAAAATATATACCTTCATAAAGTTTAACAAAATTGCACTTGAAGTTCACAGACTTCCACTAACTTTCAAACAAACTTTTCAAACAACTTTCATAAACGAAAGTATTTAGCCCGAAGGCTTACAAACTTTTATACAAATGTACAAACACCGACATTATCCAAAATATAGGTGTTACAAGATGATACAGTCAAGGAAACTCTACCCAAAAGGTTATACATCTAAGTAATGTAACCTTGACAAAACTCATATCCCAAACTCTTACCACCACGACATCCTCCCGTGCAATTATCCTATTCCCTGGACTCGGTAAGCTACTAAAATGCAACTACGTTACATGCTGATATGATAATCATAAAGAAACAATATCAACAAATAATCATATAGCACATAACATGAGAGGCTCCCTATCGCCAACCGTCCCATACCGGTTGGAAATAATGACCAACTCATCATACAACACATAGTGTAGGAGTAAACACTCCTACGGGAATACGAAGCTAAGGTTTACCGAAATAACATAACCATCTGAGAATACCATCTGAGAATACCATCTGAGAAAACCATCTGAGCAGCATAAATAGCTGAAGCCGGGATCCCGAAAACCAAACCATAACCAATAGAACCAAAGTAACCAGAGAGGGAAATATGACACAAATTCATAACCCAAATGCTCACCAAAGGGAGAGATTCATCCCATCCAAGGCCAATCTAGATTGGGGAAACTGAGAAGGCACAGTGGACACCTTATAGTGAACTTGGCTTGTGTGCCACTATAATTCTCCCACCGCCTGACACATAAGGTACCAATGGAAAAAACCTTATAGTGAACTTACTTGTACCACTATAATTCTCCCATTTCCTGACTCCACAACAAGACCAGCTGGACTTTCCATAAGAAGCACAGTAATGAATACTTGCTAAACAACAACAACCGGGCAATGATTCTAAAATAAGGAATCAAGCCAAACACATCACAAAGATGAACCAATCCAAACCACATCAAAAGATGTTCAACAATACCCCATGTAACACTTATTCATATTCCCTAACACGTTTGTTCATAAAGGAACTAATTTCAAACACTAGAGTGTTCCACAACAACCCTCTAGGTACTCTAGGATATCAACTAAGACCTAGACCAAGATTTAACTCTAATTCACTTGGATTTAACAACTCAAACTTTTCAGCAGCCCTGGGCGGTCACCCACACCAGACTATGCGGCCGCCCAAAACACTCTGTCTCAAGACAAAAATCTTCCAGATAAGTGTGCAGCCGCACGCCCTATTTGGGCGGCCGCCCAACACACCCGCCAGGCCAAAACTTGAACAAACTATACTCCTTTCGTTCCACCGTTCCACAAGTATAAATATAATTTTTCTAATATGCTAATATACTCATTTAAGGATACTTTCATTCATTTCCCCCATCCCAAGAATAATAGTATAATTTTTATAATATACTTATTTAACATTTAACTCTAGTTAATATTCTACCGTCCCACAAGTAGGAGTATACTTTCAAACACTTATACTAATATTCTCAGGATATAAACATACTCCACATACATCTTTGCATACAAACCAAGTCACTTACCCAGTATAATTATACTCCCTTTGTCCCAAATAAACAAGTATCATAAATAAATTATTTTCACAATAATTTCACCACATATCACACATATAGCAAATATATGACCATTTTACTATTTAAGGGGAATTAGTAACTTACCTATTTCCGGAAAAAGTATCGCAGAAATATGTTTTGTTCGGGTAGAAATGAACTACTCAATGCCCTGATCATTTTTATATAATTAGATTTTAAAACGGAGTAGTAATTAAAAAGATATAAATTAAAATAGGATGAAACTTACCTTGAATGTTCATGAACCAGAGGGAGTAAAAGTTTACTCTGTGTGTGTGTGTGTGTGTGTGTGATTACGCAGAGAAAGAGAGAGATGGGAGGGTAAGAACAATTTGATATTTTCTATTTTTCACTTTAGTCCTTCCACTTTCATTTTGAGCAAATAAGCCCCTGAACTTTAAAGTTACACTTTGGACCCTAAAGTTTCAACTAACTCATTTATTCCTTTTAACAAAATTTCTACTAACACTTTAACTACAACATATGCTCAAATAATATATGCAAGTCATAAAAATATTTTCTAACACATAAAATGCACATAAAAGTTCCATTCTAAGTTAAGAAAATTAGGGGGGGTTTTGGGGTCGTTACAGTACGGGGATGACTTATGTTTGGTAATTTTGTAGTTAACCAAAAGTGCATCCATTTCTTTCTCGAAGTGAGAACCATTGTCGGAGATGATCTCATGAGGAATACCATATCGGCACATGATGTGGTTCTTCACGAATTCAGCCACTTTCTTGGCATTGAGAACTCGGTAAGCTTGTGCCTCGACCCATTTTGTGAAATTGTCCACGGCCATAAGGATGAATGATTGTCCGTTTCTTCCCGTAGGATGGACTTTGTCGATGATATCTATACCCCAACAAGAGAATGGCCAAGGTGTGGTCATGTTGTATAGTTGTGAAGGTGGAGCATGTTGCAGATTAGCATGGAACTGGCACTTGGCGCATTTCTTGACTTTCTCTATGCAGTCTTGTTCCATTGTAGTGCAATAGTAACCGATACAGAGTATCTTCTTGGCCAACATAATCCCATTCATGTGGGGTCCACACTCGCCTTCATGGACTTCGTGCATGATTTCTTGAGCTTCGGACTCGTTTGCACATAAAAGATTGATCCCTTGATGATGTCTCTTGTAGACTCGGTTCCCAATCAATACATATCTGGCGGCTAGCTTTTGTAGTGCTATTTGAGTTTTCCCATTGCTGTTCTCGGGAAAGGTGCCGTTGTTGAGAAAATTCATGATGTCAGTGTACCACGGGGGGTTATCTTGGACTTCATTTATCTCAATGTTCAAGCAGTGTGCCGGACTGGTCCTTCTTGAAATTTTGAAGGGTTTCACCATTTTTCCTTTGGGCATCTCAACCAGTGAGGCTATAGTAACCAAAGCATCGGCAAAGCGGTTCTTGTCTCTTGGCAAATAATTGAACGTGATATCTTGAAATTGTTCAACCAATTCCTTGAGGTGTTGACCATACTGTTGGAGGGTCGGGTCTTGGATTCACCATTTACCCGATGTTTGATTGATGAGGAGCAGGGAGTCACCGAATACTTCTAGGTCTGTGACATTTCTTTCTAGGGCCGCTTCTAGCCCCGCTATACATGCCTCATACTCGGCAATGTTGTTGTAGCTTCAAATTCAAGACGGATGGCAATTGGGGTGTAGATGTCCTTTGGATTGACAAGCAACATTCCTATCCAATAACCATGTTTATTGGCGGCGCCATCGAAAAAGAGTTGCCACTTATTTTCCTCAGTTGTAGTACAAACCAAGTGCTTATTGGGAAACTATAAGTCCTCCCCCCTTCACTTCGTCACACGGAAATTCAGCAAGCTGATCACTGAACACTTTCCCCCTGATAGATTTAAGTGTGACGTAAGTGATATCATAGCCGGCGAGAATGAAGTACCATTTGTGGAGTCTCGTTGCTCTTGTGCTAGCATAGCCCCAAGGGCTTCATCATTCACTGTGAGGTAAATCAAGAGAGGCTTCTCCTTGTGAGGTGGAACCAAGACTGGAGGGCATGTCAAGTAACGCTTCACTTGGTCGAAGGCTTCTTGGCAAGCTTCGGTCCATTCTAGAGCCACATTCTTCTTGAGTAGCTTGAAGATGGGCTCACACATGGAGGTAACCTGGTGCATAAACCGACTGATGTATTGAAGTCTGCCCATGAAACCTTTGATTTCTTTCTGTGTCTTGGGAGGAGGCATGTCAATGATTGCTTTGATTTTTGAGGGATCTGCTTCAATACCCCTTTCTGTGACCATGTAGCCAAGAACTTTGCCTCGGATAACCCCAAATGTGCACTTTGCGGGATTGAGCCTCATCTTGTGTTAACAAAGCCTTTCAAAGAACTTGCGGAGGTCGATCAAATGTTGACCGTCGGTCCCCTTCGAGTGGAAGATCATGTCGTCCACATAGACCTTGATCTCCTTGTGAATCATATCATAGAACAAGTCTGTAACAGCCCTTTGATAAGTAGCCCCAGTGTTCCTTAACCCAAACGGTATAACTGTGTAGCAAAAAGTGCCCCACGGTGTTGTGAAAGCAGTCTTGTGTTGATCCTCTTCAGCCATGAGAATCTGATTGTACCCAGCAAAACCATCCACAAACGAGCGGACTTCGTAGGCAGCAGTCGAGTCGACTAGCATGTCAATGTTGGGTAGTGTAAAGTCATCCTTTGGGGAAGCTTTGTTCAGATCCCGGAAGTCCACACAAACACGAACCTTGCCATTAGCCTTTCGGACTGTGACCACATTGGCTAGCCATGTCGGATACTCAATAACTTTGATGAAGCCTACACTGAGAAGCTTTTCTATCTCTTCTTTGACTTGTAGAGACCATTCTGACTTGATCTTTCTGAGTTTCTGCTTTGTTGGCTTAGCATCCTGTCACGACCCGAAAACCCGTCCCTATTTTATTATTAAATAATTAATTATTTATCTATTTATTTGATTATTTATTTATGTGCGCATTTTATATCTCATAATATTAATTTGTGTCTAGCATTATTTGGTTGATTTTGTGTTAAGTGTGAAGTAGGGGTTTAAATTGGTAGAAGGGTTATTTGGGTTTATTTGTCCTAGGTAGATGAGGAGGGGCCTAAGTATAACTTTTTGAAATGATTTTTACTACTCCCTCCCTACTCCCTTCTCCCTCACCTCACCTCCCTCATTTTCTCCCTGGCAACTCTCTCTCCTCCATAGAAAGGGTAAGTAAACTCCCCTCCCTCATTTCCTCCGTTTTGTTCATCTTCTAAGCATTATTTCTTATTGCTCGTTTTATGAAATGTGTTTAGATCGTCGATAGGATCGTGTAGGGCCAAAAATATTTGAATTCTGTCTCATTCCGTAAAATTCAGGTAAGTTACTTTCCCCCCATTTTTATGCTAAAATGTTCATCTTTAGTTTATGAAATGCTTTAGTTCATCTATATGTCATTTTGGTTGAGTTTGGAATTTATTTGTATTTTTGTTCATCTTTTGTGATTTTTGAGAATGTTGGGATTTAAACCTTGATTTGGGTTTCTAGATGTTGTCATTTAGGTCCTATTCAAGTTTATAAGTTGTTTTGGTTCATTGTTATGCTTATTGGAAGTCTTGATTTTGAGTATTTGAGAAGGGGTAAGAATTTGGTTGTTTTGGTAAGAAACCTTGTTAAACCCAGCTGAAGGTCTACCCAGTTCGTCGACCGGGCGCCCGCCCGGGTTGAGCTAGACGCCCGCCTACATGGCCAATTTCTTCGACCAACCTTCTGTTTCTAGTGAGCGCCCGCCCAAACCTTTATGGGCGCCCGCCCGAACCATTCTTGGCGCCCGCCCGCCCCTGTTTAGGCGCCCGCCCGCCTCTGATTCCTGGCATTTTCTTTTGTTTGGTTTAGGCTTGGTTTGTATATTAGATGTAGACTTTGGGTGTCACTCTAATTAATTTAAATAGACATTGTGGGATACTCTAGTGTTGAAAATGGTTCCTTCGTGAACAAATGTGTTATGGGATTTGATTAATTATTGTTTGGAAATGGTTGAGCACTTTATTATGTGTGGTTGGTTTTATTTCATCTTCTTGGTGATTATTTGGTATGGTTCCCTACTTTGGAATCATTAGTTGTTTATTTAAGCTAGTATTTATTACTTAGCATTTATTTGAAAGTCCAGCTGGTATTTGTGGTTGTGTCGGGCGATGGGGAATATTATGATGGCAACGAGCCGAGTCCATTGTAGTGTTGTCCATTGTTTTGCCCTTGTTTTCCTCTTCCAGATTGGCCTTGGTTGAGATGAGCTAGCTCCCTTTGGTGAGTACTCTAGCTAGTTGGTTTGGGTTATGAGTTTGTGTCATTTTCCCTTGTTACTATTGGTTCTTGTTTCCGGTACCGGGGTTTTCTCTTCAGCTTTGATGCTACTATGAAGATGTTGATTGGTTGATTGTTGAGGCTGCGCAGCGATCCTTCTTATGTTCTATCAGTCTGGGAAACCTTGGCTCAATATCCTTTGTTACTTGTTTATTTCCGCTGCTATCTGTTAACTGCTAATCACTACGTGCTATGTGAGATTTATTATTGTTTATTGCTTTTTGCATCATAGCATGTCATGTAGTTGCATTAGTAACTTATTGAAATTTATCTCACCCCTTTCTTTTATCTTTGTTTTTCCTTAACCCCCCCCCTCAGGAGGAAAGGATTAGTACTCGCTGATCACGAGGAGGACGTCGAGTGTGGAAGTAGCTTTTGGGAAGGTTATTTCGGTTGCATTATTTAAATGTATAACCTCTGGGATAGTGTCACCAAACATTGACGTCATTAAGAATTGTGTATTTTGTCTTTTGGGGTATAAGCTTGTTGAGCTTATGCTAGTTATATTTTTTTGTTGTCAAGCTTGGATTTATAAAACTTGTTCTATCATCTTTTGGTACAAAATGGAAATTTTATCTTCAGTATTTTGGTAATTGTGTGTTAAGTCGACGTCCAGTTCGCGTGCTCTTGGCCCGCGGGGTCGGGGTCGCCACACATCCTCTCTGATCGGAATTCTGTGCTCAGCGACCTTTCTGTCTAAGCCCGGCATGTCTTTGTATGACCATGCAAATACA
The DNA here is from genome assembly GCA_026119855.1 of Campanula takesimana. NCBI lineage: Eukaryota > Viridiplantae > Streptophyta > Magnoliopsida > Asterales > Campanulaceae > Campanula > Campanula takesimana. Next base: position 624,471 of record JAOWBW010000283.1, read on the forward strand.
TCCATGAACTCTCTAAGCAGTGCAGTTAATCTTTCTTTCTCTTCCCCCTTGAAGAAGCTTTCGATCTTGGTTTCTTTCGGCTCTTCGTCGGTACCCAGATTAACAACATGCAATTCTTCGTCAGCCCCTGGACCATTTTCACCACGACTACGGACCTGTTGAGCAAGTTCATTTAAGTATGTTGTGTTTTCGTGGTCTATTTCATCATTATTTGAATCGTTATTAACTAGTTCATTAGATTCATTATTAGTTAATTCATCATTCATGATGTTTGCAATCTCAGGGTACTCAGAAAGATCAAATTTTTCATTAACAAAGAAAGGGAACACACGCTCGGCTATGGCCTCCATATCCTCTTGGGTGAGGGTATCGAAAACACTCTCGGACTCGAAAGTGAATGTGAACAAGTCTTCCTTTGTGACCTTGCGCGGAATGCAACCCATCTTTTCGACCAAGAATTCCTCAGATACCACGGGTCCCTTCATAGAATACCAGTTGTTGATCGGCTCGGAGCTTGGCTGGATCTCGGTGATAGTTTCCCTTCTCGTATTGGTGTCATAGATGACATTTACTTGGCACTCGTCCATGATGGCGAGTTCTTCGAACATGGAGGCTAAATCCGTCAATTCTTCCCCCACGATAATCTCTGTCTTGGACTCTATGGTCACTTTCTTCCCCCACCATTCTTGGGGCAACATGGGAGTTGGTTCCCTTTCGAATTTCTGAATCTCGTAGTTGGCAAAGATTTCAAGACAGGGCTTTCTGATGCCCTTGCTGTTAACCCATGGCTCGGGAAAGATTACATACGGAACCTCTTCCCCTTGACGAACAAAGTAGCCATTCAGTGTCTTGCGGTAAGGCCTCAAATTGGGAATCTCATAATGACGGCCTTCCCTTCGGGCTCGGGCCTTTTCATTCTTGATGGCTTTCTCGTGTTTCAAGTCATCTCTGGAAGGCTCATATCCCAAACCGAACGTGTTCTTAACAAAAGGAACCTCAATAGGTCGCATCCTTCCTTGTTGATATTTCTATAGGCCTAAACCAGGGAAGTAATTCATATTCCTCATCATGCGGAGGACTTTGCGATTGCTAAGGATCCATGATTCGTTTCCCCCTTCTTTGTCAATGGCGTTGATTGAGACGCCGGAGAGGGTAGAGTCTGCTAAACCATGCTGAATTTGGTGAATGGGTTCCCCCTTTCTGTGGATAGTGACGTTTTCTGCCATAACAGTCACTATTTCATCCTCATTTCTAAACTTCACACACTGATGGAGAGTCAAAGGGATAGCATTAGAACTGTGTATCCATGGTCGGCCCAAGAGTAAGTTAAATGAAGAAGGCACATCGAGCACTTGAAACGGGATGGACATGACCATGCTCCCAAATTCAATGTCTATTTCCACCATACCCATGACTGTGCGGGCAGTGCTATCGTAACCTCGGATCACTTGAGTAGAAGGCTTTAAGTCTGAATTCTTAAGCCCAGTATGCCCATGATTCGGCTGGGCATCAAATTGAGCGCGGAACCACCGTCAACCAAGACTCTTGAAATAGGTCTCCCCCTTGCTCTCACCTTGAGATAAATTGCCTCATTGTGGTCGGAACCAAATGGTGGAAGGTCTATGTCGGCAAAGGTGATGACATTGCCAAAATGAATGTGACCTATCATTGCCGTAAGGTCTTCGGGAGTTGTATCGGGAGAGATCGACGTGTCGTCGAGATTACTGATGACAAGATCTCGGTGCTTCTTTGAGGATGCAATGAGGTCCCAAATGGAGATGTTGGCTTGATTTTTCTTGAGTTGAACCAATAAAGGGTCTTCGGGAGTGTCGCGAGCTTGCGGTTTTTGAAAATAGGCGCTTGGTGCAGAAGTAGCGGGGCTGCTTTCTATGACTCGTTCGGATCGAGTTAGCATGTTGACATTCCCATCTTGCTTCTTTTTCCTATTCTCTAGTACTTCCCTCATTACATCATCGTAAGTCACAACGTAACAAGAATTGTCAAATTTATTCATCACATTTAAGCCCTCTTTCACAATTGGGGTTGAATGAGTGGCCTCCTCAAATTCTCCTACCTCTATTACATTGACATCCTCTCCATTAGGCACTATGAACTCTTTCTTGTCTATGAGATCTTGGATGACATTGCGGAGGACAAAGCATTCCTCGGTGGTGTGACCACTATGTTGGTAGTAGTCACAAGCTTGTGGTAGGTATGGTTGGGACTCATTGTCTTGGGTTTGTACCCTTAGAGAGGAGTAACTTGCCCTTTGTCCTTAAGAGCTTCGAAGGCCTCGGTGATAGTCATGACATGGAGAGGAGTGTAGACATGATTATCTTGAAAGTTCTTGCCTTGTGGAGGAGGAACCCTTTTCTAATTCCCCTTGTCGGTAGTAACGGCATTAACTGAAGCCTCTTTTGTGGAGTTAGAGGCGGCCTTGTAACGAAGGCTATGAGCACTTTTCTTGATTTCTTTAAGCAACTCATCCATTCGGATTCCCACCTCATACATTTGTGAGAAATCGGCATAGCAAGCCCCACTTAGGTGGGTGCGGAGATCAATCTTTAGACACTTAAGAAAGATGTCCATTTACTCCTTGGTGTTAGGCCTCTCGACAATTTCAACAAGCTTGTCATTCCACCTTCTCGTGAAGTCAATGAAGGACTTATTGTCCCTTTGAGTAGTGTTCTCGAACTCTTTCTTGGTTGGCTGGTGGGTGGTGTTGCCTTGGTATTGACTTATGAAAGCAAGCATGGCGGCGTCCCAATCAAGACGGACTGTGAGCGGGAGAGTTGCATACCAATCTTTTGCCACCCCCTCGAGAGTAAGAGGGAAGCATTGTGCCATAACCTTGGGAGAGACCTTCTTTGGTACCATAGCCCAAATGTAAGTCTCGATGTGTGCCATGGGACAAGAGTTTCCCTTGAACTTGCTGATGTCGGGCATCTTGAACTTGTCGGGAATAGCGGCCATTGTGCTCATGAGAATGGAGGACTGATAAAGTCTCGTGTCGGGACTTTTCCCCACGTTTAGGTCGTTGAAGCGTTGATCTATGTAAGCCATAATTGAATCAACCATCTTGTGCTCATTGTTCTCGGTACTCGGTTCCCCCACTTTCTTGGTACGGGCCCTAACTTAAGGGCTTTGAAACAAACCCTTAGTCCACTCGGACTCTTCATTGTTCTCTTTGTCTTTACCACTCGAAAGCTTGGTTAGCTTCTCTTTCATTTGCTCCATTTTGGCCTCGTGGGCCTCCCTTTGATTGTCGAGGTGGGATTGCCAAATATCATCTTTATTTTGGGCCTCTTTATTAAGAGTGGAGACTTGATCTTGGAGCACTTGAACCATAGCTGAAAGCTGCTCGAGAGACATGGTGTTGCTGCTGCCGGTCATGGTTGCCGTTGGAGCTGTTGGAGTAATCACTTCACGAACTAACCGATTCACTGAATCCCGGTAGACTCTGTAAGTACCAATTGAACCTATATTGCAGAAGAGGCCCTTGTCAGTCTTTGAGTAACACTTTCGGTCCATGAAAAGGCTTAGAACACACATTGGGCACACGACTCGAAAACCACATAAGAAAAAGACTCTTTTTTTTTATAAGTCGGAGGGACGGGGTCCCTTTTGAGTTTCTAAGAAAATAATGGAATCGTCACACTAGTATATAGGCAATCTCGCGGTCCCATATACTCATCGGATTCCATCACGCTTGTGAATCCTACACATGTCGGGATTAAACTAAATTAATGTAGTAAAGCATACATGCGGGGACGGATTTTTATTTTCGTCCATAATAACCACTTGGGGACGGAGTTTTATTTCTTCCATGATAACCACTTGGCATGTATGTTTTGAAGACATTAGTTTAGGGAAATCTCGACACATGAAAACCAACTTCAATCACGGAGTGTTAGACCCTAACTAGGATTGTGTTGGCTTGTGCTCGGCTAATGAGAGGCTTAAGGTCACCCCCGGCATGTAGTCATGAACTACGCCACGGGTTGAGGTTTACCTCTTCGAAAGAGTCAAGGTCAGGTGGAGCTTGAAACTCTCAAGGACAGGCCTGGACGGGTTTGGGGTTATAAACTTGTGCGACTCGATAGTGTGACAAAACATTTTTTACTTTTTTTTGGAAAGAAAATCAAATAAGCACATAATTACAACTCTCGAATCACCCGTGTGACCGATAAAACAAAACACAAAATGAAACAGTTAAGAGGTCTAAATCAGTCCATGATGCAGGCAACTGTGCCCAGACCCCAATCATTCTGCTCTGTCCTGAAACTGTCCCTGTTCTGGAAAACCACCCAGAAGCGCGCGCCTCTGGCCTGTGTTGTGGGATGCCCGCGCTTGGCGCAGAGTCTATGGGAGGTGCCCGCTTCTGGGCAAACCTGTCAGATTGTCAGACTTTGGACTCAGGGGATTGCCCTGGTCCTGAATGCATATTGTAACCCCTGTAGAAATGATTAGTGTAGAAAAAAGAAGACGAACATGAAGAACATCAGGAAGCGGGCGACTCTGGAACTTGATATGGGCCGCGCGCGCCTTAGGCCAAGAAGGCCAGAGGCGCACGCTTCCCCCATCAGGAACCAGAATGCCTAGAAAAGATGTAGATTTTGATCAGAAATGCAAGTTTAACCCTCGAACTTCCCCAGCAGAGTCGCCACTGTAGATACCCCGGGGGGCCACGGCTTGGCTAGAGCGCGTGAGTTACCCTAGGATGTCTATTTGTGTTTTAGAGTCGGCAGCTGTGTTTTAGAGGAACATAAGAAAAACCTAATGTTTATAGCCTAAGTTTGATTACGAAAACAGAGATTCTTTGTTATGAGGTTCGGAGGTTAGGTTACGAGATGGGAAGTACTTAAACACCCATCTCGCCCAACTAAAGTTGGTCTTGCTTGATCAAAATCTACATAAATGATGAAACGTTCTTCTTATTCTTTATGATAAAAGGGGGGTAAAAAAAGGTGTTTGGAATGTAGGGAGATAACTTCGTGACTAGCTCCAATGAAGTGAAGTAGTCTTTGATGTCATGTCCCAAGAATGTTTGGGTGATTGCACTTTTGATTTAAAGCAAAAGAAAGAGAGAAAAGATGAAGTAGAAAAGGAGGGAAAAGAGTAGTCTTTTACCTATACTTCCAAGAGCTTCAAGGACTCCTTCAAAAGGTTCTTAGGAAAATGCCTTGTAAGTATTTGTGTATAGTTTTGTTAATGATTTAAATCTTCCTCCTCTCTAATGGTGAATTAGAGGGGTTTTTATAGGTAAAGAGGGTGTGTTTTTTGTGCCAAAACCAAGTCACAAAGGTCAGTTTCCCGGGCAAATCCTGTTAAAAGGTGCAAGGGAGGGATTCTTGGACAGAAATCTGTGACTGACGCCCAGGTGCGCGCGCCTCCTACCTTGGTGGCGGGATGCGCGCGCCTCTGGCCCCAAAAGGTGAAAGCGCGCGCCTTGGAGATGGCAAAAATGACAGAATGGACTAGAAAGTCAGCACTGTTATTCAGTTTGGTCCCTGGACTTAACGAAGTCAGTCTGGAACTTAACGGAAGTAACAGAAACTAACGAGAAACACTTAAAATAGGGAGAAACACAAAATCAAATGTGCAATCGGGGTGAGCGGTCCAAGGCGGGGTGTCTACAGTTACTGATTGTGCATGCTTGTGTGTGTGTGTGTGTTTGATAGGCTAAATCGCACACCTACAAATTAAACCTGGACTAGATTCTAAAAATATGTATCTAGGGAAAGTCCAGAATCGATCCACGAAGAACGGTTATTTATTTACGTAATTGTCACTTGACAAGATTGGGGGAAAAGTTTAATTATTAAATCATAAAACAAGAATTGAAACTAATTATGAGCAAAATCATTAATTAAAAAGCACTTCAGATTTGATTCTGTCCCCACCTAATTATTCAATTATCATTGATATCTCTTTTCACTTTTTACCCTATTCACTTGATCACGAGATCTACTTCAATCCCTGTTTCTTCTTTCAGAATAGTTAATAGTAGTGGGCACTCACTAGAAACCCTAATTAATAATTCAATCTAACTGGCACAGTTTATATCTCAAAAATAATTGATTCAAGATTTAAGAAACTAAGATCAAGAATGCTTTCTATGATTATTTCACACAGATAATCATCTAATTTTACCCACTTCACAATTTACCATGGCACATGCATAAACTATGAAGATGCTACTTATGAATTTCTATACTGGCACAGTCATAGAAAATTCTAGCAAAGAAAAATTAACTAGAGCAAATAGATTGATCAAGTCTAAAAACCCTAGCAATAAATCTAGATTAAACACAAGTAAAATTATGAATAGAGATAAAATTATGAAAAAAGTGGAACGGACCCGTGCGCACGAGAAGGGCATAAGAGCGTCAATCAAGTTGCATCTTGATCCATTCCGGGTTTTAGGGTTATTGAAGCGTGCACAAGGTCAAGTGCGCGTATTGTGAAGTCTTTCTATGTTCCCTTTTTTAGTAAAAATAGGAATTTTCAATTTTATTTAATATCATGAGCAAGATTATGAACAAGTAATGCACAAGATATGGACAAGTAATGAACAAGTAATTTGTACACGGTGTTGAACAAGTAAAAGATTTTGAAAACTCGAACTTTGTACATGAAAATTGTGCACAGTTAAAGGTTTTGAAAACCAAACATTTACAAGAAGAACAAGATTCTTGAAAATCAATTTTATACAAAAATATTGTGCACAAACAAGGGCTTTTGGAACCAAAACTTTTATGAAAGAGTTATGCACCACAAGGTTTTGAAAATCAACATTTTATGGCAAAAATCGTGCATAACCGTTGCCTTGAAAAAACAAGTTTTTACATGAAAATTAAGGCTTATGTGTACATAAAAGAGGATGAAATTGTCAGAACCTCGACATATGATGCAGGGGACCATCAGAATGTTTTTGCCGTGCAAGAAATGTTAATTTTGAAACATTCTGTGGGCCCAACCAAACCATCCGTACGGCTGGTTGAGGAGGGTTACTGGTTTTTATAATTTTCCTGTTTATGATCCATCTAGCCCCAGTTTATGGTGTTTCCAGAACAGTCTCACTTCCAGAATACAAAACAGAAACATAAAACACACAAAAATGAACATAAAGTCAACAAACGGGGACGGGAGTCTGACCCACACAAGGATGTCCACAAATCTTCTAAAAAGAGGTTTGAAAATACCTATTCCCCAGAGGGGTCGCCACTGTAAGATACTCGTGGGATCGCGAAAGAAACTATCCCATGGAAAAACATCCTAAAACTTAACAGAGTCGTCACATTAAATTAATTTTAAAACCCAACTTAATGAAAAGGTTTGAGATTGCGAGTTCGGAGGTTAAGTTATGTCTCGGGAAGAACATTTCATAGTTCACCCGATCTGCCTCGAATAAATTGAGTCTCCCTAACTTTGTTGACCAAAAAAATGTGCAAAGTGTGTGTGTGTGTGTGTTTTGGAAAATGGACTGTAACTTAACAGAATACATAGATCAATTAACAGAAAGGGCTAAACTGTAACAAATTTAACAGAAACTGGTTAAAACACAAATAAGTCCTTTATGGCCAAACCATCCGTACGGATGGTTAGGGCCATCCATGGGATTTTATAGTTTGATCAAAACTGCCCAGTTTCATGCAGAAACAGAACATTCTGCTGAAACTAGACTAAACTGTTTCATTTTTAGTTCATGAATATGTACATAAACATTACATACAATCATTCATATGCCTTTGACCATCAATTTATACACCAAAACGAAGATTTTTGGGCATGATCAAGGCAATCATTGGAGAAAAATGAGAGATGATGAACATGGATTTTGAGCCAAGGCAAACATTTGGATGAGTAAAGATTGGAACTTTATCATCAAAATGAGCCTTTTATGCAAGATTGAGCCTTTGGGACAACATGATCAACACTTGGATGATTAAAGATTGAAACTTTATTATCCAAGTGTGATGGAATGAGGCTAAATCAAATTTTGGATGAACAAAGATCAGAGGCTTTGCCATCCAACATGATCATCATGGCCAAGAACATCGAGAAAAATGATAAAGATACAAGCTTTCGCCATTAAGATGGATCATCAAGCAAAGATACAACCTTTATTCATCCAAGTAATGATAAACAAGAAAAGACTTGAAATAAAGACTTTAAATGGAAATAAGCATTAAAGATTAAGAGTTTAAATGTAACAAATCTCATCTCCTTTTAGTTCATCATTTTAATGCACTATAGAAGTGCAAGATGAAGCTTTTAGGATCATGTGGGTATTTGAATCCAAGTTATATAAAGATTACATGAATAAATAAAGACTTGCAATATAAAAGCTTATAACAATAAATATAAAGACTTGTAAATATGAATGAGCAAGATGAATAAAAAGGAATGAATGATCAAGAGGAGATGGGGAGAAGGTGGCTTTACCTATCTTGGTTAGGCCAATCTTCCTCTCTTTTTTCACTCAAGTGTTTAAGAATGTGTTCCTGCAGAGTATCCTCACTCAAAACTATTTTTCTCCCCCCATGAAATGATCAGCAAGGGCCTAAATTTATAGGGACCTGGGAAGACCTAAACCATCCGTACGGACAGTTCTTTTCCATGGCAAAACCATCCGTACGGCTAACCTTGGTGAGATCTGGAACTTTCTTCTTTTTATTTCAGATTGGTCCTAAAGCTTTATGTTTATTCCTGTGAGATCCTAGCCTGTCAGGTTTATCCCTAAATATAACTAAGATATGCCTTATAGAGGGGTTGAGCCCGGATTTGGGTACTTACAGGGTCCAATACACTCCCTCCGTCCCAAAATGATAGTCTCATTTGACTAATCAAACATTTTTAAAACATATCTTCCACCACTACCCTCATTGATGTTTAATTATTACCCTATTACTCCCTCTTCTTCATCAGTTGACTATCATCATTCCCTCTCTCCCTCTTCTTTCTTGGTTAGCAATTTTAAAAAGTTCAATGATTTTAAAATTTTTGGAAATAGGACTATCTTTTTTTGGGTACAAACAAAAATGGTAACTGGGACAATCATTTTGGGACGGAGGGGGTAATTAATTATGCATCATATATTTAAACAAGCACTCACCAATGTGCAACAATAAAGAGCGTTAGTTCCAAAATGATTTGTGGTCGGCTAACATTGTTGGGTTTCGTAGTCACATGCGCAGCGGAATTAAGCATTTAAAATTTAATGAAACCCAAAGTCCATAGATCCATTCATATGATTAAGTCAAATACAACAATATGAATACTAGAATACTAACCCTTGATGCCTTCGATTTTGCAACCTTGAATTCGATAGAGACTTGAAAACTTGATCACGATCATAGTAATAATCACGAACTTTGAAGATGATAAGTTTCACCCTCTAGCGGTATCCACACCACGAACGAATATCAAGAACACTTGATCTTGGTTGCTAGACCAAATTATGAAACACGTTTTCACAATTAATATGAACTATATGGAATTTTCTTTGTGTATAATTTTGTTCTTCAATCTAGGATTTCTTAGAACAAAATAAAACCCTCTCAAACTCTTTGGAGGCTTGCACAAACATTAGGTCTGAGTTATGGCCGAATTCTGATGTTTATACACAAGTAAGACCTATTCCAAATAGGAAACTTGTGTTAAAACCCGTCCAAAATTCGATTCCGAGTCAAATTAGGAATCTGCCCCCGACAGCACTGTGCGGCCGCCCAAACTGAGGTGTGCGGCCGCCCAAGTTCTTGTGCGGTCGCCCAGCCCATTTGGACAGTCGCCCAAAGGCCCAGAAAAATCCAATTTTTCAAATTTCCAATATAGTCCTTATTTAGGATTCGTTCTATTGTGTGTGACCCTCTAGGATTATACTAAGTTGGCAATGGGTTCAAACATGAAACCATAAGATATGATTAGGTTCTAGCAAACCGTCATACCTACCCAAATAGTATAACTAGATACAAGTTCGCATTCCTTTTAGAACATGTCATAATCCCTTTGTCCACGATGTCATTGAACACAAGTCATGGTCAACAAGTCAACTTGTATTGTTCAATACTTTCTCGATTCCGATTATGTTGATAATCCAAATGACATTGATCCAATCAATCCATTTGAGTTTGGCCAAACATTTCATCAACATCATTCCTTCGAGGGGCCCAAGCTTGACATCTCTCTGAAGAGGGACAAATCCATTTAGCTTATTATTCTTCCCTACGTGAATCCGATTATGCCAATCATACCCTTTATAACTACCGTGTTAAGGTAGCGTTTGAATATGTCAAACATAATGTTCATCAAGTGGAAGACTATAATAACTTCATGTCTAAGGATTCAAATGACATAACTAATATGAGATTTATATATGACATCGACCATGACATAAATCTCATACCGCGGGTCATGTCCAGTACCTTGTTCCAAACAAGTACCTATAAATCTAACATGATCATCCCATGATCATTTAGCCTTTATACTAGTGCTTAACAAGCTCTAGGGACGGAGATTATTATAAGCAAACACGAGCCATAATAATAATCTTATTATCTCTTTATTATTATGAATAAAATGATAACTTATACAACGTTTAACAAACGTGCCTAGGGCACCAACACCAACAATCTCCCACTTGCCCTAGGCCCAATTCCCTAGGTATCCAATACCCATGGACCTAACATGACCATCATGTTTAGCTTTGTGGAAGTCCCATTGTTTAGTGTGTCCGTAACGTTATCATTAGTAGGTACTTTGCATATATGTACGTCTCCCTTATCAACGATTTCTCTAACGATAAGAGAACGCCTAAGTATGTGTTTGGATTTAGGATGTGCTCTTGGTTCCTTTGCTTGGTCAATAGCACCACTATTATCACTAATATGGTCTATTGAATTAGCAATGCTAGGAACCATCTTAAGTTCACAATGAACTTCTTAATCCAAACCACTTCCTTTGCAGCATCCAATGCGGCAATATACTTAGATTTAGTATGTAGAATTTAGTGACTCTGCTTGGAACCATTCCAACTTACAGCTTCACTATTATTTATAAAACTCAATTGCGATCTTTTATCATCTTTGTCGGTTTGGAAGCATGCATCCGCGTACCCATATACGACGAGATCATCTTCCATCCCTTCATAGATCAAAACAATTCTTCAGTCCTTCTAAAGTGCTTTAAGAATTGTTTCACAGCCATCCAGTGACTCTCACCGGTTATCGGATTAATATCTACTCGTCATGCTCCAAGCATTAGATATATCCGCCTTAGTACTTATCATGGCATCATGGATCCAATTGCCGAAGCAAATGGCATCTCATTCATTTTTCTTATGCTCATCTCTTGTCTTTAGGACATTGAGTCTTGCTTAGAGAAACTCCATGTAACACTACACAAATGTCCTCTCTCAGAAGTTTCCTTGCGGAATCTTTTATGACTTTGTCAATGTATGTACTTTGGCTTTAAACCAATTTGCTTCCTTGATCTATCTCTATAGATCTTAATGCCAATGACTTATGCGGCTTCATCCACATTCTTCATTGCGAAACACTTTCTTAACAAAATCTTTGCAGACTAACGAGTAGGAATGTCGTTTCCAATGAGCGATATGTCATCCACATATTCAATAAGGAATGGCACCATGCTCCCACTAACCTTCTTGTATATACAAGATTCATCTTCGTTCTTGATCAAGCCAAGCTCTATGACTTATCAAAATGGAGATCCCAACTCCAAAAAAAACTTGCTTCAATCCATCCAATGAATCTTCGCAACTTTCATACCTTTTAGAATTTTCTTGACTATCAAAACCTTTAGGTTGTATTCAATACATCCTTAAGTGAGTTCCCGTTGAGGAACGCTTGTTTTGACATCATTTTGTCAAATTTCATATTCCAAATATGAACATGTGACTATGAAAATTCTAATAAGTTTCTTTCTACCCATGTAAGTTTTTCTCCAAGAAAAGTCATTCATCTCCTTTGGTTTTTACACCTTAGGTTAGAATGATCAAGTTCCAAACTTGATTATTATACATGAATTGCCTTTTAGATTTTATGACTCCAAGCCATTAATCTAAATGTGGAGTTGATATTGCATCTTTGATAGGTGGTAAATACTTCATTCTAAATGAACTTTACCTCAATACTTTCTATTTCGAAATATCCAATATTTCTTCTAATAGATTGTATTTTATCATGTATTGCAAGAATTTGTATATCTTGAACGGACTTTTCACGACTCTTTTGTGAAAACTTGTTCAACTTCCATCTCGGGTTAAAATATATTTTCTAGGTCTCGAACCATTCGAGATACATTTTACTCCCACTGATTCTTTTAGAGATAAACCATTTATCTAGAAAAGTATCATCATAATCAACAAACCATTTGTTTCTTATGAGTAAAATTATTATCCTCAAGTTTCCTTAGGATATCCCATGAAAGTATATTTATTAGATTTAAATGTGAGTGTGTCCCAGACAACTCCTTTCAAAAAGGTCTCACCATCTTAAATCTTTATGAAAGACAAACCGAGTTTTCTTTCACCAATTAACCTCTTTTGATGGAATTCAAATTAGTGTAGTTACAGCGGTTTGTAATACATAACCCCAAAATTAATAATGGAAGATCAATTTGACTTTATCATCTAATGAACCATATCCAATAAGGTTATTGTACTTCCATGCAGACACATCATTTAAAATGATGTTCTTAGTGAAGTTAATTTGTGAAACCATTTCACAACTTTAATGATGACTGTCAAATTCTTGGTTCAATTATTCGTCATCATGATCCAATCAGAATCTTTGAATAGTTTTACCAAGTATAATAAAAAAAATTATTTTAGCATTGCTTCTTAATGCACCATACACATCAAAATGTATTAGGTCAATTAAGATATTAGCCTTTTACAATCATAGTAAAGGATGTCTTGGTCCAAGTAAATAAGATTTGCATAAATCATGTGATTCCAAATCATATGACTTAAAACTCCGTCCCATGGAATTTTAGATATGCATCTTTTATTTATTTGATCAAAACAATAATGCATAAAGAATTTTAATTATTTATGTTATAGCCTTTATTACTTTGTTCTTCAAGATTTAGGATATAAGATTTATTTATACGATAACACAATGAAGTAAATCATAATAAATAAAGCACTTTTCTTATTCCAAACAAGAAATTAATATCCTTCATTATCTTTTAACAAAATAATGTTTTCTACTTCATCAGTAAAGTCACTTTACAAGTGTTCTACAAACAATGTTGCAACCATTGCATCATTGCCGTTTGTAGATAAAACTTTACTATAAGTAGTCTTTCATTTTACTAATTATTCTGGTATCCAATACCCAATAATTAAATTTAGAAAGAATAATTTATAACATAAAATTATCAAGTGGTAGTCCCACTACCATTCCTTTTATTGATCATCCAGAATTTTGACTACAATTCTAAATGGTCAATCCAATTGCCATTTTTACCAAATTGCATCAATTAGAGTTATTATTTTAACCATAATTATTTCTTTTAGGTTTGACAACTCTTGTCTTACCTTTCTTTTGGCACTTAGCCCTTTTCCTTATGAACCATGAGCTCTGGAGAACCATTCTCCAATATCTTCATCTTCGCAGTTTTTCAGCATGTTAATGCAACTCGAAGAAATTCTTATTCATTCTAAGCATGTTATAGTCCATCACAAAGTGATTATAACTCTTAGGCAATGAACCAAGAATAAGATCCATGGCTAGCTCCAATCCAATTGGACTCCCAAGTTTCTCAAGATACTCTACGTAGTCATTATCTTAAGCGTGTGAGGTTCCACTTATTGCCCTTTACTCCTTTTGCAAGAAGTGAATGCAATAATGGTTTTATACCTCTCTTGCTTAGATTGCTCTTTGAAACATGTAACTCAACTCCACACCTATCTAATAGGCTTCCACAAGTTCCAAACTTTGTTGGAGTTTAAGAGCACATAATCGTGAGCATAAGACAACTCACACTCCTAAAATCATACTCATGATTCTCGTGATTGTCTATTCCGGCATTTGGTTCTTTTAGGAATAGGCCCATCAAGAATGTACAACCCATCTTCTTGCCTTAGAACTATTATTAGGCTCAGGATCCAATCCATGAAGTTTGTATCATTCTTTTGAATCTTATCCTTATCAAGGATTAATCGCAATGATTTTAGTTGTCATCTACAACTTATGCAAAATTTCCAAAATTTTACAAGTAACAATCTCATTAAAGAGATAAATAATGTATTTTCCAAAAACACTCCCACTAAATTATATAACCTTCTTATACATCCAATGTATAATATAATTTAAATGGGCTAAGATCCAACTTTAATTTAATTTTAAGTCCGCTATGGCGGATTACACAAAATCAAATTAATTAGGTAGACAACCCTGTCAATCATATATCATATGACTCTTAGATCCTTTTATGAGATTCTTTTGAAATTGGGCTAAGATCCAACTTTAATTTAACTTTGAGTCCACGGAGGCGGACCGCTCAAAATCAAATTAATTAGGTAGACAATTTTTGTCAATCATATCTCATACGATTCTTAGGGATCCAATTTTAAAAGCATGTTTAATCTCATCTTTGCCTAAGGCCCAAAACTGTTTTGACGCCCAATTAAGTCTAACCATTTTAAACGCATGGTTGATGTGCCTCGCTAGGGCGTGCCCACATCATCCATCTTGCTCATACATAGATAAAGTTAATGCACCTCGCTAGGGCGAACCCACATTAAAATCACCCATGCACTAACAAGTGTTTTAATCATGGCGTGGCAAAAAGGACTTAAAACTTTCTTGAAGGTTCATCACCATATAGCATACAACACATTTATGAGCACACAAGATAAACATGTTACGCATCAAGTTTAGCCACTAAATTAATCTCTATTAATTTAAGCACAACATTTATGTGTCATTAGTTTCTCTATAATTATGAGGATGAGACTATTTCAACTTTGGTTATTATCTCCAAATCAAGACAACAAGAAGTGCGGTCGAACTAAGCCATTAGGCAACCACAATCCCGCACTAATTCAAGAAACCAAGAAAGTAGTCCATGTGGCCGAAACTAAGCAATAGATGGTCTCGATGAACGTAGGCCAATTGCATTCACAATTCCACATGGATCTCCAATCATTGAATCAAGAACTTTGTTTCTCAATTTTAGCAATTATGAACTCTTCATAATTCTAACTTCGATTTATCTTTGAAACTTTGATTGCGGTCAAGTTTGGGAAACACAATCTCGATGAACGTAGATTAGCCATCCAAAGCTTGAACCAATCTTAGAATCACAAGACTAAAACAAATAGAAAAATCAAACCCCAAGATCCACACTCAAACCAACTACCCAAAGCCCATTCCAGATCAGTAAGTCTGGTCTGGTTTTGTTACTGGTTCGGTCGGACCTCTCGAAAATTCCAAATTCCAATTTTAACCAAAATCAGAACAGAATCAGTGAACTGTGCGGCCGCCCAAACTCTCCTGTGCGGTCGCCCAAACATGTGCGGCCGCCCAGGGAGATTTGTGCGGTCGCCCAAAAGCATCAGAAGGAATTTTGAAGTTCGAAAATTTGTCTCAAAATTGTCTTTCCCCGATTATTAAAACCATGATCCAATCAGAATTAATAATCAAACAATTCAGAATCCATCATAATATTTATTGCGATTGAATCGTGCGATTAAAGTTGTAAAACAATAAACCACATAAAATCACATAACACATAAACATCATATAATCCAATATTCATATCATGCTTGGCACATAAACAATTTATATACACACAACATGATCTAGTATTGAAATAATCAACATGAACGGGGCTCTGATACCACTGTTGGGTTTCGTAGTCACATGCGCAGCGGAATTAAGCATTTAAAATTTAATGAAACCCAAAGTCCATAGATCCATTCATATGATTAAGTCAAATACAACAATATGAATACTAGAATACTAACCCTTGATGCCTTTGATTTTGCAACCTTGAATTCGATAGAGACTTGAAAACTTGATCACGATCATAGTAATAATCACGAACTTTGAAGATGATAAGTTTCACCCTCTAGCGGTATCCACACCACGAACGAATATCAAGAACATTTGATCTTGGTTGCTAGACCAAATTATGAAACACGTTTTCACAATTAATATGAACTATATGGAATTTTCTTTGTGTATAATTTTGTTCTTCAATCTAGGATTTCTTAGAACAAAATAAAACCCTCTCAAACTCTTTGGAGGCTTGCACAAACATTAGGTCTGAGTCATGGCCGAATTCTGATGTTTATACACAAGTAAGACCTATTCCAAATAGGAAACTTGTGTTAAAACCCGTCCAAAATTCGATTCCGAGTCAAATTAGGAATCTGCCCCCGACAGCACTGTGCGGCCGCCCAAACTGAGGTGTGCGGCCGACCAAGTTCTTGTGCGGTCGCCCAGCCCATTTGGGCGGTCGCCCAAAGGCCCAGAAAAATCCAATTTTTCAAATTTCCAATATAGTCCTTATTTAGGATTCGTTCTATTGTGTGTGACCCTCTAGGATTATACTAAGTTGGCAATGGGTTCAAACATGAAACCATAAGATATGATTAGGTTCTAGCAAACCGTCATACCTACCCAAATAGTATAACTAGATACAAGTTCGCATTCCTTTTAGAACATGTCATAATCCCTTTGTCCACGATGTCATTGAACACAAGTCATGGTCAACAAGTCAACTTGTATTGTTCAATACTTTCTCGATTCCGAATATGTTGATAATCCAAATGACATTGATCCAATCAATCCATTTGAGTTTGGCCAAACATTTCATCAACATCATTCCTTCGAGGGGCCCAAGCTTGACATCTCTCTGAAGAGGGACAAATCCATTTAGCTTATTATTCTTCCCTACGTGAATCCGATTATGCCAATCATACCCTTTATAACTACCGTGTTAAGGTAGCGTTTGAATATGTCAAACATAATGTTCATCAAGTGGAAGACTATAATAACTTCATGTCTAAGGATTCAAATGACATAACTAATATGAGATTTATATATGACATCGACCATGACATAAATCTCATACCGCGGGTCATGTCCAGTACCTTGTTCCAAACAAGTACCTATAAATCTAACATGATCATCCCATGATCATTTAGCCTTTATACTAGTGCTTAACAAGCTCTAGGGACGGAGATTATTATAAGCAAACACGAGCCATAATAATAATCTTATTATCTCTTTATTATTATGAATAAAATGATAACTTATACAACGTTTAACAAACGTGCCTAGGGCACCAACACCAACAAACATGACTACACCAAACCCTCTTACAAGTAATCAATAATCAAGAAATGTTACATTCAAGGACCTCGACAAGTTGCAGAAGGAAGACTTAGTTGGTTACTGATTGTGCATGCTTGTGTGTGTGTGTGTTTGATAGGCTAAATCGCACACCTAAAAATTAAACCTGGACTAGGTTCTAAAAATATGTAGCTAGGGAATGTCCAGAATCGATCCACGAAGAATGGTTATTTATTTACATAATTGTCACTTGACAAGATTTGGGGAAAAGTTTAATTATTAAATCCTAAAACAAGAATTCAAACTAATTATGAGCAAAAACAATAATTAAAAAGCACTTCAGATTTGATTCCGTCCCCACCTAATTATTCAATTATCATTGATATCTTTTTTCACTTTTTACCCTATTCACTTGATCACGAGATCTATTTCAATCCCTGTTTCTTCTTTCAGAATAGTTAATAGCAGTGGCACACTCACTAGAAACCCTAATTAATAATTAAATCTAACTGGCACAGTCTAGATCTCAAAATTATTTGATTCAAGATTTAAGAAACTAAGATCAAGAATGCTTTCTATGATTATTTCACACAAATAATTATCTAATTTTACCCACTTCACAATTTACCATGGCACATGCATAAACTATGAAGATGCTACTTATGAATTTCTACACTGGAACAGTCATAGAAAATTCTAGCAAAGATAAATTAACCAGAGCAATTAGATTGATCAAGTCTAAAAACCCTAGTAATAAATCTAGATTAAAGACAAGTAAAATTATGAACAGAGATAAAATTATGAAAAAAAAAATACCTCAAATTGATAAAAAGGGGTTCAAGAAATCAAACCCAAAGCTTGGATTTTAATTCCTCATCCAAAGCTTTGAAATCTCCATGAACAAAGAATAAAAACCTAGATCTAAAATTATATTGAAGTCTAGCATCTAAAACAATAAAAGAACCTCTTTTAAATACCTAGAATAGTCCTAAACTAATAAGGAAATAAAAGAAATAAACAAAATAAGGGAAAATAGGAAAATAGGGTCAAAAATCCAGGCACACGCACCATGACGCGGTCATCACTCTCTCTCGCCAGTTCCACGCGCCAACACGCCATCCCACGCGCCAGGTATCATTGAAATTGCGCCTGGTAGGTGCGCATTGTTTTGCCGCGTCACCACTCATGTTGACTCGCACGAGTCGTTCCACTCGTGATCATGAGTGACTCATACGTGCTGTACTTTGGGCCGTCGCTTGTGTTTTGCTTGAACTTGGCCGCTTGCTGTGCTCCTCTGCTTCCCTTACTGCGAACTGGGCCGAGGTGGTGTGCTGGTGGGCTTCTCCGGGTTGGGCCGCCTCTCTTCCTTCATTTATTTGCTGCAGACTTCCATTGTTCCAGCCCATTTCTTTAATCAAAACTTGATCCAAAACTCCTCCGTCCCAATTGACTTTCTTTTGCATATTTTGAGATTTCTTTTTAACTCATAATAAATTACATCGGGTAAAAAATATAAAAACACTAAAATAGTCCCGAATTATAAATAAGCCCCAAAAATATATATTTTCCCAAAATTACATAGTTGCCCCCTAACTACATAAAAACTATCTAAAATACATAAAAAAAAAAAAAAAAAAAAAAAACATATTTTAAGCTCATAAAAATCTAGAAAATAATGGTATAAAATTCGTCTCATCAAATTCCCCCACGCTTAGACCTTTACTCGTCCCTGAGTAAAATCCTAACTCCCCTCTTAAACACCAGTCTAATAGCGTAGCATGGAGAAAAATGATTCCTAGTCTCCTCTAAACCACCAATCATAATCAACCAAATAAAATCGAAGTGTAGAAACTCCGTCTCCTTATAACTCCTCAAAGAAATAATAAAAATGATATTAGCTCGATACCAACACCATAATAAATGGTATCCAAACTAAATGTCCACTCAAAAGCCAAGGGGAACTAAAAATGTCCTAATTTTCCCCCACGCTTATCTCACACTACAATCTCCCTCATAAAAATAATGTTTTTTTTTGTGTGGTTAATAATTATGCTAAACTTACCTCGTAACAAAACACCAACACCCCCTTATATCTCCAAGAAAAGAACGAGGATTTCTAACCTAATCTCCACTATCCGAACCTCCTACTCCAATAGTGTATCCTATCCGAAAACTCCAAACCCCCCTTATGTCTTCTCTCCGGTGGATGAAAGATATTTTATTACTCAAACCTCACCTTTTTCCTAAGCGCCCTTTCGGGTTTTCACTTAGCCTCTCTATTTTTTTCTTTTTTCTTTTTTTCATCAATATTTTTTTTTTAAATAAAAACTAACTATCTAAAAATAAAATGTATACTATACAACTACAAATCCTTCCCCCATGCTTAAACTACACAGTGTCCTCAGTGTGTAAAAGTGAATAAAAAATAAGGACAGTTTAAACGTAAGGAAATAAATGGTACCTCATTAGTGCACACTCCACCCCGTTTGAGCTCGAATTGTCTGCATAAATCCCTTCTTCTTTTTGTTCATCGTGATCAAACCTTTTTTCTTCTTCATCGGACCAATAGCCATCATCAATTCTTCCTCACCTCCAAATGCATGCTTTCGGTGCTCAAGAAGATTCTTCACCTTTCTTGGGCCATGTTTTACCGCCGGTATCTCTAAACCAGTCATCACATCATCATCCCCACTACAAATATTGGACACATCCTCTACCTTTGGCTCAACTACATCCATAAAACATAAACCATGAACATCCTTAGGGTCTTTCTTGAAGTAAAAAATGTTTAACTCCATTAAATCCCCATCGAACTCCATAGTCAAAGAACCGTTGGAAACATCCAACTTAGTATGAACCGTAGACATGAATGGCCTCCCCAACAGAATGGGAGCCTTAGGATTCGTATCCATCTCCAAAACATAAAAATCTGCAGGAAAAATGAACTTACCAACCCAGACCAAAACATCCTCAACTTTCCCCTTAGGGTATGCATTAGATTTATCCGCCAACTGAATCACCACCCTAGTATCTTGTAAAGGTCCCAACTTGAGCTTTTTAAACAATAGCATGACATTGATTGAAGCACCCAAGTCAAGCATGGCTATATGCTCAGAATCATCACCCAAAGACACATGAATCACAAACATACCCGGATGACTACACTTCTTCGGCATCTTTTTATGATAGACTGCAGACACAGTCACTTTCACCTTCACCTTTTTCTGACTTCTCGCCTTCTGATCCCTCTTCAAAGTACATAACTCCTTCAAGAATTTAGCGTATCTCGAGACAGTCTACAATAAGTCTAAAAATAGGATGTTTACCTCAACCCTTTTGAAAGTGTCAAATATAGCCTTTTCAGGCTCCGGTTTACGGTGCTCTCTCAGGGCCTCAGGAAATGGAACATTCAGCTCAAAAACTGTGGGCTCTGGTGTAGCTTTTTTCTCCTCCTCTGGGGTCTTCTCCTCAGGCACAACCTGCTCAACCTCAATCACTGGCTCCTCCGGTACAGCTTCCTTCCCAATCTCTTTACCACTATGCAAAGTCATGGCACATGCACTCTGTTTAGGGTTCGGTTCTATTCTAGACTGTACCTTCTCTGCCTCTCTAGCCTCTAATCTCCCAACTGCATCTGCTATCTGAACAATCTATCTCTCAAGATTACCAATACTCGCATCGGTCTTCTGTTGATACTGCTAGAAATTGCTATTCATCATGCTCACCGACTGCGCTAAGGAGTGAATCATATCATCCATCGACTGTCTCGAAGGGTTACTCTGATACTGCTACTTCTGTAGTGATACTGATTAGTGGGATACTGCTGACTCTGTGGTGGACCCATCATTAATTGTCTCATCATCCCCTTAAGGTCCTCAACATCTATCTCAAGCTTATTTGTCACACCACTACTAGAATTCGCAGCACTGACCTGTCTAAAACTCGACCTCCTGCCATGTGTCCGAGTGCTCTTGGCCAACTCATCAATTATCTCGTTAGCCTCCTCAGTGGTCTTGTTCAGAATACTACCCCCGCAGCAAGAATCTACTAAGCGTTTATCCTAAACTGTCAATCCCCCATAGAAATATACTATCATCTGTTCATCATCAAATCCATGATACAGGCAACTCCTGCATAGCTTATGGAACCGGTTATAATACTCATATAAGGTCTCATCTACTCTCTGCTCCATGTTACTGATATCCGGCTTCATGACATTGATCTGATCCGGTAGGAAAAACTCATCTAAGAAAACCTCATTTATCTCCTGCCAAGTAGTAATGTTGTTGGGTGGCAGATGATAATACCACACACTAGCATCATCTTTCAGAGTGAAAGAGAATGCTCTAAGAAGGAGATGCTCAATAGGAAGTGCCGCAGGCTTCATATTCTGACAAATCTGCACAAACTGGGATACATGTTGATTTGGGTTTTCACCAGGCATACTGTAGACACCCTGCCTTGGACCTCTCATGTCCCGATTGCATACATAGTATTTTTATTTAACTTGTTTTTGTTAATTTCGGTTACTTCGGTTAAGTTCCTAACTGATTCCGTTAGTTTTGGACTAAACTGCATAACAGAGTTAATTTTTAGAGTCATTCTGTCATTTTTGCCCGCGGGCGCATCCGGCACTGCTAGTAGGCTGTGCGGGCCTCTCGAGACCAAAGCAGGACTCGCGTGCTTCCCACTTTGACTGTTACGGATTGCAGCCTTTTCCCTCCATTTTTAGAGTCAAAAACAACCTTTTCATCACATGTTTTATTCTAGCATTAAACCCATTTTATTTTGTAACTCCCAATCCTTTAATCTAGCCATTCTCCATAAAACAAAATATTTTATTTCATTCTTATTTGATTTTCTATTTATTATTTTATTTTCTTTATTTTCTTATTGGTTAGAAAAGCTTCTTTCCCTCCTTTCTCCACCTATTTAAACCTTTCATTTCTACCTTAGAAAAGGACCCAAGAACTTTCTCTACACTTACACTATACACAATTCTCCCAAGAATTCTTCCTACAAGATTTCTAGCAACAAAACTCTACCAAAACTCTTCTCAAGTGAAAGTTTGAAGTTCTCCTTTTAAGATAGAAGTTTTATTCTCTTATCTTATTTGTGTCTTTTTAATGTATGTAATCCCCATCAATTGAGACATAACTAAATGATCACTTTACTACATTAAATTTAGTTAAGGTTATCTCCCTACATTTCAATCTCTAGTTTAATTTACCATTCTTCTCTTAATGTAATCTTTAGCATGAATTAATCAATAAAACAATTCCCTTTTATTTCCCCTTTCTTTTCATTGTAATTGTTAGCATTTTTATATTAATATTATTTGAAGGACTTTTTAGCAATAGAACACCAATAGTAGCAAGACCCGCGTAAGCGGGGCGTAGTGGGTGTTTAAGTACTTCCCGCTCTGTCACCTAACCCCCGAACCCTTCTCTCCTGAATCTTTGGTTTCGTAACATAAATTAGGCTATTTCTAGGTTTTTCTTATGTTCCTTTAAAAACATAGGTGGCGACTCTAAACAATTAAAACACAAATAGACATCCTAGGATAATTCACCGCTCTAGCCAAGTTGTGGTATTCCCGGGTTATCTACACATACCCATGAAGTGCGGTAATTGACTCAAAAAACCCGGCTTCAACTGAAATGTAACCCCAGTAGGCAGATCAGGGAATTTAATTGCATGAGGTTGCTCACTCCAGTTCGGGGGCTGCCTTAATTTCTGGTCTGCCATTTTTTCAGTTGACACAATTGCTATGGATTTCCTGCTTTGTTGTTGTCTCTTCCTAAAAGTTCTTTTGATTTCTGGGTCAAGACTTGCAAGCAATTCGTCAGTAGAACGGGTGTGGACCATACGAGGTACCACACTAAAAACAAATAATAAATAACAAAATTAAAATTAACTAAAAAGAAAACTAACTAACTAAACTAACTAAAACAAATAAAAAGAAAAAGAACAAGAAATAAAATAAGAACGTAAACAAATAAACACCGTTCCCCGGCAACGGCGCCAAAATTTTATAGGCTTAATCGCACACCTACAAATTAAACCTGGACTAGGTTCTAAAAATATGTAGCTAAGGAAAGTCCAGAATCGATCCACGAAGAACGGTTATTTACTTACGTAATTGTCACTTGACAAGATTGAGAGAAAAGTTTAATTATTAAATCCTAAAACAAGAATTGAAACTAATTATGAGCAAAAACAATAATTAAAAAGCACTTCAGATTTGATTCCATCCCCAACTCATTATTCAATTATCATTGATATCTCTTTTCACTTTTTACCCTATTCACTTGATCACGAGATCAATTTCAATTCATGTTTCTTCTTTCAGAATAGTTAATAGCAGTGGCACACTCACTAGAAACCTTATTAATAATTCAATCTAACTGGCACGGTCTAGATCTCAAAATTAATTGATTCAAGATTTAAAAAACTAAGATCAAGAATACTTTCTATGATTATTTCACACAGATAATCATCTAATTTTACCCACTTCACAATTTGTCATGGCACATGCATAAACTATGAAGATGCTACTTATGAATTTCTACACTGGCACAGTCATAGAAAATTCTAGCAAAGATAAATTAACCAGAGCAATTAGATTGATCAAGTCTAAAAACCCTAACAATAAATCTAGATTAAACACAAGTAAAATTATGAACAGAGATAAAATTATGAAAAGAAAAATACCTCAAATTGATAAAAATGGGTTCAAGAAATCAAACCCAAAGCTTGGATTTTAGTTCCTCATCCAAAGCTTTGAAATCTCCATGAACAAAGAATAAAAACCTAGATCTAAAATTATGTTGAAGTCTAGCATCTAAAACAATAAAAGAATCTCTTTTAAATACCTAGAATAGTCCTAAACTAATAAGGAAATAAACAAAATAAGGAAAATAGGGTCAAAAAGCCAGCCACATGCGCCATGACGCGCTTATCACTCTCTCTCGCCAGTTCCACGCGCCATCCCACGCGCCAGGTATCGTTGAAATCGCACCTGGTAGGTGCGCTTTGTCTTGCCGCGTCATGACTCGTGTTGAATTGCACGAGTCGTTAACTCGTGATTGTAAGATACGCACGGGAAAAACGAATAAGTTCCCTCGAGAATTAAACACGGTACTTTAACGGAAAATGGAGTCGCCACGTTAGTTTAACTTTAAACCCAAACTTAACGAAAAATTGTTAGAGACAAAGGATTCGGAGGTCAGGTTACGCTTTGGGAAGAAATTAACCGGTAGTTCACCCAAAGTGCCTCGAAAAAAACCGAGTCTCCCTAAGTTTGTTAACAAAAATTGTGCAAGTGTGTGTGTGTTAGGGATGGCCAAAACCGGTTCCGGGCCCGATTCCGGTTCGGTAAAAGGGTGACCCTGAACCGGCCCGCGCTTACCCCGGTTCCAGTTCTGGTTTGGCACAATCCGTTTCCGGTATGGTTCCGGTCCCCCCCCTTTAAAATTATTGAAAAACAAGGGATTTTCGATCCGGTTCCGGTCCGGTTCGGCATATATGTGACCCTGAACCGGCCCGGATGCCTTGTGGTTCCGGTTCGTCCGGTTCTAGTTTCCTCCCCGGTTTGCTCCGGTTCCGGGCTTTTCCGGTCCGGTTCCGATCCGGTTTTCCGGTTCCGGTCCGGTTTGGCCATCCCTAGTGTGTGTGTGTTCTTGAAAATGGGAGAAACTGACTTTTAACAATATCAGTTAGAAACTTAACAAAAAAGGCTTGTTTTGTAAACAGTTTGACAGAAAAGGGGAAAGACTGAAAATTCACCCCTCCGGCCAAACGAGCCGTACGGCTGGGAAGGCCATCCCTGGGGTTTTTACAGATTGTCAAGAAATCGGTCCAGTTTCAGGCAGAAACAGAGCATTCTGCTGAAACTGAATAGTTTTATATCTTTCCAGTTTATTTATTCACATAAAGCTTGAATTAAATCATCCTTATGCTCTTAATCACTAATTAAACACCAAAACACAAGGTTTCGGGTGTGATCAAGGCAATAATTGGGGAAAAATTAAGAAAGGTGATGAACATGGCATTTGAGCCAAAATCATCATTTGGATGGTTAAAGATGGAAACTTTAACATCCAAATGGATGATTCTTCCAATGAAAGGCCTTAGGACATCAAAAAATCAACCTTTTGATGGATAAAGATTGAGTCTTTACCATCCAAAGGGACATTATTGGAGTTAGATCAATGTTTGAATGATAAAGATTGAAACTTTATCATCCAAACTTGATCATTTCACCATAAAATCAACTTAAAAGTAAAGACATGAAATTTAACTTGCATAAATGTAAAGACATAATATAAATTGCATAAAAGTAAAGACATAATATAAAGAGCATTAATGTAAAGACATAATGTAAAGTGCATTAATGTGAAGACATAATGTAAAGAGACATTAAATGATAACAAGCCTTGATCATCTTAGGTTTGAACCCTTGATCATGCATAGAACATGAGGGTACCATTATTTCATATCAAGAACTTGGTTCAAATTCATAATATGTGCAAGAATAATAAAGACATAATGTAAATAAGGCAAAATAAAATAGATTATGAGATGAAGAGAAGATGGGGAGAAGGAGGCCTCACCAATTTTGGTTCTAAGCTTATCTTCTTTCTCTCTTTTCACTCAAGAATGTGTTTGTATCCCTAATATGCTCTCATTTTGGCAGAGATTACACACACAAATGATTTCCCCCCCCCCTCTGAAATGATCAGCAAGGGTCTCAATTTATAAGGACTGAGGGTACCCATAGTAGCCGTATGGCTAGGTCTCTCCTGCGTCCAAACCATCCGTACGGCTCCGCCTGGCGAGCTTCTAGATTTTTCCAATTTTAATTCCAGAATAGTCCTGGAGTTTTGGGTTTATCTTAGTGAGGTCCCAGCCTATCATTTTATCCCTGAGTGGTGCTAAAAGTTCCTCTAAAGTTGGTTAATTTCAGATTGGGGGTACTTACAGAGCCCCTCGGCAACGTTGCTTTAGAAAAGTGGGGTTGTCGATAAAAAAAGCATCCCAATCTGATGGGAGGACGGCTTGACCGATTTGGTTGCGTGGCTGGACCTAGGGGTATAGGATTCCTACGTATCCCGTTTACGGGGAATCAAGCCTAACGTAGTTCGAAAAGGGTGAAAAACTTTAAGGCTACTCAAACCTAAGGGCTAGGTGGATATCTATCATCCTCTCCTAAAGGAACGGGCATGACTCTCAGCAATTCAGAGGTGGGATATGGTCAACTTGGCTCTATAGAGAGGGTTGACTTAAAGGAACGGGCATGACTCTCAGGGGTCAGAAGCAAGATATGGTCAACTTGGCTCTATGGAGAGGGTTGACTAAAAGGAACGGGCATGACTCTCGGGGGTCAGAGGCAAGATATGGTCAACTTGCGTCTATGGAGAGGGTTGACTAAAAGGAACGGGCATGACTCTCGGGGGTCAGAGGCAAGATATGGTCAACTTGGCTCTATGGAGAGGGTTGACTTAAAAGGAACGGGCATGACTCTCGGGGGTCAGAGGCAAGATATGGTCAACTTAGCTCTATGGAGAGGGTTGACTTAAAAGGAACGGGCATGACTCTCGGGGGGTCAGAGGCAAGATATGGTCAACTTGGCTCTATAGAGAGGGTTGACTAAAAAGAACGGGCATGACTCTCGGGGGTCAGAGGCAAGATATGGTCAACTTGGCTCTATGGAGAGGGTTGACTAAAAGGAACGACCATGACTCTCGGGGGTCAGAGGCAAGATATGGTCAACTTGGCTCTATGGAGAGGGTTAACTAAAAGGAACGGGCATGACTCTCGGGGGTCAGAGGCAAGATATGGTCAACTTGGCTCTATTGAGAGGGTTGACTAAGAGGAACTGGCATGACTCTCGGCGGGTCAGAGGCAGGACTAGGTCAACTTGGCTTTATGGAGAGGGTTGACTAAAAGGAACGGGCATGACTCTCGGTGGGTCAGAGGCGGGACTAGGTCAACTTGGCTCTATGGAGAGGGTTGACTAAAAGGAACGGGCATTACTCTCGGCGGTTCAGAGGTGGGACTAGGTCAACTTGGCTCTATGGAGAGGGTTGACTAAGAGGAACGGGCATGACTCTCGGCGGGTCAGAGGCGGGACTTGGTAAACTTGGCTCTATGGAGCGGGTCGACTAAAAGGAATGGTCTTACGTCATTTTGGACTGCCGGGACAAAGTTTTCTTAACCTAAAATGACCACTCTGGGGGACAAAGGTTTTCTTAACCTAAAATGACCTCTCTGGGGACAAAGGTTTCTTAACCTAAAATGACCTCTCTGGGTCAAGGCTTGGGTCAACTCCATCTTTGGGGAGTTTGATGGAAAAATTGGTCTTACGTCCCACTAAGGACGGCCGGGGACAAGGGCTTTAACCTAGAATGACCTCTCTGGGTCAAGGCTTGGGTCAACTCCATCTTTGGGAATTTGACGGGAAAACTGGTCTTACGTCCCACTAAGGACGGCCGGGGACAAAGGCTTTAACCTAAAATGACCTCTCTGGGTCAAGGCTTAGCTTTGGTCAACTCCATCTTTGGGGAGTTTGACGGGAAAACTGGTCTTACGTTCCACTAAGGACGGCCGGGGACAAAGGCTTTAACCTAAAATGACCTCTCTGGGTCAAGGCTTAGCTTTGGTCAACTCCATCTTTGGGGAGTTTGACGGGAAAACTGGTCTTACGTCCCACTAAGGACGGCCGGGGACAAAGGCTTTAACCTAAAATGACCACTCTGTGTCAAGGCTTAGCTTGGGTTAACTCCACCTTTGGAGAGTTTGACGGGAAAACTGGTCTTACGTTCCACTAAGGACGGCCGGGAGAAAGGTTTTCTTAACCTAAAATGACCGGGATGGTTGACACACTTTCTTGATACCGAGAGAGAGCCTAGGGGTGACCTTCAAGACTCATTGTGGGCGAAAAAGTCCAAAACTTTGGAAAATCATTTTAAGAGGAGATCAAAAGCGTTTCGCTTGAAACATGGTCTTTGATAAATGATGCCAAAAGGACAAATTTGGAAATGCTTATTTCTAAAGGCAAATCTTTTAATGAAGCATGTTAGTCAAATTTTTTATTTTAACTTAACCGTGAGGTTTGTTATGCATAAAGTCCTTTGGACTTTGTCCATTCGTCGAAAGTGGTAGGAAATCCATTTGCCGCCGATATAGGGACAGCCCCAATGTCTTCTTTGTCGCTGATGTTAGGGTAGCCCCATGTCCTTGTTGTCATTGATGTCGGGGTAGCCCCATGTCCTTGTTGTCGTTGATGTCGGGGTAGCCCCATGTCCTTGTTGTCATTGATGTCTGGTAGCCCCATGTCCTTGTTGTCGTTGATGTCGGGGTATCCCCATGTCCTTGTTTTCATTGATGTCGGGGTAGCCCCATTGTCGTCCTTTGACCTTTGGTGTTAATGTGGACTCGTTGTCATCTTTCGATCTTTGATGATGTTAGGAACCCATCCCTTTTTTCATGATGCACCCTTTCTTTTGCCTAGGTCGCCCTTGCGGGTTTTCAACCTAACTGGTATCTCTTTTTGCGTCTTTTATGGCACGCCCTATTTTTTGCCTAGGCTGCCCTTATGGATTTTCAACCTAGCGGGCTACTTTTTCTGTGCCTTTCTCCTTTTTTCTTTTTTTTATGAGTGATCCAGCCGACTCGATAGAACGGGGACTTAAGGTATTTTTCTTGGAAGAAACATGCAAGGGCATTTTATTTGGGAGAGAGTCCATTTATGTTTGTGAGCTCTTTGAGCAATGTATCATGAAATGGGAGGAAGCCCTTGCTTGACAGAACATAAGTGTTTAGCTCTTTCCTAAGATGTAGAGGAGAAGACTTGTCGAGACATTTGAAATTTGCCTTAGTTAATATCATCAAAATGATTGCTTGAGTGGACCATGTTTATTATTAAGTCAAGATTTTAACAAGCAATTAGCCTTAACATGTATAAATGTTGTGATCAATTGAGATTAAGATTCGATCAATGGTAAGATCGGGAGAAGAAGGTGTGTCTGGGAAATCGGTCATTGATGGGACCGAGGGAAGAGAACTTGGTCATTTTGAGAGGACCATGATTTGATGGTTTTATTTCATGTTGTGACCGGACCCGAAGGTTGCCTACGTTCCCCTCAGTTTGAGGAGCTCGGGTCGACGTAGTTTGGCCATGGTGAATCGTCTTTTGTCGAAGTTGGTGTCCTTTTGAAGGATGTTGTTGCTTTGCTGATGTAGATCGCTTTGCTTTGCGGTGAACTCCTCGGGATGTTCTTTGAGGTGGTCATTTGCAGTGAACTTGGTGAGCTTTTGAGGCAGACTTCCTCTTCGCATATATTCATTTCATTTCCTTCTTTTCATTATGTATTTCTTATCTCTCTTCTCATCTTTCTTTCTTTTTTTTTTATTTTTTTTAGAGAGGGTAAACATTAGCCCCAACTTGCTATCTGTTAGTGCAGACAGAGGTGTTACCTCAGATGTTGCCACTGACAATCAAGTGTTGTTTGACGGAAATTATATTATAGTTTGACATTTCTTTCTAATATTAATTTTATACTAATGTCCTAATATTATTGTCTAGATGTCTGTGTTGTTGGTCCATATTTCAGGATATAATAAGGTGGATTTTTGGAGCTAATTACATGGAGAATGGATTAAAGAAGAATTATTCATAAATGGTGATTTATGGATAACTTTCACCATCTTTAACATGTGGGTAAATGATAAAAACATGGGAAGACCTATTCTAAGAGTTTTTTGCTGATTAAAATGAAGAGTACAAGGCGTTGGAAGCTTGGAGTACAACAAGGTGATGCATAGACTTGGGCATGAAGTTTTCGGTTGAGAAAATCAAGGAATGAAGACCATGTCTTGCACAAATTGTGGAGAGAAAGCTCACACATTCTCCCCACTCTCTCACACGTGAATAGAAGCCCCAAGGTTGTTTATTTGAGTAGCCCTCAAGTCTTTGATGGCTATAAATAGTGTTAGGATGAACACTTTGTAACCAAGCCAAATTTTACACACATCCAAAGCACAAAGAGCAAAGTACTTCTTGGTTCGTTAGGTCCTCTCTCCCATACACTCTTTTAACACTCAAATACTTCGGGTTTGAGTGTGTTTTAGATAGGATAGGATCATCGTACTTTGTTTCTATTTTTGGTTCCATAGATCATATATTGTATTAGCTATAGGGAACCTTTTGACTTTGTAATTGGTACTCATATTGATTATAAGGTTTTTGCCATTTAGGCATCTCAAGTTATATTTATATAACTTGAGAAAAATAATTCTTGTGCTTTTGTCCGCTGCAAAACTCTTTTACAAATTTATTTTTACTCGGGTGTGTGTATTTTGTCCGTGTGTGTTATCTGAAGTGTTACCTAGCACTTGAGGTAACACTTGTTCTCAGAAAGTCATTGACTAACAATTTCAATTGGTATCAGAGCCCGGTCTCTTGATGTTACTAAGTGGTTCGGTCCTTTGTCATGGCTTTCGATCTCCAGGAGGAAGAACCAGACCAAACAATCATGTTTGTCACACTAAGTGACACGGATACTGAACATGTTACCTTAGCTGTTGTCCAGCTTGAGATAGCACCTGAGACCACATCTGTCAGGTATAACAATTTCAGTTCATATAATGATGTTTGTTTCGTGGTTTCCACTAACCTTGATGCAGGAATGTCTCAAGAGGACGAGCTGAGCAAAGATGAACTCGTTGCTGGGGTAAAAAACCTTTATGAGGAGTTTCTCAAGGAATGGAAGAAAGAGAACAAAATGGTTAAAACTTTAACCAAGATGAACGATGGACTCAAGGCCTACTTGACTCGCTTGGAAGTTCAAGCATCCAAAGGGATACCGAGCTAGAAAAAGTCAAGGCCAAATTGACTTTAGCCGAAACCACCTTGAAGAAAATCAACACTGGATCATCCAAACTGGATGAGATTTTCAATTTGAGTAAGCCTCTGAAAGCAAGTATTGGTTTCCGAGAATCATAGATAAAATTATTTCTTCTTTGAGTTGTGATGAACATGAAATATGTTTTGTAAAAGAACGTGCTTTTGATCAAAATTCTTTCTCTAATGACTCTTCTGACAAAAGAAAAGTGTGTCAATACTGTCACACCTCTAGACATTTTAAAAATAAGTGTAATACTCTTTCAAAAAAACAGTCCAATTATTCTGTGTTACCTGAAGTGTTACCCAGCACTCCAGATAGCACATTCTGTCAGAAGGTCAAAAACATAAAAAAGAAGACATGGAAACCTAAGTCTAAATTGAGATGTGATGTTGTTTACACTGCTCTAAGGACAAATATTGAAGGATCATGGTACCTTGATAGTGGATGTTCACGTCACATGATGGGAACAAAGTTGTTTTTGAAAGACTATGAATCTTTTAAAAGAGGTAGTGTAACTTATGGTGGTGAAAGTAAAAGCAATATAATAGGAAAAGGGACACTAAATGTGACGGATTTTCCTGCCTTAAAGAATGTCTTACATGTAGATGGCCTTGTTGCTAATTTAATTAGTATTACCCTACTTTGTGATGACAATTTAAAGGTAAAATTCAACAAAAATACTTGTGAAGTCTTTGATTGTACTAACAATTGTGTGATGACAGGAATTAGATCAAGTGACAATTGTTATCTTGTTGAAGACAAACAGGTGTACCATTTGGCAAAAATAGATGTCACTACATTGTGGCATCAAAAGTTTGGACATGCTAATTATCGAAACTTGAAGAACATTTTCAAGTTTGAGGCTGTCAAAGGAGTCCCTAAACTGAATCTTAATAACAAAATGGTTTGTGGAGACTGCCTTAAAAATGAGGAGACCCGTGTTACCCAGTGTGCTGCCCAACACCAAGAGTAACACTTTGGGACAACACATTGTTTTCAGCTTTTGCACATGGACTTGATGGGTCCAATCGAGGTAGAAAGCCTGGGAGGTAAGAGGTATATTTTTGTTATAGTTGATGATTTCTCTAGGTTTTCATGGGTATATCTTTTCGTATAAATTATCGAGACATGGTAAACCATTCATGTTTTCTTTCTAAGCTTGATTCTAAAAATATTTTTTTGAAAGATGAATATTTAATTCAAGTTTTTAACCATAAGAGATTTTTTAACTTGAAGAAGACTCTTGTTCCATGTCTTGTTTAAACCTCTTGGATCATCTTTGTTATTGTATAATATTTTACTTTTTATTTAAAAAAAAAAACTTTATTTTTTATGTTTCTGTTTTCAATCTGTCAATGGGTAGTCTTTTCTATCCATTGATGGTAGCACATACTGACCTTTTTGCTATGGTAGGATAACACTCAAGGTAACATCTTTGATAAAACTCTCTTTGTACTCAAAAGTGACAAAGTCACTAACTTTTTGATAAAATCAGAGGCATAAAGGCTAAAAAGCTCAGATAATATTTCCTTAGTAGCTCGGGGCACGGCGTTCGCTGCGATGATACACTCTTGCCAAAGGGGGATGTTATCTTGTGACTTGTACTAAGTATTAGGAACATGGAGCTCGCAGCTACAGTGTATCCTACTTGAAAGGTACAAATCACCTAAGCATATTTACACTTTATAAGGACTCGGGGCACGGAGCTCGCTACTACGATGCTTCCTTGTAGATAAAGAAGTGTTAATATGTTTAAAAAATGCTTAAATTAAAAACAAGCTTGTTATGTTTGAAATACTTGAAAATAAAGAAAAAGCTTGTTAAGCCTCAATTGCTTATTAAAGAAGCATATCTCTGCCTCAAGTGTTTTAAAAATGAGGCTTGCCTTAAAATGTCTTGTTTTAAATTTATTAAGGGATGTTTATCAAGAATGATATCTTAAGTGTTACCATCGTTTCCATTAACACATTAGTGTGTGCTACATTAGTTTTTTTATTCTTTTATTTTTGAATTTGTTTATTAAATTTTCAAAGTTTGAAAGTCTTTTTATTATTCAAAGAGTTTACAATATTGAAAAAGTTTTAAACAAATCCTTTTTATTTGAGGTAAAATGTTCTAGTAACTAAATACCTAAAATCATGGAGTCTATCTTCCTGTTTTGACATTTTGGTGTCAGAACAGGAAGTATGCTAATCTGAGAACAGAGAGTTGAAACAAAAAATGGAAAGAACCTCTTCCACTCAGGGTAAAAATAAGATATTTACATTCTCATCTTCCTTTGTTTGTCTAGAACAAAGTACCTTTTGAGGTCTAAAACCAAAAAACCACGTTTGCTATGCATAAACAAAGCAACAAGACAGAAAGATGCAGATGGACAGTCTGCTGAACATTTGCAAAGGGGATGAAAACACCCATGAAAACTCACTCAAACGAGATGGTATGGACATGAACCTTTGGACATACATAGATATACATACGAACAACACAACACAATAGCCATTTGAGCATTTAATCATGGTATATCATCATTTAGAGAGAAGAACAACAAGAGTATCAACATTACATCTTTTGAACATCAAATGGGGGTCTAGCCTAACAAGTGGCTAGACCCTTTTCCAAATCACATAAGGACCTACATTTTACATGGATGAAATTTACAAGAACAAAATATTACCTAGATGTGCTTCCTTTGCTTCCAAGGGAAGATTTTTTTGTTGCTTTTCTTAAGGTGTTTGCCTTAGATTGAGAGAGTGTTTGAGTGGGTTGTTTGCTTTGCTTTGTGTGGTGTTTAGGATGGGATTATGGTGGTGATATGGTGGTGTTTAGGTGGTTTATGGAATGAGGTTTGAGATCTCTTTTTGTTGCTTAGAGAGAGCAAGAGTTTGGTGTGTATCATCTATGATAAAATGGATGAGGGAGGTGAGTATATGGAGGAGGGAGGTGGGAAATGACCTTAGGCCACCCTTGCTAGGCTTAGGAATCAGTTTAGGGGGTGGCTACCCGCCTCAAATGCAGCTGGGATGGATTGATGTTGAGTTTGAAAGGCCAAGTTGTTGAAGAACAAACTGCTGTCTGAACCTCCCAAACCAGCCGTACGGCTCATGCCTCCGTCCCTTCTTCCCAAAGTGCCACTTGTCGCATTCTGATTGGCTCCTTCCTTATTAATTTGGCCAGTCAAATTGGGCCACTTGTCTGACTCTTTTAGGCGTGAATGAACACAATTTTTGCTCCGGTATTGGTTCCGCAACAGTCCGAGTGTGCGCAAAATGGTGTCCCGGTTGTCCGCGGTCCCAACATGAAAGTTAATTGAAATAATCTTGTGGTCACGTACGTCTATCTGGAAAATGTTAATGAGCAAGGGATGACAATTATTCATTTTTAAGTGCACATAATGGATAATAACAAGCACTTCTAAGGGTGCGGGCCCCACTTTCGGGTCCCGTCACTCAAAAAATTGAAGTACATGCCTGTTCACTCGTTTTTTCGCTCTGATCATGAATTTAAAGTCCGTTAATCCATTCGATGCACCGATAAGGCTTACGGAACTCCCGCATAGCCAAATCGAGGGCTTAGGTCAATTTTAGGGTTTAGACTAATAAAAGGGGTTTGATAAGGGGTGCGAGATCGGGGTATCAACAGAGCCCCTCGTCGAATATCCTTGTAATGTAAAGGGGATTCTACGATTCACTAAGAGACAAACGATCTCGTCTAGGGTGTAACGGCTGGGTCCAAAGTAGGACTTCCTACGTATCTCTTTCGAGAATCAAGCCTCCGTAGTTCTAACTCAAACAAGCAATCAAACATAGACAAACAATGGTCGGTACCGGATTCCCAGTTTACCTACGTATCTCTTTCGAGAATCAGACCAATCGTAGTTCAGGTTTATTGAAATTTAAAATGCAGGGGGTTGCATTGAGATGCGTTGTCTCTTTACTGGGGAGGAAATTGACATGAGAAAACATTTATGAGAACGGGCGACTGAGTTCACCGGGGTGAACTGCCTACGTATCCCTCCATGGGAATCAAGTTGAGTCGTAGTTCTGACTCGAACCAACTCAATCAATCAAGAGAAGGCTTACGATCAACATTACTCGAGGATTGACGCAAGGTGCAATCCGAGTTGAGGTACATCTCAAAATCAGGAGACTACTAGGGGATATAATAACGACTCATCGAGGTTCGGACGCTTCGCGCCACTCAGAAAAACCAACTCACTCAAAGGTCGAGCGCTTCGTGCTAAATCAAAAAAGGGGGGTACAACTCAACATCAAGAGAAGACCAAATAACAGATGATAATTCATAAAACATTCAATCAAAGGATACGCTGCTTCCCGAGCTATGTCCAGACCCCTCGGCTTTTGAGTTGTCGTGTGATGAGATTTTTGTGCTTTATTAAGCAGTGAACCATCGCTTCGCGTGATCCATTGACACTATTTCAGTTTTGACTGAAGTCTCTCGCGCCTCGGGGAGATGACAAAATCGACTTTGTGTGCCGTGACCTGCAAGTTAGCTTTACATGCAGTGGCGGATATGATTCGCATACATAAAATTTGGACCACATCTGATCGAGCACAAGCTTTCTTTCACTTTGAAATCGGGGTGTTAATCTTTTGTTTTAACTCACTTATTAAATGACACCGACTCGTGATTAATGACCAACAATGAACCAAACTCGGATTAGAGAGGGTTGCAGATTGATGAAACCAAGGGGGGCTTATCCACCTAAGGAAACATGGAGAAGATAAAATTCTGGCTGGGTCAGAGGTCAGCAGCCGTACGGCTATTAAGGGGGGTGAGGTTTCTGATCAGTTTCTAGAAATTTCTTAGAATTCGTGCCTTATCCAGGCATGGGGGAGGTGCGCACTTCGAGGGAGGCATGCTGGAACCCCATCTCCGAGCTACTATAAAAGAGGAGGGGGATTTTCATTGTTTTTTCATCCCAAACACCTTCTCCTTCTTTCTTTCCTTGCAATCCCGACCTTTCTTCCCTTTTCAAATGGCTCATCTCGGCCCAACCATGTTTAGCATCAAAGAATACCACGAGGGACTCAACCGTTGGGTGAGTTCCTACTCAGAGAGTGCGCGAGCGGCGCTAGAAGAGACCTTTCATTTAAAACTCCTTTTTGCATTAAGGAGGCTTCCTATCCAATGGGAGATCATCCGTGGTGAGTCCGTCTTCTGGTCGACAGGTACTCACTTATTTAATTTTACCCAAGATGAGTTGTGTCCTACCTTTGAGGAATTCTGCGCCATTACGAGAAACCCAACTCGTGGTAGGGCTATGGTGCCCACTTCTCGCAAGACCCCTGTCCAGTGGCTCGCTGAGGTCTTCGATTTTGATATCGGATTTTCGAGGAGGCTCCTTCACATGACCCACTTTGATATCACTTGCTTCCACGGACTCTATGGTGAGGCTGTCCCTCATAACCCGGAGTATTCTGACCGTAGGGATTTTTGCCTTAGTCATGTGCCTCTTTGCCGAACTGTTCTTTGTCTCTTATGACGGTTTCATTGATTCGAGAATGGTGGATATTGTTGATTCCTGCAAAGGTGGTGCCAGTAACGTGATGACTGTCCTTTTGGCAGAAACCTTGCACGGGCTGGATGGTTACTATCCCAGGGGTGACGCTTTCACATCGGGAAGCCCCATTTTGCTGCAGATATGGCTCCAGGAGCATCTCAGAATCATTCGCCCGGTGTATGATCCAGACTATACCCCTTCCATGCTTCCGAGGCGAGGTTTAAACAGGCAGAACTGCACTACTGTCAAAGAGTGGGTTGGACACTTTTGGCGGATTAGGTCGGCAGACATCCTGTGGGTGCCTCCGCATTGGAACCCGAGCAGGTACATTATCACGAGTGCGGGCCACTCTTTCGTTTGGTTAGATGGGCTTCGATCTACCACCTTTTATCTAGGCCAATGGATTTCCAGCCAATTTGGACAAGTCCAAGAGGTTCCCTTTTCTGACCACCCTATCCCGGCCAATTTGCCCGTGGATGCCAATATTTGCGAATTTTTGAAAGAGCTTTGGTATAGGAACGGTGCGCACATCGGCAGAGGCAGACGCCGGAGCGAAGGGGACACGTTCTATGAACCCTCTTTGGCGTATCTTGAATGGCTGGGTCTTCAGACTGTTGAAGACAATGCTACCATTACAGCTTTGGTCTCGGAGCTCTTAGGTCCAGAGATTCTGTCTGGGGATTACTTTTCTCAGATAATGGGTCCTACAGTCTTCCAAAATCAGATAGGCGGGAATTAATCACGCAATGGCCATCGGTCGGGACGTCGTAGGACTGGTCGAGACTTAGCTTCAAGGATTACCATGCCCGATGCAACCGGCTCTGGGAACCAACGGGGAGAGAGCTCTTCAGGCCTTTTCCAGAATGTGTTCAACCGCCTCGGTTAATGAGTGGAATTTCATTTATTTCTGCATAATCCTTGGTTACCACGCCAAGATGTTTTTTTTTATTTCAAAGTTGTGATGTTTGTTTTTCCTTTTCAAATGTAATGTTTGCAAGTTCAACGTGGGGAATAAAGTTTTTATTATTAATGACCGGACCCGAAGGTTGCCTACGTTCCTCTTTAGAGGCTCAGGTCAGCGTAGTTCGACACAGTTACTTGAATTTCTTGCGCGCCTCCTGATTTTTACCTAGAACTGCCTTTCGGGTTTTCACCTCTAGTGGGGCTGTTTTTTGCGCTTTTTTTTTTTTTAGACTCGATAGGAATCACCAAACTCTGCGCCTTTCTACTTCTACGCATAATACTTCTTCAATTTTCTGAGATTGCAGGGCTGAACGAGGTCTTCTCCAAATTCGGTTTGCAGAAACACGGCTCCTCCGGATTGTATCTTCTTAACAATGTAGGGGCCCAACCATGGAGACTTCCATTTCCCTCGAGGTTCGGCAAAGCTTGGTGGCTTTTCTCGCAGCACAAGATCTCCCACTTTGACATCACAGTCTTTGACCTTCTTATTAAATGCCCTGGCGATTCTGTGTTGATACGTGCGGTTGTGCTCCAAAGCCAGCAATCGCTTTTCATCGAGCAATACTAACTCTTCATGGAGACTTTGTAGTCAATCAATCTCGGACACTTGGTTCTCAAGTAAAACTCTCATGGAGGGGATTTCAAGCTCAATTAGGAGAACCGCCTCCATGCCATATGCAAGTGAATAAGGAGTAGCCCCAGTCGGTGTTCGGACAGATGTGCGGTATCCCCACAAAGCTAAAGGCAACTTCTCGGGCCAATCCTTTCCGGTTATGACCATCTTTCTAATGATGTTCTCAAGGGTTTTGTTCGCCGCTTCTACCGCTCCACTGGCTTGTGGTCGATAGGGGGAGGACTTCTGCCGGATCACACAGAATTCGTCAAGCAATCGGTTGACTTCTCCTTCAAAGTGAGTTCCATTATCTGAGATCATCTCATAAGGGACTCCATATCTGTAGAAAATGTTGGTGCGGATGAACTTGGCTACTTTCTTGGCATTCAAGACTTTGTAAGCGGCGGCCTCAACCCATTTGGTGAAGTAGTCGATAGCTACGAGCACATATTCTTGCCCACTCGAACCCTTCGGTTTGATTTGACCAATAACATCTATTCCCCAAGTGGGGAAAGGCCAAGGAGCGGTTGACTGATAGAGAACGTGTGGCGGCAGATGTTGTAGATTAGCATACCATTGACATTGATCACAAGTTCGCACTTTCATTATACAATCCTTTTCCATTGTAGTCCAGTAATACCCTTGCCTCACTATCTTCTTAGCGAGCATGTGCCCATTCATGTGGGGTCCGCACAGTCCCCCATGGGTCTCTTCCATGATTCTGGTTGCTTCAGACTTGTCTACACAGAGCAAATTTGGTCCGTTATGATATCTTTTGTACAATCGATCTCTGGAGATCACAAATTGGGAGGCCCATCTTCGCATTGTAATTCTTGCCCGTTTGTCTTTTTCTGGAGGGTAGATCCCATCTTTGAGCACATTCCACATGTCTGTGTACCATGGCTCTTCATTTTCCTCATTTTCCAATTTAATGGCCAGGTAGTAGGCTGGGATTGATCTCTTACTAACCACGAATGGCTTTATCATGACATCAGCAGGGAATTCCATGATGGGGGCTAGGGTAGCCAACGCATCTGCGAATCTATTTTGGTCCCTCGGGAGGTAATGAAATGAGATATTCAAGAAACGTTCTGTGAGCGCTACCAGTCGAATATGATATTGTTGTAGTCTCGAATCTTGGATCCTCCACTTTCCTTCAATCTGATTGGTGATTAGGGCGGAGTCCCCGAACACTTCAATTTCTTTGACCCCTCTGTTTAACGCCTCTTCAAGGCCAGCCATACAAGCTTCATACTCCGCTGTGTTATTCAAACAGTCAAAGTCTAACCGGATAGCAATGGGCGTGTGCGCATCGCTTGGATCAATGAGCGAAATTCCAATTCTGAAATCTCTTTTGTTGGCAGCCCTATCAAAGAAGAGTTGCCACTTGTTTTCTGAACAATCAACAGCGTAGATTCCTTCATCGGAAATTGTGCTTCTGGTTCGGGCTCGAGATCAAGGGCCAAATCTGCAAGTTGGTCCGCTATCACCCTTCCTTTAATGGACTTAGGCGTTGCGTAAGTCATATCAAATTCGCTTAAGAGAAAAGCCCAATTGGCTACTCGATTGGACATGGTTGGCCTTTCGAGGATGTACTTTACTGGATCCATTCGGGATATGATCTGAACGGGCAAGGATTGCAGATAGATCTTTAACCGCTGCGAGACCCAAACCAAACCGGTGCAAGCCTTTTCTAATGCTGAGTAGTTCAATTCACTCCCTTGCAGCTTTCTACTAACAAAATAGATTGCATTTTCAACCCAGGAATCTTCCTTTTCTTGTGCAAGCATTGCTCCTACTGCAGTGTCAGTGACGGTTAGGTACAACCGCAGAGGTTTGTGCGAATGAGGTGGGGCCAAGACCGGTGGGCTTGTCAGGTATTTTTTGACCTTTTCAAAAGCAATCTGGCATTCTTCATCCTAGGATCGATCGGTGTCCTTCTTTAGGAGCTTGAAGAGCGGCTCACACATCATGGTTAGCTGCCGTATGAATCTGCTGATATATTGAATTCTTCCCAAGAAACCTTTCACCTCCTTTTGAGTTTGAGGTCGGGGCATTTCTGTGATGGCCTTTATTTTGTCGGGGTCGATTTCAATCCCTCTTTCTGTTACCAGGAAACCCAAGACCTTACCTCGGATGGTACCGAATGTGCATTTAGCAGGATTCAACTTCATGTGATACTTCCGCAGCCTTTCAAAGAATTTTCTGAGGTCAACCAGATGCTGAGCGTCTTCTTCAACTGAGTGCACAATCATGTCATCCACGTAGATTTCAAGTTCTTTGTGGATCATGTCATGGAAAAGAGTTGTAGCACCTCTTTGATAAGTTGTTCTGGCATTTTTAAGACCGAAAGGCATCACAGTGTAACAGAATGTCCCCCACGGGGTCATGAAGGAGGTTTTCTCTTGATCTTCCACCGCCATTTTAATTTAATTGTAACCCGCCATTCCATCAACAAATGACTTAACTTTGTTCATTGCGACTGAGTCAACCAGAATATCAATATTTGGTAACGGGAAATCATCTTTCGGGCAAGCTTTGTTGAGGTCTCTGAAGTCGACACATATCCGGACTTTCCCGTTTGCTTTCTCGACTGTGACAATATTGGACAACCATTGGGGATATTCCACAACTCGGATGAAACCCACTTGCAGCAACCTCTCGATCTCTTCTTTAACCTGGAGGGCCCACTGCGGCTTGATTCTGTGTAGTTTCTGTTTGACCGGCTTGGCGTCGGGAAATGTGGGAATTCGGTGCTCCACAATTGTTGAATTTAACCCAGGCATATCTTCATACGACCAAGAAAACACATCAACAAATTCTTTGAGCAAACTGATCAACTGTTCCCTGTCAGCCCCTTGCATGCAGCTTCCAATTTTCATTTCTTTGATTTCCCCGTTTAGCCCCAGATTGACAGTGGACAAATCTTCCCCAAAGGCCTCTAACTTTCGTTCCCCACGCTGCTTTACTAACCTGCTTAACTCAATTAAATAATCTTTTTCATCTTGGCTTATGTCTTTTAAAGATTCATGATTAACTTCATTTGCTATTAAATTTTCATTTGTTAAATCATTATTTAAAATATTGGCAACCAATGAGTAAGCGCAAATAGAGGAAATTTCATTCACGACAGAGGGAAGTACAAGCTCGGCGACCGCGTTGAGGTCCTCGACAGTG
The DNA here is from genome assembly GCA_026119855.1 of Campanula takesimana. Taxonomy (NCBI): domain Eukaryota; kingdom Viridiplantae; phylum Streptophyta; class Magnoliopsida; order Asterales; family Campanulaceae; genus Campanula; species Campanula takesimana. The sequence continues at coordinate 665,988 of JAOWBW010000283.1, forward strand.
AGGCCCTCTTCGGGAGTCCCGGAAACAACATCAGAGAGTACAAAGGGTTCAAAAGCCGGTCCATCGGGGCGAACATATCCAAATTGCTTCACGAGCATGTTAACAGTAGCGAGCGGGCCAGTGGTTTTGGACCAGTTATTAAGTGGTGCCACTGCCGGCTTGAGGTGCTTCAACGGGTCATAAGCTTCCGCGGTGCCATCTTCGATCATAACCACAGATCTGTCTTCAAAGCCATACCCTTCAAACAATTCGAAGACATCATCCTCCTCATCGATATTCCACGGAGTAACCGGGCCCGGTTTCTTATAGGAACCGTCCAAATCAAGGCTTTCATCGAACATCAAATACTTCCCATCCCGCGTGAGACTTTTCATCCATGCCACTAGTCGGCTCAAGAGGCATAACATGGCCACATTTTCGCTCTTGCTAATAAAGTATCCCTTCCAAGATTTTTCGTAGGGAGGGAGTGGTGGGAGCTCATAGGTCCTTCCCTTCTTGATGGCATTCTGCCTCTCCCTTTTTTCACGCATAGCTTTGGCAATTTCAGCGGGAGTGGGCTTTTAGCCGAGTCCAAACGGAGGAATGAAAACAGGCACATCGTTTTTGATAGCTTCAATACACCCTTGTTGCTTTTTCCCGAGTCCCAACATAGGTAAGAAATTCATCTTCTTGACCATATTCAAGGCCATCGCGTCACCATACTTGGTCCTCTTTCCCCCAATCAGATCAGTTTCTTTGACATAGTCAATAGCATGGATCCGAGCTTGTGGGATCACTTCAAAACCACTCAAGAAAATGCCGGTATCTTTGTGCTCAATTCCTAAGATCGGGAGGTCGTTGACTTGCGTGTCATCCTGGGCGTGAACTACCACAACATGATTGTCGTGAATGAACTTGATGCATTGATGGTAAGAAGAAGCTACCCCTTTCACTACATGGATCCAAGGGTGTCCCAATAGTAGACTGGACTTGATGTCGATCACTTGAAATTCAATTGGAATAACAAGAGGGCCAATGGTGAGAGTGAGGGAGATAACACCCAAGACACATCGACTGGTGCTATCGTAGGCACGGACCACTTGAGAAGACAGGGCCAAATCAGTTATCTTGATTCCCAAATCTGTGAGAACATGCACGGGGCAAACATTGACCGAAGAGCCATTATCGACCAACACATGAGCTAAGTGCTTACCTCCGACCCCGACTGTGATGTGCAGAGCTTCGATATGATTAAGACCAATTTTCGGTGCATCGAGATCAGTAAAAGTGATAATATTCCCAAAATGAATGTTGCCGACCATGTGGACAAGGTCACTGGGAGACGTCTCAATTGGGATAACAGCTTGAGTGAGAGCTTTAACCAGAGTGTCTCGGTGCTCTTGAGAAGATGAAAGCAAACCCCAAATGGATATATTAGCCTGGGTTTTCTTTAACTGCGTTAAGACCGGGTTCTCGGCGACCTTTTCTTTCTGAGCGGAAGCTCCTTCTTTGTCCTTTCCAAATTCGCTCGCCTCAGGATTTGGAGACTGATAGGCTCTCCCTGAGCGAGTGAGATGATTCACGTTTCCACCAATCCAAGTGGCCTTTTCAAGAGGGGCCTTTCGTTCCTCAACGGCTTTAGCACTAGACAAGATTGAATCCCAAGAGCTCATGTGGCACTCAAAGTCTTCGAAAATAACAAGAGCCACAGTGTAATTCAAAGCTTTCTTTGGGACTATGAAACTAGTCATTGAGTAGTCTTCTTCAAATTCGATCATATGGGTTCCCGGCAAGGGATTAGTCACCACATTCAGTTAGGGTGGTTTCTGAATGAGCCCATCATCAATCATGTCTTGTAGAGTGTGCCTCAAGTTCCAACAATCGTCCGTCGCATGACCAGGTGATACGTGGTATGCACAATACTTGCTCACGTCCCAATTCTTAGGAGGTGGATTAGGCGGGCGGTATCCTTCTATCGGTTTCAATACCCCTTGGGCGACCAATCCTTGGAAAATAGTGGACAAAGGAGCGTTGAACTTATCAAACTGCCTCTCTCTCTGATTTCTACCATTCCTTTATTGATTGTTGATGGAATTCATAGACCCGTCTTGATTATAGCACGGGGGTTCCCTATTGTAGCTGTTCCGGCTAGGTCCCACATTGTTGTTCCCAAAGGGAGCGGGAGTCATGGCAACATTGTTCACAACTGGCGTCGGGGCTTTAGCAGTAGGTCGGAACCTGTAGGAGCTGGGAGAAGGGTCTAGCTTGATCACTCTGGTTCGGACATCTTCGTCAATACGGGAACCCACATCTAGAATAGAGGCAAAATCAGGAAATGGGAGATATTTCATCTTATCCGCATACACTGGCTGAAGATTCTTGAGGAAAATGCGGGTTTGCTCTGCACCGTCGGGCCTTTCCAAAGTCTGAGCGACTTTCTTCCTCCACCTACTTGCAAATTCAGAGAACGATTCCTTCTCACGCTGAGCACACAAATCAAGATCACGGTGGCTCTTCTCCCAGTTGGAGTTATCTTTGTATCGCTTTTGGAATTCATCCACAAGCTTTCCCCAACTATCAACCAAATTGGCATCCACAGCCATGAACCATTGCTTAGCGGCTCCTACCAAATTCAAATGGAAGTTGGAGGCCATAGCACCGACATTAGCCTCACGAGACTGCATTGCATGAGCATAAGATTTCAGGTGGGCCATTGGGCACCCTGTACCATCGAATTTTTCCACATCGGGCATTTTAAATTTAGGGGGCAGAACAGCAAACGGAGATAATTTCAAGGAATCTGCAGAAAATTCTCCTTTATTCATGACTTTTCTCAACATTTCTTTCATTTCATTCATTTCAATCTCAGCTCTAGTAAGAGGTACATATTTGTAGAATGCTTCCATTTGACGGACCAAGTTAGGATCTTGCCCATGGGAAGTTCCTTGATTGTACGGAGAGACACCACTAGCAAACGCACCATAGGCGTTGGGTTGCTGATTCGGATACAGAGTTTGCATATACTGAGTAAAGGCATTATGATTGGGTGGATACTGAGATGGGTTCACCACAAAGTTTGCTTGATTCAGGATGAAGTTGTGATTGAGGCCACTGAAGTCTGGATGAGCCACATGACCACGAGGATGGACACCTTGGTGATGATTATGACCGTTGGTGTTACTACCATTGAGATTCAAGTTCACGGTGGGGATGCCGTTGCCATTTCCATTCACATTAGGATTGCCATTGCCATTGGGGTAGCCATTAGGAGCCCCATTACCATTCTGATTTTCATTCGGATTGCCATTGGGATTTCCGTTGGGGTTGCCATTAGGAGCCCCATTACCATTGTCATTTCCATTCGGATTGCCATTGGGATTTCCGTCAGGGTTGCCATTAGGAGCCCTATTACCATTCTGATTCTGCATCTAAACAAGCGTAGCAAGTAACTCGTCTTGCTGAGTTCTCATCTGACCCAACACATTCTGTTCTAACCATGCTTGAAGACCCGGTGGCGGCACATAGGCCTGATCATTCCCTTCTTCGGCCATTGCAGCAGCTTCTTCGACAATGGGCACTGCCTCGGTAACTCGGATCAACCTCCCCTTGCTGTTTCTAACTCCCCCTCTCCAAGTGGATGCCAGGCTTAGAGTATCTAAAAGGGATGGTGTTTAGGGTTGATTAGAGAGTGGAAAGGATTGAGATTTTCCGAGCTTGTTTCAAAAGAAGTTCAAAAAATCACAAAATCAAACCTAGAATGCCGGATAAGCACTTGCTTTATTTTGACACATTTTCGCATGATATCTTGGAATAGTGGATACCGTCTCCAAAGTATAGGACCAATGTTTTGCACCTGTACTATTGGCCGTCCAAGCCCCTAGCGAAGGGCCTATACTCTTTCGGGGATCCACCATTCGGTTACGGTCTAAGGGAGGGTCTTGACAATTGAAGTCAATCCGAGCATTTCAATGAATTTCCACAATGTAGGTTGTTTATGACCTTTTGGGAAATGCATAGGATTGAGGTGAAATTGCTAGACAAAAACCGGCATAAAGTCTGGGACGTGTCATTTTTTGAAAGACATGGACATCGTGGCTTGGTAACGGGGAAGATTGGCTTACACCCTTCGCAACGACTAATAGGCGCGCTTTGGGGTGAGAATGTATACCGCGGGCCCTATAGGGAAGTCCAATGAGCTCCCTTATACCCTCGGGTTACCTTCTCGGGTTTGTACGGTTCTACGAGGCGTTATTTTCAAAAACGTGCATGTGTGTGAGGTATCTATGAGTTCAAAAATGATGATTTTGAAAGCAAGTAAAGAAAACAAGAAAAAAAATCCTTTTCTTTTCCTTTTTTATTTTACCACTTTCTTTTTTCTTTTTTAAGGGAATCACCCACCACGCATGCATATATATACAAATAAGAGGGTGAAGGAAAAAGAATGTCCCTACAAAACAACGGTTAGGGCATAAATATATATACAACCCAAGCAAGGCAAGTAAAGCATGGCACACACAAAGATTAGAGTCTAGCCCACTTAAGAAGTCCCCAGCAGAGTCGCCACTGTGAGAGCCCGCGCTCGAAAGCCGGAATCCGCGAAATGATCGTCCCGCGAGGGAGATTCGGGTCCGTTTTGTGCTCATGCGCTTTTGGAAATGCGCTCGGTTCCCACACAATGGTTTCCTCTCGATGGAATCAAAACAGTCAAGAGTCGCCACCTCATTTTATTTTAGGAAAAACGAAGATAAAACCTTTTGTTTAGAGAAAGTGGGTTCGGGGGCTAAGTTACGAGAAGAGAAGGGGTTAGGCACTCTCCTCGCCCGTGATGGTCTCTAGTATGCATGCCACTTAAATTCATTTTATGCCTTTTATGCCTTGCTTTTATGCCCTAACCAAAATGGTGATTTATATACATGGGAGTCTTCCTATTCTAGGAATGTTTGCTTTAATTCACAAATGAGAGTCGGTTTGGGTGGACTCTCACTTGGTTTTGAAAATGGTTTAGCATTCATATCCAGTAAAGGAGATCACAAAAGTGGTGGGGGATTAATATTTACAATGGTGAACAAAAAGGGAAACAAATCCCATAAAAAAGAATGTCCAAACTCCGTCCCCAAAGATTTTAGGGACTGCTGTCCCTTCCTTCCTTGTGTACCTGCTCTTATGCTTGCACAATCTGGAGAGTGAATGTTAGGAAAAGTCCCTAACACATCAAGTATCAACCATGAATTTTCCTCTGGTTTTAGGAGCATGTTATGGAGTCCAAATAAGGCATGCAAGATCATACTTTCAACAGCCTAATCTGACAGATATTCACACTTCCACAAAAGATCCACTTTGTGCATCATGAAAACGGGTAACTCATGGGAAACACTAAAAATTAAAGTTATTCCTAAAATATCAAAGTTTATATCTGGAAAGTTTCAAGGCCATTGAGCAAGTTTAAGTCACACAAAACACCTCTGACATTTTGGTGTCAGAACAAGAAGTATGCTAATCTGAGAACAGAGAGTTGAAACAAAAAATGGAAATAACCTCTTCCACTCAGAGTAAAAATAAGATATTTACATGATAATCTTCCTTTGTTTGTCTAGAACAAAGTACCTTTTTAGGTCTAAAACCAAAAACCACGTTTGATATGCATAAACAAAGCAACAAGACAGAAAGATGCAGATGGACAGTCTGCTGAACATTTACAAAGGGGATGAAAACACCCATGAAAACTGACTCAAATGAGATGGTATGAACATGAACCTTTGGACATACATAGATATACATACGAAAAACACAACAAACAGCCATTTGAGCATTTAATCATGGTATATCATCATTTAGAGAGAAGAACAACAAGAGTATCAACATTACATCTTTTGAACATCAAATGGGGGTCTAGCCTAACAAGTGGCTAGACCCTTTTCCAAATCACATAAGGACCTACATTTTACATGGATGAAATTTACAAGAACAAAATATTACCTAGATGTGCTTCCTTTGCTTCCAAGGGAAGATTTTTTTGTTGCTTTTCTTAAGGTGTTTGCCTTAGATTGAGAGAGTGTTTGAGTGGGTTGTTTGCTTTGCTTTGTGTGGTGTTTAGGATGGGATTATGGTGGTGATATGGTGGTGTTTAGGTGGTTTATGGAATGAGGTTTGAGAGCTCTTTTTGTTGCTTAGAGAGAGCAAGAGTTTGGTGTGTATCATCTATGATAAAATGGATGAGGGAGGTGAGTATATGGAGGAGGGAGGTGGGAAATGACCTTAGGCCACCCTTGCTAGGCTTAGGAATCAGTTTAGGGGGTGGCTACCCGCCTCAAATGCAGCTGGGATGGATTGATGTTGAGTTTGAAAGGCCAAGTTGTTGAAGAACAAACTGCTGTCTGAACCTCCCAAACCAGCCGTACGGCTCATGCCTCCGTCCCTTCTTCCCAAAGTGCCACTTGTCGCATTCTGATTGGCTCCTTCCTTATTAATTTAGCCAGTCAACTTGGGCCACTTGTCTGACTCTTTTAGGCGTGAATGAACACAATTTTTGCTCCGGTATTGGTTCCGCAACAGTCCAAGTTTTGTCCGAGTGTGCGCAAAATGGTGTCCCGGTTGTCCGCGGTCCCAACATGAAAGTTAATTGAAATAATCTTGTGGTCACGTACGTCTATCTGGAAAATGTTAATGAGAAAGGGATGACAATTATTCATTTTTAAGTGCACATAATGGATAATAACGAGCAGTTCTAAGGGTGCGGGCCCCACTTTCGGGTCCCGTCACTCAAAAATTGAAGTACATGCCTGTTCACTCGTTTTTTCGCTCTGATCATGAATTTAAAGTCCGTTAATCCATTCGATGCACTGTCACGACCCGAAATCTAGGCTCTATTTTATTAGTAATTAAATGATTTTTATTTAATTATTTGCTTATTTATTTATTTAAATTATTATTTATTTAAATAATTATGTGTGCAATTTATGTGTTATAATAATTATGCCTAGCATTTATTTTGGTTATTTGTGCTAGTGTAGAAGTGTTGAGTCTTATTAATTAGTGGGGAGTTTAATTAAAAAGGTAGTTTTGGGGGGAGGGGCCTTTTTGTAACATTTCAAATATTTCTTCATCTCCTCCCTACTTCCCTCACCTCCTCCCTCACCCTCACCACTCTTCCAGCCCATTTCTCTCTCTCTCCATTGATTTTGGTAAGTTTTCTTTCTCTATCTTCTCTCTTCATTTTCTCCATCTTCCTCTCATCTTCTCTCATTTCTTAAAACATGAACCATGTTTAGATCGTCGATAGGATCGTAGGAAGCCAAAAAGAATCGAAATCCATCAACTTTGAGAATTTGCAAGTAAGTTACTTTTCCCCCATTTTGATGCTAAAATGTTCATATCATGTTTAGATAATGCTTTATGTGTTATAATTGAAGTTTGGTTGGGTTTTGAATTTATTTGGAATTTTATTTGAGTTTTGGGTAAAAAATGGTGAAACTTGAATGTTGGTTTTGATTCTTGGTTTTGGTTTGTAAATGGTGTATTTGGATTCCCATTTTAGTTATAAATGATGTTTGGGTACCTTAGAAATCTTGTAGGGAGTGTTGATTTTGAGTGTTTATAGATTTGGTATGAAATGGTAAGGAAATTTGGGAAACCCAGCTGCTGAATTCTTCCCAGTCCGTAGACCAGGCGCCCGCCCGACCCCCTTCAAGCGCCCGCCTACATGTCATTTTCTGATGACCAGACCTTCTGGTCATTCAGGCGCCCGCCTGCCCTATTCCAGGCGCCCGCCCGCCCCTGTTCCAGGAATTTGACCTTTTCGCTTGGTTTAAGGCTTAAGGCTTAATTAGTTTAGGTTTATTGCCTCTAATTAACTTAAGATAATATAGTGGAACACTTTATTGATTAGATTTGATTCTTTTGTGAACAATTATGATATGGAATTTGATTTAGTATCATTTTGGGAATGTGGTTCATCTTTGATGTGCGGTTTGTATTGGTTTACCTTTGTGGTGATTTAATTGGATTGGTTCCCTACTTTGGAACCTTAAGTTGTTCATTCATGCTAGATTATTATTACTTAGCATTTATTTGGAAGCCCAGCTGGCATATTTGTTGCATCGGGCGATGGGAAAGGTTATAATGGCAAAGCCAAGTCCATTATAATGTTGACCATTGTTTTGCCCCCTTCTATACCCCTTCTCCAGATTGGCCTTGGAAAGGATAAGTCAGCGTTCCTTTGTGAATGTATCTGGCTAACGGGCATGACTTTGTGTCATGGTCCTTGTCCCTTGTGACACTTTTATGATTATTTGGTTCTGGTACCGGGGTTTTCTCTTCAGCTCTCATGCTATTATGAAGATGTTGATTGGTTGATTATTGAAGCTGCGCAGCGATCCTTTATTTGGATGTTCCGGTTTAGAAAACCTTGGCTATATCCTTTGTTATGTGTTTATTTCCGCTGCTATCTGTTATGTGATAAATGCTATGTGTTATGTGATATTTATCATTGCTTATTGTATATTGCATCATAGCATGTCATGTAGTTGCATTAGTAACTTATTGAGATTTATCTCACCCCTCTCTTCTTTTGTCTTTGTTTTTTTAACCCCCCCCCCAGGTGCTAAGGATTAGTCTCGCTGATCACGAGAAAGAGGACGTCGAGTGTGGATCCGTTCTTTTGGGGAAAGTTGTATAGGTTGGTTTACATTATATCAATGTGTAACCTTTTGGGGATATTTGTACCAAACCTTGACGTCATTAGGAATTGTATATTTGTATTTGTTGGGCATAAACTTGTGGAAGTTTATGATAGTTGTAATGGGTTTTTATCAAACTTGATTTTGTAAAACTTTGGTTCATCACCTTTTGGTGTCAAATGGAATTTTTAACTTCAGTATTTCAGAGTTTTTGGTTTTAGAGTCGACGTCCAGCTCGCGGTCTCGGGCCCGCGGGGTCCGGGGTCGCGACAGTTGGTATCAGAGCTATGGCATTAGCTCTAAGTATAAGTCTAGGTGGATTAGTATGACCTAGGTGGGTAGTAGTGTGCGGAGTGATTAACGGTTGATGTTTTATGCAGATAATTGTTCTCAATGTCTGGAAGAAGAAACAGAGGAGGTACTAGCGGGCACAGAATCAGAATGATACAAGGGAAGAAGAACGTGCCATGTTCCAAGGCATGTTCGAGGCGGCCATGAAGGCCATACATGATCAAGGTCCAAGGGTAGAACAAGCACCACCCCGGTATGGTTTGGAGCAATTTCTGAAACTGAAACCGGTTGAATTCAATGGGGAGCCCGATGTAAGGAAGGCTGAGTTGTGGATTGAGTCGATGGAGAAGATTTATGATGTATTTGGGTGTTCGGATGAGGACAAGGTCCGGTTCGCGGCTTACAAACTTGTGGGAGCCGCCGAGCATTGGTGGAAAGGTATTAAAGCTACTTGGGATGATACTCACACGGTGTATGCGTGGGAGTTGTTCGTGCGCAAATTCAAGGAGCATTTCATTCCGGTTGTTGATCAAAACCGAAAGGAGATCGAGCTACTCAACTTGGAGCAAGGTGTGTTGTCTATAGCACAATACTCGGCTAAGTTCATAGAATTAGCCCGGTATTGCGACTATTTGGTGAGGACCGAGGAACAAAAAGCTATGAGATTTATCCGGGGATTGAAGACCTCCATCCGTACTCAACTTATTGCTCAACGGATTGTGACTTTCCAAGATGCGGTGGACCGAGCCTACTTAATAGAGCAAGATATTGGGAGCATAAAAGGAAGACAGAGGTTATGGGTACGGGTAAATCGGGAAGCCATGTTAAGTCTCAACCTCAACACCGTTCCGACAATCGAGGTAACCCGGGAGCATCATCTCAGTTTAAGGGGCAAACCACACCGAGGAATCCGGGTACTACTCCGGGATTCAGAATAGGAAGCCTTGTACCTTTTGTCAGAAGGTAGGCCATTCGGAGGATAGGTGTTGGAAAAAGCAAGGCAAGTGTACCAATTATGGTGAAATGGGGCACTTTGCGAGAGAGTGCACGAGGTACCGAGGTCAAGCATCCGGGTCAGGAGTTGGTATTAATCAGGGTCAGAAACGGGATGCCGCGGGAAAGCCCAAAGTTCAAGGGAAGGTTTATGCCATGAATCAACAACAAGCTACCGATGATCCATCCGTTATTGGAGGTATTGTTTCTGTGTCTAATGTGAGCGCACGAGCGTTAGTAGATCCAGGATCATCTCATTCATATATTTCTGTGCAATTTGCTTCCATGTTAAATGCTGCATTCGAGTCTTTACCGTACGTGCTAGAGGTGTCGACCCCTATAGGAGAATGCTTGATTTCTGATCGAGTCTTTCGTGCTTGTGACGTGGTTATTTGTGGTCGAGTCCTTTGTGCGGATTTGGTAGTTCTTCCTTTCCAAGACTTTGATGTCATTTTGGGTATGGATTGGTTGAGCAAGTTTCATGCTTCCGTTGATTGCCGTAAGAAAACTGTTACTTTTTCTATTCCCGATGTGCCTAAATTTGTGTTTGAGGCTTGTCCTCTGAGTAGAAAGGTTCGCTTAATTTCTTTTATGAAAGCGAGAAAATTATTGCATAGTGGTTGCGAGGGGTATTTGGCTAGTGTTCTTGATACTAGGAAGGAATCCCCTAGTTTTGATAGTGTTCGGGTAGTTCGGGAATTTCCCGATGTTTTCTCTACCGGGTATGATATGCCTCCCGATCGTGAGATTGAGTTTTGTATAGATCTTTTGCCGGGTACGGCTCCAATTTCGAAAGCACCTTATAGGTTAGCTCCCGCAGAGTTGAAAGAATTGAACGTTCAGTTGCAAGAGTTGCTTGATCGAGGGTTTATCCGCCCTAGTGTTTCCCCGTGGGGAGCACCGGTTTTATTCGTGCGGAAGAAAGACGGTTCCTTGAGATTGTGCATAGATTACCGGAAGTTGAATCAGGTTACGGTGAAGAATAAATATCCTCTACCCCATATTGATGATTTGTTTGATCAGCTTCAAGGGTCCGTGGTTTTCTCTAAACTTGATTTGAGGAGTGGGTACCATCAGTTGAAGGTTCGATCGGAGGATATTCCGAAGACTGCTTTTCGCACTCGTTATGGTCATTATGAGTTCTTGGTTATGCCGTTTGGGTTGACGAACGCGCCGGCCGTATTTATGGATTTGATGAACCGAGTTTTCCATCCCTATCTTGATTCGTTCGTGGTAGTCTTCATCGACGACATTCTTGTTTATTCGAAATCTCGAGAGGAGCACGAGCAGCACTTGAGGACAGTTTTATCCGTTCTTGCGAGGGAGAAATTATTTGCGAAGTTCAGTAAATGCGAATTTTGGCTCGAGAAGGTGTCATTTCTGGGTCATGTGATTTCGAAAGATGGGATTTCGGTGGATCCTTCAAAGATAGAGGCAATAGTGGATTGGAAGAGACCCGAGTCAGTGACCGAGATTAGAAGCTTTCTGGGTTTAGCCGGTTATTACAGAAGGTTTATTGAAGGGTTTTCGAGGATTGCTACTCCGATGACTCAGTTGATAGGAAGAATGTTCCGTTTGTTTGGACCGAGAAATGTGACAAGAGCTTCGAGGAATTGAAGAAGAGGTTGACTACCGCACCGATCTTGACTTTGCCTAATGGGAGCGATGGCCTAGTGATTTATAGTGATGCTTCGAAAGAGGGTTTGGGTTGTGTGTTGATGCAGAATGGGAAAGTAATTGCGTATGCTTCGAGGAAGTTGACCCCCAGTGAGCAGAATTACCCGACTCATGATATGGAATTAGCGGCTATTGTATTTGCGTTGCACAAATGGAAGCACTATCTTTATGGGGCGAAGTTTGAAATTTTTACCGATCACAAGAGTTTGAAGTACCTTTTCTCCCAGAAAGAGTTGAATAATAGACAGCGTCGATGGATGGAATTGTTGAAGGATTATGATTGTACGATTTCTTATCATCCGGGGAAGGCGAATGTGGTAGCCGATGCGATTAGTAGAAAGTCTTATGTGGCTTCGATGATGGTTCGTGAATGGAAAATGCTTGAGGATGTTCGAGATTGGTCTCCTCGTGAATCGAGACATGGGGCTATTTTTGCGAATATTAGGGTGTCTCCGACCCTAGTTCAGAGGATAAAGGAAGCGCAGAAAGAAGATCCCGAGTTGGTGAAGATAATGGGTAAATTGAAGGAAAAGAACTTTGAGGATTTTTCATCGAGTTCGAGTGGAGTTTTGACTTTCCGTGGAAGATTGTGTGTTCCGGATGTTGATGGAATTAAACAGAGAGTTCTTGATGAGGGTCACCAATCGAGGTATACTATTCATCCGGGTAGTACGAAGATGTATCAGGATTTGAAGCAACAATTTTGGTAGATTAATATGAAAAGGGAAATAGCCGAGTATGTATCGAGGTGTTTAACGTGTCAGCAGGTCAAAGCCGAGCATCAGAGACCCGCGGGATTACTTCAGCCGTTAGAGATTCCCGAGTGGAAATGGGAGCATGTGACTATGGATTTCGTTACGGGACTACCTCGTACCCGTAGGAAGTATGACAGTGTTTGGGTAATAGTGGATAGATTGACCAAGAGTGCTCATTTCTTGCCTATTGACATCAGATATTCGATGGAAAAGCTTGCGACCCTTTATATTGATGAGATTGTTAGATTACATGGAGTTCCGGTTAGTATTGTGTCAGATCAAGACCCGAGGTTTACTTCTAGATTCTGGAAGGCGTTTCAGGAAGCTTTGGGTACAGATTTGCGATTCAGTACAGTTTTTCATCCTCAGACCGATGGTCAATCCGAGAGGACTATTCAGATTTTGGAAGATATGTTGCGAGCTTGTTCGATAGACTTTTCCGATTCTTGGGATTCGCACCTACCGTTAGTGGAGTTCTCTTACAACAACAGTTATCAGGCTAGTATCGAGATGGCACCGTTTGAGGCCTTGTGTGGAAGAAAGTGTAGATCGCCTATTTGTTGGGATGAGGTCGGCGAAGCGAAAGTTTTGGGTATTGATTTGCTTCGGGATTCGGTTGAGAAAGTCAAAGTTATCCGGGATAGATTGAAGACAGCCCAAAGTCGACATAAGAGCTACGCAGATAACTGAAGGTGAGATCTTAGTTTTCAGACCGGTGATTTGGTGTTCTTGAAAGTATCTCCAAAGGTGGGTATTCGTAGGTTTGGGAAGAAAGGCAAGTTGGCTCCGAGGTTTATTGGCCCGTTTGAGATTTTGGGAAAGGTTGGACTTTTAGCGTATCGTCTTGCGTTACCGTCATCCTTAGACCGATTGCACAACGTTTTCCACGTTTCTATGCTTCGGAAGTATGTTCATGATCCGTCTCACGTGTTACCGAGGGTACCGGAAGATATTGAGCCCGATATGACTTATGAGGAACGACCGGTTCGGATCTTAGATTCCAAAGTCCAAGAGTTGAGGAACAAAAGCATTGCGTTGGTTAGAGTCCTTTGGAGGAATCATAACATCGAGGAGTCGACGTGGGAGCTCCGAGATGAGATCGAGAGGAAATTTCCGTGGCTTTTTGTTTAAGGTGAGTCTCGTTAAAATTCGGGTCGAATTTTCTTTAAGGGGGAGTGAATGTCACGACCCGAAATCTAGGCTCTATTTTATTAGTAATTAAATGATTTTTATTTAAATATTTGCTTATTTATTTATTTAAATTATTATTTATTTAAATAATTATGTGTGCAATTTATGTGTTATAATAATTATGCCTAGCATTTATTTTGGTCATTTGTGCTAGTGTAGAAGTGTTGAGTCTTATTAATTAGTGGGAAGTTTAATTAAAAAGGTATTTTTGGGGGGAGGGGCCTTTTTGTAACATTTCAAATATTTCTTCATCTCCTCCCTACTTCCCTCACCTCCTCCCTCACCCTCACCACTCTTCCAGCCCATTTCTCTCTCTCTCCATTGATTTTGGTAAGTTTTCTTTCTCTATCTTCTCTCTTCATTTTCTCCATCTTCCTCTCATCTTCTCTCATTTCTTAAAACATGAACCATGTTTAGATCGTCGATAGGATCGTAGGAAGCCAAAAAGAATCGAAATCCATCAACTTTGAGAATTTTCAAGTAAGTTACTTTTCCCCCATTTTGATGCTAAAATGTTCATATCATGTTTAGATAATGCTTTATGTGTTATAATTGAAGTTTGGTTGGGTTTTGAATTTATTTGGAATTTTATTTGAGTTTTGGGTAAAAAATGGTGAAACTTGAATGTTGGTTTTGATTCTTGGTTTTGGTTTGTAAATGGTGTATTTGGATTCCCATTTTAGTTATAAATGATGTTTGGGTACCTTAGAAATCTTGTAGGGAGTGTTGATTTTGAGTGTTTATAGATTTGGTATGAAATGGTAAGGAAATTTGGGAAACCCAGCTGCTGAATTCTTCCCAGTCCGTAGACCAGGCGCCCGCCCGACCCCCTCCAGGCGCCCGCCTACATGTCATTTTCTGATGACCAGACCTTCTGGTCATTCAGGCGCCCGCCTGCCCTATTCCAGGCGCCCGCCCGCCCCTGTTCCAGGAATTTGACCTTTTCGCTTGGTTTAAGGCTTAAGGCTTAATTAGTTTAGGTTTATTGCCTCTAATTAACTTAAGATAACATAGTGGAACACTTTATTGATTAGATTTGATTCTTTTGTGAACAATTATGATATGGAATTTGATTTAGTATCATTTTGGGAATGTGGTTCATCTTTGATGTGCGGTTTGTATTGGTTTACCTTTGTGGTGATTTAATTGGATTGGTTCCCTACTTTGGAACCTTAAGTTGTTCATTCATGCTAGATTATTATTACTTAGCATTTATTTGGAAGCCCAGCTGGCATATTTGTTGCATCGGGCGATGGGAAAGGTTATAATGGCAAAGCCAAGTCCATTATAATGTTGACCATTGTTTTGCCCCCTTCTATACCCCTTCTCCAGATTGGCCTTGGAAAGGATAAGTCAGCGTTCCTTTGTGAATGTATCTGGCTAACGGGCATGACTTTGTGTCATGGTCCTTGTCCCTTGTGACACTTTTATGATTATTTAGTTCCGGTACCGGGGTTTTCTCTTCAGCTCTCATGCTATTATGAAGATGTTGATTGGTTGATTATTGAAGCTGTGCAGCGATCCTTTATTTGGATGTTCCGGTTTAGAAAACCTTGGCTATATCCTTTGTTATGTGTTTATTTCCGCTGCTATCTGTTATGTGATAAATGCTATGTGCTATGTGATATTTATCATTGCTTATTGTATATTGCATCATAGCATGTCATGTAGTTGCATTAGTAACTTATTGAGATTAATCTCACCCCCTCTTCTTTTGTCTTTGTTTTTCCTTAACCCCCCCCCCCAGGTGCGAAGGATTAGTCTCGCTGATCACGAGAAAGAGGACGTCGAGTGTGGATCCGTTCTTTTGGGGAAAGTTGTATAGGTTGGTTTACATTATATCAATGTGTAACCTTTTGGGGATATTTGTACCAAACCTTGACGTCATTAGGAATTGTATATTTGTATTTTGTTGGGCATAAACTTGTGGAAGTTTATGATAGTTGTAATGGGTTTTTATCAAACTTGATTTTGTAAAACTTTGGTTCATCACCTTTTGGTGTCAAATGGAATTTTTAACTTCAGTATTTCAGAGTTTTTGGTTTTAGAGTCGACGTCCAGCTCGCGGTTAGGGGTCGCGACATGCACCGATAAGGCTTACGGCACTCCCGCATAGCCAAATCGAGGGCTTAGGTCAATTTTAGGGTTTAGACCAATAAAAGGGGTTTGATAAGGGGTGCGAGATCAGGGTATCTACAGTTACTTCTTTCTTTTACCCGTTCGTTTTATTTTTATTTTTTTTCTTTTCGTTTTCCTTATATAATAAAGAAAACAGATGTGTGTGCAAGTAAATAGGGGGAGTTTGATTAGAATAGTTTAAATGTGAGTAAAAATAAGGGTCTTAGTTAATTTAGATGATAAGAATTAAGTTTAAATTAATTTCCTTTCCTATTCACATTCCATAACCTCCTAAATATCTATCCCTATTTACTCTCTCTTTCTCTCACAAACACGCACCTATTTACTCCCTCCATCGCTTTTTCTCTTTCACAGCAACCTTCCCAAATTTTCTAAACCTTTCTCAAATTCTCAAATCCTACCTCTCAATTTCAACAATGCTACTCCTTCCCAAAACCCTAACCAATCCGCACCTCAAGAGGAGTCACCGGGTGTTGTCTCGGGTGTTACTTCATCCATGGACATATCTCCCATGGCTTCACATATTTCTCATTCCATGGCTATGTCAATTGATGAGCCCTCAATGGTTGCTACCTCGGCTCAACCTACATCCATCGTGACTGCTTCTCAACCACCTGTTACCGCCACCAAGAAACCCAAAAGAAAAGTTCATTCTTCCTCCAAATCGGCTGCTTAACCCTCCAAGAATACACCATCGGATTCATTAATTTGATTTCTTCCCAACCAAGGGGAGATGGTGGTGCTGGTACTAGTGCAGGTACAAGTGCTGCTATTGATGCTGTTGGTGATGCTGGTACAGATCGTGCTGCTGGAGATGCTGGCACATGGATGAGCCGGATGATGGAGAAGAAGAAGAATAACCTGCTTGAAGGTTGATATTGACACAATACCTTAGCAATGGTTTTTCTTGGTACTTTGACATGGTTTCAAAACAATTTCTGTTTTTGGTTGGTTTGGTTTTTAAAACAATTTCGTATTTCGGTTTCTTAGTTTAGACCTCAAATACTTTGGTGGTTATTTTGGTGATTATCCTTAGATAATATTTTGTGGTTTTGTGGTTTTTAAAACTTGGATTTACTTTAGTTTTTAAACAACTAGTTTGAGGCACAAAAGTTGTTTTTTGTTTTTAAACTAGTATCTTTGTTGTTTTGGTTAACTCCTAGATTAAGGGGGAGTTTTACCTTTTGGGAGATGCTCTGTTATACTGTGTATGGCTAACATATTTTGCAGGTACCATCACTTAGGAAGGTTGGAAACAAATCTCAAACTAAGGGGGAGATTGTTAGTGCAGACAGAGGTGTTACCTCAGATGTTGCCACTGACAATCAAGTGTTGCCTGACGGAAATTATATTATAGTTTGACATTTCTTTCTAATATTAATTTTATACTAATGTCCTAATATTATTGTCTAGATGTCTGTGTTGTTGGTCCATATTTCAGGATATCATAAGGTGGATTTTGGAGCTAATTACATGGAGAATGGATTAAAGAATAATTATTCATAAATGGTGATTTATGGATAACTTTCACCGTCTTTAACATGTGGGTAAATGATAAAAACATGGGAAGACCTATTCCAAGAGTTTGTTGCTGATTAAAATGAAGAGTACAAGGCGTTGGAAGCTTGGAGTACAACAAGGTGATGCATAGACTTGGGCATGAAGTTTTCGGTTGAGAAAATCAAGGAATGAAGACCAAGTCTTGCACAAATTGTGGAGAGAAATCTCACACATTCTCCCCACTCTCTCACACGTGAATAGCAGCCCCAAGGCTATTTATTTGAGTATCCCTCAAGTCTTTGATGGCTATAAATAGTGTTAGGATGAACACTTTGTAACCAAGCCAAATTTTACACACATCCAAAGCACAAAGAGCAAAGTACTTCTTGGTTCGTTAGGTCCTCTCTCCCATACACTCTTTTAACACTCAAATACTTCGGGTTTGAGTGTGTTTTAGATAGGATAGGATCATCGTACTTTGTTTCTATTTTTGGTTCCATAGATCATATATTGTATTAGCTATAGGGAACCTTTTGACTTTGTAATTGGTACTGTAGATACCCCGGGAGAGCCCACGGCTTGGCTCGAGCGGTGGAAGGATCCTAGGATGTCTAATTGATTTTATTTTGTAGAGTCGCCACCTATGTTTTTAAAGGAACATAAGAAAAACCTAGAAATAGCCTATTTTTAATGTTACGAAACCAAAGATTCGGGAAGAGAAGGGTTCGGGGGTTAGGTGATGGAGTGGGAAGTACTTAAACACCCACTCCGCCCCGCTTACGCGGGTCTTGCTACAATTGGTGTTCTAATGCTAAAAAGTTCTTCTATTTATTAATATGAAAATGTGCTAACGATTACAAGGGAAAGAAAAGGGAAATAAAAAGAGAATTGTTTTATTTATTGATTTATGCTAAGAATTACATGTTGAATTATTGCTAAATCATTACATTAAGAAATGATCAATGATTGAAATAGAGATTGGAATGTTGGGATGTAACCTTGGCCAAACTTCAATAGTGAAGTGGCCTTTCGGTTGTATCCCTTTTTATGGAGATTGCATACTCATTAGAGAAGTGAGAGATGAAGAAAACAAGTAAAGAGTTTTGACAAAGAGAATTAAAAGAGTTTAGAAGGAGAAAGTGAGAGTTGTACCTTGTGCTTGAATGGGGAAGAACCAAATTGTCTATAGTGGACCACCCTTTGAAAATGGATTTTATGTGTTTTAAAGTGTTTTTGATTCAAGAATTCCTCCCCCTTTCCCATGGTGTAATGAAGAGGTATTTATAGGTGTTAGGGAAGTGTTTGTGGTCACAAAGATGGCCCTTCCCCGGATCAAGCCAAGACATAATGGCTTTGGAGGTTACAAATCAGAAGATGAGGGAAATTTGGCAAAATCTGGGATCCTGGAGGTGGGAAGCGCGCACGTACCACCCCCCCTATGGGAGGCGCGCTCGTCCCACAAAGAAGGCCAAAGGCGCGCTCGTCCCACCTTCAGGAAATCCATATTTTAGCCCAAAAGTTAACCCCGTTATGCAGTTAAGTCCCAAAACTAACGAGATCAGTTAGAAACTTAACGAACACCACGAAAGTCAACAAAAACATAGTAAACAAAGACTCAAGGTTGACTTTGTCACTTAGTCAAATCCAAGACTAACGGAGTAAGTCAAGAACTTAACGGAAAGTAACAAAAGTTAACGGAAAGTAACAAAACATAACAGAAGAGAGGAAGATAGAGAATGTGTATGCAATCGGGACATGAGAGGTCCAAGGCGGGGTGTCTACAGAGCCCCTCGGCGACGTGGATTGCAAAGCAAAACGCGTCGACGAATGTAAAAACACCCACCGAGGACATCGACAAAGAAGAAAGGAAGAAAAGAAAACAAAGACTCGATAAAAGTAGGAATTTGAAATTGCGATAGATAGAGGTGCGCTCCCTGAATGAGCGACTTTTGCTGGAGTGTTGTATTGGAGCTCATGGGAGCTTGTCTCGATATGGACCGAGTTGTTGAGTTGGGGCTCATGGGAGCTTGTCTCGATATGGACCGAGTTGCCGACTTGGAGTTCATGGGAGCTTGTCTCGATATGGACCGAGTTGCCGACTTGGAGCTCATGGGAGCTTGTCTCGATATGGACCGAGTTGCCGACTTGGAGCCGCATCTGCTTATGTTGTTGACTTTGTGGGGTGTGAGCACAGTTGACCACTTTCTGGTGGGGATGAAGTGCCTTGAGTAGCGGATGTTGTTGACTTCGTGGTGGTACCTGTTATGTGTGTGCTTGACAGGTATATGTGTTCTTGCAAGAAGATGCATGAAGTGTGAAATGAAGAGAGAGAAATTATGCTCGTGGTGTGATGGGATTTTGGAACACCCTTGCAATGAGAGAGAAGTAAGAATGTAGAGAGTGATCTTGTGTGCGGTGTGATTTTGAGGAAAGCATTGGATATATTCATACCTTCACTTACCATTGCCGCTTGAGTGGAGATGGATTTCTGATGTCCGCGGAGGATGCTTTGATGGAGAATGTCCATTCCTTGGATGTTGATGAGAGAACACTCTTGATGATGGGTTGGCGAGATGGTACTCTGGATGATGGGTTGGTCGTGCCAAAGGCTGCCTACGTATCCCTTGAAGGGAATCAGACCAACGTAGTTCAAGGATGATGGAGAACTCTGGGGAAGAAGCTATGGAGCAAGGCAAAGTAAAGCACATACTTTTGCACATAGAAGGAGAAAAATATTTTATTTATTTTTTTTTAGATTAGAAGGGAAAGAATATGCACACATGTGAGGAAAAGATTTTTTTTTTTTTTTTTTAGTTCGTGGGTGAACCATTTTAACCATTGTGTGCTTGTGAAGCCAAACCAAGATCAAGTCGTGTTCAATCGAAGTCCGGATTGCCTTGTTGAATTCTGTCGTTGTTGCTGTGGTGTCCAACGAAATTGATGTCTAGCCCCAAGAGATTTGTCGATTATGGGGCTCCAAAAGGCATTTGATGCCGAGATAAGGGGTTGCTGATTGTAAAGCTCCTAGAATGCCTTTGATGCCAAACTTTGAGTGGCTTGCATAGCCCCAAGATAAATCAGTTCTTGGCCCATTCAAATAAATCGCCTTTTGTTGTTGGCGTGAGCAAATCCCAAGAGTAGATTATTGATACCAAGCCTCGAGAGATTGCAAAGCCCCAAATGTTATGGACTTCTTGTTTGCGAGCTTCACGACGGTGGAGTGTGAAGACCTTTCGATGTAAAGCCCCAAATTATCTTGTGATCGGTTCGGCATGAGAGCGGATGTAGTTTGGTAGAATTTTTGATAGATATCTCCTTCTTGCTCTTACTGGGGAGATGAATGGCCTCATTGTGGTCGATACCCAAATGGATGAGGGCTTATGTCAAAGATGCAGTAATGTCTTGCGGTGCCGTCGAAGTCGCGGAGGATAAGGTCTTGGTGTGATAAAGTCAAATGAGTATGCTTTCTTGGAGTTGAACTAATGACGGATCTTCGGATGCAACTAGTGCTGTGGCCCAACTTTATCTGAGCTGCACCTTGTGCTTTTGATCTTGGAGAAGGAGGTGCTGAATTGCAGAAACATTGATTGGCCGTGGCATTTCCCGCTATAACCCTGTTTTGATTAGAGTTTAGCATATTGAATCTTTTTCCTTTTCTCTAAGACTGCTGTGAGTTCTAACAAAAATCATCAACTTCATTCATAACATCGGAGTCTTCATTTAAAACCAAGAGGCCTTTGACTTGAAGTGTTGAGAGACCCTTTGAAGCTTGATCCCTTTCATGGAGACTACTCCCAAATTGCGTTGCTCGAGTATTGTTGCCCAAAAGACTGTCGGTCGCGAAGCCCCAATATTGCCCTTTGCTCGGATTACTGTAATGCCGTAGCCCAAAAGATTGTAGATTGCGAAGCCCCTTGAGACCTTCGGTACCGAATTGAGGAAGCTTCCAATGTTGCACATGACTCGGCTGGGGATACTGCTGGGGAGTTAATTGCTCTTTGCCGAGGGAGCCTTTAAGACTTGACCGTAGCCCTTAGAGTGCCATCATTGATTACGAGAAAGGTCCATCCTTGATTGGGGGAACGAGCACGGGAACACGCGACAAGAGGGCTTTTTGACATCCCTTTTGGGAGACTTTGAGGATAGTCTCACACATCTTTCTCGAACATAGCCTCTAGGGCGTATTGATTGTCAAGTGAAGCAAAAGAAGTCCTTGTCCTTGAGTCACATAGCCTCTAGGGCATCACCATTTGTTGAGCAAAGCAAGAGTGACTCATCCTCGTGCGAGGGAACAAACATGAGAGGACATGGCAAGAGCTACTCCATTTCTCGGGAGCCTTTCGGCGTACTTTAGAAGCACATACTTGAAGAAGCTTTGAAAACTGAGACACATGTTGTTGCTATTTGTTGCCCAAGCCAATTGACTAGCTAGGGATTATTTGTGCAACCTCGTGCTCTTTTATGATGGGCTCGTTCTCGGATGGGTCTTGGCTACCACGGGCCTTCTTTTCATGAACCCAAAAATGCACACTGCTGGAGAATGATGCCAATAACCCAAAACAACCTTCGATGGTGCCCTATCTTGTCGAGCCTTTTGCAAAGTTGACTCGGTGGGGAATTGACTTGCTGAGGAGATCCAATGTAGAGCTCATGTGGTTGTCTTCTTTAGAGGCCGGGGATCTCCATTTCTCTTTCCCTTCTCTCTCTCACTCTCTCATTTATTTTTTATGACGCACCCTGTTTTTTGCCTAGACCGCCCTTTCGGGTTTTCAATCTAGCGGGCATCTCTTTTGCGTCTTCTTTTTTTTTTTTTGACTCGATTAATGAGGAAGTGTGCATTGACTCTGGCTGAGGAGATAAGACATGTGATTTTGCGATGAAGACCTCTTGTCACTAAAGATGAGTGACATTGACTTAGGGAAGTGTCCCTAGTATTGACTTTGTGTATTCGACCATTTTTTGAATGACTCATGAAGGCAAGTAAGTCATTAAGAGAGAAGAGAATGAAAGCCCCAATTTGATTGCAAGAAATTGGGAGTATGCAGAAACAATAGAAGTCCCTAGACTCGACAAGGAACGCGAAATGATTCCAAATCTAAGAAAGTTGTTCAATCTTTTTGGTGATTAATTCATTGGCAAATGAATCGTACAAAGATGTCTTGACAAGTTTGAGATGAAGGCCGATCACCATAACGCGCTAGGGCTAAACATATCTTCTTTCTTGCATGAGACCGGACCCGCAGGTTGCCTACGTTCCTCCAGTGTAGAGGCTCAGGTCACCGTAGTTCTTGTGGATTCTCCATTCTTCGTGATGGAATTGTTGCTTCGTAGCTTCGTCCTTTGTTGGTGGATGATGATGTTGATCTTCTTTGATTGAGGGGGATTTTTTTTTTTGTGCTCTAACTTTTGCCTAGGTTGATTTGATGATTTCAACCTAGCGAGCTTTTTTTTTTATTTTTTATTTTTTTTTTAATCCCCCTTTGAAAACTTTTCTTGATTTTTCTCCATGCTTGATGTCTTGGATTCGCCGTTGTTGTTGATGTCGTTGCCTTCGTCACGATGTTTAGCCCCTAGGCGTTCAAGCGATGGCCTTCGTTCTAAAACTTGTTTAGACATCTTTTCATCATTTTGCCAAGAATTAAATTGAACAACTTGGAATTGTGTATGAGGACAAGAACGGCTTTTATTTGATAAGATAGACTCAAACATTGACATGAGAAGGAAGAAAACTTAATGCACACAAAAGAGGACTTTGACTCTCTTTTTTTTATTCCTACTACTAGGTAGAGAAAGAGAAACGGAGATTGCTGTCGTCGTCTTTGCCGTTGCAGTCTCCTTTCGGCATGATCTCTTGTTGAAGGCCCATTTCAAAACCAAGCTTTTTCCTTGATGGGTTCTTTCATGTTGCCATTCTCTAGCGGTTGCTTTTCACCCACAGTAAATTCGCCGTTGTCGATCAAATCTTGGATGATGTTTCGGAGAAGGAAGCACCCTTCGGTAGTATGGCCACTATGCTTGTGGTAGCCGCACCATTCACTATGTGCATGATTCTTCAGTATCGCCTTCGGCTTGTACCCTTCCAAAGGTTTGACCTTCCCACTTGCCACCAAAGTTTCAAATGCCTCGGCTTGGGTTACTCCTAGGAGAGGAGTGAAAACTCGGTTGTTGGTGGTACCTTTGTAGCTTTTGAGGGTCGGGCCACTTGAGCATGCTTTACCATTGAACTTTGCTTTGCCGTCGGTGAGCTCTTGCAAACGGGCTTTGAGTTCGGAAACCTCTTCCTCGTGAATTCTTCTTTCATAATCAAGACGGGCCTTGAGTTCGGAAACCTCTTCTTTGTGAATCCTCTTGTCGATATCGAAACGGGCTTTCCACAAATTGTCTTTACGGCGGGCATCCTCGACAATCCTATCCATTTGTTCCCCCATTGATTTCATTATGTTGAGTAACCCTTCGTTGGACACGAAATCATTTCCACCGTTGTTGTTGTTGCCGTTGGAAACCATTGGACCTATTGGAAGAACACGGTTGATCTTAGGTTGGCCCCACAAACACCTATTGAGTAATATGATTAAACCCACAAACAAGGAAAAAGACTCAACCACATAGAGAAAAATGACTATTTTTTTTTTATAAGTCGGAGGGAATGGATCCCTTTTGGGGTTTCTAGAAAAATAGTGGAATCGTCACACTAGTATATAGACCTTCTCACGGTCCCATATACTCATCGGATTCCACCACGCTTGTGATACCTACATGTGACAGGATTAAACTAAATTAATGTAGTAAATCATACATGCGGGGACGGATTTTTTATTTTCGTCCAAGATAGCCACTTTTGGGGACGGAGTTTTATTTCGTCCATTGCAACAAATTGGCATGTATGATTTGAAGACATTAGTTTAGGGAAATCTCGGTACATGAAAACCGACTTGAGTCACGGAGTGTTAGACCCTAGACTAGAATTGTGTGGCTTGTGCTCGGCTAAAGAGAGGCTTAAAGGTCACCCCCGGCATGTAGTCTTGAACTACGCCACGGGCTGACGTTGACCGCTTCAAAAAAGTCAAGGTCGGGTGGAGCTTGAAACTTTCTAGGACGGGCCTCGACGGGTTTGGGGTTGAATATTGTGCGACTCGATAGTGAGCAATTGATAAGAATATGTGCATGTAGTGTGAGGTCTAACATGTGACAAAACATTATTATTTTTTTCAAAAGAAATAAAAAAAAAACAAATAAGCACATAATTACAACTTTCGAATCACCCATGTGACCGATAAAACAAACAGAAAATAAAAGAAGTTCTGTGCAGGCCCGGTGCCCACACATTGTCATTCTGCTCTGTTCTGTTTTCTGTGCACTGTTCTGTTCTGGGAATGCGCCCAGAAGCGCGCGCATTGGTTGGCCTATGCGGAAGGCGCGCGCGGTAGACAAAGAGGGGCAGAGACGCCCGATTCTGGGCAGTACCTGCGAATCAGTGGGTTCAAGGGATTGCCTTGACCCTAAATAAAAAATTATTTCCCCTGCAGTACTTGTTAGCACAGAAACATGGAATTGAAGGACAAGAAAGGAGGCGGGCGATTCTGGTAATTGGGGTCGGACGCGCGCGCTTTAGGCCAAGAAGGCCAGAGGCGCGCGCTTCAGGCCAAGAAGGCCAGAGGCGCGCGCTTCCCACCCTTTTTACCAGAATGCCCAGAAAACAGTAATAAGAACACCAAAAGTTAAGAACGCAAGTTTAACCCTCTAATAAGTCCCCAGCGGAGTCGCCACTGTAGATACCCCGGGAGAGCCCACGGCTTGGCTAGAGCGGTGGAAAGATCCTAGGATGTCTAATTGATTTTATTTTGTAGAGTCGCCACCTATGTTTTTAAAGGAACATAAGAAAAACCTAGAAATAGCCTATTTTTTAATGTTACGAAACCAAATATTCGGGAAGAGAAGGGTTCGGGAGTTAGGTGACGGAGTGGGAAGTACTTAAACATCCACTCCGCCCCGCTTACGCGGGTCTTGCTACAATTGGTGTTCTAATGCTAAAAAGTCCTTCTATTTATTAATATGAAAATGTGCTAACGATTACAAGGGAAAGAAAAGGGAAATAAAAAGAGAATTGTTTTATTTATTGATTTATGCCAAGAATTACATGTTGAATTATTGCTAAATCATTACATTAAGAAATGATCAATGATTGAAATAGAGATTGGAATGTTGGGATGTAACATTGGTCAAACTTCAATAGTGAAGTGGCCTTTTGGTTGTATCCCTTTTTATGGAGATTGCATACTCATTAGAGAAGTGAGAGATGAAGAAAAAAAGTAAAGAGTTTTGACAAAGAGAATTAAAAGAGTTTAGAAGGAGAAAGTGAGAATTGTACCTTGTGCTTGAATGGGGAAGAACCAAATTGTCTATAGTGACCACCCTTTGAAAATGGATTTTATGTGTTTTAAAGTGTTTTTGATTCAAGAATTCCTCCCCCTTTTCCATGGTGGAATGAAGAGGTATTTATAGGTGTTAGGGAAGTGTTTGTGGTCACAAAAATGGCCCTTCCCCGGATCAAGCCAAGACATAATGGCTTTGGGGGTTACAAATCAGAAGAGGAGGGAAATTTGGCAAAATCTGGGATCCTGGAGGTGGGAAGCGCGCACGTCCCACCCCCCCCCCCTTATGGGAGGCGCGCTCGTCCCACCTTCAGGAAATCCATATTTTAGCCTTAAAGTTAACCCCGTTATGCAGTTAAGTCCCAAAACTAACGAGATCAGTTAGAAACTTAACGAACATCACGAAAGTCAACAAAAACAAAGTAAACAAAGACTCAAGGTTGACTTTGTCACTTAGTCAAATCTAAGACTAACGGAGTAAGTCAAGAACTTAACGGAAAGTAACAAAAGTTAACGGAAAGTAACAAAACATAACAGAAGAGAGGAAGATAGAGAATGTGTATGTAATCGGGACATGAGAGGTCCAAGGCGGGGTGTCTACAGGTACTCATATTGATTATAAGGTTTTCGCCATTTAGGCATCTCAAGTTATATTTATATAACTTGAGAAAAATAAGTCTTATGCTTTTGTCCGCTGCAAAACTCTTTTACAAATTTATTTTTACTCGGGTGTGTGTATTCTGTCCGTGTGTGTTATCTGAAGTGTCACCTAGCACTTGAGGTAACACTTGTTATCAGAAAGTCATTGTCTAACAATTTCAATTGGTATCAAAGCCCGGTCACTTGACGTTACTAAGTGGTTCGGCCCTTTGTCATGGCTTTCGATCACCAGACCAAACAATCATGTTTGTCACACTAAGTGACACAGATACTGAACATGTTACCTCAGCTGTTGTCCAGCTTGAGATAGAACCTGAGACCACATCTGTCAGGTATAATAATTTCAGTTCATATAATGATGTTTGCTTCGTGGTTTCCACTAACCTTAATGCAGGAATGTCACAAGAGGACAAGCTGAGCAAAGATGAACTCGTTGCTGGGGTAAAAAACCTTTATGAGGAGTTGCTCAAGGAATGGAAGAAAGAGAACAAAATGGTTAAAGCTTTAACCAAGATGAACGATGGACTCAAGGCCTACTTGACTCGCTTGGAAGTTCAAGTATCCAAGAGGGATACCGAGCTAGAGAAAGTCAAGGCCAAATTGACTTTAGCCGAAACCACCTTGAAGAAAATCAACACTGGATCATCCAAACTGGATGAGATTCTCAATTTGAGTAAGCCTCTCAAAGCAGGTATTGGTTTCCGAGAATCATAGATAAAATTATTTCTTCTTTGAGTTGTGATGAACATAAAATATGTTTTGTGAAAGAACGTGCTTTTGATCAAAATTCTTTCTCTAATGACTCTTCTGACAAAAGAAAAGTGTGCAATATTGTCACACCTCTGGACATTTTAAAAATAAGTGTAATACTCTTTCAAAGAAATAGTCCAGTTATTCTGTGTTACCTGAAGTGTTACCCAGCACTCCAGATAACACATTCTGTCAGAAGGTCAAAAACATAAAAAAGAAGATATGGAAACCTAAGTCTAAATTGAGATGTGATGTTGTTTACACTGCTCTAAGGACAAATATTGAAGAATCATGGTACCATGATAGTGGATGTTCACGTCACATGACGGGAACAAAGTTGTTTTTGAAAGACTATGAATCTTTTAAAGGAGGTAGTGTAACTTATGGTTATGGAAGTAAAAGCAATATAATAGGAAAATGGACACTAAATGTGACTGATTTTCCTGCCTTAAAGAATGTCTTACATGTAGATGGCCTTGTTACTAATTTAATTAGTATTAGCCAACTTTGTGATAACAATTTAAAGGTAAAATTCAACAAAAATACTTGTGAAGTCTTTGATTGTACTAACTATTGTGTGATGACAGGAATTAGATCAAGTGACAATTGTTATTTTATTGAAGACAAATAGGTTTTCCATTTGGCAAAAATAGATGTCACTACATTGTGGCATCAAAAGTTTGGACATGCCAATTATCGAAACTTGAAGAACATTTTCAAGTTTGAGGCTGTCAAAGGAGTCCCTAAACTGAATCTTAATAACAAAATGGTTTGTGGAGACTGCCTTAAAAATGAGGAGACCCGTGTTACCCAGTGTGCTGCCCAACACCAAGAGCAGAACTTTGGGACAACACATTGTTTTCAGCTTTTGCACATGGACTTGATGGGTCCAATCGAGGTAGAAAGCCTGGGAGTTAAGAGGTATATTTTTGTTATAGTTGATGATTTCTCTAGGTTTTCATGGGTATATTTCCTAAGAGAAAAATCTGAAACTTTAGATAAATTTAAACTCTTGCACTCCAAAATCAAAAACATGTTTTGCTCACCTATTTTTCTTATAAGATCTAATCATGAAAAAGAATTTGCAAATGTTTCTTTTTATACTTTTTGTAAGAAAAAGGGGATAAACCATGATTTTTCGGTATCAAAATCACATCAACGGAATGGGGTGGCCGAAAGGAAAAATAGGACATTGCTTGATATGGCCCGTGTCATGTTATTTTTGAAAAAGATTTCTAAAAGATTTTGGGCTGAAGCTTTGAGCACGGCTTGTCACATTTCAAATAGAGTATTTCTAAGACCTGGTTTAACAATGACACCCTATGAGATTTTGAATGGGAAGAAACCACATGTACATTACTTCTATGTGTTTGGGTGTGTATGTTTCATATTAAAAGACTGAGATTACTTAGCTAAGTTTTACTCTAAGAGTGATAAAAGCATTTTTCTTGGATATTCTCAAGATAATCATGCATATCGAGTGTATAATTTAAGCTTGGGAACTATTCAAGAATCTGTGAACATTGTTTTTGATGATCTGTTAAGTGTTACAGATAAACCAGGTGATTATCCTCTCATGATACAGATGGAACAACCTCAAAGTGAATTTGACATTTATGTTGGACCAGATGTTGTCATAAGTGCTGGACCAGATGTTGGCCCCAGTGTTACCGCATCTGAGGCAACACCAGAGATAACACCAGAAGTCAGTCCAGTTGCTGAAAATGAAAATAATGAAGACTCCAATAGAGTAGATGATCCCATCAGAAGAGTTCCCCCTTTGAAGATTCAAAAGAATCATCATATATCCCAAGTGATAGGAAGATTAGACGAAGGGATACAAACTAGAGGTAAGGAACCGGTTAATTATCGAGACATGGTAAACCATTCATGTTTTCTTTCTAAGCTTGATTCTAAAAATATTTTTTTGAAAGATGAATATTTAATTCAAGTTTTTAACCATAAGAGATTTTCTAACTTGAAGAAGACTCTTGTTCCATGTCTTGTTTAAACCTCTTGGATCATCTTTGTTGTTGTATAATATTTTACTTTTTATTTAAAAAAAAACTTTATTTTTTATGTTTCTGTTTTCAATCTGTCAATGGGTAGTCTTTTCTATCCATTGATGGTGGCACATACTGACCTTTTTGTTATGGTAGGATAACACTCAAGGTAACATCTTTGATAAAACTCCCTTTGTACTCAAAAGTGACAAAGTCACTAACTTTTTGATAAAATCAGAGGCATAAAGGCTAAAAAGTTCAGATAATATTTCCTTAGTAGCTCGGGGCACGGCGTTCGCTGCGACGATGCACACTTGCCAAAGGGAGATGTTATCTTGTGACTTGTACTAAGTATTAGGAACATGGAGCTCGCAGCTACAGTGTATCCTACTTGAAAGGTACAAATCACCTAAGCATATTTATACTTTATAAGGACTCGGGGCACGGAGCTCGCTACTACGATGCTTCCTTGTAGATAAAGAAGTGTTAATATGTTTAAAAAATGCTTATATTAAAAACAAGCTTGTTATGTTTGAAATACTTGAAAATAAAGAAAAAGCTTGTTAAGCCTCAATTGCTTATTAAAGAAGCATATCTCTTCCTCAAGTGTTTTAAAAATGAGGCTTGCCTTAAAATGTCTTGTTTTAAATTTAGTAAGGGATGTTTATCACGAATGATATCTTAAGTGTTACCATCGTTTCCATTAACACATTAGTGTGTGCTACATTAGTTTTTTTATTCTTTTATTTTCGAATTTGTTTATTAAATTTTCAAAGTTTGAAAGTCTTTTTATTATTCAAAGAGTTTACAATTTTGAAAAAGTTTTAAACAAATCCTTTTTATTTGAGGTAAAATGTTCTAGTAACTAAATCCCTAAAATCATGGAGTCTATCTTCAATTTGTGAGGCATCGGTTACTTCTTTCTTTTACCCGTTCGTTTTATTTTTATTTTTTTTATTTTCGTTTTCCTTATTTAATAAAAAAAACGGATGTGTAGAGAGTTGGTATTGTGTGTGCAAGTAAATAGGCGGAGTTTGATTAGAATAGTTTAAATGTGAGTAAAAATAGGGGGTCTTAGTTAATTTAGATGATAAGAGTTAAGTTTAAATTAATTTCCTTTCCTATTCACATTCCATAACCTCCTAAATATCTATCCCTATTTACTCTCTCTTTCTCTCACAAACACGCACCTATTTACTCCCTCCATCGCTTTTTCTCTTTCACAGCAACCTTCCCAAATTTTCTAAACCCTTCTCAAATTCTCAAATCCTACCTCTCAATTTCAACAATGCTACTCCTTCCCAAAACCCTAACCAATCCGCACCTCAAGAGGAGTCACCGGGTGTTGTCTCGGGTGTTACTTCACCCATAGACATATCTCCTATGGCTTCACATATTTCTCATTCCATGGCTATGTCAATTGATGAGCCCTCAATGGTTGCTACCTCGGCTCAACCTACATCCACCGTGACTGCTTCTCAACCACCTGTTACCGCCACCAAGAAACCTAAAAGAAAAGCCCATTCTTCCTCCAAATCGGCTGCTTAACCCTCCAAGAAGACACCATCGGCTTCATTAATTTTATTTCTTCCCAACCAGGGGGAGATGGTGGTGCTGGTACTAGTGCAAGTACAAGTGCTGCTATTGATGTTGTTGGTGATGCTGGTACAGATCGTGCTGCTGGAGATGCTGGCACAAGGATGAGCCGGATGATGGAGAAGAAGAAGAATAACCTGCTTGAAGGTTGATATTGCCACAATACCTTGGCAATGGTTTTTCTTGGTACTTTGACATGGTTTCAAAACAATTTCTGTTTTTTGGTTGGTTTGGTTTTTAAAACAATTTCGTATTTCGGTTTATTTGTTTAGAACTTAAATACTTTGGTGGTTATTTTGGTGATTATCCTTGGATAATATTTTGTGGTTTTTAAAACATGGATTTACTTTAGTTTTTAAACAACTAGTTTGAGGCACAAAAGTTGTTTTTTGTTTTTAAATTAGTATCTTTGTTGTTTTGGTTAACTCCTAGATTAAGGGGGAGTTTTACCTTCTGGGAGATTCTCTGTTATACTATGTATGGCTAACATACCATCACTTAGGAAGCTTGGAAACAAATCTCAAACTAAGGGGGAGATTGTTAGTGCAGACAGAGGTGTTACCTCAGATGTTGCCACTGACAATCAAGTGTTGCCTGACGGAAATTATATTATAGTTTGACATTTCTTTCTAATATTAATTTTATACTAATGTCCTAATATTATTGTCTAGATGTCTGTGTTGTTGGTCCATATTTCAGGATATAATAAGGTGGATTTTGGAGCTAATTACATGGAGAATGGATTAAAGAAGAATTATTCATAAATGGTGATTTATGGATAACTTTCACCATCTTTAACATGTGGGTAAATGATAAAAACGTGGGAAGACCTATTCCAAGAGTTTGTTGCTGATTAAAATGAAGAGTACAAGGCGTTGGAAGCTTGGAGTAGAACAAGGTGATGCATAGACTTGGGCATGAAGTTTTCGGTTGAGAAAATCAAGGAATGAAGACCAAGTCTTACACAAATTGTGCAGAGAAATCTCACACATTCTCCCCACTCTCTCACACGTGAATAGCAGCCCCAAGGATATTTATTTGAGTAGCCCTCAAGTCTTTGATGGCTATAAATAGTGTTAGGATGAACACTTTATAACCAAGCCAAATTTTACACACATCCAAAGCACAAAGAGCAAAATACTTCTTGGCTCGTTAGGTCCTCTCTCCCATACACTCTTTTAACACTCAAATACTTTGGGTTTGAGTGTGTTTTGGATAGGATAGGATCATCGTACTTTGTTTCTATTTTTGATTCCATAGATCATATATTGTATTAGCTATAGGGAACCTTTTGACTTTGTAATTGGTACTCATATTGATTATAAGGTTTTCGCCTTTTAGGAGTCTCAAGTTATATTTATATAACTTGAGAAAACTAATTCTTGTGCTTTTGTTCGCTGCAAAACTCTTTTACAAATTTATTTTTACTCGTGGGTGTGTATTCTGTCCGTGTGTGTTATCTGAAGTGTTACCTAGCACTTGAGGTAACACTTGTTCTTAGAAAGTCATTGACTAACAATTTCACAATCTTTGACATTGGCTTATTTGTAGCCCCTTGGTGGAATGTCTGTCACTTCTCAGTTTGACTTTAAAGATCCGGGAAGTCCGTTGCTTGGTTGCGCACGTGTGCGATCACGGTTGAATCTTGGTGGTTGAGCAACAACATCCTTGCCTTTTCATTATCTTGTGATGCCTTTGATGTGCATCAAGAATTTGTATAGGAAAGGGTTGTGTATCAGGAAATGTGTATCGGGTATGTGTATGGAGGAAGGTTTGCCATTAATGGTTTCTTCATGCCAATTGATCACAACATTTATTCACATCAAGATTAATTGTTTGCATTTAGAATTTTTCATTTGTGTTAGGTCCATTCATCCTTAATGAGTCGTCATTGACTAGTATGCTTAGAAGTCAATTCGCCAATTTAGGGACGTAGCAATCAATTGATAATAACAAGCAAAGCAATTTCAAGAGTAAATGTATATTGAAAATAATGTCTCAAGTCTAGAGAGAAGAGAATGAAAATGACTCTTTTATTTAGATAACTTTGTACATACATGTCCAAGTGCGGACCTTTGTAAAAATAAAAAGACACAGTCCGGGATGGACTTTGATGAAAGTCTAGATCCTAGAGGCTGGAAGACCCAAAAAAATTTTATTATTTTTTTACTTTTTTAGGGATGGGCTCCCATGAAGCACGATGATCCATTTTCTTCCTCAATTGTTGGAGGGGTTGTCGGCGGCATGTTCCATATCTCCCACAGGGAACTCGGGTTCCGTGTCATCGGGAAAGATGTCGCGAGGTCTCCACTTGGCTTGGTGTTGTAATTGCAGGATTCGTCTACTCATGATTTGGGAGTTTGCTTTGGCCATCTCCTTTCCTTTCAATGTGGCACTCGACGAAGGTACGGATCTCCATTTGATGTAACCGCTTTTGGGCTTCCGAAACACGGGTCTCTCATTGCAGACAGTGTTCCAACCTTTTGATCTTGTTGTGGATGGTTGTCTCGGACGCCAGTTCAGATGTGGGGTCCTTGGTCAATGTTTCCAATGGACAGAACCGCAAAGGACTTTAGTATTTTAAACCTCAAGGTGAAATTATAACCATGATTCGAGAGAAACGCTTCATTAGCGGATTAGCCTTTTAGGGAAAAAACTGATCTTTTATTTTAAGAAAACTTGATCTCCAATTTTTTTTTTGGAAAAGCATACTTTTGTTTTGAGTGAGACTCACACACATTTTTTTTATTTCTATGCACACTTTTGACAAGGCAATAATGATAACGATCTTGTTAAGAAAATTTACAATGGACTCAGAATGGTCACCACATGGCACTCACCGGGGAATCAAGACTCTAACTAAGCCTAACAGACATCTTAACTAACTTTTCATACATCCTAACAATAGACTCTGACCTTTCCAAAGGCAAGGGGTTCTGATATTCCGCCCCTGACCATATCTATCACTTCGTTATCAACTTCCCAACCTGTGGCATTCAAGCTTTCCTTTCACGATTAACTTCCGGATGACGCGTTTTACAGCGATGCAATTGTCGGTATCATGTCCATGATAGTTGTGAAAGGCACACCTCTTTGTCTCATTGAGACACCTTTTGGGGTTTTTAGGTTAAAAATTGACAAGAGGTGATGTGAGGCCTTGCTTAACCAATCCCTCAAATACCTTGATTATGGGCATTCCGAAATCCTCAAACCTTGTGAAACGGGGTTTGGTTTGGCATTTGGATTTTATTTCATCATTGACCGGAGCATGGCGGGGACAAGAATCACCGTCTCTTGATGCAAAGAGGTTCTCATCGAGTGTCCTTTCGAACTTAGCTTCCATTTGCTTTCTTTTTCCCAATGGATGATTGAGGGGATTTTGCGGAGGCGCAAGGGCGTAGGCATACCCATAACTTTGGTTGCTTGCAGGAATATACATTGGAGGCATGCAAGGAGCTTGTGGTCCAAAAGGTCTTGGATTGTAGAAATGATACGGGTCACCCCTGAATTTCATCGGGAAATCTGGTGGAGGCAAGTTGGTGATGCCTGGTCGGGTATCCATATATGGTGGTTTGAACAATGACCGAGCTCCGGTGGCTTGGTTAATGGCATTAAACTGAGAAGGGATACGATTGGGAAAGTGTATTGGGTATGATGCTCGAGGCATAACTGGTGTGAACAATGGTTTGCGGGCCTTTTGAGTGGATTGTGTTTGGGGTTTTATAGGAGGTGTCCTATGGGAGATGTTGGATTTGGGATGAGGCGGAGTGAGGAGGATTTGAGTGAGGGGATCATTTTGGATGACGGCATGTTGGGGCGAAGAAATGGGGGTCTCGGTATTTTTGTAAGATGGAGGGGACAATCTTTGGTTGCAATTTGGAGGTTGGGTGGCTTCCACCTCTTCTTTGTGATTGTTCACTTTGGTGAAGAGCCCATCAGTTTGAAGTAGAGCTGTGACATCTCTTTGTCTCATCAAACAGGTTCTGTGTTTCTTCGTGGCTCTTTGTGATGACTTCTTCCGTAGCCCCGGAGGCTTCTAGAGCTTAGAGCAACTCTTCTTTCAAGGGCTATCCGAATTGTCTGCGACGTCGTTTCCCAAGCTACCATCCATTGAAGCGGTCTTTCCGAGGTACTGGGTTGGAGAAGTTGCGGTGACTGGGGAACTCTCTGATTCCACACGCACTAGTCGGCGACATGATGCTCTCTTCCACTTCATCTGAGCCACGGGAAGAAAGAGGGTAGTTTAGGCTCGGGTAAACATTGGGTGAATGCTCATGCTACTAATGGGACAGGACCGTTATGCTTAGACCTATGGGGCGAAAGATGGATGGGGTTGAATGGGATCTCGAATCATCCAAGATTCAAGCGGGGCCTTACTTTCAAGGTTGTAACAGACTTTTTGGAGGATAACGGGGATTCATCCAAAGACTTGACCGGCTTCTTGGAGGATAACGGGGATCCATCCAAGGACTTGACCGACTTCTTGGAGGATAACGGGGATCCATCCAAGGACTTGACCGACTTCTTGGAAGATAACAAGGATCCATCCAAGGACTTGACGGGTTCCTAGGGGACTATGCCTAAGGATTTAACGGAAGTCTTGGAGGATAACGGGGATCCGTCCAAAGACTTGACCGGCTTCTTGGAGGATAACAGGGATCCATCCAAGGACTTAACGGGTTCCTAGGGGACTATGCCTGAGGATTTAACGGAAGTCTTGGAGGATAACGGGGATCCATCCAAAGATTGACGGGTGCCTCGGAGATATTCCAAGGGTATGACGGATGCTTAGGGGACTATTCCTAAGGACTTGACTGGCTTCCTGGAGGATAACGGGGATCCATCCAAGGATTTGACTAACTTCTCGAAGGATAACAGGGACCCATCCAAGGACTTGATTGGCCTTCGTAGGGGACTATTC
The DNA here is from genome assembly GCA_026119855.1 of Campanula takesimana. Classification (NCBI taxonomy): domain Eukaryota; kingdom Viridiplantae; phylum Streptophyta; class Magnoliopsida; order Asterales; family Campanulaceae; genus Campanula; species Campanula takesimana. The sequence goes on from JAOWBW010000283.1 coordinate 701,490, forward strand.
CTAGGGATTTAACGGGAATCTCAACGGGGACCTAGGAGGATAACGGAGATCCATCCTAGGACTTGACTGATAACGGGGATCCGTCCAAAGGCTTGGCTGGCTTTTTTTTGGATGATAACGGGGATCCATCTAAGGGTTTGCTTGACTTCCTAGGGGACTAATCCTAGGGGCTTAATGGAGATCTTGGAGGATAACGGGGATCCGTCCAAAGACTAAATGAAATGACGCTTGTTAACGAAAGAATGCAATGTGTCAAAGACAAGAAGCAAAAACGGAGCAAATTCAAGCAACGTGCGATTAATTATCCGTTCAAGTTTACTTAAAACGCATTTTTATTCCTAAATTGTTGGAAAAGATTTCTCTTCTTTTTTTGCAACTATTCTAAAACCTGGATCAATGGAGGCCATCACTACGCCTATAAGCCTCTCGTTTTTCACATGTATTGCACGCTCCCAAGGACGGACTATCCCGGGCGAGGGTCCTATAGGGCACGCGGCTTCCACCGACCAAAAGAATCAAACCTAGGTCTATTGCGTCACAAAGTCCCAATGCGTGGGCCATTCTTATCATAGTTAAGCCCCGGTTAAGGTTAAGATTGACTTAACGCTCCAACAAAATTCTGGCATGACCTCATTTTAATGAGGGATCTCGGGCCTTAGCCTTGGGCTTAAAGATGATTAGGATGGGTCAAGCATTTGAGCTTAATGACGCGGTTTCAACCTATCCCTAATACATGACTTTGGTTAATTATGGTTGGAATTAAATCATAAGTCAAGGACCGGGTCAAAGATGACCTTGGTCACACTTGCTTTCACAAGGAGTCGTGACTCGGGCGTTAACTTGGCCATAATTAGCGTTTGGACACGTATTAGGGACGTGATGATGTGATCTAGACCAAAAACCAACCATGGTCACAGTATTTTTGTGTCACGGACAATGTGTGGTTGACTGGGCTCGGAAGGGGAGGTGGAATGGACCCGTGCGCGCAAGAAGGGCACAAGAGCACCAATCGAGCTGCATCGTGGCATCCACCCTGGGTTTTAAGGGTTTTTGAGATGTGCACAAGGTCAAGTGCGCGTATTGTGAATCCTTCTATGTTCTTTTTGAGTCAAAATAGGAATTTTCGGTTCATTTTAATGTCATGAACATGAAAGAGCAATATATGAACAAAACGATGAACATGTAATTTGCACAAGATATGAACAAACACGAATACAAATTTTGTACATGAAAAGGTTGTGCACAACCAAAGGTTTTCGAAACTAAAATTTTGCAAGAAGAACAACATTGAAGATCATTTGTACAAAAGATTGTGCACAATCAAGGTTTTTGGAAAACCAAGCTTTCATGAAGAGGGTTATGCACAATGAGGCCTTGAAAACCCAATTTTTTATGTCCAAAAATTTGTGCATAACCAAGCTTTGAAAACCAAGTTTTGGCTAACAAAATGAAGGTAAATGTGCACAAATAGAGGCTGTAAATTGGAACATGGACAAGAAGAAGCAAGGGGACCATCAGAATATTTCTGCCCTGCACAAAATTGTTAACTTGGAACATTCTGTGGGCACGTCAAAACCAGCCGTACGGCTAGGGCTGGAGTTCCAGTTTTTTTTTTGCAAATTTTCAGCTTCTGATCATCAAGCCCCAGTTCATTGTTTTTTTTTCTCAGAACAGTTTCATTCCTTTAAATCAAAACAGAAACATAAACACACACACAAAATATGCACAAAGTCAACAAACGGGGACGGGAGTTTGACCCACACAAAAGTGCCCCCAAAGCTTCTAAAAAGAAGTTTATAAACACTTTATTCCCCAGCGGAGTCGCCACTGTAAGATACCCACGGGAAAAACGAATAAAGTTCCCTCGAGAATCAAACACGGTACTTTAACGGAAAACGGAGTCGCCACGTTAGTTTAACTTTAAAACCAAACTTAACGAAAAATGGTTAGAGACAAAGGATTCGGAGGTCAGGTTACGCTTTGGGAAGAACTTAACCGGTAGTTCACCCAAAGTGCCTCGGAAAAAACCGAGTCTCCCTAAATTTGTTAACAAAAATTGTGCAAGTGTGTGTGTGTGTGTTCTTGAAAATAGGAGAAACTGACTTTTAACAAAATCAGTTAGAAACTTAACAAAAAAGGGTTGTTTTGTAAACAGTTTGACAGAAAAGGGGAAGACTGAAAATTCACCCCTCCGGCCAAACTAGCCGTACGGCTGGGAAGGTCATCCCTGGGGTTTTTACAGATTATCAAGAAATCAGTCCAGAGTCAGGCAGAAACAGAGCATTCTGTTGAAACTGAACTGTTTTACATCTTTCCAGTTTATTTATTCACACAAAGCTTGAATTAAATCATCCCTATGCTCTTAATCACTAATTAAACACCAAAACACAAGGTTTCGGGTGTGATCAAGGCAATAATTGGGGAAAATTAAGAAATGTGATGAACATGACATTTGAGTCAAAATCATCATTTGGATGGTTAAAGATGGAAACTTTAACATCCAAATGGATGATTCTTCCAAGGAAAGGCCTTAGGACATCAAAAAATCAACCTTTGGATGGATAAAGATTGAGTCTTTACCATCCAAAGGGACATTATTGGAGTTAGATCAAGGTTTGAATGATAAAGATTGAAACCTTATCATCCAAACTTGATCATTTCACCATAAAATCAACTTAAAAGTAAAGACATGAAATTTAATTTGCATAAATGTAAAGACATAATATAAGTTCCATAAAAGTAAAGACATAATGTAAAGAGCATTAATGTAAAGACATAATGTAAAGTGCATTAATGTAAAGACATAATGTAAAGAGACATTAAATGATAACAAGCCTTGGTCATCTTAGGTTTGAACCCTTGATCATGCATAGAACATGAGGGTACCATTGATTCATATCAAGAACTTGGTTCCAATTCATAATATGTGCAAGAATAATAAAGACATAATGTAAATAAGGCAAAATAAAATAGATTATGAGATGAAGAGAAGATGGGGAGAATGAGGCCTCACCAATTTTGGTTCTAAGCCTAACTTATTTCTCTCTTTTCACTCAAGAATGTGTTTGTATCCCTAATCTGCTCTCAGTTTGGCAGAGTTTACACACACAAATGATTTTTCCCCCACTAAAATGATCAGCAAGGGTCTCAATTTAAAAGGACTGATGGTACCCATAGTAGCCGTACGGCTAGGGCTCTCCTGTTTCCAAACCATCCGTACGGCTTCGCCTGGCGAGCTTCTGGATTTTTCCAATTTTAATTCCAGAATAGTCTTAGAATTTTGGATTTATATTAGTGAGTTCCCAGCCTATCAGTTTATCCCTGAATGGTGCTAAGAGTTCCTCTAAAGTTGGTTAATTTCAGATTGGGGTACTTACAGTGATCACAAGTGACTCATACGTGCTGTACTTTGGGCCGTCGCTTGTGTTTTGCTTGATCTGGGCCGCTTGCTGGGCTGGTCTGCTTCCCTTGCTGCGAACTGGGCTAAGGTGGTGTGCTGGTGGGCTTCTCCGGATTACGCCGCCTCTCCTTCTTCTTCATTTATTTGCTGCAGACTTCCATTGTTCCAGCCCATTTCTTTAATTAAAACTTGATCCAAAACTCCTCCGTCCCAATTGACTTTCTTTTGCATTTTTTGAGATTTCTTTTTAACTCATAATAAATTACCCTATTCACTTGATCACGAGATCTATTTCAATCCCTGTTTCTTCTTTCAGAATAGTTAATAGCAGTGGCACACTCACTAGAAACCCTAATTAATAATTCAATCTAACTGGCACAGTCTAGATCTCAAAATTAATTGATTCAAAATATAAGAAACTAAGATCAAGAATGTTTTCTATAATTATTTCACACAGATAATCATCTAATTTTACCCACTTCACAATTTACCATGGCACATGCATAAACTATGAAGATGCTACTTATGAATTTCTACACTGGCACAGTCATAGAAAATTCTAGCAAAGATAAATTAACCAGAGCAATTAGATTGATCAAGTCTAAAGACCCTAGCATTAAATCTAGATTAAACACAAGTAAAATTATGAACAGAGATAAAATTATGAAAAGAAAAATACCTCAAATTGATAAAAAGGAGTTCAAGAAATCAAACCCAAAGCTTGGATTTTAGTTCCCCATGAACAAAGAATAAAAGAAAATAAGGAAATAAAAGAAATAAAGAAAATAAGGAAAAATAGGAAAATAAAGTCAAAAAACCGGCCACACGAGCCATGACGCGCTCATCACTCTATCTCGCCAGTTCCACGCGCCATCACGCCATACCACGCGCCAGGTATCGTTGAAATCGCGCCTGGTAGGTGCGCTTTGTCTTGCCACGTCACGACTCGTGTTGACTCGCACGAGTCGTTCCATTCGTATTCACGAGTGACTCATGCGTGCTGTACTTTAGGCCGTCTCTTGTGTTTTGCTTGATCTGGGCCGCTTGCAGGGATGGTCTGCTTCCCTTGCTGCGAACAAGGCTGAGGTGGTGTGCTGGTGGGCTTCTCTGGATTAGGCCGCCTCTCCTCCTTCTTCATTTATTTGCTGCAAACTTCCATTGTTCTAGCCCATTTCTTTAATTAAAACTTGATCCAAAACTCCTCCGTCCCAATTGACTTTCTTTTGCATATTTTGAGATTTCTTTTTAACTCATAATAAATTACCTTACTCACTTGATCATGAGATCTATTTCAATCACTGTTTCTTCTTTCAGAATAGTTAATAGCAGTGGCACTCACTAGAAACCCTTATTAATAATTCAATCTAACTGGCACAATCTAGATCTCAAAATTAATTTATTCAAGATTTAGGAAACTAAGATCAAGAATACTTTCTATGATTATTTAGATATATAATCATCTAATTTTTCCCACTTCACAATTTACCATGGCACATGTTTAAACTATGAAGATGCTACTTATGAATTTCTACACTGGCACAGTCATAGAAAATTCTAGCAAAGATAAATTAACCAGAGCAATTAGATTGATCAAGTCTAAAAACCCTTGCAATAAATCTTGATTAAACACAAGTAAAATTATGAACAAAGATAAAATTATGAAAAGAAAAATACCTCAAAATGATAATAAAAAAAAAAAAAAAAAAAAAAAGGTTCAAGAAATCAAACCCAAAGCTTGGATTTTAGTTCCCCATCCAAAGCTTTGAAATCTCCATGAACAAAAAATAAAAACTTTGATCTAAAATTATGTTGAAGTCTAGCATCTAAAACAATAAAAGAACCTCTTTTAAATACCTAGAATAGTCCTAAACTTATAAGGAAATAAAAGAAATAAAGAAAATAAGGAAAAATAGGAAAATAGGGTCAAAAAGCCGGCCACACGCGCCATGACGCGCTCATCACTCTCTCTTGCCAGTTCCACCACGCCATCCCACGGGCCAGGTATCGTTTAAATCGCGCCTGGTAGGTGCGCTTTGTCTTGCCGCGTCACGACTCGTGGCCCTAGTCGTTCCACTCGTGATCACGAGTGACTCATACGTGCGAACAGGGCCGAGGTGGTGTGCTGGTGGGCTTCTATAGATTGGGCCGCCTCTCCTCCTTCTTCATTTATTTGCTACAGACTTCCATTGTTCCAGCCCATTTCTTTAATTAAAACTTGATCCAAAACTCCTCCGTCCCAATTGACTTTCTTTTGCATATTTTGAGATTTCTTTTTAACTCATAATAAATTACCCTATTCATTTGACCACGAGATCTATTTCAATCCCTGTTTCTTCTTTCAGAATAGTTAAGAGCAGTGGCACACTCACTAGAAACCCTAAATAATAATTCTATCTAACTGGCACAGTCTAGATCTCAAAATTAATTGATTCAAGATTTAAGAAACTAAGATCAAGAATGCTTTCTATGATTATTTCACACAGATAATCATTTAGTTTTACCCACTTTACAATTTACAATGGCACATGCATAAATTATGAAGATGCTACTTATGAATTTCTACACTAGCACAGTTATAGAAAATTCTAGCAAAGATATATTGACCAGAGCAATTAGATTGATAAAGTCTAAAAACCCAAGCAATAAATCTATATTAAACACAAGTAAAATTATGAATAGAGATAAAATTATGAAAAGAAAAATACCACAAATTGATAAAAAGGGGTTCAAGAAATCAAACCCAAAGCTTGGATTTTAGTTCCCCATCCAAAGCTTTGAAATATCCATGAAGAAAGAATAAAAACCTAGATCTAAAATTATGTTGAAGTCTAGCATTTAAAACAATAAAAGAACCTATTTTAAATACCTAGAATAGTCCTAAACTAATAAGGAAATAAAAGAAAATAAGGAAATAAGGAAAAATAGGAAAATAGGGTCAAAAAGCCAGACACACGCGCCATGAGGCGCTCATCACTCTCTCTCGCCAGTTCCACGCGCCATTACGCCATCCCACGCACCAGGTATCTTTGAAATCGCGCCTGGTAGGTGCGCTTTGTCTTGCCGCGTCACGACTCGTGTTGACTCGCACGAGTCGTTCCACTCGTGATCACGAGTGAATCATATGTGATGTACTTTGGCCCGTCGCTTGTGTTTTGATTGATCTGGACCGCTTGCTGGGCTGGTCTGCTTCCCTTGCTGCGAACAGTGCCGAGGTGGTGTGCTGGTAGGCTTCTCCGGATTGGGCCGCTTCTCCTCCTTCTTCATTTATTTGCTGCAGACTTCCATTGTTCCAGCCCATTTCTTTAATTAAAACTTGATCCAAAGCTCCTCCGTCCCAATTGACTTTCTTTTGCATATTTTGAGATTTATTTTTAACTCATAATAAAATACCCTATTCACTTGATCACGAGATCTATTTCAATCCATGTTTCTTCTATCAGAATAGTTAATAGCAGTGGCACACTCACTAGAAACCCTAATTAATAATTCAATCTAACTGGCACAGTCTAGATCTCAAAATTAATTTATTCAAAATTTAAGAAACTAAGATCAAGAATGCTTTCTATGATTATTTCACACAGATAATCATCTAATTTCACCCACTTCACAATTTACCATGACACATGCATAAACTATGAAGATGCTACTTATGAATTTCTACACTGGCACAGTCATAGAAAATTCTAGCAAAGATAAATTAACCAGAGCAATTAGATTGATCAATTCTAAAAACCTTAGCAATAAATCTAGATTAAACACAAGTAAAATTATGAACAGAGATAAAATTATGAAAATAAAAATGCCTCAAATTGATAAAAAGGGGTTCAAGAAATCAAATCCAAAGCTTGGATTTTAGTTCCCCATCCAAAGCTTTGAAATCTCCATAAACAAAGAATAAAAACCTAGATCTAAAATTATGTTGAAGTCTAGCATCTAAAACAATAAAAGAATCTCTTTTAAATACCTAAAATAGTCCTAAACTAATAAGGAAATAAACAAAATAAGGAAAATAGGGTCAAAAAGTAGGCCACACGCTCCATGACGCGCTTATCACTCTCTCTTGCTAGTTCCACACGCCATCACGCCATCCCACGCGCCAGGTATCGTTGAAATCGCACCTGGTAGGTGCGCTTTGTCTTGCCGCGTCACGACTCGTGTAGACTCGCACGAGTCGTTACACTCGTGATCACGAGTGACTCATACGTGTTGTACTTTGGGCCGTCGCTTGTGTTTTGCTTGATCTGGGCCGCTTACTGGACTGGTCTGCTTCCCTTGCTGCGAACAGGGCCGAGGTGGTGTGCTGGTGGGCTTCTATAGATTGGGCCGCCTCTCCTCCTTCTTCATTTATTTGCTACAGACTTCCATTGTTCCAGCCCATTTCTTTAATTAAAACTTGATCCAAAACTCCTCCGTCCCAATTGACTTTCTTTTGCATATTTTGAGATTTCTTTTTAACTCATAATAAATTACCCTATTCACTTGACCACGAGATCTATTTCAATCCCTGTTTCTTCTTTCAGAATAGTTAATAGCAGTGGCACACTCACTAGAAACCCTAATTAATAATTCTATCTAACTGGCACAGTCTAGATCTCAAAATTAATTGATTCAAGATTTAAGAAACTAAGATCAAGAATGCTTTCTATGATTATTTCACACAGATAATCATTTAATTTTACCCACTTTACAATTTACAATGGCACATGCATAAATTATGAAGATGCTACTTATAAATTTCTACACTGGCACAGTTATAGAAAATTCTAGCAAAGATATATTGACCAGAGCAATTAGATTGATCAAGTCTAAAAACCCAAGCAATAAATCTATATTAAACACAAGTAAAATTATGAACAGAGATAAAATTATGAAAATAAAAATACCTCAAATTGATAAAAAGGGGTTCAAGAAATCAAACCCAAAGCTTGGATTTTAGTTCCCCATCCAGAGCTTTGAAATATCCATGAACAAAGAATAAAAACCTAGATCTAAAATTATGTTGAAGTCTAGCATTTAAAACAATAAAAGAACCTATTTTAAATACCTAGAATAGTCCTAAACTAATAAGGAAATAAAAGAAAATAAGGAAAAATAGGAAAATAGGGTCAAAAAGCCGGACACACGCGCCATGAGGCGCTCATCACTCTCTCTCGCCAGTTCCACGCGCCATTACGCCATCCCACGCACCAGGTATCTTTGAAATCGCGCCTGGTAGGTGCGCTTTGTCTTGCCGCGTCACGACTCGTGTTGACTCGCACGAGTCGTTCCACTCGTGATCACGAGTGACTCATATGTGATGTACTTTGGCCCGTCGCTTGTGTTTTGATTGATCTGGACCGCTTGCTGGGCTGGTCTGCTTCCCTTGCTGCGAACAGTGCCGAGGTGGTGTGCTGGTAGGCTTTTCCGGATTGGGCCGCTTCTCCTCCTTCTTCATTTATTTGCTGCAGACTTCCATTGTTCCAGCCCATTTCTTTAATTAAAACTTGATCCAAAGCTCCTCCGTCCCAATTGACTTTCTTTTGCATATTTTGAGATTTATTTTTAACTCATAATAAATTACCATATTCACTTGATCACGAGATCTATTTCAATCCCTGTTTCTTCTATCAGAATAGTTAATAGGAGTGGCACACTCACTAGAAACCCTAATTAATAATTCAATCTAACTGGCACAGTCTAGATCTCAAAATTAATTTATTCAAAATTTAAGAAACTAAGATCAAGAATGCTTTCTATGATTATTTCACACAGATAATCATCTAATTTCACCCACTTCACAATTTACCATGACACATGCATAAACTATGAAGATGCTACTTATGAATTTCTACACTGGCACAGTCATAGAAAATTCTAGCAAAGATAAATTAACTAGAGCAATTAGATTGATCAAGTCTAAAAACCTTAGCAATAAATCTAGATTAAACACAAGTAAAATTATGAACAGAGATAAAATTATGAAAATAAAAATGCCTCAAATTGATAAAAAGGGGTTCAAGAAATCAAATCCAAAGCTTAGATTTTAGTTCCCCATCCAAAGCTTTGAAATCTCCATAAACAAAGAATAAAAACCTAGATCTAAAATTATGTTGAAGTCTAGCATCTAAAACAATAAAAGAATCTCTTTTAAATACCTAGAATAGTCCTAAACTAATAAGGAAATAAACAAAATAAGGAAAATAGGGTCAAAAAGCAGGCCACACGCGCCATGACGCGCTTATCACTCTCTCTTGCCAGTTCCACACGCCATCACGCCATCCCACGTGCCATGTATCGTTGAAATCGCACCTGGTAGGTGCGCTTTGTCTTGCCGCGTCACGACTCGTGTAGACTCGCACGAGTTGTTCCACTCGTGATCACGAGTGACTCATACGTGTTGTACTTTGGGCCGTCGCTTGTGTTTTGCTTGATCTGGGCCGCTTACTGGACTGGTCTGCTTCCCTTGCTGCGAACAGGGCCGAGGTGGTGTGCTGGTGGGCTTCTATAGATTGGGCCGCCTCTCTTCCTTCTTCATTTATTTGCTACAGAGTTCCATTGTTCCAGCCCATTTCTTTAATTAAAACTTGATCCAAAACTCCAACGTCCCAATTGACTTTCTTTTGCATATTTTGAGATTTCTTTTTAACTCATAATACATTACCCTATTCACTTGACCACGAGATCTGCTTCAATCCCTGTTTCTTTTTTCAGAATAGTTAATAGCAGTGGCACACTCACTAGAAACCCTAATTAATAATTCAATCTAACTAGCACAGTCTAGATCTCAAAATTTATTGATTCAAGATTTAAGAACTAAGATCAAGAATGCTTTATATGATTATTTCACACAGATAAGCATCTAATTTTACCCACTTCACAATTTACCATAGCACATGCATAAACTAAGAAGATGCTACTTATGAATTTCTGCACTGGCACAGTCATATAAAATTCTAGCAAAGATATATTGACCAGAGCAAACGCACCAGGTATCGTTGAAATCGCGCCTGGTAGGTGCGCTTTGTCTTGCCGCGTCACGACTCGTGTTGACTCGCACGAGTCGTTCCACTCGTGATCACGAGTGACTCATATGTGCTGTACGTTGGCCCGTCGCTTGTGTTTTGCTTGATCTGGACCGCTTGCTGGGCTGGTCTGCTTCCCTTGCTGCGAACTGTGCCGAGGTGGTGTGCTGGTAGGCTTCTCCGGATTGGGCCGCTTCTCCTCCTTCTTCATTTATTTGCTGCAGACTTCCATTGTTCCAGCCCATTTCTTTAATTAAAACTTGATCCAAAACTCCTCCGTCCCAATTGACTTTTTTCTTTTGCATATTTTGAGATTTCTTTTTAACTCATAATAAATTACCCTATTCACTTGATCACGAGATCTATTTCAATCCATGTTTCTTCTATCAGAATAGTTAATAGCAGTGGCACACTAACTAGAAACCCTAATTAATAATTCAATCTAACTGGTACAGTCTAGATCTCAAAATTAATTTATTCAAGATTTAATAAACTTAGATCAAGAATGCTTTCTATGATTATTTCACACGGATAATCATCTAATTTTACCCACTTCACAATTTACCATGGCACATGCATACACTATGAAGATGCTACTTATGAATTTCTACACTGGCACAGTCATAGAAAATTCTAGCAAAGATAAATTAACCAGAGCAATTAGATTGATCAACTCTAAAAACCTTAGCAACAAATCTAGATTAAACACAAATAAAATTATGAATAGAGATAAAATTATGAAAAGAAAAATACCACAAATTGATAAAAGGGGGTTCAAGAAATCATACCCAAAGCTTGGATTTTAGTTCCCCATCCAAAGCTTTGAAATCTCCATGAACAAAGAATAAAAATCTAGATCTAAAATTATGTTGAAGTCTAGCATCTAAAACAATAAAAGAACCTCTTTTAAATACCTAGAATAGTCCTTAACTAATAAGGAAATAAAAGAAATAAAGAAAATAAGGAAAAATAGGAAAATAGGGTCAAAAAGCCTGCCACACGCGCCATGACACGCTCATCACTCTCTCTCGCCAGTTCAACGCGACATCACACCATCCCACGCGCCAGGTATCGCTGAAATCGCGCCTGGTAGGTGCGCTTTGTCTTGTCGCGTCACGACTCGTGATCACGAGTGACTCATACGTGTTGTACTTTGGGCCGTCGCTTGTGTTTTGCTTGATCTGGGCCGCTTGCTGGGCTGGTCTGCTTCCCTTGCTGCGAACTGGGCCAAGGTGGTGTGCTGGTGGGCTTCTATGGATTGGGCCGCCTCTCCTCCTTCTTCATTTATTTGCTGCAGACTTCCATTGTTCCATCCCATTTCTTTAATTAAAACTTGATCCAAAACTCCTCCGTCCCAATTGACTTTCTTTTCCATATTTTGAGATTTCTTTTTAACTCATAATAAATTACATCGGGTAAAAAAACTATAACACTAAAATAGTCCCGAATCATAAATAAGCCCCAAAAATATATATTTTCTCAAAATTACATAATTGCCCCCAAACTACATAAAACTATCTAAAATACATAAAAATCATATTTTAAGCTCATAAAAATCTAGGAAATAATGGTATAAAACCCGTCTCATAAGTGTTTTCACCCATGCATGCCTAGGTCGTGAGGTAAATGACTCCCTGCTTTGAGGAAAGTGCAAGTGATGACCTTTTGTGTACATATGAGAGTTAGAATGTGAAATAGGTTAATCATCTCCCGAGGGAGTAGGTCATCTGGCAATGAGAAATAAGTATGTGCCTCTATGGCTCAAAGACGAAGCATTTATTTAGCTAACAGAGTACAAAGTTGATGGCCATGTGTTGGAATAAAATTACTTTGAGAGAGGGAGAGAGAGGAATCGAGGAAAGGATATGTGATGGGGCAATTCGGTTAGGGCACAAGGTCAATAGCAAATTGTAAAAAGAAAAGAAAAAAACTAACTAAATACATGGATCAAGTTTTATGAGTTTAGCAATATAATTATGTCATACAATATTCTCATACGCAAATGCAGGCATTCGTCTTTGATTTTCTACAACAAGACCTTGAAAATGGATATGTAGGATTTACAGCACTATCGGGTAGGAGAGCACCTGGTTGTAAGACTTTCTGCAATTCAAAAATATAAATGAGGACTACATCTGTCTGTTGGACACTGGGGTTCCTGGAACAAGTTTTAACAAATTATTATTTAATCCCGAATGTTTTAAAAATCTTCATAAAATCTTTATTTCCTTCTCCAGTTATTACAGTCCCTTCGTCCGTGTGACTAATGATCTTCCATCCAAAACATGGGGCTCAAAGGATTCTAGGGGAAAAAAGAAGCACTTGACATATTTTGGCAGAAAATAATATTGAAATGGATGGAGGAGCCACTAAAATTAAGAAATTTGAGCCCTAGCATTGAAAAATTTCCACTAGCTAGAGATTAACAGTTGACTAGACAGCTTACATATTTTTTGAGTCTCTCCCCTCTGCCGTTTCAATACCTCAAACAAGGAAAAAATACCAAGATCAATGCACGCCATCACACCTGTAGACACCCCGATCTCGCACCCCCTAAAACCAACCCTGAGTCGGTCTAAACCATAGAATGACCTAAAACCCTAGATTGGGCGGTTTAGGACTACCGACAGCCTTATCAGTGCATCGGATGGACAAACCGAGTTCGAGATCGTGATCTGGACTCAAAACCAAGTAAATAGGCATATCCTCCGAAAATCGAGCGCTGGGACCCCACGGCGGGGCCCGCAACCCTAAGAGAGCCTTTTACCAGATATCCTTTGCATTTAAAATTATATGTATGCATTCTTTACTTATCAACATATTATATATATGCCACCGTGACCGGAAAAATATGAGGAGCAACTTTCATGTTGGGCTCGCGGACAACCAAGACACCGTTGTGCGCGCACCCAGTTAGCTGTGAGCAGCTGCAGAGAGAGAAGACGGAGCCAGAAAGGAATTGCATTATACATGTTAAGCTCCCTCAAGCTCGTGCCATGTGGTAGCCAAGGATGGGTGAGTCACACCCCAATAGTCCAACCAAAAGGCGACACGTGGCAAAACAAGATGGGACAGATTTTTCACTGTGACTGTACGGCCACAATGGAGGAGTACGCCTCCATTATATCCGTACGGCTCCCCTTTCTGGGATGCCATCAGCTTTGTTCCTCAATAATTCAAGACATTATCATGGCATTTCCATCACTTCCCATCACCCCTTTTATGAAGCAATCCGGCCATGCCTCAACCTCCCTCCTATACCCCTATAGGAGGGGTATTTTGGTCAAGAAAAACTCACCTCCCTCCTCCATGATCATCCTAATATAGCCTAAGAAAGAGGGAGAGATCACATTGAATCTACATTGTTATTCCAAGACTCTCTCCATATTCATCCACATTCATCACCCCACCACTCATCCACCACATCTCCACCACTAAACTACCTCTAAACAACCACTCTAAATTACTCAAACAACTCTCCAAGCTCAAGTAAACGCAACACTACTCCAATCCAACTCAAATCTCAAAAACAAACCTAAAAGCCTTCCCATGGAAGCACTCCCCCCCCCCCCAATTCTAACATAGGTAAGAAGGTAAGAATCTCTTGTAAGTGCTTAATGTAAAAATGTAATAGTTTGTATTAGTTGATTGGAGATCTAGTCAACTAGTGACTAGATCTCCCCTTTTTCCTTCTATTTAATCTATGTTTAAAGTTTTGTAATATTCATGTTAAAGGTGCTATAAATGTTCAAATCTCAGTTCCATCATGTATATATGTTTTCTATGTTCATGTTGTGTTAATATCAAAGCTTAAATCTCAAGTCTAAGCATAAATGTGGTCCATTTGCTCAACATGTATACAATCTGTCCACTTTTGCTTCTAGCATGTTTATCCATGTTTTTGTACATGTTTGTTGCTAAATAGACACTCTATAATGTTAATAACATACTATGGTAAAATTTTCCCAAGTTTCATGGCTTTCTTCCAATATTTGATCATGTTTTGAGGTCCATCTTTGTGCTACAAGTAACCAGCCCATACACTCTGTCCAACTCATGATTTTTCACTTGCTTTTTACTCATTCGAAAGTCGATTTATGGGCTTATCTCAAAACATAAAAGTTGTTACTTACATATTGAAGATTGTGCATGTCAAGTTTCATGATCATATTCTATGTTTAGGTCATGTTTTGGTAGAGATTTTCGTAACTCAGATGTGCTGCAATGTTTGCTGTATTTCTGACCAACCTATGTTTTCATGACTAAAACTCTATCAAAACTTGATTTTCAAACTTAGGTCAAAACATGAAATTTGTTATAAACAGACAAATAAAATGTTCATGATTTTGTAATAATTTTATGACTTCAGGAACGGCCTCTTCCCATTTTTTGATTCAAGAGTCTGCTCTCAGATTAACCATTCCAGATTTTGACACCTAAATGTCAGAGGCCTTTTGAATACTCTAAACATGCTTTCTAAACTCAAAACTTGGCATACTTCATATTTGATATGTTATATTCAACTTTCATGTTTACTGTTTTTCCAGATTCCTAAGTTATGATAGATTAAATTTGCCATGAATGTGTAAGAAACTCTGTTTTTCTGTGCTGAACTGTTTTGACCCTCATGTTCTTGGTGCTATTTAAGTGTCAAAAACTAATCCATAAATCAAACAAAAATTCATACATTCCCTATAAAATATTGGGAGTAAACACCAAGTTTTATATTTGGTTTTGTACAGGTTTTGAATAGGTACATTACTATGGCAAGAGAAAGCAGCCCAGTATTTCAACATATACCTTGGCTTGGATATTCATTTCATATGGGATTTGTCTCCCATTTTTATTACATAATTTGTATAATTTGTACATAACCCCCTCTCCCTTTTGTGTTTTTTATTTTTCTAAATGATTCAAAACCATTTTCGAAAACCAATCGGGAATCTACCCAAAAACCGGTTCCCGATTGTGACTTAAAATGGACCTAGACTAGGAGACACCTTGTACATAAACACACTTTTTTTCTCAAAGTTAGGGCATAACAAGGCATTTCAAAAAGGCAAACTAAAAACAAGCGTAGGAGAAAGCATGCTAGAGACCGAAAGGGTGAGCAGAGTGCCTAACACCTTCTCCTCTCGTAACTTAGCCCCTGAAACCACTTCTCTTTCAAAGCAAAAGGTTTTATCTCTATTTTCCTTAAATAAAATGAGGTGGCGATGTTAGAACATGGTTTGCATTACAAGTCATTTAGCTTTTCATACATGAAATCATACCTATAGTGTTAATATAAAGTGTAGTCAATAATAAAATGTGTAGAATTCCTGAAATGTAATTTATCTATTTATGATGGGCAAAAGAGTAAATTAACATTGCTAAAGCTTGAAAGGGTGTGGTCCCTAAATGAAGTGTCACCATGTTTACTATTTAAAGGCCTCTCCATCAAGCCTAAAACATACTTCATTCTTACTTTCTCTCATCTAAATTACTTCATATTGTTGGAAAACTTTTGAGAGATTAAGAGACACTTATCATTTAGAAGAACACTTCTCCCTACTTGTTCTTCATTTCTCCCTACAACGTCTAAAAATGGATTCAACGGGTATTGTACGCTTCCGCCTTCATCTCCTTCCTCAATCTCCTTCTAAATATGAGTGTGGCATTCAGGGATCTTAAATTGTTCCATCAATTGGTATCAGAGCCCCGTTCTTGGTTTGAGTTGAGTTCTTTAAAGAAAGCCTTAAAACGCTTTAATTTTTGATTCATTCTTCCTGTTGAATCATAAAGTTATGATGTTGATTAGAGACTCTAATTCATTTATAGAGTGCTAATAATCATCATCTGAATTAAAGAAAATGGTTTGAAAAGTTTTGTTCATTAAAAACAGTTCAAGTAAGATTATCCATTCATAACATGGTTTTATGTTTTAAGTACATACTATGTGGATCTACTCACTTGATTCCATTGTTTTAGGCAAGATTATCCCTATATAACCTGGTTTTATGTTTTAAGTACATACCACGTGGATCTACTTGCAATTCGTTTGGCTTTTGGGAATAAATTAAACAAAATTCAAAAGTGCAGAAAATTAGTCTGCACGGCCGAGTCAAGGGATATGCACGGCCGTGCACTTGAACCGGTGTGATGGTCCGGACGGGTGTTTTGCTTAAACCGGTCGGACCAACTAGGGTTTTGAAACGGTGGGTATTGAACAAGCATGGTCCGGCCGGGTCTTGGGTTTAGCCCGGTCGGACCTCATGCAATAATCCAGTCGGGTCTTAGGAGTTGCCCGGGCGGACCACCAGGCTTGCTCGGCCGTGTCATTCATTTCGCTCGGCCGTGCACTAAATTGGCCAAAATCATAGTTTCTGATTAAAGGTGCTCGGCCGTGTCCTTTATCATGCTCGGCCGAGCAGAAGGGTTTTGTACGGTCGTGCCCTTTGTTTAGCACGGTCGTGCACAACATGTCGAATTGACCAAACAAACTGTATTTGGTGCTCGGCCGTGCACTTTTCTATGCTCAGCCAAGCAATTACTGTTCACAGGTTTTGAAAAATTTTAATCCGCACCATTTTGTTTTCCCTTTTGAACAAAACATACATTTTTTCAAACCTTAAAAAGTATTGATTAATTATATGCCTAAACAATTTTATTCATTGTTTAAATAATATTATCGCCTAAGTGATTAACGTTATTTAAACCCAAAATTGTTAAAGTGTTGAATGTGTAAGTTAATATGTGAATGACATGAATTTTCCAAAGAAGATCTTGACATTTGACTAAACTTGTGCATTCATGTGGTAACAAATGAAATGAACATTAAGTTGTTTTGTTAAATGCTTAAGACTACCCAAAGGAAGATTAAGCATTTAATCAAACATTGTTCAAATTGCTTGTTACCTAAGGCAATCATTTATGAGTCAATTCGCAATCCAAAGATTAGTTTTGATGTCATGTTGATTACCTTATTGATGGATTTCGTTGATATAATTAATCATTTATTCATAATATAGTTTCTTATTTATGTTTTGTATTCATTCTTCTTCTCTAAATTCCAACAGATTTGCTCATTGCTTCATCTGTTATTACTGCTATGAATACCGTGCCGATGCTAAATGGGACTAATTTTAAAACTTGGAAAAATAAAATGATTATGATCTTAGGCTATATGGACATAGATCACGCATTAAGGGAACCGTTTCCTCTTCCTCTCTCTAATATAAGCACTCAAGAACATTGCTTAAATGTTGAGAAGTGGGAACGCTCCAACCGCGTGAGCCTAATGATCATAAATATTGTTATCCCGGAGACCATTTTGAAAGGTGTCTCCAAGGATGTTGATGCTAAAACGTTTCTTGATATTCTTGAGGAACGTTTGGCATCTACCTTTTCTCATGGGACAAAAAGAAGAGGGAAGGAAAATTGCGGTTGCAAGTAAAAAGAAGCCTAAGAGATCATCCAATGATCATAAAGAAAATAAATGCTTCTTTTGCAAGGACCTTACACACATGAAGTTCGACTGCCCTAAATATCACGCTTGGCGTGCTAAGAAAGGTACGTCATTTGGTCTTGTTTGTATTAAGGCTAAATTTGGTTTCAATTTCTACATATACATTGTGGTTGGATTTTGGTGCTTCAACTCACATAAGTGTGTCTATGTAGGATTGCCTGAGTTACCGAATAACCAGTGAAGATGAGAGATTCATCTATATAGGAGCTGGGAATCCGGTTGAAGTTTTAGGCATAAGAACTTTTCAATTTGATGACGCCACGGAATTCGGGGTCAATGTATTGGATGGATATCTGGCTTTTGTTATCCGGTTCACCTGTTAACACAACAAAGACAATGAAACCGTCAAGGTCAAGGCCGGGTTTTATCCCGGCTTAGACCCTCGGGCGTAAGAGTGAGATTCTCTGGAGAGTCTAAGAACAAGGCGTAGAATACCTTGGGAGGGAAGTTTAGAGTTCTCTGTGTGTTTTTAGTGTGTGTACGGGTTGTTTCATACCTGAGGGAGAGATAGAAAAGAGGCTTATATATCCCCCCCCCTATTACCCAACGGTCCGACCGCAGGTTTAGGAGTAGACTTTGCCAACTTGGCCACATGTCGCCCTGCGATAGGTCGGCATTTCGGACTTGACAGGCTCTGACCAAGGGATGTCGTGATGTTGACACAGCCGCCGCCGAACATGGTAGGTGGTCAAAGAAGTCCAAGCGCATTTAATTCGATAGGAGGGTTCTGACCCAGTAATTAATGTTGCCTTTATTCCGGACTCGCCGAGGAGGCCCCGAGCTCACCGAGGTGGCGAATCCCGGAGACTGAGAGGTGATCCAAGAGCTCACTTCGGCTCGTAATATCTGAGTGACTTCGATATCATCAGAAGAAAGACGAGGTTGACCAGATTGCTGGCATTGAACCGCTTCCAAGGACAACTCCGGTTCGCTTAGTATCCGGTCTAACTTCTGAGCCCGGTCCATCTGGTATGGGCTCTTCACAATTATTGTTAAAGTACTGATTATTATTTTGCATTAAATAATACTTTGTTGTACCATCATTTAAACGGAATTATGATATCTATCACAATATTGGACAAGGAAGGTCACTCTTGTTCATTAATAATAGAAGTGATATTTATTTTAAATTCCAAGGTTGTTGGTACTAGTACTTTGTCAAGTACTCTTCCTTTACTTGACATTATTCAAACAATAAATGAGTTCCATAATAGTGAAACCAAACTAAAAAGCAAAAGTTATCAAGTGAAAATTCTTATACCTTATGGCATAAGCATTTGGGTCATATCTCCTTAAGGAGAATTGACAAGCTTGTGTCAAAAAGGGATCTTTTAAAAACACCTTGATATTCCGGAAGAAACTTTTGCATTAAATGCCTTAAAGAAAATTTACAAACATTAAAAGAAAAGTATCCTCGAGAGCATCAAGTGTTCTAGAACTAATGGGTAGTTGTGAACCATTCACTACCCCTTCATAGAATGGTTAACAACAATTTATTATGTTCATAGAGAATTACTCTCATTATGGATACATTTATTTACTTAATGAAAAGTCTCAATTTTGGACCTTTTTCAAGTCTTTAAAACCTAAGTTGAAAGTCAACTTAGAAAGACTATTAAGAACGTTAAGTCCGATCATAGTGGTGAATACTATGATTGAAATAACGATTTTAGGGAACAACGTCTGGGTCCTTTTTGCTCGCTATCTAGAAGAGCGTGGGATTGTCACTCACTACACTATGCCGGATACGGCTTATATGAATAGTGTAGATGAGAGACGTAGTATAATCCTTAAGGATATGGTAAGAAATATGATTTCTTAACCTCACTCATTATGGGCGATACATTGAAAAACCGCAAATTTAATTCTCATTAGAGCTTCCTCTAAAGACTACTAATAAAAACCCTTATGAATTAGGGGCAATTTAGAAACCGTCCTTAATTCATCTTCATTGATAGGGTTGTCCAGTAGAAGCTAGGCCTTATAGGTCTAATAAAGGCAAACTGGACTCTAAGACTGTTAGTAGCTATTTTGTAAGGTATGCCGAGAGATCTAGGGGTTATAAATTTTACAACCCGAAAACTATAACATTTTTTAAAGCGAGAATTGATAGGTTCTTTGAGGATGTTGAATTTAGTGGGAGATTAGAAGTAATATTTTAAATTTGAAAATGAAGAGGCATCCATTTTATACATCTTCCCTTAAGTTCCAATTGGATATCATGTTTTGTACTTGATATTCAAGAAGAACATACAATTCAAAATAAAGATTTCCATATAAATATTGAACAACATGAAAATGTTGATCATAAGGATGAAATTCAATAACCTCAAAATGAGGTAGAACCGGTGCCCTTTAGGAGATCCAATAAAGTAAGAAGAAAGTGCAAATCCAGATGATTATAAAGTGTATATTGCCGAGAATAAAGGACACTTAGGTTTAGTGGGAGATGAGCCTCTCATGAAACCATTAGTAGTCATAATTCTCATATAGTGAATTAATGTCATAAATGAAGAGTTAAAATCTATAAAGATAACAACGTTTGGGATTATGTCCCATTACCTAAAGATGTGAAACCTATTATGGGTCTTTAAGACCAAAAGGATTCACAAGGTAATATGGAAAGATATAAAGCCCATCTAGTTGTTAAAGATTTTACTCAAAAGGGAGACATTAATTATAAAGAAAACACCTTTTCCGAGAAGAAAGTGCAAATCTGGATGATTATAAAGTGTATATTGCCGAGAATAAAGGACACTTAGGTTTAGTAGGGGATGAGCCTCTCATGAAACCATTAGTATTCCTAATTCTCATATAGTGAATTAATGTCATAAATGAAGAGTTAAAATCTATAAAGATAACAACGTTTGGGATCATGTCCCATTACCTAAAGATGTGAAACCTATTATGGGTCTTTAAGACCAAAAGGATTCACAAGGTAATATGGAAAGATATAAAGCCCATCTAGTTGTTAAAGATTTTACTCAAAAGGGAGACATTAATTATAAAGAAAACACCTTTTCCGGTATCTTCTAAAAACTCTTTTAGATCATTATGGCACATATGGCATATTATGGTCTTGAGTTTTATCAAATGGATATAAAGACAACTTTCCTTAATGGAGACATTGAGGAATCTATGGCTGATTTGGATCAAACTAAGCAATTAGTTTGTAAACTTAAGAAATCCATTTGTAGGCTCAAGCAAATCTTCTCGTCAATGGTACTTAATCAAGTTATTCTTTCATTTAGTTTTGAAACGAATCTTGATTAAGATTGTGTATACCATAAGTTCAGTGGGAGTAAATTTATAATTTTAGTCTAATATGTGGATGATATTTTGCTTACTAAGTAATGATATGAACCTTTTTAAGGAAACTAAGAAATTTCTTATTTGAAATGAAAGATCTTGGTAAGGCATCTTTGTATTAAGAATCCAAATTCACCGTGATCGCTCACGAGGTGTTTTAGGATTATCACAAAAGGTCTATATGGAAAAGGTATTACAAAAGGTTTAGCATGCAAAACTGTAAACCACTTGACACCCCTAATTTTAAAGGAGACAAGTTTAAAAGTCTCGAACAGTGTCCTAAAGGTAATTTTGAATCCAAGTATATGGAAAATATCCCTTTGCATCAGCAGTAAATAAGCTTAATGTATGAGTAAGTCTTATATTTATTGTTGGGATGCTTGGTCAATAACAAAGCAATCCGGGAGAGAACATTAAGTAGCAGCCAAAAGAATGATAAAAGTATTTGCAAATCACTAAAGAACTACTATATTTGAAGTCGGATCATCTTGAGATCATTAAGTATTCCGACATTAATTTAATTATATGGCTGCATAAGTTTATTAAGGGACTGCGAATTGTCAACAAATGTCGAAAGACCGCTTAAGTTTTATGGTGACAATCGAACGGTAGTCTTATAACAACAAGAGTTCATCAAAGTCTGAAGGATATAGACATTAAGTTTTTTGTTGTGAAGGAAAATGAACAAAGAAATGCAACTTATAGAAACAAACTCCATTTTAAAGGATCCATTTGTAAAAGCGTTATCATCTTCAGTGTTTCACGAGCATGTTGCTCATATGGGTGTAACAAACTTTTGATAACATTTAGTATAGTGGGAGTTTGTGTTGTTCTTTCATTAATTGTTCTCTTATTTAAAGTTTTGATCTCATTTGGTTAAGTTGGACTAGTTGGAAGAATATGGATATATTCATTATGTTCCATGCTGCACATCTACACTTTTGATCTATGTCATTTATTTGGAATTGTACACGTGATTACTGTGGGTTTAGTTGCGAATCAATTACAATGACTGCCCCTCTAGTCCTTATACTTGGATGACTAATGGACGAGATTGTTATAGATGACAATAAAGTGCGCACATTTGGGTTGTCATTTGTATTATATTTATGGTTTTAAAGGAAAGACTTGTTTTGCAACTCAAGTGGGAGATTGTTAGAACATGGTTTGCATTACAAGTCATTTAGCTTTCCATACATGAAATCATACCTATAATGTTAATATAAAGTGTAGTCAATAATAAAATGTGTAGAATTCCTGAAATGTAATTTATCTATTTATGATGGGCAAAAGAGTAAATTAACATTGCTAAAGCTTGAAAGGGTGTGGTCCCTAAATGAAGTGTCACCATGTTTACTATTTAAAGGCCTCTCCATCAAGCCTAAAACATACTTCATTCTTACTTTCTCTCATCTAAATTACTTCATATTGTTGGAAAACTTTTGAGAGATTAAGAGACACTTATCATTTAGAAGAACACTTCTCCCTACTTGTTCTTCATTTCTCCCTACAACGTCTAAAGATGGATTCAACAGGTATTGTACGCTTCCGCCTTCATCTCCTTCCTCAATCTCCTTCTAAATATGAGTGTGGCATTCAGGGATCTTAAATTGTTCCATCAAGCGACTCTTATGTTTTCAAAACCAAAGGAGGGTAACCATTTTGAGAACACGAGCGCGGATCTTTTCTGAGATTCGAAGCGCGGGCTCTCACAACACCAAAAAAAAAAAAAAAAAAAAAAAAAAGAGAGAAAGAGACAGAGAAACAATTGTGGAGTGGAAAACAATGTTTAAGCAATCCTAAATGTTTTTTTAAAAAAAAAAAAGGCTATCTTATCGGGGCTGAGGGTGTATATGTTTCAAATCGACTTGTTTCTTTTACAGAACCATCTCTCTTGTGTATTTATATCTGACATTATGGTGTGGAATACAATGCACACGCGATAGAATATTGTTTACCTGTAACGATTTGCAGAACTTTATTCTATTGTCACTGCCACTGAAGAAGAGAAGCTAGCAGAGAAAAAAAAAGGTTAGCCATTTTTCATTGAAGCAAAAGAGTTCAGCAGCAGTTGAGGACTTCTTTTTAAGTCAACAATCTCTTTGGATCTATAGTGAAGGTCGTAAAGTGGAAATTTATTTTAATTTATTTTACTGGGGGGAGTGAATGTCCATGTAACTAGCTTTATATCATAACAAAATAAATGATTTTTCCAGTAAGACTCATGTTGCAACATAGATACATGATAAAGAGCTACATCCAAGCGAGATAATGAATATTTCTAACACCGCTTGTTTCTTCAAAAGCTATCTTTTTCTTTGATGAATCCAATGTAGTAATCCATGTCATCAGATTTTCTAATCCGTCCTAACTCAAGGTCTATAAATACAATTAATCTGAATTCAAAACCATTACCCGAATAGAATCATTTGCCTTTGAAACCCCAACAAGAAAACACATTAAGCATGTTAATCCATCAACTTTTCCAAAAGGCCAAAAAAACAAAACTTAGCAAGCACACACCATAAATTTAATAGCACACACCGTAAATTTAATAGTAGTAACAGCAAAAGATACAATGTTAAGTTGTTAAACACATGCTACCTCCGTCCCAAAATAAATCCAAAAATGTTTCAAATTTGCTCTTGATCAAGAGAAAATTTGAATTAAAAAAATGGGCATTCATTTTGGTCCGGAGTGAGTGCTATAGTATTGAAAAATTCAAATTCTAGAAAACTCATGTGATGGTTTGGACTATTAATGACATCAATCTTCTATAGAATTAGAAACAGAAAATATTAAGCCCGAAGCAGGAGACAATTAGCTCCTCACTACTCAAAACTCATCAATTTAATTCCATCTGTAGTGATCAGCTATCCTCCATAAAAATCATAAACCTTTAGTAAGGGAATAAGAATAAAAACATGTAAATGCAATAGGTAATCCACATTGCTGACATTATGCACCAAGAATACAAACACATGAATAATCTATTAGTAGTTGTTCTACCTTGTCGACATCGATCCCACTACTTTACTGTACAAGAAAATTGCTTATACTTGAAAATTTCAGGTTTGCAGCAGCCCACACACTCTCCTTGAGCTCTGTTCTTCTTTGTCAAATAGTAGTATGACATTGGTCAAGACCTGAACCTTCACCATTGACATGAGTACCTTCCAAGTCCCTACTAGCCTTCAAAAGTTTAAAGAGGATACCAGGGTTCGGATATGACTAATCACTTCAAAAAATTCTGGGAATCGAACGTCACCAAAAGGGATCTTCCTTAACGTCATGGTTTTAACATTGTAAGAAACTAAAACTCGAAGACAATATAACATCAAGAGTTCACCATCACTATGGAGGCAAATAACCCAAATAAGCCCTCGGTTGTTGCGCCCAATACTAGTAAAATCTATATCATAACATTTGGTCCAAGACTTGTGAACACCATACTCCTTCATAACCCAAATTTCAGCATGCTTAACCGAATTTGAAAAACCAGTAAGCGAAAGGCACCCATCCACTACACCCAGCGAAGGATTATCCAAAAAAGTAACATTAGGGGGAAGCATAAACCGAACAACTTCGCTAAAAATATCAAACGCGATGAAAACATTATCAGGGGAATGACTTAACCAATGGAGAGCCCCGTTAATAAACACTTGTTTGGGACATAATTCCCATTTGACCATAAGTGGAATAATCTCCAAGAACCTCCAGGACACATCAGCCAGAGTGTACCATAGCCCAGACCCGCGTTTACTATTATCATTTCTAATACTAACAAATTTATATTGATTCTTTTCGGGAATAAATCCAAATCCAACAGCAGTATCCCGAGAATAATCAATTGGGTCAGGCAATTTAATACTGTAATAACCGGTTAATTTTTTTTCTATTTATTTTATTTTCGGTTTTTCAAAGTTAATTAATCAATAATTAGAGTTATAGAGTTATTGAAAGAAGTGGGCCCAAGGAATTTGGATTGGCCCGAAATTGTATGAGTAAACCCAACCCAATTAAGAATCAATCAATCCAAGTATAAATTAATGAGTTAGTCAAATTAGGAATTCTTATTATCATAAAACTCAAAAAAAAAAAAAAAAGGAAAACAAAACCCTAGTTCTACCTATAGCCGCCGGCCGAGCACTAGGAGGAGGGAGAAGAAATTTTCCGGCCATTGTTTTGGAGATACAATCCGATCATTCTCAAGGTAACGCTAAATCATACTCTCCAAAATTTGTTTCGTTGAATTTGGATTAGTAAATCATAAGTTATGCATGAATTGAGAATATAAATATTAGGGTTTTGCATGCTAGTGATTAATGATAAATTTCAAAAGGTTAATGAAATTGAATTAAAGTTTATGAAAAAGACTATAGTAATCTTGATACTAGTTTATTTTTAAGATTGATTTTATAATCTTGAATTGAATTGATTTATATTATGCAATGCTTGGGAATTGAACATATAAATCATGGAGGTTGAATTGGGTTATCAAAGGATGAAAAAAAATATGGATTTCCCCCATAACACTGTTCGGCCGAATGGCCTAGACCATTGGAAAAAAAATTGCTTTGTTGATTTTAATGAATTGTGTTATCGATTTATGAATAAAAATTGATGTTTGAGAACTTAGAAAAATTGTAAGAATTAAAAAAGGTTGATCAAAATCGATGAACCATAATGAGGTATGATTCGGCTATGGTGACCTAACTTGGGGGTTAATTCTTGATTAAAGATGTTAAGAATTGGGACGGAAAGTTAGTGTTTTCGTTAAGTTTCTAATGGAAAGAAAACAAAATCGTTAAAAGGATTGTTAAAAGTTAGAAAAGTAACTTGAGGAAATAGAATAAACACTTGGAAGACTTTGAAGGTTAAAAGTTAACGAGAAAGGAAAAGATTAGAAGTTTCAGTTAGTTTCCTAACGGAAAAGGACTAAACTGAAAAGAATTAAAGTTAGAAGGAATAAAAAGGAAACCTTTGAAGTTAGAGGGCCTAAGTGATTGAAAAGAGAAACTTAGGGGACCTTATGAACAGAACCAAAGTCCAAGGACCTTTCTGTAATTAAAGGAAAGTTGAAGGACTAATTGCAATTGAATTAAAGTGGAAGGACCAAATTGCAATTGAATTAAAGTTGAAGGACTAATCTGCAATTAATCCAAAGTGGAAGGACCAAATTGCAATTGAATTAAAGTTGAAGGACTAATCTGCAATTAATCCAAAGTTGAAGGACTAAATTGTAATTGAACTAAAGTTGAAGGACCAATTTGCAATTAACCCAAAATGGAGGGACCAAATTGTAATTAACCCAAAGTTAGAGGACTTAATTGCAATTATATCAAGTTAAAGGACTGACTAGTAAATCAAAGTCAGAAACTTAAACGTAAAGAAAGAAGTAACGAAGTAAAGAAGTTAAAACGCATCTCTCAGTTAACTAAGTAAAAATAGTTAACAATGTAGAGAGTACTAAAGTAAATTACTCCGTGCCTTGTAGATTTGCACAGAGAGGAGATTGCGAGGAAAAGCAATTCAGGTAAGGGATTACGTTCCTTACAGTATTTGAACTCCTGTTTATTGGAATTCGGTATTTCTTTCTAAAGACAGCTATCAGTATGGCATGATAGTATTTGAATGAACTCTGCGTTATTGAACGTTCCTTGAAATAATCTATACTTAGTGATGTCCCCATCGATCTACTAAGTATCGAAGTTTGAAACTTGTATCACATACTTGTACCATGGTATGTTCTAATTTTAACTTGTAAGTTAACCACTTACTTGTTAAGGCATCCAATGTCCAGTTAGAAAAGACATTGACGGACAGTCCAGTTAGAAAAGACTCGTCCTTAAACTAGGGATTGCATGAGTGATCACATGCCTTCTCTCAGGAATTGTCTGATTACAAGGATGATTCTAGACCCCGAGCATATGTGTGTGGATACCATATATGTTTCGACCCACACTATTGGCTGAAGAAGCTAGGTGTACAAATTGTACCTTTGGCATTGAGGTTATAATGTACGTTACCAAGGAATTGACGGAAACTTGAATGAATCCCTTTGGATTGTAGTGCCATAATCCTTTGAAAGTGAAATCTTAAAAGTAATAAGACTGTATTGTTCTGCAGCCTTGAATCCAAAAGTAACTGAACCTATCTTTGAAAAGTTATTCTAAGTATTCGTTCTGGTCGTCTCTCCTTAGTAACCGGAGAGGCCACGTATGAACTTACTGAGCATTCGTTCGCTCATCCCTTCTCTATAAATTTTGTTTTCAGGATTTAAGTAGAAGGACAAGACAAGGAAAGTAGCCGTGGGAAGACGGTGGATTGAAGATTCTTGATTTAGTAGTTTTAAGTACGCTTATTTATTTGATGTAAGTTGAAGTACATTGAAGGTTAAGGTTGTTGCCTACCAAGACATGTTTAAGTTACGCTTCCGCTATTGTTTTGAAATTATGGTTAATAAAGGGGCTGTTGTGAACCCTAAATTGAAGTATTTATTATTGTTATTTATGGATATTAAATGCCATTAAATGCTCAAGATACATTAAGAAAATTCGGGGTGTTGTACAATACAGTATCTGGTAAAGGATTAGAAACATATATTCGACCAAAACTGATTATCATCAAAACCAACAAGCAAATGAGACTGTTACAAGAACTCATAAGTCTGAGTCCAGAAAATTGGGTTGTGATTCTGAGAAACAAACTGCATTACAAGTATAGTATTGTCTAGAGTTTCATTGTGTTCGAGATAAAAGAGTGGTTTCCCAAGAGTAGTATCTACCAGGGATAATTGGAGATGATGAAATTAGTTTGGAGTTTCTGAAGTGACATAGTTCGATTGAAATGGAGATTTTATGAACAAAGGATTATGAGTTAGTTGTAACCATGATTTAGAGACGCACCTGCAATTCATTACCGATTTAATGGGCAATCTAACGAGGATGTCGATGATCATGTCGTCTAGAAGTCTTTGCATTTCGTCGGAAGCGAACTGATGTATTCAGTCTGGTGCAGCTGATTCTCCGATTAAGCAAGAATTGACATGGTTACTTACGACTTCAGTTCAGGAATTTTGCTTTCATTGATCCAATGTTAGGTTGTCGTCCCGTCCATTAGACATTGCAATGCGATTAATTATTATTTAAGGAATTTTGGGGGAACTAAAGTCTTGTTACAGACTCAGCGTTTTATGGATTAAACACATTGTTTTGGGTAGATCATGTAAAAAATGCGTTTTACACTTACCTTATGGAAATACGTGTTTTTCTCAAGGGTTAATGACTATTTATGAATAGAAATGCAGTTAGAATTTTTCCTTAAATTGAATTTTGTACCATACCACCTTTCCAATCGAGCCTTGCATGTCTTTTTTCGCCAGATCGGACTCTGTGGTGATTCATTTTCACCAGTTAGGGCCCTTTTTTGACGGAATTCGTTAAAAAGTCAGTTTAAAGCATGTGCCGTGCACGTGACTAACGAATTGGGGTTGTTTGAAGTTGATGTTTTTTAAGGGGTTTAAGAAAATTCCAAACTTAACAGGGCTGAAATCAAAACATTATCAAAAAAATTTATTTGAGCAAAAAAAACATTATCAAAATATTAAATAAAGCCATACAATATAATTTGTATTATAATTACTTTCAATCAATTTTTAAATTTACAAAATTTTTAATTTTTTGATTTAAAAAAACTATTTTTGATTTTGTTTAAACCAATAAATTTCTTTTTCGAGCATTCACTATTTATAGTATTTTATCTTATTAATAATCATTTTTCTTTTAAGACAATGAAAAATTAACTATTTCATTTTCCTTTTTATTACTTTTAATTACTCTCTCTCCTTCCCAAAATAATTTTTATTTGGCTATTAATTTTTTTTTCTTTGGCTCGTTTGATAGACCCGTTACACATAAGCATTACTCCCTCTGTCTCATCCGAATTAGGATTTTTTTCTCCCGACACGGGTTAAGGAATAATAGGTGATAATGAATTGAATTAAGAGATTTAACATTTATGATTAAGCACTAATCATTTACCTAAAAACTGTCCAAATATAAAATTTTGAGTACAGTCAATTTGTTAATGAAATTCAAAATACAAATTTTACATTTCAATCAAATTATCATCACCATTCTCTCCACCATTACTACCACCGGTCACCACACACCACCGCACGCCACCACCTAGAGCCATGCCAAACACCGCCACATGAACACACACAGATTATACACACAAGCACCCAGAAATCAAAAATCGAAACTTCAAAAATCAAAATTAAAAAAATTAAGTTTTAGGGGAGAAAATAGAATCAGGGAACGAAATCGACAAGGGGGAAATCGAGAATCGAAATTGAAACCCATCTTCAAAACCCAAATCAAAAATCGAAAAATCAAAAGAGGGAGGTTGCCGCCATGGTTCGAGAATCGAAAATCAAATCGAGAATCGAACGGCGAGACGACGATGGACGACGACGAGATGACAACGGGGTGTCGATCTGGAGAAATTGGGAAGAGATTTTGAAACCCAGTCAATGGTTGAGGAGATATTTTGAAATGAAGGGCAAAGGCGATGGGTAGGAGAGAGGTGTCGGCATTGGGCTTCGTTGGTTTTTCCGGTGGTGTCCGACGGGGTGTCGATCTGGAGAAATTGGGAAGATAATGTCGGCCATAAAGTGGAGGCAGGGGAGAAGGACGTTTAGGGGGAGTAGAGAGAAGGGAGGTTGCCGCTATGGGTTCGCCGGCGTCGATCTGCAGGTAGAAAGCCGCCATGGGGAGGACTGGTTTCACCGGCGCGATCTGCGTATTGGGATGTTTGCGTGGAGGGGAAGATAAAGGATACATAAATGCTTTTCTTTGCCCTTTAATTTTTAGAATTTACACTAACACCCTACTAGCTAATATCAACTTCAAACACTCAATTCCGTTAGTCACGTGCACGGCACATGCCTTTTAACTGGCTTTTTAACGAATTCCGAAGTGCCCAGAACCTAAAAAGGATGAACCGGCTGCGGGAAATAAAGACAACAAGGGGGAAGGGTGGTAGGCCCAGGGTCTAAATGCATTAATGCCGATCTTGTGGCAGGTACGATACAATTAAATTCCCGTGATGTTTATGTGTAGTAGATACTGGCGCTACTCATTCAGTAGTTAGTAATGTTGTGGCAAAGAAGTTAAAACTACACCCAGAAATTTAGAGATACCTTTAGTAATAGATACACCTACTAAAGACGCTATCCCCATTACTACCTGTTATAGGAACTGTACTTTAGGGATAGGAGGCACGAATGTAAATATCGACCTCATTGAATTAGACATGTCAGAATTCGACATAATCCTGGCAATGGATTGGTTGGCTTTTGCATCAAGCCAAAAGTGGACTGTCAAAAGAAAATAATGACGTTCCTAGGAGAGGAAGGTAAAGAGTACAGATTTGTGGGTTCAAGGCCGAGGAAGAGGTCTAGTGTGTAATTGTTGTAAGTGAAAAGGATGTGTAGGATTTCTGGCACACATAGGTGAAACAGAAGAAAGAGGAGTAACGTTAGAGTCGCTCGAAGTCGTGAATGAATTCAAGACGTATTTCCTGAGGATTTACCTGGTATACCACCAGTGAGGGAGGTAGAGTTTTCCATTGATTTAGTACCAGAAACCACACCTATATCGAGAGCACCGTATAGGATGGCTCCAACAGAGTTGAAAGAACTAAAGGAGCAGTTACAAGAATTGTTGGACAAGGGATTGATTAGGCCAAGTGTATCACCATGGGGTGCACCGGTACTATTTGTGAAGAAGAAAGACGGGTCTATGAGACTGTGTATTGACTATAGAGAATTGAATAAGGTAACGGTTAGGAATCAATACCCGTTGCCGAGAATTGATGACTTGTTTGATCAATTGAGGGGAGCATGCTACTTTTCGAAGATTGATCTTAGATCCGGATACCATCAGCTGAGAGTCAAGGATGTGGACGTGGCGAAGACGGCGTTTAGGACGAGGTATGGACATTATGAGTTTGTCGTGATGCCATTTGGATTAACGAACGCACCAGCCGCATTCATGGAGTTGATGAATAGAATATTTCAAGAGTACCTAGACAAATGCGTGATAGTATTCATTGATGATATTTTGGTGTACTCGAAGACAAAGGAGGAGCATGCCAAACATTTGAGGATAGTACTAGAAATTTTGAGGAGACAGAAATTGTATGCAAAATTTAAGAAATGTGAATTCTGGTTAGAGAAAGTAGCATTTTTGGGGCACGTAGTGTCGAAAGAAGGAATTTCTGTGGATCCAACAAAGGTAGAAGCAATAATGGATTGGGAAAGGCCTACGACGGTAACCGAAATAAGAAGTTTCTTAGGTTTAGCTGGTTACTATAGAAGGTTCGTAGAGGGATTTTCGAAGTTATCTGGACCATTGACAAAGCTGACGCAGAAGGCAGCTAAGTTTGTTTGGTCAGAAGAATGTGAACGAAGTTTCCAAGAGTTAAAGAATAGACTGGTATCTGCACCAGTATTAACACTACCAACGGGGACGGAAGGTTTTGTTATCTACAGTGATGCGTCGTTGAAAGGACTAGGCTGTGTACTGATGCAAAATGGGAAGGTGATAGCTTATACATCTAGGCAGTTGAAAGTGCATGAAAGGAACTACCCGACCCATGATCTGGAGTTAGCAGCGGTAGTGTTTGCATTGAAAATTTGGAGACATTATCTGTATGGCGTGAAATGCCAGATTTTTACGGATCATAAGAGCCTCAAATACATCTTCACGCAGAATGAATTGAATATGAGACAACGGAGGTGGTTAGAACTTCTCAAGGATTACGACTGTGAAATATTGTATCATCCTGGGAAAGCCAACAAGGTGGCAGATGCCTTGAGTAGGAAGAATCACGGAATGTTGGCAACGTTGATCTCTAAGGGGGTAAGCATATGGAAGGATGTCAAGGAGATGAACTTGATAGTAAAAGTAAACGGGTATTTGGCTCAACTGACGTTACAACCTGCATTGTTGGGCAGAATTAAAGAGGCACAAGAATTAGACGAGGAGAGAGAAGCTCTAATCGGGAAAGGGCAAGCAAAAGATCTTCATATGGGTGAAGATGGAATTCTGAGATATCAAAAGAGAGTGTGGGTGCCAAGCAATGATGAGATCAAGAGAGAGATACTAAGAAGCTCATTGCTCGAAGTTCTCTGTACATCCGGGAAGTACTAAAATGTATAGAGATTTAAAAGGAAGAAGTTATCTGTACATCCGGGAAGTACTAAAATGTATAGAGATTTAAAGGAAGCATATTGGTGGAATAACATGAAGAATGACGTGGCAGAGTATGTGCATAGATGCCTGACGTGCCAACAAGTTAAGAGTGAACATCAGAAACCAGCAGGGTTACTGCAGTCATTACCAATTCCCGAATGGAAGTGGGAGAATATTGCTATGGATTTCGTAAGTGGGTTGCCAAAGACAGTAGGGAAGTATGATGCTATATGGGTTATAGTAGATCGATTGACTAAGTCAGCACATTTCCTGGCAATCAAGAAGACTGATTCGTTGGAGAAGTTGGCCAAGTTGTACATCGACGAGATAGTAAGGTTACATGGAATCCCGGTCACAATTGTGTCTGATCGAGATGCTAGGTTCACTTCGAAGTTCTGGAATAGCCTACAAGAAGCATTGGGAACAGAGTTGACCATGAGCACGGCGTTTCACCCACAGACAGATGGGCAGTCGGAAAGGACTATCCAGACGTTGGAAGACATGCTGAGGGCTACTTCGTTAGATTGGCCAAATGCATGGGACGAACACTTACCATTAGTAGAATTCGCATACAACAACAGCTTTCACGCAAGCATTGGGATGGCTCCATATGAAGCGTTGTATGGGAGAAAGTGTAGATCACCGGCGTGTTGGGATGAAGTCGGTGAGAGGAAGTTAAGTGGACCGGAACTCGTACAAGTCACGGCGGATAAGGTACAACAAATCCGAAAGTGGCTACAGACTGCGCAAAGTAGGCAGAAATCTTACGCAGATAACAGAAGGCGAGAACTGGAATTTCAGCCAGGGGATCGAGTATTCCTAAAGATATCGCCTACGAAGGGAGTTATGCGTTTTGGGATTAAGGGGAAGTTGAGTCCACGATATGTGGGACCATTCGAAATTCTTGAAAAGATCGGGGAAGTGGCTTATCGATTGGCGTTACCGCCGGTATTAGCTGGAGTGCATAATGTGTTCCATGTCTCCATGCTAAGGAAGTATATTCACGATCCGAGTCATGTGATAGAATACAAGCAATTAAGAGTTCGGGCAGATTTGACGTACGATGAACGACCAATCAAGATCGTCGACAAAAAGACGAGGTCGTAAGAAAGCGTACGGTTCCCTATGTAAAAGTGCAATGGAGCATCACTCAGAAAGAGAAGCGACATGGGAACAAGAAAGTGAAATGCGCGAATTGTACCCGGACATCTTCTCGGATTAAGAATTGTCAAAGTTTGAGGACAAACTTCTTTTAAGGGGGTAAGAATGTAATAACCGGTTAATTTTTTTTCTATTTATTTTATTTTCGGTTTTTCAAAGTTAATTAATCAATAATTAGAGTTATAGAGTTATTGAAAGAAGTGGGCCCAAGGAATTTGGATTGGCCCGAAATTGTATGAGTAAACCCAACCCAATTAAGAATCAATCAATCCAAGTATAAATTAATGAGTTAGTCAAATTAGGAATTCTTATTATCATAAAACTCAAAAAAAAAAAAAAAGGAAAACAAAACCCTAGTTCTACCTATAGCCGCCGGCCGAGCACTAGGAGGAGGGAGAAGAAATTTTCCGGCCATTGTTTTGGAGATACAATCCGATCATTCTCAAGGTAACGCTAAATCCTACTCTCCAAAATTTGTTTCGTTGAATTTGGATTAGTAAATCATAAGTTATGCATGAATTGAGAATATAAATATTAGGGTTTTGCATGCTAGTGATTAATGATAAATTTCAAAAGGTTAATGAAATTGAATTAAAGTTTATGAAAAAGACTATAGTAATCTTGATACTAGTTTATTTTAAGATTGATTTTATAATCTTGAATTGAATTGATTTATATTATGCAATGCTTGGGAATTGAACATATAAATCATGGAGGTTGAATTGGGTTATCAAAGGATGAAAAAAAAATATGGATTTCCCCCATAACACTGTTCGGCCGAATGGCCTAGACCATTGGAAAAAAAATTGCTTTGTTGATTTTAATGAATTGTGTTATCGATTTATGAATAAAAATTGATGTTTGAGAACTTAGAAAAATTGTAAGAATTAAAAAGGTTGATCAAAATCGATGAACCATAATGAGGTATGATTCGGCTATGGTGACCTAACTTGGGGGTTAATTCTTGATTAAAGATGTTAAGAATTGGGACGGAAAGTTAGTGTTTTCGTTAAGTTTCTAATGGAAAGAAAACAAAATCGTTAAAAGGATTGTTAAAAGTTAGAAAAGTAACTTGAGGAAATAGAATAAACACTTGGAAGACTTTGAAGGTTAAAAAGTTAACGAGAAAGGAAAAGATTAGAAGTTTCAGTTAGTTTCCTAACGGAAAAGGACTAAACTGAAAAGAATTAAAGTTAGAAGGAATAAAAAGGAAACCTTTGAAGTTAGAGGGGCCTAAGTGATTGAAAAGAGAAACTTAGGGGACCTTATGAACAGAACCAAAGTCCAAGGACCTTTCTGTAATTAAAGGAAAGTTGAAGGACTAATTGCAATTGAATTAAAGTGGAAGGACCAAATTGCAATTGAATTAAAGTTGAAGGACTAATCTGCAATTAATCCAAAGTGGAAGGACCAAATTGCAATTGAATTAAAGTTGAAGGACTAATCTGCAATTAATCCAAAGTTGAAGGACTAAATTGTAATTGAACTAAAGTTGAAGGACCAATTTGCAATTAACCCAAAATGGAGGGACCAAATTGTAATTAACCCAAAGTTAGAGGACTTAATTGCAATTATATCAAGTTAAAGGACTGACTAGTAAATCAAAGTCAGAAACTTAAACGTAAAGAAAGAAGTAACGAAGTAAAGAAGTTAAAACGCATCTCTCAGTTAACTAAGTAAAATAGTTAACAATGTAGAGAGTACTAAAGTAAATTACTCCGTGCCTTGTAGATTTGCACAGAGAGGAGATTGCGAGGAAAAGCAATTCAGGTAAGGGATTACGTTCCTTACAGTATTTGAACTCCTGTTTATTGGAATTCGGTATTTCTTTCTAAAGACAGCTATCAGTATGGCATGATAGTATTTGAATGAACTCTGCGTTATTGAACGTTCCTTGAAATAATCTATACTTAGTGATGTCCCCATCGATCTACTAAGTATCGAAGTTTGAAACTTGTATCACATACTTGTACCATGGTATGTTCTAATTTTAACTTGTAAGTTAACCACTTACTTGTTAAGGCATCCAATGTCCAGTTAGAAAAGACATTGACGGACAGTCCAGTTAGAAAAGACTCGTCCTTAAACTAGGGATTGCATGAGTGATCACATGCCTTCTCTCAGGAATTGTCTGATTACAAGGATGATTCTAGACCCCGAGCATATGTGTGTGGATACCATATATGTTTCGACCCACACTATTGGCTGAAGAAGCTAGGTGTACAAATTGTACCTTTGGCATTGAGGTTATAATGTACGTTACCAAGGAATTGACGGAAACTTGAATGAATCCCTTTGGATTGTAGTGCCATAATCCTTTGAAAGTGAAATCTTAAAAGTAATAAGACTGTATTGTTCTGCAGCCTTGAATCCAAAAGTAACTGAACCTATCTTTGAAAAGTTATTCTAAGTATTCGTTCTGGTCGTCTCTCCTTAGTAACCGGAGAGGCCACGTATGAACTTACTGAGCATTCGTTCGCTCATCCCTTCTCTATAAATTTTGTTTTCAGGATTTAAGTAGAAGGACAAGACAAGGAAAGTAGCCGTGGGAAGACGGTGGATTGAAGATTCTTGATTTAGTAGTTTTAAGTACGCTTATTTATTTGATGTAAGTTGAAGTACATTGAAGGTTAAGGTTGTTGCCTACCAAGACATGTTTAAGTTACGCTTCCGCTATTGTTTTGAAATTATGGTTAATAAAGGGGCTGTTGTGAACCCTAAATTGAAGTATTTATTATTGTTATTTATGGATATTAAATGCCATTAAATGCTCAAGATACATTAAGAAAATTCGGGGTGTTACAAATACAGTATCTGGTAAAAGGATTAGAAACATATATTCGACCAAACTGATTATCATCAAAACCAACCAAGCAAATGAGACTGTTACAAGAACTCATAAGTCTGAGTCCAAGAAAATTGGGTTGTGATTCTGAGAAACAAACTGCATTACAAGTATAGTAGTTGTCTAGAGTTTCATTGTGTTCGAGATAAAAGAGTGGTTTCCCAAGAGTAGTATCTACCAGGGATAATTGGAGATGATGAAATTAGTTTGGAGTTTCTGAAGTGACATAGTTCGATTGAAATGGAGTTTTATGAACAAAGGATTATGAGTTAGTTGTAACCATGATTTAGAGACGCACCTGCAATTCATTACCGATTTAATGGGCAATCTAACGAGGATGTCGATGATCATGTCGTCTAGAAGTCTTTGCATTTCGTCGGAAGCGAACTGATGTATTCAGTCTGGTGCAGCTGATTCTCCGATTAAGCAAGAATTGACATGGTTACTTACGACTTCAGTTCAGGAATTTTGCTTTCATTGATCCAATGTTAGGTTGTCGTCCCGTCCATTAGACATTGCAATGCGATTAATTATTATTTAAGGAATTTTGGGGGAAACTAAAGTCTTGTTACAGACTCAGCGTTTTATGGATTAAACACATTGTTTTGGGTAGATCATGTAAAAAATGCGTTTTACACTACCTTATGGAAATACGTGTTTTTCTCAAGGGTTAATGACTATTTAGACCCTGAAGTACCATACCACCTTTCCAATCGAGCCTTGCATGTCTTTTTTCGCCAGATCGGACTCTGTGGTGATTCATTTTCACCAGTTAGGGCCTTTTTGACGGAATTCGTTAAAAAGTCAGTTAAAATGCATGTGCCGTGCACGTGACTAACGGAATTGGGTTGTTTGAAGTTGATGTTTTTTAAGGGGTTTAATGAAAATTCCAAACTTAACAGGGCTGAAATCAAAACAATTATCAAAAAAATTTATTTGAGCAAAAAACAATTATCAAAATATTAAATAAAGCCATACAATATAATTTTATTATAATTACTTTCATCAATTTTTTAAATTTACAAAATTTTTAATTTTTTGATTTAAAAAACTATTTATTGATTTTGTTAAACCAATAAATTTTCTTTTCGAGCATTCACTATTTATAGTATTTTATCTTATATAAATAATCATTTTCTTTTAAGACAATGAAAAATTAACTATTTCATTTTCCTTTTTATTACTTCTTAATTACTCTCTCTCCTTCCCAAAATAATTTTTATTTGGCTATTAATTTTTTTTTCTTTGGCTCGTTTGATAGACCGGTACACATAAGCATTACTCCCTCTGTCTCATCCGAATTAGGATTTTTTTCTCCCGACACGGGGATTAAGGAATAATAGGTGATAATGAATTGAATTAAGAGATTTAACATTTATGATTAAGCACTAATCATTTACCTAAAAACTGTCCAAATATAAAATTTGAGTACAGTCAAATTTGTTAATGAAATTCAAAATACAAATTTTACATTTCAATCAAATTATCATCACCATTCTCTCCACCATTACTACCACCGGTCACCACACCACCGCACCGCCACCACCTAGAGCCATGCCAAACACCGCCACATGAACACACACAGATTATACACACAAGCAACCCAGAAATCAAAAATCGAAACTTCAAAAATCAAAATTAAAAAAAATTAAGTTTTAGGGGGAGAAAATAGAATCAGGGAACGAGAATCGACAAGGGGGAAATCGAGAATCGAAATTGAAACCCATCTTCAAAACCCAAATCAAAAATCGAAAATCAAAAGAGGGAGGTTGCCGCCATGGGTTCGAGAATCGAAAATCAAATCGAGAATCGAACGGCGACGACGATGGACGACGACGAGGATGACAACGGGGTGTCGATCTGGAGAAATTGGGAAGAGATTTTGAAACCCAGTCAATGGTTGAGGAGATATTTTGAAATGAAGGGCAAAGGCGATGGGTAGGAGAGAGGTGTCGGCATTGGGCTTCGTTGGTTTTTCCGGTGGTGTCCGACGGGGTGTCGATCTGGAGAAATTGGGAAGATAATTGTCGGCCATAAAGTGGAGGCAGGGGAGAAGGACGTTTAGGGGGAGTAGAGAGAAGGGAGGTTGCCGCTATGGGTTCGCCGGCGTCGATCTGCAGGTAGAAAGCCGCCATGGGGAGGACTGGTTTCACCGGCGTCGATCTGCGTATTGGGATGTTTGCGTGGAAGGGGAAGATAAAGGGATACATAAATGCTTTTCTTTGCCCCTTTAATTTTTAGAATTTACACTAAACACCCTACTAGCTAATATCAACTTCAAACAACTCAATTCCGTTAGTCACGTGCACGGCACATGCCTTTTAACTGGCTTTTTAACGAATTCCGTCAAAAATGCCCTAACTGGCGAAAATGAATCACCCCAGGGTCCGATCTGGTGAAAAAAAACATGCAAGGCTCGATTGGAAGGGTGGTATGGCACTTCAGGGTCTAAATTGTCATTAACCCTTTTCTCAATTGCCTTCTCTAATATTATCATGTGTATACTCTAATATTACAAAGTGTATGTTGTAATATTACTCTTATAAATATTCAAGCATACAATTTTAAACATTCAAAGAGACATTTTTAGAGGTAGTGTTAAGGTTGCATGTCTTAGTATTACAAAGTACCTCTTGGATTATTGAAAAATGCCCCTTAAATTGTCAACAAGTGCTTGGTGGGTTTTTAAAATTTTCAAAACAAGTGTCTAAAATTTTCAAAACAAGTGTCTGCCCTAGTCTTAAAAAGTGCCTCATGTAATATTGAAAAATGTCTCTTACAGTGTAAAAGAGTGTCTAGTGTGTTTTTGTAAGTGTCAAACGAGTTTTTCTAAGTTCTAAAACAAGTGACTGCCATAGTATTAAAAAGTGTCTCCTGTAGTATTGCATAATGCCTCTTACATTGTAAAAAAGTGTCGGTGAGTTTTTGTAAGTTCCAGTTATTTGCAAAAATGTCACCGCGCCTTGAAATAACATTCCGCTTATTTACAAAAATGTCACTCCGCGTACGAAAAACACGTGTACGCTAAGACGAGTGTAAAACTCATTTTTTTTGAGATTTCCTGCACTGTTTTAAGGCTTAAACTAGCTATTTTAAGTATAAAACTATATTAAAAAGTGAACTTTTTATAATTTATGGAAAAAATAGTTTCTCCAAAAACCTAACACCCTCCGCTTCAGAATAAAAGTCTCACTTTCTTTTTTGATACATTTCAAAATAAGAGTCTTACTAATAAAACTAGTTAGTAGCACGTCGATACTCGACGGTTATATTATAATCAATTAAATTTAGGAAAATTGATAAGTTAATTAATTTAGAAATATAACTAAAATTGGGTAGCGAGAAAGATCATTTAAATATAATCTGGAAATATACTATAATCGATTAAATTAAAAACTTTGATAAATTAATTAATTGAGAAATATAACTAAAATTGCATATCGAGAAGGATTATTTATAATAATCTGAACACATATTATAATCAATTAAGTTAAAAAAATTGTTAATTAAATCTCATATAGTTATATCATTTGATATCCTTAGACCAGAGATTATTATGGTCTTCTACATAATGAATGTTATGTTTGACATAGTCAAACGCTACCCTTTATCAGGTAGTCATAAAGGCTATGATTGGTATAATCGGATTCTTGTAGGGAAGAATGATAAGTCAAGATGGGATTTGACCCTCCCTCAAGAGAGATATCTGCTTCGGCCACTCGAAGAGTGAGATTGATGAAATGCGTGGTCACGCTCAAATGAATTGATGTGTTCAATGTCATTTTCTCATATCAATCTACTCATGATCGAGAAAGCATTGGACAATATAAGTTGACGTAGACCATTACTTATGTCCAATATGATATCGCGTGACAAAGTGATTGTGATATGTTATATAAGGATAAATAAACTTTGATAAATTTATATTTTGGTAATCATGATGGCTCGCTAAAGTCTACTCATGATTTATGAGAACGACCTTGGTTGAACTCATTGCAACCTTAATATAATCCTATGGGGTCACACACAAAAGAACGAATCATTAAAAAGGGCAAAATATGGATTTTTTGGAAAAACGGAAAATTGGGGTGGAAATGCTAGGGTTCAGACGAACCTTCCCCTTGACTCGGCCGAACCCTATATAAGATGCGGCCGAACCTTATGGTTTCAGGCTCAAGTCTTTTATTTCTGAGGTTTCACGGTTTGACTATTTCTCTTAAATTGGTTGGGATTAATAAGTATAAATACCTCTCTCTAAACCCTATTCAGACCTAGTTGATATTGTATCATTATTAGTAGCGTCCATGTTTTTGAGAAACACATTCTTGAGTTTAGATTGAGAATCAAAAGCTCAAGAACACCAATAAATTCATATAGCCTTTTCATAGAAAGAGTTTCTAGTGGATCTAGCAATCCGGATCTAGAATTGTTCTAGATATTTGTTCGTGTGTGGATACACATAGAGGGTGCTTCCTTTAGTATCTTCAAGTTCATGTTCCTGAGATCCTGATCCGAAGAAAGTGAAGGAGATCAAATCATAAAGCTTGAAGACTTGAATATTTGAAGATCCAAAGTTTTAAACGATAACAATGGTTAGTATTCTGAATTCATCTTGTATTTAATTTAATCATCATGAACGGATTCAGAGCTCTTGTTTTTTTATAGTTTTTTTTATACGTTGTTTCCGCTGCGCATGATCCCTCAAAACCCAATAGTGGTATCAGTGTTGGGTTTTGAGGCACCATGCGCAGCGGAAACGGCGTTAGAAAATTCAACAAAACCCTAGAGCTCCGAATCCGTTCATGATGATTAAATTAAATACAAGATGAATTTAGAATACTAACCCTTGTTGTGCATTTAAATTTTTTGGATCTTCAAATCTTCAAGTCTTCAAGCTTTATGATTTGATCTTCTCCACGTTCTTTGGATCACTATCACAGGAACACGAACTTGAAATGCTAAAGGAAGCGGCCTCTATGTGTATCCACACACGAACGAATATCTAGAACAATTCTAGATCCGGACTGCTAGATCCATCTATTAGAAAACACGTTTTTCTAATCTTCAAGGGCTATATGAATAATATGTGTTCTTGATCTTTGATTCTCAATCTTGGATCAAGAATTTTGTTTCTCAAACATATTGGGTTGCATTGGTTTAATGGCTGGTGAAAAGATGTATTTATAGTCCCTAGTCATTAACCCTTAATAACCAAGGAAACATAAATCCCGTCACCCAATTAAACTGCTAAAAATTTGGCCGAGAGAGCTCGGCATGGTCGTGCTCACAAAGTGGCACGACCGAGCCAATCGTGTCGAGCCATGTAATGCTTACATCAATTTCGGCACGGTCGAGCTTTGTTTCTGGCACGGTCGTGCCAAACGGCACAGTCGTGTCTTACAACTGGCACGGTCGTACCAATTAGTTCGATTTGGACTAGCCACAATTGGCACGGTCGTGCCAGGCCAATTTCCAGTCTTTTTCCAATTTTAGCCTTTTGATCAATTCCTTCTTTTGTGTGTGACCCCATAGGATTATATTAAGTTGGCAATTAGTCCAACCAAGGTCAAACTCATAAATCATGAGCGGACTCTAGCAAGCCATCATGACTACCCAATTAATATAACTTAACGAAGTTCATTTATCCTCATAGAACATATCACAATCCTTTTATCACGCGATATCATATTGAACATAAGCCACGGTCTAAGTAAACTTAAGTGTCCAATCCTTTCTCGATCCCGAGTAGATTTATATGAGCAAATGATATTGAACACATCAATTCATTTGGGTATGGCCATACACTATCATCAATATCACTCTTGAGTGGCCAAGCAGATATCTCTCTTTGAGATAAAGAGGGACAATATCCCATCTTGACTTATCATTCTTCCCTACAAGAATCCGATTGTACCAATCATAGCCTTTATAACTACCTGGTTAAGGGTAACGTTTGAGTATGTCAAACACAACGTTCATCATGTGGAAGACGATGATAATCTCAGGTCTAAGGATTCCAATGATATAACTAAATGAGATTTAATTATGACATTCGACCATGACATTGTTGGTAGTGGTGCCCTATGCACGTCTAATAAACGTTGTAATTGTTATCATTTATTTCATATCAATAAAGAAATGTTTTGATTATTATTGTTGTTCATGTTTACTTATAATAATCTCCGTCCCTAGTACTTGTTAAGCACTAGTATAAAGGCTAAATGATCATGGGATGATTATGTTAGATTTATGGGTACTTGTTTGGAACAAGGTACTGGACATGACCCGTTGCATGAGATCTATGTCATGGTCTATGTCGAACATATATCTCATATTAGTTATGTCATTTGAATCCTTAGACATGAAGTTATTATAGTCTTCCACTTTATGAAGATTATGTTTGACATATTCAAACGCTGCCTTTAACCGGGAAGTTATAAAGGGCATGATTGGCATAATCGGATTCACGTAGGGAAGAATAATAAGCTAAATGGATTTGTCCCTCTTCGGAGAGATGTCAAACTTGGGCCTCTCGTAGGAATGATGTTGATGAAATGTTCGGCCGGACTCAAATGAATTGATTGGATCAATGTCATTTGGATTATCAACATATTCGGAATCAAGAAAGTATTGAACAAAACAAGTTGACTGTTTGACCATGACTTGTGTTCAATGACATCGTGGACAAAGGGATTATGACATGTTCTAAAAAGAATGCGAACTTGTATCT
The DNA here is from genome assembly GCA_026119855.1 of Campanula takesimana. Taxonomy (NCBI): domain Eukaryota; kingdom Viridiplantae; phylum Streptophyta; class Magnoliopsida; order Asterales; family Campanulaceae; genus Campanula; species Campanula takesimana. The sequence goes on from JAOWBW010000283.1 coordinate 744,704, forward strand.
AGTTATACTATTTGGGTAGGTATGACGGTTTGCTAGAACCTAATCATATCTTATGGTTTCATGGTTGAACCCATTGCCAACTTAGTATAATCCTAGAGGGTCACACACAATAGAACGAATCTTAAATAAGGACTAAATTGGAATTTTGGAAATTCTGGACATTCTGGGGAAGTGGGCGACCGCACAGTGTGGACTGGGCGGCCGCACACTTAGCTCAATTTTGTACCAGTTTTGTTTCAGATAGTTGTGCGACCGCACAGTGTATTCTGAGCGGCCGCACAGTACTGTCGGGTGGCAGATTCCTAATTTGATTAGGAAACGAATTTTGGACGGATTTTGACACAAGTTTCCTATTTGGAATAGGTCCTACTTGTGTATAAAAGGCCAAATTCGGTCAGCATTCAAAACAATTGATTTTGTAAGTCTCCAAAGAGTTTGAGAGAGGTTTTATTTTGTTCTAAGACATCCTTGGTTGAAGAACAAAATAATACACAAAAGAAAAATTCCATATAGTCATATCAATTGTGAAAGTGTGTTTCATAGTTGTTGGTCTAACAACCAAGATCAAGAAGTGTTCTTGATATTCGTTCGTGGTGTGGATACCGCTAGAGGGTGAAGCTCATCATCTTCAAAGTTCGTGTTCGTGCTTTCTTCGTGATCAAGCTTCAATATCTCTACCAAGTTTAAAGACCAAATTCAAAGTCATCAAGGGTTAGTCTTTCCTCTATTCATGTTATGATATTTGATTTAATCATATGAATGGATCTATGGGCTTTGGGTTTCAAAATTTTAAATGCTATATTCCGCTGCGCATGTTTGATCGAAACCCAACAGTGGTATCAGAGCCCCGTTCATGTTGATTATTTCAATACCTAGATCATGTTATGTGTATATAAATTGTTTATGTGCCTTGCATGATATGAATATTGGAATATATGATGTTTATGTGTTACGTGATTTTATGTGGTTTATTGTTTTGCAACTTTAATCGCACGATTCAATCGCAATAAATAAATTATGGTGGATTCAGAATTGTTGATTATTAATTTTTGATTGGATCAAAGTTTTAATAATCGGGGAAAAACGATTTTGAGACAAAATTTTCGAACTTTGAAAATTCTGCACATTCTGATGGCACTGGGCGACCGCACAAAACGCCTTGGGCGACCGCACGGTTTTGGGCGACCGCACAAGGGTTTTTGGGCGGCCGCACAAGGGGATCAGAAGGTCTGATTTTGGTCAAAAACAGAATCTGGAATTTTTCAAAAAATTCAACAAAACCAGTAACAGAACCAGTCCAGACTTGCTGATCTGGAATGGGTTTTGGGTAGTTGGTTTGTGCGTGGATTTTGGGGTTTGATTTTCCTATTTGTTTTGGTCTTGTGACTCTAAGATTGGTTCAAGGTTTGGATGGCTAATCTGCGTTCATCGAGATTGTGTTTCCCAAACTTGATCGCAATCAAAGTTTCAAAGATAAAACGAAGTTAGAATTATGAAGAGTTCATAATTGCTAAAATTGAGAAACAAAGTTCTTGATTCAAAGTTTGGAGATCCATGTGGAATTGTGAATGCAATTGGCCTACGTTCATCGAGACCATCTATTGCTTAGTTTCGACCACATGGACTACTTTCTTGGTTTCTTGAATTAGTGCGGGATTGTGGTTCCCTAATGGCTTAGTTCGACCGCACTTCTTGTTGTCCTGATTTGGAGATAATGACCAAAGTTGAAATAGTCTCATCCTCATAATTATAGAGAAACTAATGACACATAAATATCATGCTTAAATTAATGGAGATTAATTTAGTGGCTAAACTTGATGTGTAACATGTTTATATTATGTGCTCATAAATGTGTTATATGCTATATGTGATGAACCTTCAAAGAAAGTTTTAAGTCTTTTATTGCCATGCCATGATTAAAACACTTGTTAGTACATGAGTGATTTTAATGTAGATTCGCCCTAGCGAGATGCATTAAATTTGTTTATGTATGAGCAAGATAGATAGTGTGGGCACGCCCTAGTGGGACACATTAACTGTGCGTTTAAAATGGTTAGACTTAATTGGGCGTCAAAACAGTTTTGGGCCTAGGCAAAGATGAGGTTTAACATGCTTTTTGAAATTTGATTTCTTAAAGAATCTCATAAAAGGAACTAAGAGTCATATGAGATATGATTGACAAGAGTTGTCTACCTAATTAATTTGATTTTGTGTAATCCGCCTTAGCGGACTTGAAATTAAATTAAAGTTGGATCTTAACCCATTTAAATCGTATTATACATTGGATGTATAAGAATGTTATATAATTTAGTGGGAGTATTTTTAAAAAAATACATTGTTTATTTCTTTAATGAAAATTGGTACTTATTAAATTTTGGAAATTTTGCATATTTGTAGATAATGACTAATAACACTCAATCAATGTCGTTGCGATCGATCCTTGAGAAGGATAAGCTCGAAGAGAATGGTACTAACTTTATGGATTGGATCCGTAGCATAAGAATCGTTCTTAGGCAAGAAGATAAGTTGTACATTCTCGACGGGCCTCTCCCTGCTGAACCACCGCCTACTACCCCTAGGGTAGAAAGAGACAATTACAAGAAACATCGTAATGATTCTAGAGATGTAAGTTGTCTCATGCTTGCTGCTATGTGCTCAAAACTCCAACAAAGTTTGGAACATTTGGAAGCCTATGAGATAGGCGTGGAGTTGAGAACCATGTTTCAAGAGCAAGCTAGGCAAGAGAGGTACAAGACCATTGTTGCATTCACTACTTGTAAGATGAATGAAGGGCAACAAGTGAGTCCTCACTTTCTCAAAATGAAAGGTTATGTAGAGCACCTTGAGAAACTTGGTTATCAAATCCCATTGGAGCTAGCTACGGATCTCATTCTTAATTCATTGCCTAAAAGTTATAATCAGTTTGTGATGAATTATAACATGCATGGAATGGATAAGAATCTCTCTGAGTTGCATGGGATGCACAAAACTGCAGAGATGAAAATTGTGGAGAAAGGTTCTCCCGTGCTCTTGGTTCATGATGGGAAGAAGGCAAATGCCAAAGGAAAGGGTAAGAAAGTTGTCAAACCCAAAATAAGCAAGGCAAAGGTTGCCAAGGCTTCTGAGGCAAAACCCGATTCACAAAAGGATGCAATCTATTTCCATTGTCAAGAAATTGGTCATTGGAAACGTAATTGCAAGGCTTTCTTGGAAGAGCAAAAGAAGAAGAAGGGCAGCAAGGCTGCGTTGACTTCAGGTATCTATATGATAGATATTCTCCTTTCTACCACTGATTCTTGGGTATTGGATACCGGATGTGGTTCTCACATTTGTCTAAATGTGCAGGGACTAAAGAATAGGAGACTGCTTAAAGAAGGTGAAGTAGATCTACGCGTGGGGAATGGAGCAAGAGTTGCTGCATTAGCCGTAGGGACTTATGAAGTCACTTTACCTTCCGGATTAATTCTTGTTTTGAACAATTGTTATTATGTTCCGGATTTAAGCAGAAATATTATTTCAATTTTTTGTTTGGATAATGAAGGTTTTAAGTTTCTTATTAAGAATAAGAAATTTTCTATTTATTTAAATGATGTGCTTTATGGTATTGCTAATTCATTTAATGGCCTTTATATCTTGGATGTCAAGAATGAAAATAATGTCTATCATGTAAATAAGAAATCTAAACCTAATGATGTAAATCAGACTTATTTGTGGCATTGCCGTCTCGGTCATATTAATGAGAAGCGTATCTCAAAACTCCATGGGGACGGACTTTTGGGTTCATGTGACTTAGAGTCATATGATACTTGTGAGTCGTGTCTTCTTGGAAAAATGACTAAGACACCTTTTACCAAGCTAGGTGAAAGGGCAAGTGACTTATTAGGGTTGATACATTCCGATGTATGCGGACCATTAAGTAGCAATGCTAGGGGAGGATTTCAATACTTCATAACCTTCACTGATGATTATAGTAGATTTGGGTATGTTTACCTAATGAAACATAAGAGTGAAGCATTTGAGATATTTAGAATATTTCAAAATGAAGTAGAAAAACAACTTGGCAAAAGTATCAAGGCACTTCGATCAGATCGTGGTGGAGAATACTTGAGTCAAGAATTTGATGATCATCTAAAGAATTGTGGAATAGTTTCACAATTGACTCCACCCGGAACACCACAATGGAATGGTGTGTCTGAGAGGAGAAATCGAACTTTGTTAGACATGGTTCGATCAATGATGAGTCAAGTTGATCTTCCAATATCCTTTTGGGGTTACGCCCTAGAAACCGCTGCTTTCACACTAAATCAAGTTCCAACTAAATCGGTTCCAAAGACTCCATATGAGATGTGGAGTGGAAAGAAACCTAGTTTGTCTTTCATGAGGATTTGGGGTTGCGAAGTTTATGTCAAGAGACTTATCTCTGACAAACTAGCACACAAATCTGATAAATGTATTTTCATGGGATATCCTAAGGAAACTAAAGGATATTACTTTTACAACCGAAAGGACAACAAAGTGTTTGTTGCCCGAACTGGTGTCTTTCTAGAGGAACAGTTTCTCTCTAAAGAAATCAGTGGGAGTAAAATAGATCTTGAAGAAATTCAAGACCCAGAAAATAACATTGAACCAATAGTGGAACGGGAACAAGAACTACAAGGAGTTGTGGAACCTGTTCAAGATACACAAGTAACTCGCAAATCTAGTAGGGTACGATACGAGCCCGAGAGATATGGATTTCTCCTGATTCGGATAAGTGGCTTGGAGCCATGGAATCCGAATTACAATCCATTCAAGACAATCAAGTTTGGAATTTGATTGATGCGCCCGAATGTGTAAAAACCATAGGATGCAAATGGGTCTTCAAGAAGAAGACTGACATGGATGGGAAGGTGCATACTTACAAAGCTAGGCTTGTAGCGAAGGGTTATAGGCAAGTTCATGGTATTGACTATGATGAGACCTTTTCACCCGTAGCAATGATCAAGTCTATAAGAATTTTGCTTGCCATTGCCGTATATCATGACTATGAAATATGGCAGATGGACGTCAAAACCACTTTCCTGAATGGAAAACTCCAAGAGGATGTGTATATGACACAACCAGAAGGTTTTGAACAGAATTCTAAGGTATGCAAATTACAAAGATCCATCTATGGATTCAAGCAAGCTTCAAGGAGTTGGAATCTCCGTTTTGATGAATCGGTCAAAGAGTTTGGTTTCATCAAGAACGAAGATGAGCCTTGTGTATACAAGAACATTAGTGGGAGCATAGTGCTTTTCCTTGTTTTATACGTGGATGACATATTGCTCATTGGAAACGACATTCCTACACTTCAGTCTATGAAGACTTGGTTAGGAAAGTATTTTGCAATGAAAGATATGGGTGAAGCCGCATATATACTTGGCATTAAGATCTATAGAGATAGATCAAGGAGGTTACTTGGTTTATGCCAAAGTACATACATTGACAAGGTCATTAGAAGATTCCGTATGGAAAATTCTAAAAGAGGTGCCTTGCCCGTGTTACATGGAGTTTCTCTAAGCAAGACTCAATGTCCTAAGACAAAAGATGAGCGTGAGAAAATGAATGATGTTCCATATGCTTCGGCAATTGGGTCCATCATGTATGCCATGATTTGTACTAGGCCGGATGTATCTTATGCTTTGAGCATGACAAGTAGATACCAATCCGACCATGGCGAAAATCACTGGGTAGCTGTAAAAGCGATTCTTAAGTACTTGAGAAGAACTAAAGACTCGTTTTTGGTCTATGGAGGAATGGAAGATGATCTCGTTGTAAATGCTTACACGGATGCAAGCTTCCAAACCGACAAAGATGATAGCCGATCGCAATCGGTTTTTGTGTTTATGTTAAATGGTGGAGCTGTAAGCTGGAAGAGTTCCAAGCAAAGTACAACCGCTGATTCTACAACGGAAGCTGAGTATATTGCTGCATCAGATGCTGCAAAGGAAGCTGTTTGGATTAAGAAGTTCATCACTGAACTTGAAGTGGTTCCTAGTATTGCTAATCCAATAGACCTTTATTGCGATAATAATGGTGTTATTGCTCAAGTAAAGGAACCAAGAGCACATCGGAAATCCAAACACATACTTAGGCGTTTTCATATCATTCGAGAGATCGTTGATAGGGGAGACATAAATATATGCAGAGTACCTACTGATGACAATGTTGCGGACCCGCTAACAAAGGGACTTCCACAAGCTAAACATGATGGTCATGTTAGGTCCATGGGTATTAGGTACATGGGAGATTGGGCCTAGGGCAAGTGGGAGATTGTTGGTAGTGGTGCCCTAGGCACGTTTAAACGTTGTAATTGTTATCATTTATTTCATATCAATAAAGAAATGTTTTGATTATTATTGTTCCTCATGTTTACTTATAATAATCTCCGTCCCTAGTACTTGTTAAGCACTAGTATAAAGGCTAAATGATCATGGGATGATCATGTTAGATTTATGGGTACTTGTTTGGAACAAGGTACTGGACATGACCCGTTGCATGAGATCTATGTCATGGTCTATGTCGAACATATATCTCATATTAGTTATGTCATTTGAATCCTTAGACATGAAGTTATTATAGTCTTCCACTTTATGAAGATTATGTTTGACATATTCAAACGCTGCCTTTAACCGGGAAGTTATAAAGGGCATGATTGGCATAATCAGATTCACGTAGGGAAGAATAATAAGCTAAATGGATTTGTCCCTCTTCAGAGAGATGTCAAGCTTGGGCCTCTCGTAGGAATGATGTTGATGAAATGTTCGGCAGGACTCAAATGAATTGATTGGATCAATGTCATTTGGATTATCAACATATTCGGAATCGAGAAAGTATTGAACAAAACAAGTTGACTGTTTGACCATGACTTGTGTTCAATGACATCGTGGACAAAGGGATTATGACATGTTCTAAAAGGAATGCGAACTTGTATCTAGTTATACTATTTGGGTAGGTATGACGGTTTGCTAGAACCTAATCATATCTTATGGTTTCATGGTTGAACCCATTGCCAACTTAGTATAATCCTAGAAGGTCACACACAATAGAACGAATCTTAAATAAGGACTAAATTGGAATTTTGGAAATTCTGGACATTCTGGGGAAGTGGGCGACCGCACAGTGTGGACTGGGCGGCCGCACACTTAGCTCAATTTTGTACCAGTTTTATTTCAGATAGTTGTGCGACCGCACAGTGTATTCTGGGCGGCCGCACAGTACTGTCGGGTGGCAGATTCCTAATTTGATTAGGAAACGAATTTTGGACGGATTTTGACACAAGTTTCCTATTTGGAATAGGTCCTACTTGTGTATAAAAGGCCAAATTCGGCCAGAATTCAAAACAATTGATTTTGTAAGTCTCCAAAGAGTTTGAGAGAGGTTTTATTTTGTTCTAAGACATTCTTGGTTGAAGAACAAAATAATACACAAAAGAAAAATTCCATATAGTCATATCAATTGTGAAAGTGTGTTTCATAGTTGTTGGTCTAGCAACCAAGATCAAGAAGTGTTCTTGATATTCGTTCGTGATGTGGATACCACTAGAGGGTGAAGCTCATCATCTTCAAAGTTCGTGTTCGTGCTTTCTTCGTGATCAAGCTTCAATATCTCTACCAAGTTTAAAGACCAAATTCAAAGTCATCAAGGGTTAGTCTTTCCTCTATTCATGTTATGATATTTGATTTAATCATATGAATGGATCTATGGGCTTTGGGTTTCAAAATTTTAAATGCTATATTCCGCTGCGCATGTTTGATCGAAACCCAACAGACATAAATCTCATAGTGGGTCATATCCAGTACTTGTTCACCAACAAGTACGATAAGTTTAATTTGTATCACATACACATAATCATCACATGATCATCAATTAAACTTATACTAGTTCTTCATAAGTACTAGGGACGGGGATTATTATAATAAACATGTAAAACGAATAATAATCCAAGGTTGTTATCTCCATAATAAATGAGAACATGACATAACGTAATGCCTTTCTCAAGGGCCTAGGGCATAATCTCCAACAATCTCCCACTTGCACTAGGCCCAATCAACACGTATCCAATACTATTGAGCTTAGCTTATGACCATCATAACAGCATGTGGAGGAACTTATGTAAGAAGATTATCCTTGTTATCATCATATGGTATTTTGCATATTTTGACATCTCCCATATCAACGATTTCTCATAGGGATGGAAATGTCTGAGTGTGTGTTTGGATCATAGATGAGTCCTTATCACCTTAGCTTGTGCAATAGCCATTATTTCACAATAAAGGTCCATAGGATTAGTGGTACAAGAACTATTTCTAGTTTTACTAATATCATCTTTATCCAAACAACTCCCTTAGTTACAACTCATGCAACTATATACTCAATTTTATTTGTAGAATTATTTACAGTGTGTTTGTTTGGAACTATTCCAACTAATAGCACTTACTTTAAATATATGTCCATACTGCGATCTTTAATTATCCTTGTCATTGTGGAAGCATGCATCTATGTAACCATTTACTAGATCATCTTCCATTCCAACGACCATCAAGAATGCATCCTTAATTCTTCTCAGGTATATAAGGATGTTCTTGACCACTATTTAGTGACTTTCACTAGGATATGATTAGTATGTTCTCATCATACTCCAAGTATACGAGTTATTCCGTCTAAGTACACAATATGACATGCATGATAGATCCAATTGCCGAAGCATATGGAATCCTAATCATGTATTCTTGGTCATTAGTCTTCTAATAAGACTAAGTCTTGCCAAGAATGTTGTCATTAGACAATTTTGCAAGTTCTTTTACAAGAGTCTTGCATACTGAACAATTCAGTACTTTGTCTTTACAAGTACTTTGACACAAACCAATCAATTTCCTAGATCTATATCAATATATGTTAATTCCAAGGATGTAAGCGGCTTCTTCCTAAGTCTTTCATTAAGAAACTCTTTCAAATGAACTATATGTCAACCACATATATAAGACTAGGAATAAGACTATGCTCCCACTAATTTCTTAGCAAACATAAGTCTCATTATTGATGAATTTCGAACGCTTTGAATACTTTATCAAAATGAATGTTTTGACTCCAAAAATCTTGCTTCAATCCATCACATGGATTTCCGCAACTTACATACTTTATTAGAACTTTCTGGATTAACAAAACCTTTAGGTTGTATCCAATACATCCTTAAGTTAGTTCCCATTAAGGAATGCTGTTTTGACATCCATTTGTCAAATTTCATATTCCAAATATGAAGATATGATAATGAGAATTCTAATATCTTAAAGCATGACTACGAGTGAGAATGTTTTATCATATTTGAAATATGAGTCAACCTATTCACATTTTGTCTTGCTTAATTAGTATGTTTCTTGCTACCCATGTTAGTTTTCTCCAAGAAAACTTAATTCCATCTGGTTTTCACACCTTAGGTTAGAATGATCAAGTTTCAAACTTGATTATTATACATGGATTTCCTTTTAAATTCTATGACTTCGAGTCATTAATCTAAATATGGAGCGGACATTGCATTTTGATAGGTGGTAACTATGTCATTCTCAATGAACTTTACCTTAATACTTTCTATTAGGAGAAAATCAATATTTCTTGTTATAGATTGTATCCTATCATATATGCAAGTAACTTGTGTAACTTGAACGAATTTTCACAACTTCTTGTGAAACTTTGTTCAACTTCCATCTTAGGTTCAATGTTATTTTCTAAGTCTCGAACCATTCGAGATAAATTTTACTCCCACTAGTTCTTTTAGAGATAAACAATTTATCTAGAAAAGTACCATCATAAGCAACAAACAATTTGTTTCTTAGAAGTAAAATAATATACTTAAGTTTCCTTCGGATATCCTATGAAAATACATTTATTAGATTTAAGTGTGACCTTGTCATAGACAAGTCTTTTCGCAAAAGTCTCACAATCTTAAATCTTCACAAAAGACAAACGAAGTTTTCTTTCATTCCATATCCCATATGGTATCTTTGAACTTATTTTGATGAAACTCAAATTAGTGTAATTATAGCGGTTTCCAATATATAACCCCAAAGTTGACTCTATCATCTAATGAACCATATCCAATAAGGTTCTACTCCTCCATGTAGATACATCATTCCAAAATGGTGTTCTTCATAGAGTTAATTGTGAAACAATTTCACAACCATAAAGATGATTGTCTAATTCTTGGTTTCAAGTATTCATCATCTCGATTAAATCGGAATCTTTGAATAGTTTTACCAAGTAGTACCAAAATCCTCTTTTAGCATTGTCACTTAATGCACCATATACATCAACATGTATTAGGTCTAATAAGTTACTAGTCTTTTTACTACTCCTATTAAAAGATGTCTTGGTCCAAGTAAATAAGATTTGCATATATCATATGATTCAAAATCGTATGACTTTAAAACTTCGTACCATGGAATTTTAGATATGCGTTACTCATTTATTTGATCAAAACAATAATGCGTTAAGAATTTAATTATTTATGTTATAGCCTTATTTATTATTTTGTTCTTCAAGATTTATAATATTAGATTTATTTATATGATTTAACAGTACGATAAAGTAAATCATAATAAATAAAGAACTTTTTTTATTCTCAATAAGAAATAAATATCCTTCATTATCTTATATCAAAATAATATTTTTTACTTAATGAGTAAAGTCACTTCATAAGTGTTCTACGAATAATGTTACAACTCTTGCATCATTACCATTCGTAAATTAACTTTACCTTTCATAAGTAGTCTTTCTATTTACTAATTGTTGCACATTTATACAAATATGGGATTCAAATCTGGTATCTAATACCCAATAATTAAAAGTAGAAAGAATAATTTTATAACACAAATATCCCACATGGTAGTCTCACTACCATTCCCTTTCTTTGATTATCCAGAATTTTTGTTACAATTTTTTTTTAAATGGTCAATCTAATTGCCATGTTACCAAATCGCATTATTTAGAGTTATAATTTTAGCCACAGTTATTTCTTTTAGGATTGACAACATTTGTTGGTCTTTATCTTTAATCCTTTTTCCTATTAGAAATTCTTGAGGTCAAAAATCAAATTTTCGACTTAGATCATCCTCTTTCCGCACGATAGTTCAGATATCGAGAGCACAAACTGTACGGCCGAACTAAGCCATAAGGCAACCACATTTCCGTACATCATTCAGAAACTAGAGAACAATCCATACGTCCGAAACTAAGCCTAAAGGCATCCACATTTCCGTATGAATCTGTAGTCCGTTTCTAAATTCTTTGTCTCATCAATTTAACTGATTTCAGCAATCAAGAACAATTCAGGATTCTGATTTCAGTTTATCTGAATTCTGAATTGACATCACTTTTCAGAAAACACGGTTTCGCAAACCAGCCATCTGAAACTAGATTCAATCTCAGATTCAAATTCTGAACATAATAAGAAGTAGATTTTAAATTTCCAAATTTACCTTAAAATTGCTTTCCATGATTCAATTAGGATTTGGTGTTCATGGTGATCGAATCACCATGATTATCAAAACCTAGAATAAACAATTTATTCATGAATATAAGATCATCAACAAGTTAACCAAATTAAATTTTGATGCTCCTACGGAACATATTAATCAAATTAATATTGCAATTTAGGTTACTTAGGATTATTAAGAATGTATAATTTTCGTTCTTTCTTTAGAACAATTCTTAAGCTCATTATCCAATCAAAGAAATTAATTTCATTATCTTTTAACTTTGTCCTTTTAAAGAACAGATCGCAGTAATAAACATAATTAAAGTTTAATATAACATTCTACACAAATATGCAAATAAATATACACCTATATTTCATACGAATCATTTAAGAGATAAATTATTTATATTTCATAAATACTCCCACTAAATTATATAACCTTCATATACAACAATTGTATAATATAATTTATGTGGGCTAAGATTTATATTTCACCCAATTTTGAGTCGGCTAGGGCACGACTGCTCAAAACCAAGTTATTTAGGTAGATAACCCTTATCAATCATATCATATATGACTCTTAGATCTTTTATGAGATTATGTAGACATCATATGTCAAACATGTTTTAATCTCATCTTGTGCCTTAGGCCCAAAACTATTTTGATAGCCTAATTAAGTCAAACCATTTTAAACGTATAGGAATCACTGTTTCCTTATCTTGCTCGTACACTGCTAGAATTAATGCACATCGCTAGGGCTTAGCATGCATAAAACTACCTGTTGTACTCACAAATGTTTTAATCATGGGTTGGCACATGACTTAAATTTTCAAGAAGGTTATTTCATATAGCAACGTGCATAACAAATGTATAATTAATCTAATTAATTAATGAACGGATACTATGTGAATATAATTATGAATTTTAGTTTTTCATAGAGTCTCACTCTAGGTGTAATACATATTGAATAATGAATTCTTTCATAGAGTCCAAATCTATTAAGAATACATTACTTCATAGAATCTAATTCCATGAACAATACATATTCTACAATGCATCTCAAAGTCTGAAAAACACGAATTCAGAAATCTGCACTACACGCGAACTGCATGAAAAATCTGCACGAATTCATGCATTGCACGAAAATTCTGCACAAAATTCCGGACTGCCGTGCAATACACGTATTCTGCACAAAAAATCTGGACGAAAATTCTGCACGAAAACGTGCATTGTACGCGAACTGCACGAACGCAATTTATCAAATCTTGATCCTTTAAGGATTCAACTATTTATGATAATCAAATTATTATAAACATCAAACCCTAATAACAAACAATTTGTTCTTCAAAAACAAGAATCATCAATTCAATAATCCAATTAAAGAGATTGATGATCCGATAAATAGATTAATCATATTAATCATCAATTTGAAAACTTTGTTCATAATCATATTATATCATATATAATTGTTTCTCCAAACAACTCACATAAATCATTTATTCTAAATTCACATCATGCTAGATCATATAATCAAATCATATATTTAACATGATAATATTAAAATAATCATACATGAACGGGGCTCTGATACCACTGTTGGGTTTTGAGGCACCATGCGCAGTGAAAACAGCGTTAGAAAATTCAACAAAACCCTAGTGCCCCGAATCCGTTCATGATGATTAAATTAAATACAAGATGAATTTAGAATACTAACCCTTGTTGTGCGTTTAAATTTTTCGAATCTTCAAGTCTTCAAGCTTTATGATTTGATCTTCTCCACGTTCTTCGGATCACGATCACATGAACACGAACTTGAGGTGCTAAAGGAAACACCCTCTATGTGTATCCACACGCGAACGAATATCTAGAACAATTCTAGATCCGTACTGCTAGACCCATCTATTAGAAAACACGTTTTTCTAATCTTCAAGGGCTATATGAATAATATGCGTTCTTGATCTTTGATTCTCAATATTGGATCAAGAATTATATTTCTCAAACATATTGGGTTGCATTGTTTTAATGGCTGGTGAAAAGATGTATTTATAGTCCCTAGTCATTAACCCTTAATTACCTAGGAAACCTAAATCCCGTCACCCAATTAAACTGCTGAAAATCTGGCCCAAAGAGCTCGGCACGGTTGTGCTCACAAAGTGGCACGACCGTGCCAATCGTGTCGAGCCATGTAACGCTTACATCAATTCCGGCACGGTCGAGCTTTGTTTCTGGCACGGTCGTGCCAAACGGCACGGTCGTGTCTTACAACTGGCACAGTCGTGCCGATTAGTGCCATTTGGACCAGCTACAATTGGCACGGTCGTGCGCCTAAACTAGCACGTTCGTGCCAAGTTGGCACGGTCATGCTCAGCTTATGGCATGATCGTGTCAGGCCAATTTCCAGTCTTTTACCAATTTTAGCCTTTTGATCAATTCGTTCTTTTATGTGTGACCCCATAGGATTATATTAAGTTGGCAATGAGTCCAACCAAGGTCAAACTCATAAATCATGAGCGGACTCTAGCAAGCCATCATGACTACCCAATTAATATAACTTAACGAAGTTCTTTTATCCTCATAAAACATATCACAATCCTTTTGTCACGCGATATCATATTGAACATAAGCCACGGTCTAAGTCAACTTAAGTGTCCAATGCTTTCTCGATCCCGAGAAGATTGATATGAGCAAATGTCATTGAACACATCAATTCATTTGGGTATGGCCATACACTATCATCAATATAACTCTCAAGTGGCCAAGCAGATATCTCTCTTTGAGATAAAGAGGGACAACATACCATCTTACTTATCATTCTTCCCTACAAGAAACCGATCACTAGTACAGATTTGAGCTTCGACAGCGTTTTTTTTAGCCTTAGACAGCGCATAAAAACGCTATGTAAGCGCCCGCTATGTAAGCTTACATAGCGCTTCATATGCGCTATCGTGGAGAATGGCCTACTAAAGCATATAACTAGCATAGCGCATTTTGAAGCGCTTTCGAACATTATTTTTTAATTTTAAAAAACTAACTACGATAGCGCTTAATATGCGCTATTGAAGCTCAATGTTTAAAAAAAACCGACATTACATAGCGCATCTGAAACGCTATCTAAGAATGATCACATTTTTTAGTGAAATACTTGGATAGCGCATCAAAAGCGCTATGTAAGTCTTTGTCATATTTTTTTTATCTGCACATATTGCAAATTATAATTTAATACCAAAAAATGAAATTAAAAAAAAAAAAAAACCTAACTAGCCAACATTTTATTCAACAATAACCATCAACCTTTGATTGCATACACCAATAATAACATTTACAATCATCCACAATATAGTTAGAACTAACAACATTTGAAGATCGTTGTTCTCGATCATAGATACGTAATATAGTTAATCTTAATATTCAACAATAGCTAGAACTAAAATACTTAAATTTGTTATACCTATTTTCTACTTCTCCGGTGTCAGCTTCGCCTTAATATATCGGTTATACAAGTATCCTGGCCAATTATACCGGAAAGTCTGCATTTTGCTCGGAGAATAACTCTTGAGTCGATTTGTATAGACAAACTGTACCAAAAAATACAAGACATGTATTAGAAACTGCAAAGAATACTACCATATATTGCAATAACAACATAGAAAAGTACTTGATAAACGGCTTAAAAGCCATTTCAAGTTAACTTATAAAGATGATCAGTAAAAACTTATATAACAAGCTTGACGTAAACAATGAAACTATAACAGTCTGGTTCTTCAAACAATGCCTATTGTAGTAAGTACATACTCCAACTGCCATTCACGTTTTTCAAAAAAAAAATATGAGTGTTCCTGATAATGGTATCTTCCACAACCCATGTAATAAAATAAGTCATGTTTTCAAATATAACTTAGACCAAAACAAAGGATACTGTTTTATATGAACAACCTCAGGTATGGTAGAATGGTAAATATAACAAGTGGTCTACTCCCATGTAATATATAGCTACAACAAAAAACAAGTACAAACTCAAATCATTTACTCCCTCTGTCCCGCTCGTAAGTGTCCCGTTTTACATTATCCCAAAAAAAAAAAAAATCATTTACACCCTCTGCCAGCTCGTAAGTGTCCCATTTAACATTATCACATAAAAAAAAACACCAAATCATTTACTAAGTCCGTCCCGCTCGAATTTTTAGAATCTCCAATTTTGTCATTCGTTTAGGGACGAAGGGATTATAAGTTTAGGGACTTATAATCACACACTCATAGTTATTCATTTACTAAGAGCCTGTGTGTGTATGTGGAGGGGGGAGTAGTACTGAGTGTCATCAAGAGTGTTTCATCGTTGAAACTCTCTTTCTCTCACTCTTCCTCCTTTATGGAATATCAATTTTGAAAATAGGACAATCCTTTTTTGAACAAACAAAAATGTCAAATATGACTATCTTTCTGAGACAGATGAAGTACAAATTAAGTATACAGTTGTCGCTCCACAAGATGACTAAGGATAGAGTGACTAAATACAATAATTTGCAGGGGTAATTTTCAGACTATTCTGACTATGAAAAGTCACTTTCAGACCAAATCCAAGACATTTATGTCCCAAGCTTCATAAGCCAACTCAACATTCAAGTTACATTGGAAACACAACAAAATCAAGGAAAAGTTTGGCAACCATGCTTCATTCTAGTGATGTGGAAAAAGTGGTAAAAGATACACTAAAAATATCAAAATAATACAAATGCACATACAGAACATCATGGTATACCGTATACTCATAACTTACAGCACTAAAATAGTAAGGGCATATTTTCAGCCAACCAGGCAGAGCAGGTCACAATCTTCCTACTGTTAGGTATTTACAGAGGCAGAGCAGGTCACCATACAGAACATCATAGTGATATGAATGTAATGTAAAACTGTTGCTTTGTAACAAGAACAATACGAAACTCATATAACTTTGTATCTTCTTTTATACAGAACCAACTAATCAAAATAATGGAAAGTCATGCATGATAACTGATACCATTCGAATTCTCAAAGACCTTGTTTCTCAGGTTGACTGTCTCAAAAAGGAGAATGCAACCCTTATTGAGTTATTTAAAGCTAGAAAAAGAAGTGAGAGATGAATGAGCGATTTACTTACATAGGGAGGGATACTTGTTTCACCAACGAGCAATATACTCTCAATGTAGCATCCAACATAGTAGCCATAATGAATTCCATCACGTTGGGGTTGCTTCGGGCACTATTAATAACAATTGATGTTTGTATTAAAAAAAATCTAAAATATGAATTCATTTCTATTCTATCGACAAGTTGTAATGTAAATTACCTGAATGTTATTCCATTTGAAGTTGTTGAAGGCCTTCTTGGTATAATTCCTATGGATCCGAAAAGCTCTCAGACCACTATAAAAATATGAAATAAACATGTCAAAATATTTAAATGTATAATTCTAGTTTTCATTAAAAGAAAGTTTAAAAGGGAACGAGTTACTTTTCAACAAGACGTTTCAACTTATCATTTGTTGAAATTTTTCCTTTTTCAGCTGGATCCATATAGTATATGTTCTCTGTCTTGGTATTGATGGCAACTAATACCCAATGATCCCTGTATCATATTTGAAAGAGTTCAAATAAATTTATATTTACTAAGCATAAAAATGCGTAATATATTTAATTAACTTACCCCAAATTATAAGGTATTAAAATAAGGTGGTCCGCTCCATCATGCAAAAACATACAATCAGCCAAATAATTGGACGCGGCAGGCATATCTACAAGAGGAGAAAACGAATGGGGAGAAGCGAAAGAGAACTTCACAGCTGCTTCAGGATTGTTGGAAAGATAAACATCACCCAAATACCTTTTATTAAGACAAACTATGTGAGTATATAACAGATAAAGCAAATATATCGTAAAATGTCAAAACCAACATATTTAAGTAGTAGTAGCAATTTTACCTTATATACAAGACAATAGAAGAGGCACTTAGCCACTGGTCATTGAGAATCTCCTTAATGTTCTCCCGTCCGACTTGATCAATCCAAGATTGTCCATCAAAATATGAATTTATGGGAACTTCAATGTTGTTGAAAATTTCCATGTGAATGACATTACGTAGAAGGAGCATGATGACATCGTTGTGCTCAGAATCCCCAGCAATGGGATAACCAAGTGGTCTCTGTGGCGCTCCACCTGTGGACTCTAATGTTCTCTCCTTTTTCTTTCCCGTTCCATTCTGATCAGCTTCCTTGTGAAGCTTTCTTTTCCCAATATCCATGTTCCTAGGCTTCAAGATCTACAAATATTACAATACAAATAAAATACTAAAATTTTGATTTTTTTAAACCAAACTGTCCAAAATAAATTCAAAGACATAATTTGATTGATTTTTTTAAACCAAACTGTCCAAAATACATTCAAATATATATAGTAGTAGCAATTTACCTGTTTCTCCAAAGACACTAACTTTTTTGGCCATGGAATAAAATACCCAGGAGCTTTTCCAACATATGTTGCTTCGTCACATGGAACTGGTAGGGCTGTATGTTTTTACTCTTCAACCGCCACCTCAAATTGAACTTTTACATAACCATCTTTGACTCGAACACCATGACACATTTCGTTAGGGCCATTGTACAACATCCCTTTCCCAACATATCTTCGTGGTGGCTCTTGATATAAATAACACTCAACCGAACCCTGACCACGAATTATCAAATCAAAAAACAAATAGTGAAAACAGAAAATGAACATCAATTTCTAAAAAACAGAAAAAAGATGGTCCAAAACACAAGTGTAAAAAAATTACCTCAAGAAGGTCTACATGTGGATCACCATTTCCACGAAAATCATCATGATCATCTCGATCGGCACAATCATCCATCTCAAAATTATCCATATGGCTCGATCCTCCCGATGACGGCTCACGAAAGACCTTGCCTTCAACCTCTTTTTCTAAAGAATAAAATTTCTTTTTGAACAAAGCGAATTCAGATTCGCTGTGTGCCGACTGTAATGATGTTTTGGTGACGCCCCAACCATAACCCCTTACGCGTCTAGGGTAATCCAAGGGTATGGCTCGAGCAAGCAAATCCTTTGTGCCAATATCTGTATTGTCATCTTCACCCAAAGTGTTAGCTATATAAGCCTGAAAAACAAAAAGAAAAGAATATTGATAAATACTTTGAAATAGGTATTAATCATTGGGATAAAAGACGAAAAGAAAAGAATAGGATGAGAAAACTCCCTCCGTCCCAAAATGATCTTCCCACTTTTTTTGTCATTTTGGGACGTAGAGAGTATACTTGTAATGGATATGCAGATAAGATGATAGATAACTAAAAAACGGATATTACTAAACTTAATCAGGGAAAAAAATAAAAAAATAGGGAAATAACGGGGGGAAAACAGGGAAATAGCAGGGGGGAAACAGGGGAAAAACAGGGAAATAACAGGGGGAAACAGGGGAAAAACAGGAGGAAACTGGGAAAAAACTGGGGGAAAACAGGAAACTCCTTCACTTAGGTTCATCTACATGAATCAATTTTCATCGTTCAATTCACAAGAAAAGCCCAAAACATAAGTGATCGAAACGCGAGAGGAAAATGTTCATTTAATTTTCATTTAATTTCTAGTTTTAATCAAGGGGAAGCAAGTCAACAAATAAAGTCCCAAAAAATGTCTACATATGTGCATTATGGGAAGTTTAAGAATTACCACATCCTCAAGTATTTGCAATGCTTCTGGATCATCAACAACACCGTCAGCATTTGTCCTAGCAGCCTCCCATAATTTCAGTCGAGTCACAACTAGATTCTCTTCTCCATTCTGAATTCTCTTTGCAATCTGCATTGACCATCATAACCTTGAATATTTAGGAATGTATTACATAAAAAAAATTAAAAAAAAATAAAAATAAAATCAAGTTCACAGTATATGCACTTACAATCTTCTCCCTAAGACGGGCATAACCAACACAAGCACTCTTATATCTCCCCTCCATTGCTTCTGCTCTCTCTTTATTTTTCTTGCTTTTCTCCTACAATTTTACTGAACTTGTCACTTTTTTATTAAAAAAAGACACTTTCAGTTTCACATTTGATATAACATTAAACATACCACGAATTCTTCCTTTAATGCTTGTTTTATAAAATCATTCCAATGTGGAGTCACCGTTTCCAAATGTCGATACAAATTTGGTGGCTGTGGTGAGTAGTTACCATCATCATCTCTAGCAAGATTTCTCAACCTTGTCCTAAACATCCTGTGAGCGCAACCGGCACGAGAAATGATAGCCTTCTTATGACTTTCATCCAACCCTTTGAAAGTCGCCTGGAACATAGATTTAAACATATGTAACATAGATAATTTAGATTGACAAGTATAAATTAAACTTGACAATTTAAATAATCATATTATACCACAATCTCATCCCAAAATTCTTCCTTATACTTAGCCAACTCCTTCTTGCGAAAATCAGTAATAGTGATTGGGAACATCCTCCTAGCAGTAGACCCAACATAATGTGCAAGAGTCGCTGACTCCTTACCAATCGGCTGGCCTAGCTCATTCCAATTTACCTCTACCAATATTCCCCTACTTCAGTTTTTTTTCACTTTGAGCATACTTACTATTCCTCGGGCTAGAGGATGAGAGATATCACTATTATCGGATGTGCCTCCACCTTGGCTCCCACTATGAACATCGTTGTCCTGATCACTATTACCAGAAGTGCCTCCACCTCGAACACTATGTCTGTGCACATGCAAAGAGAGCCAAATAGTTAAGATTCAAAAGAGAAGAGAAAAGGGAAGAAAATAATCCTGAGTGAAAAACAAAATACAAAGATAAAACCAATAACCAAAAAAATAACTAAGCTACAGCACTTGTACTTCAGCATCCCTATATTTCAAGGTCAAAATATGGACGGCATGCAACGAGTCGAAACGGGCAGCAGCCCAGCTCTAGTCTATTTTTCGACAAGAATGAACACTAGTTTTACTTTTTAGAAGTCGAAGTGTTGTATAGATTGCACAAATGTATCTGCCTAAACACTTTTTTTTTTCATTCAGTAGCTAGCATAAGATGGCAGAAGCTGAGGACTTTCAGAAAGCCTAGTTTCGACAGTACCCATCAAAGAGCCATCATTAGAAAGTGCCACTAGATTCACTATTACCTGCAACCATCAAATGGAACTACTTATATAATGAGATGATATCTCATCATCTTATGCAAATATGAACACAAATACATATCAACAAATAGTAGTCAGAAAACATCTGACATTAAGATATAGATTTTTTTTTTTAAAAATGTATTTCAAATAGCAACTGATGCAATGACTCAAATCTGTGACCTGGAATTTAATCATGTCCTTGAAACTGAACAATTAGTATTTGACAGCAAGTGCTAACCCATTCACTCACTCACTGTGCTCGTGTTCCTGTTTGTGCATATCAGTCAGTTTGTAAAAAGCTCTAAACAAAGAATAGCATAATATACCTGCCACTAGCAGGGTTGTCTTTCTGAGACTCACCGTCGAGACCTAGAAGTCATGTTTCTGCAAAAGATAATAATAAAAATCAGTTATCACATAGTTAAACTAAATATAATTGAGAGAACAAATACTTCAAGAGGAGAATAAAAAACATAAAATGAAATTTTATATTGGGAAAAAATTCATACTTTTTGTTTTAGTCTTTTTAGCGTTAGTTTTTCTTTTTCGTTTCCTAGGCACTGTTTCACGTTTATGACCATGCACATTGAAAAAATCTGGATTTACAAATTCATCCTCTTTTAAGTCTACATATTCACCCTCGTGATGATCGTGTCTCTGGTACGGGGGTTCATGAGCATCATCATTGTGAAATGAACTGGAAGTATCAACCATATTTTTAAAAGGGTCATCTATAGCATCTGCATCTTCATCAACGTGATCACTAACTTGGTAGCTGTTGTTGCTCTTGTTTGACAAGACAACAATAGACCACTTTTTATCTATGGGATCAGAAACATAGAACACCTGTTTAGCTTGTGTTGCCATAACAAATGAATCATCTTTGAATCCAACCCTATTCAAATCAACCCGTATGAAACCATTATTTTCAACCTGCACCCCACTAGGAATATCGACCCAACTACAATCAAAGACAGGGACTCGAAATGTGACGTAATCGACTTCCCAAATTTTCACAATTTGCCCAAAGAATGTGGTTCCCAACTTTTAATTTTCATTGCCTAGAACTAAAAGTCCGCTATTCTACATTGTGCTATTCTCATCGTGATCTCTAGTGTAAAATGTGTATCCATTTATAAGGTAACATTTATAAGAAAACACATGTGGATCAGGTCCCCTAGACAACCACTTCACCCTTTCAGAGATCGACTCATTCTCCATTAGCAACTTATCTGAAATATGATTATGGAACCAATCAATGAACGTACGGTTGTGCTCCACTTGAATCCAATTCATATCTCTATCTGGATGCTGCTGTGAGATAGTTTGCTTGTGCAAGTCGACAAATGGTTCCACATCGACACTGTTGTGTAAAATACACAAATGTACCTTATGTCGTTGTTCAAGGGTAATCTCAACTTGTTGACTTCCCGTGACACCTTCACCATCAATCCTACCGGTGTGACATGTAGTTGGAAGTCCAATTGATTCGACATTTGGGATGTACTTAGACCAATATTCTAATGCTTCTTCCACTATGTAGCATTCTGCGATGCAATCCTCCGGACGATACATAGTCGTAACATACCCTTTTAACACTCTCATATACCTCTCACTGCCATACATCCATCTCATACGACCAGGACCACACATCCTTGTCTCGTAAACCAGGTGAACTGCCAAATGGACCATGATATCGAAGAAAGAAGGTGGGAAATACATCTCAAGCTCACAAAGTGTCTCCACAATTTTTTTTTAGTAATGAGATAACCTTCCAGAATCAATGACTTTACTACTCATCGCCTTGAAAAACCAACATAGCTTTGTAATAGTGGTACGCACATTTTCTGGCAAAATTGAGCGAATCGCAATTGGGAGTAAAGTCTCAAGGATGATATCGTAATCATGAGACTTCAAAGATGTCAACTTCAACCCATTTTCAGATACCAAAATCTGAATGTTAGATGAGTACCCCTCTGGGACCTTAACTGACTGAAGTGTCTCAAGTAAGACCTTTTTCTCATAATTGGACAATGTATGAGCGGCAGGTGGTAAATATGGTGATTTCCCTTCCTCTATCACAGGCGCTAATTCTCCTCTAATTCCAAGTTTAACCATGTCCTTTCTTGAATTTAACCCATCTTTAGATTTCTCTTTGTCACCTAGCAAAGTATTTAAAATACTAGCACAAACATTTTTTTCATTATGCATGAGATCAATAAAGCGTCTCACATACAAGTCTTTCCAATAGCTTAAGTGGAAAAAAATTGATTTCTTCTTCCAACCTTTAGTAGGAACCGTCTTTGCAAAATTCTTACCAAACTGTGTCTCGATGTTTTCCACCTTTTTCAACACATCCTCACCTGACAATACACGAGGTGCTTTACGCTCTTCAACCTCACCATTGAATGCCTCTGTCATTTTCCAGTACCGATGATTTGGTTCCAACCACCTCCTATGTCCCATGTAAACGGATTTCCTGCAATGTTCCAAATGAAGACGATCAGTGTCCTCGGTACACCAAGGACATACTTCACGCCCTTTCACACTATAACCCGAAAGATTCCCATAAGCTGGAAAATCATTTATTGTTCCATATAACATGGCTTTTAATTTGAAATTATCCTTTCTGTACCCATCATACACATCAATGCCCTGTTCCCACAATAACATCAGGTCGTCAATTAGAGGAGCCAAGTAGACATCAATGTCATTACCAGGTTGTCTCGGACCTGATATCAAAGTAGAAAGCATCATGTACCGGTGCTTCATACACAACCAAGGTGCCAGATTATAGATCATTATAACAACATGCCATGTACTATGGCTAGTACTTTGAACCCCAAAAGGATTCATTCCATCATCAGATGAAAGTACTAAGCGCAAGTTTCTTGGCTCTTTGCCAAATTCTGGATACTTATCATCAAATTTCTTCCATTGAGGCGAATCAGCTGGGTGTCTCAACATTCCATCTTTAATTCTCCCATCTTGATGCCATGTCAAATGTTTAGCATCATTCGGGCTGCTATACAACCGCCTAAGTCTTGGAATTATCAGGAAGTACCACATAACTTTGGCAGGGGAATTCTTTTTGTTATAATGTTGTGTACCGCACTTAGGACATTCACTAAGATCTGCGTACTCTTTCCGGTACAGAATACAATTTTTTGGACAAGCGTGAATCTTCTCATGTGTTAAGCCAATTAGCTTGAGCATCTATTTAGCATCATATGCTCGACGAGTAAGCACATTGTCATCTAGAAGCAAATCACTCATGGCTTGCAACAATTCTGTAAAGAACATGTCAGAAACCTGGTGGCTAGCTTTTAAGTTATACAAAGTCAACACAGCAGAAAGTTTTGTTGCCTTTGTACACCCATGCCATAAGGGTAGCCCAGCATCATCCCTCAACCTCTCATGCATATCAGGATGGTCCCGTAATTCTTCATTAATAACATACGGAGTATCCATTACAGGACTAGATGCTCCATCACGACCACCAGACCCAATATTCGTATCCATCTTATCTGAAGAGCTGAAGTCGGGACTTAAACGGTGTGAGCTACATTGACCTTTCCCCTCACCATGATATGTCCAGACGGTGTATGTTTTATCGATACCATTACAAATTAAATGTTCATACAACAATTGCTGACCACTAACTGTTTTAACATTCATACATTTTTGACATGGACATGTGATGAACCCAGGATTACTAGCATGTTGCGCTGCATGACTACAAAACTCTTTCGCTCCGTTCTTGTACTCTTTTGATAACCGGTCCGCAAAAATCCACTTACGATTCATAGCTAACTAAATTACAAATAAATGTCACCATAATAGTTTTTGAATAATTGCAAGTAAACTAATATTTCAAATCAATAATAAACAACAAAGGATACACTAGGATCAAATACACCAAAACTAACAGACCACAAAGAAACACACTAGCATCAATGTTGACCAGACTTGACTGGTTTGACCAGATTTATTTAGTTTGACCAGATTTGATTGCTTTTACCAAATTTGACTGTTTTGACCAGATTTTGACAAGCATTGACCAGTTTTCCCCATAGGTGACAACATTGATAATGTATAACAAGTCTTGTTGGTATTAAGTCTAACCAAATTAAGACCAAAAGAATCATAAAGTTTTTTTAAAGACTGTACACACATAAGCCATTATAGAAACTGTAAACGCCTCCATTAAAATCATTCAGTTCTCAAGTAAGGAATTCAGCATAATTCAAGCAGAAGACTGTACACACACAGGCCATTATAGTGAATTCAACCAATAATTGGGAATGAAATCCCAGTAGCAATTCATCAACTTAACTTGTAACTTTACACGAAGACGAAAAAGGGAAAATCTCTATACTCTAGTCAAAATCTGAACAAACAAAATTAAAAAACAAGCTACTGCATGGGAAAAAAAAAACTAAGAATCAATTGAATCCAAAAAGAAAAATAGCCAAAACCCAAATAAGCGAAATACTAATTCAGTCAAATCAATCAACCAGCTCTCAGTAAACAGCAAGAAAAATACAATTCGAGCATAAACTTGAATAAAAGCAATGAAATAAGAAAGAGAACGAGAAACAGACGGAAGCTCTTCTATGTTAGGGTTTTGCGAAAACTGAATGGAGACGACTAGACAGAGGGAGAGAGAGAGAGATAGAGAATCGTACCTGCGAATAGGCAGCGGTAGATGGACGGCGGAGGTGGGCGGTCGCTAGTACCAAGAGCTCCAAGCGCGCGAGAGAGAGGGGGGATATTGCGTTTGGTTAAATTCAAGGTTAACTGGAGCTATTTCCTCCAAACGCAGTCGATCTTTGGTAGCCGGCGGTTGCGATGGATGATGAGGAAGGAAGGGCGCGCGATCGTCTGGGCGGTCGTGGGTTTTGTGTGGGCAACGAGGGATCGAAGCTCTTGAACGAATGGCGGGCTGTAGTGTTTTTTTTTTTTGGGTTTAATTTGGCAAGCTTTCTATAGCGCTTCATATTTGGTCAAGGGAAAAAAATTAGTCATACTTGGAAAAGAAAAAGAAATAACTAGCTTATGAATCGATTACTACACAGCGCTTTCTGATGCGCTATGTCAGATGAATTCTACAATAGCGCTTATTCTTTTAACGCTAACTTAGCTAATTTTCCTTTTTTTTTTCATTCGGCTAAATCAGTTCTAGTCGTTGCGCTATCTTAGGTCATATCTTATATAGCGTTTCCTAGAAGCGCTATGCAAGCTGTGTTTCCTAAGCCTAAATCTATACTAGTGAATTGTGCCAATCGTAGCCTTTATAACTACCTGGTTAAGGGTAGCGTTTGAGTACGTCAAACACAACGTTCATCATGTGGAAAACGATGATAATCTCGGGTCTAAGGATTCCAATGATATAACTAAATGAGATTTAATTATGACATTCGACCATGACATAAATCTCATAGTGGGTCATTTCCAGTACTTGTTCACCAACAAGTACCATAAGTTTAATTTGTATCACATACACATGATCATCACATGATCATCAATTAAACTTATACTAGTTTTTTATAAGTACTAGGGACGGTGATTATTATAATAAACATGTAAAACAAATAATAATCCAAGGTTGTTATCTCCATAACAAATGAGAATATGACATAACGTAAGGCTTTTCTCAAGGGCCTAGGGTATAATCTCCAACAATCAGAGCCCCGTTCATCATTGATTATTTTAATATTATCTTGTTAAATATATGATTTGATTATATGATCTAGCATGATGCGAAATTATAATAAGGGATTTATGTGAATTGTTTGGAGAAACAATTATAAATGATATAATATGATTATGAACAAGGTTTTCAAGTTGTATGATTAATATGATTAATCTATTTATCAGATCATCAATCTCTTTAATTCGGTTATTGAATTGATGATACTTGATCTTGAAGAACAAATTGTTTGTTCTTAAAGTTTGATGTTTATGATAATTTGATTACCGTGAATATTTGAATCCTTAAAAGATCAATCTTGAAGCCCTAAATTTATAATTTTTAATATGAAAATTAAGCCCTAATTTTGAATTTGGGTGAAATCGGTAAGGAAAAAGTTGAGAAGTTTATAGTGGCAATTTTTAATGAGAATGTACAGTTTATTAAAGTCAGACAAAATCCCATTGTCATTGTCAAGTAATCAAATGTTCATTGTAATTGGGAGAGCTAATAATTTTGGTGAATGAACTTATAGTAGAGCTGTAGAGGATTGTGTAGTGGATGCCAAGGGGGGTTAATGTGTGCATTACAACATTATTATACAGTTGATATTGTAATACAAAGTACTATGCAATTAGACATGTCAAATATTTGAATGATTGTGCGAAATATTATATTTTAATGATGATCGAGGTAATATTTTTCTTTTTAAGTATTATTTAGTGCTCAATATTTCAAATAATTGATCGTTATATAAAATATTTTATATTAGTATATGTTTTTGTGTAGCGTTTTTTTTTTTTTTTACATTAAAGGTCTAATATTAGCTATTTAGCACAAGGCCCCTAAAATTATCGAGACGGGCCTGCCACCAACTTACTTACTGGTTAAACTATACTGTTATTGCTTAAACTATATTGTACTGTATAGCCGTTGATGTACTACTTGGTATTTCTCTGTCTTTTAGCTTGACTACTAAAACTATGTTCATAATGTACTGTATTGGTTTTTTTTTTTTTTTTTTTTTATCGCAAATTGCAATTTGGTAACCTGAGTTTTACACAAGGTTGCAATACCCTAGCTATGTTTTGATTTGTGCCAATCTGATTCCTAAGTTTGTCATTTGGTTACAATTAGGTGTAAAAACTAACAAATCATTAATTTTTTGACGATTTATAAGAAATGTGCACAACACAAGGTTTTCTAAAGGGCATTTTTGTCATTCACTTTGTGGTGTGCAAGGCTCGTGTTCAGGTCTTTAAAGAAGACATAATCTCCTTCTCGTTCTTCATTATTTCCGTCAAACACTTGCAGACTCACAAACAAATGCCTTAAAATCATCAGAACTATCTTCAAACAAATTCCAAAATTTATGGGTTAATTTTCTTTAGTTAAGACAAGATGGGGAAGAAAACCCTTGTGAGATAAAAGGGAAATCATCAAAAATATCTGATCAAAATTTTCCAACACTCAAAGGTAAAGTTTACGTTAGTTCTACCAAGCCAAAATCTTCATGTGGTTCTCAATTCGTGAAGGGATTTTCAAAAGCGAAGAAATCGAAGCCTCCAATCAAGAAAGCACCTTTGGGGACCTCCAATTTGAATGACAGTCGGGGCTCCTATTCCCTCGGAGTACCGTCGAATCCGGTGATAGAATCTCTGGTATACCGTCGCCGCTCTCCCTCACTCAAGTGAAATTAGTAGCAGCAACTTCCATATCAATTTGAAATAGAGGATACTGAAATAATCAATATGATGGAACTGTTATTTGATTGTTAGGGAGTTTTGTTATGTCCGCCATTGATGGAATCAGAAGCCCTAGAAAAGAGGGGTTGACGAGGTGCTTGTACCGAGAAATTAAAGGAGGACTGAGATTTGTCAAAGGTTATTGTGTCATGGATCTGGAGTTGGTGTTTGACGTAATTGCCTTGTTGACCATGTAGAGAAGGGAAGGAGGAAATGAAATTGAACTGGGAAGAAGATGAACTCGGAAGGGATGAACAAATCTCATGTTTTTTTAGGGTTTTTTTAGGGTTTTTTTTTTTTTAACTTATTTAATGGGGTATCAACGAAATCTATATATATATATATTAAAGTTGGTGAAGAGAGATGTGGTGATGCCACGTGGACAAATCATGGAAGAATCTTGCATTTCGTGATGCCACATCATCACTATCCTAAAAGTGTGTGACTTTTGATATTCTCATTATTAGCTAATACTATTAGCTCATAATAATAGTTATGATATGAGTTAACTATTACTATTAATAGTAATAGTTAACTATAATAGTTACTATACAAGTTAACTGTTACTATTAATAGTATTACTTAACTATAATGGTTAATATACAAGTTAACTATTACTATTAATAGTATTAGTTAACTATAATAGTTACTATACAAGTTAACTATTACTATTAATAGTATTACTTAACTATAATAATTACTATACAAGTTAACTATTACTATTAATAGTAAGTTAACTATTACTATTAATAGTATTAGTTAACTATAATAGTTACTATACAAGTTAACTATTACTATTAATAGTATTACTTAACTATTATAGTTAATATGTATGTTAATATATTACTATTAATAGTATAAGTTAGTTAACTATAATAGTTAATATATTAGTTAACTATTACTATTAATAGTATTAGTTAACTATAATAGTTACTATATAAGTTAATTGTTACTATTAATAGTATTAGTTAACTATAATAGTTACTTTATTAGTTAGTTTTTACTATTAATAGTATTAGTTAACTATAAATAGGCTATATACATTAACTATTACTATTAATTGTATGGAAGGAAGTGTAGAACGCCTATTTGTTGGGATGAGGTTGGTGAAGCGAAGATCGTGGGTATTGATTTGCTTCGGGATTCAGTTGAAAAGGTTAGAGTTATCCGGGATCGATTGAGAACAGCTCAGAGTCGACATAAGAGCTATGCAGATAACCGAAGGCGAGATCTTAGTTTTCAGATTGGTGATTTGGTATTCTTGAAGGTGTCTCCGAAGGTGGGTATTCGTAGGTTTGGGAAGAAAGGCAAATTGGCTCCGAGGTTTATTGGCCCGTTTGAGATTTTGGGAAAGGTTGGACTTCTAGCGTATCGTCTTGCGTTACCGCCATCTTTGGACCGGTTGCACAACGTCTTTCACGTTTCTATGCTTCGGAAGTATGTTCATGATCCATCTCACGTGTTACCGAGGATACCGGAAGATATTGAGCCCGATATGTCTTATGAGGAACGACCGGTCCGGATCCTAGATTCTAAAGTCCAAGAGTTGAGGAGCAAAAGCATTGCGTTGGTTCGAGTTCTTTGGAGGAACCATAATATCGAGGAGTCGACGTGGGAGCTTCGTGATGAGATCGAGAGGAAATTTCCGTGGCTTTTTGTTTAAGGTGAGTCTCGTTAAAATTCGGGTCGAATTTTCTTTAAGGGGGAGTGAATGTCACGACCCGAAATCTAGGCTCTATTTTATTAGTAATTAAATGATTTTTATTTAATTATTTGCTTAATTATTTATTTAAATTATTATTTATTTAAATATTTATGTGTGCATTTTATGTGTTATAATAATATGCTTAGCATTTTATTTGGGTTATTGTGGTATTGTTGGGTCTTAATTGTTAGTAGGGAGTAGTATGTGTGTGTAGTGTGAGAGAGGGGGCCTAAGTGTAACATTTTAAATTATTTCCCCCTACTCCCTCACCTCCTTCCTCACTCTTCCCTACTCCATCTTCCAGCCATTTCACTCTCTCTCTCTAGCTTGGGGTAAGTTTTCTTCCTCTATCTTCTCTCTTCATTATCTTCCTCTTCCTCTTGTAATCTTTCATTTCTTAAAACGTGAACCTCGTTTAGATCGTCGATAGGATCGCGTAGAAGCAAAAATATCCGAAATCCATCAACTTTGAGAAAATCCAAGTAAGTTACTTTTCCCCCATTTTGATGCTAAAATGTTCATATCATGTTTATATGATGTTTGATGTGTTATATTTGAAGTTTGATTGAGCTTGGAATTTATTGGGAATTTATTTTGAATTTTGATCAAAAATGGTGTTCTTGGGAATGTTGGGGTTCGAATCTTGTTGTGGGTATCTAGATGTTGTTATTTAGGTCCATTTCAAGTTCACAAGTTGTTTTAGTGCATTATTATGCTTATTGGAAGTCTTGATTTGGAGTATTAGAGAAGTGGTGAAGTCTTGGGTAAATTCTTGGTTACCTGGGTTCTTCTGCGTTTTTTCTGAATTTAGGAGGTGCTCGGCCGAGCGCGTCCCTTGACTCGGCCGAGCGGAGCAGACCAGAGAGTCATAGTTTTGGAACCGAGGTTGCTCGGCCGAGTCATATAGAACTGCTCGGCCGAGTACCCCTGTTTTAGGCTTAAATGTTTATAACTTAAAAGTAAGCACCAGGAACAATAAGAAGTCAACCGTAAGCCTATGTGAACCGTGTAAGGAGTGTGTTAGAGTTATAAAAGTGGGAAATGAGTATGAAGTGGTTTATTCGGTTGGGATAATTGTTTGTGTGGGTTGCGAATAACTCTAGTGTTTAAATCGGTTCCTTTGTGAACAAACATGTGTGGAGTTTGACCAAGTATCGTTTTGTATTTGTTTGGACATCTTTTGATGTGTTGTTGGATTGGTGCACCTTTTTGGTAATTTATTTGGATTGGTTCCCTACTTTGGAATCCTTTGTTGTTTATCGTGCTAGTATTTCATTACTTAGCCTTTACGTGAAAGTCCAGCTGGTATTTTGTGTGTGTTTGGGCGATGCGAAACATTATGATGGCACGGCCAAGTCCATTGTGATGTTGACCATTGTTTTGCCCCATTATTACCCTCCTCCAGATTGGCCTTGGATGTGAGAAGAGCTAGCTCCTTTGTGTGCATTTTAGCTTTACTTGGAGCATGACTTTGTGGCATGTCTCCCGTCGCTTGTGACACTTCATTTGG
Source organism: Campanula takesimana (assembly GCA_026119855.1). Classification (NCBI taxonomy): domain Eukaryota; kingdom Viridiplantae; phylum Streptophyta; class Magnoliopsida; order Asterales; family Campanulaceae; genus Campanula; species Campanula takesimana. Next base: position 776,021 of record JAOWBW010000283.1, read on the forward strand.
TTATTGGTTCCGGTACCGGGGTTTTCTCTTCGGCTTTCATGCTATTATGAAGATGATGATTTGTTGATTATTGAAGCTGCGCAGCGATCCTTTATTTGGATGTCCCGGTTTGGAAAACCTTGGCTATATCCTTTGTTATGTGTTTATTTCCGCTGCTATCTGATATATGATAATTGCTATGTGCTATGTGATATTATTATTGTTATTGCTTATTGCATCATAGCATGTCATGTAGTTGCATTAGTAACTTATTGAGATTTATCTCACCCCCTTTCTTTTTATCTTTGTTTTTCCTTAACCCCCCCCCCAGGTGCTAAGGATTAGTCTCGCTGATCACGAGAAAGAGGACGTCGAGGGTGGATCCATTCTTTTGGGGAAGGTTGATATAGGTTGGTTTACATTATGTAAATGTGTAACCATTTTGGGATAGTGTACCAAACACTGACGTCACTAAGAATTGTATATTTGTATTTTGTTGGGCATAAACTTGTGGAAGTTTATGATAGTTGTAATTGATTTTTATCAAAATTGGTTTTGTAAAACTTTGGATCACTACCTTTTGGTATCAAATGGAATTTGTAACTTCAGTATTTGTCAGTTTTGGTTTTAGAGTCGACGTCCAGATCGCGGTCTCGGGCCCGCGGGGTCCGGGGTCGCGACAGTTGGTATCAGTGCTATGGCATTAGCTCTATGTATAAGTATAGGTGGATTAGTATGACCTAGGTGGGTAGTAGTGTGCGGAGTGATTAACGGTTGATGTTTTATGCAGGTAATTACTCGCAATGTCTGGAAGAAGAAACAGAGGAGGTACTAGTGGGGCACAGAATCAGAATGACACAAGGGAAGAAGCACGTGCTATGTTTCAAGGCATGTTCGAGGCGGCCATGAAGGCCATACATGATCAAGGTCCGAGGGTAGAACAAGCACCACCCCGCTATGGATTGGAACAATTTCTGAAGTTGAAACCGGTTGAATTCAATGGGGAACCCGATGTTCGGAAAGCTGAGTTGTGGATAGAGTCGATGGAGAAGATTTATGATGTGTTTGGGTGCACGGATGAGGACAAGGTCCGGTTCGCGGCTTATAAGCTTGTGGGAGCCGCCGAGCATTGGTGGAAGGGTGTTAAAGCTAGTTGGGACGATACTCACACGGTGTATGCGTGGGAGTTGTTTGTGCGCAAATTCAAAGAGCATTTCATTCCGGTTGTTGATCAAAACCGAAAGGAAATCGAGCTACTCAACCTAGAGCAAGGTGTGTTGTCTATAGCACAATACTCGGCGAAGTTCATAGAATTAGCCCGGTATTGCGACTATTTGGTGAGGACCGAGGAACAAAAGGCTATGAGATTCATTCGGGGATTGAAGACCTCTATCCGTACTCAACTTATTGCTCAACGGATTGTGACTTTCCAAGATGCGGTGGACCGAGCCTATTTGATAGAGCAAGATATTGGGGAACATAAAAGGAAGACCGAGGTGGCCAACCCGAGTAAGCAAGGAGCGCAGAGCAAGTCGCAACCAAGGATCGAAAATCGAGGTAACTTTGGGGGACAATCTCAGTCCCGAGGGCAACCGATCCAAAGGAACCCGGGTACCACTTCCGGGAACCAAGGGAGCCAAATTAGGAGGCTTTGTTCGTATTGTCAAAAGGAAGGTCATTCTGAAGACCGTTGTTGGAAGAAGCAAGGAAGGTGCACCAATTGTGGTCAAATGGGTCACTTTGTAAAAGATTGCCCGAGAGGTAGGGGACAAGCATCCGGGTCAGGAGTTGGTAATAATCAAGGTCAGAAAAGGGATGTTACCGGGAAGCCCAAAGTTCAAGGAAAGGTTTATGCCATGAATCAACAACAAGCTATCGATGATCCATCCGTTATTGGAGGTATTGTTTCTGTGTCTAATGTGAGCGCACGAGCGTTAGTTGATCCAGGATCATCTCATTCATACATTTCTGTGCAATTTGCTTCCATGTTAAATGCTGCATTCGAGTTTTTACCGTACGTGCTAGAGGTGTCGACCCCTATAGGAGAATGCTTGATTTCTGATCGAGTCTTTCGTGCTTGTGATGTGGTTATTTGTGGTCGAGTCCTTAGTGCGGATTTGGTAGTCCTTCCTATCCAAGACTTTGATGTCATTTTGGGTATGGATTGGTTGAGCAAGTTTCATGCGTCCGTTGATTGCCGTAAGAAAACTGTTACTTTTTCTATTCCCGATGTGCCTAAATTTGTGTTTGAGGCTAGTCCTCTGAGTAGAAAGGTTCGCTTAATTTCTTTTATGAAAGCGAGAAAATTATTGCATAGTGGCTGTGAGGGGTATTTGGCTAGTGTTCTTGATACTAGGAAAGAATCCCCTAGTTTGGATAGTGTTCGGGTAGTTCGGGAATTTCCCGATGTTTTCTCTACCGAGTATGATAGGCCGCCCGATCGTGAGATTGAGTTTTGTATAGATCTTTTGCCGGGTACGGCTCCGATTTCGAAGGCACCTTATAGGTTAGCTCCCGCAGAGTTGAAAGAATTAAAGGTTCAGTTGCAAGAGTTGCTGGATCGAGGGTTTATCCGCCCTAGCGTTTCCCCGTGGGGAGCACCGGTTTTGTTTGTGCGGAAGAAAGATGGTTCATTGAGATTGTGTATAGATTACCGGAAGTTGAATCAGGTTACGGTGAAGAACAAGTATCCTCTACCGCACATTGATGATTTGTTTGATCAGCTTCAAGGGTCCGTAGTTTTCTCTAAACTTGATTTGAGGAGTGGGTACCATCAGTTGAAGGTTCGATCGGAGGATATTCCGAAGACTGCCTTTCGCACTCGGTATGGTCATTATGAGTTCTTGGTTATGCCATTTGGGTTGACTAACGCGCCGGCCGTGTTTATGGATTTGATGAACCGGGTTTTCCATACCTATCTTGATTCGTTCGTGGTGGTCTTTATTGATGATATACTCGTCTACTCTAAATCTCGAGAGGAGCACGAGCAGCACTTGAGGACAGTTTTATCCGTTCTTGCGAGGGAGGAATTGTTTGCGAAGTTTAGTAAATGCGAATTTTGGCTCGAGAAGGTGTCATTTCTGGGTCATGTGATTTCTAAAGACGGTATTTCGGTGGATCCGTCTAAGATTGAAGCTATAGTGGATTGGAAGAGACCCGAGTCAGTGACCGAGATCCGTAGCTTTCTGGGTTTAGCCGGTTATTACCGAAGATTTATTGAGGGGTTTTCGAAGATCGCTACCCCGATGACTCAGTTGACCCAGAAGAATGTCCCGTTTGTGTGGACCGAGAAATGTGACAAGAGTTTCGAGGAATTGAAGAAGAGGTTTACTACCGCACCGATCTTGACTTTGCCTAATGGGAGCGATGGCCTAGTGATTTACAGTGATGCTTCGAAAGAGGGTTTGGGTTGTGTGTTGATGCAGAATGGGAAAGTAATTGCTTATGCTTCGAGGAAGTTGACCCCTAGTGAACAGAATTACCCGACTCATGATATGGAATTAGCGGCTATTGTATTTGCGTTGCACAAATGGAAGCACTACCTTTATGGGGCGAAGTTTGAAATTTTTACGGATCACAAGAGTTTGAAGTACCTATTCTCTCAGAAGGAATTGAATAACCGACAGCGTCGATGGATGGAATTGTTGAAGGATTACGATTGTACGATTTCTTATCACCCGGGGAAGGCGAATGTGGTAGCCGATGCGATTAGTAGAAAGTCTTATGTGGCTTCGATGATGGTTCGTGAATGGAAAATGCTTGAGGATGTTCGAGATTGGTCTCCTCGTGAATCGAGACATGGGGCTATTTTTGCGAATATTAGGGTGTCTCCGACCCTAATTCAGAGGATAAAGGAAGCTCAGAAAGAAGATCCCGAGTTGGTGAAGATAATGGGTAAATTGAAGGAAAAGAGATTCGAGGGTTTTTCATTGAGCTCGAGTGGAGTTTTGACTTTCCGTGGTCAATTGTGTGTTCCGGATGTTGATGGAATTAAACAGAGAGTTCTTGATGAGGGTCACAAATCGAGGTATACTATTCATCCGGGTAGTACGAAGATGTATCAGGATTTGAAGCAACGATTTTGGTGGATTAATATGAAAAGGGAAATAGCGGAGTATGTTTCGAAGTGTCTAACTTGTCAGCAGGTCAAAGCCGAGCATCAGAGACCCGCGGGATTACTTCAGCCGTTAGAGATTCCCGAGTGGAAATGGGAGCATGTGACTATGGATTTCGTTACGGGACTACCTCGTACCCGTAGGAAGTATGACAGTGTTTGGGTAATAGTGGATAGATTGACCAAGAGTGCCCATTTCTTGCCCTTTGACATCAGATATTCGATGGAGAAGCTTGCGACCCTTTATATCGACGAGATCGTTAGATTGCATGGGGTTCCGGTTAGCATTGTGTCAGATCGAGACCCGAGGTTTACTTCTAGATTCTGGAAGGCGTTTCAGGAAGCTTTGGGTACAGATTTGCGTTTTAGTACGGCTTTTCATCCTCAGACCGACGGTCAATCCGAGAGGACTATTCAGATTTTGGAGGATATGTTGCGAGCTTGTGCGATAGACTTCTCTGATTCTTGGGATTCGCACCTACCGTTAGTGGAGTTCTCTTACAACAACAGTTATCAGGCTAGTATCGAGATGGCACCGTTTGAGGCCTTGTATGGAAGGAAGTGTAGAACGCCTATTTGTTGGGATGAGGTTGGTGAAGCGAAGATCGTGGGTATTGATTTGCTTCGGGATTCAGTTGAAAAGGTTAGAGTTATCCGGGATCGATTGAGAACAGCTCAGAGTCGACATAAGAGCTATGCAGATAACCGAAGGCGAGATCTTAGTTTTCAGATTGGTGATTTGGTATTCTTGAAGGTGTCTCCGAAGGTGGGTATTCGTAGGTTTGGGAAGAAAGGCAAATTGGCTCCGAGGTTTATTGGCCCGTTTGAGATTTTGGGAAAGGTTGGACTTCTAGCGTATCTTCTTGCGTTACCGCCATCTTTGGACCGGTTGCACAACGTCTTTCACGTTTCTATGCTTCGGAAGTATGTTCATGATCCATCTCACGTGTTACCGAGGATACCGGAAGATATTGAGCCCGATATGTCTTATGAGGAACGACCGGTCCGGATCCTAGATTCTAAAGTCCAAGAGTTGAGGAGCAAAAGCATTGCGTTGGTTCGAGTTCTTTGGAGGAACCATAATATCGAGGAGCGACGTGGGAGCTTCGTGATGAGATCGAGAGGAAATTTCCGTGGCTTTTTGTTTAAGGTGAGTCTCGTTAAAATTCGGGTCGAATTTTCTTTAAGGGGGAGTGAATGTCACGACCCGAAATCTAGGCTCTATTTTATTAGTAATTAAATGATTTTTATTTAATTATTTGCTTAATTATTTATTTAAATTATTATTTATTTAAATATTTATGTGTGCATTTTATGTGTTATAATAATATGCTTAGCATTTTATTTGGGTTATTGTGGTATTGTTGGGTCTTAATTGTTAGTAGGGAGTAGTATGTGTGTGTAGTGTGAGAGAGGGGGCCTAAGTGTAACATTTTAAATTATTTCCCCCTACTCCCTCACCTCCTTCCTCACTCTTCCCTACTCCATCTTCCAGCCATTTCACTCTCTCTCTCTAGCTTGGGGTAAGTTTTCTTCCTCTATCTTCTCTCTTCATTATCTTCCTCTTCCTCTTGTAATCTTTCATTTCTTAAAACGTGAACCTCGTTTAGATCGTCGATAGGATCGCGTAGAAGCAAAAATATCCGAAATCCATCAACTTTGAGAAAATCCAAGTAAGTTACTTTTCCCCCATTTTGATGCTAAAATGTTCATATCATGTTTATATGATGTTTGATGTGTTATATTTGAAGTTTGATTGAGCTTGGAATTTATTGGGAATTTATTTTGAATTTTGATCAAAAATGGTGTTCTTGGGAATGTTGGGGTTCGAATCTTGTTGTGGGTATCTAGATGTTGTTATTTAGGTCCATTTCAAGTTCACAAGTTGTTTTAGTGCATTATTATGCTTATTGGAAGTCTTGATTTGGAGTATTAGAGAAGTGGTGAAGTCTTGGGTAAATTCTTGGTTACCTGGGTTCTTCTGCGTTTTTTCTGAATTTAGGAGGTGCTCGGCCGAGCGCGTCCCTTGACTCGGCCGAGCGGAGCAGACCAGAGAGTCATAGTTTTGGAACCGAGGTTGCTCGGCCGAGTCATATAGAACTGCTCGGCCGAGTACCCCTGTTTTAGGCTTAAATGTTTATAACTTAAAAGTAAGCACCAGGAACAATAAGAAGTCAACCGTAAGCCTATGTGAACCGTGTAAGGAGTGTGTTAGAGTTATAAAAGTGGGAAATGAGTATGAAGTGGTTTATTCGGTTGGGATAATTGTTTGTGTGGGTTGCGAATAACTCTAGTGTTTAAATCGGTTCCTTTGTGAACAAACATGTGTGGAGTTTGACCAAGTATCGTTTTGTATTTGTTTGGACATCTTTTGATGTGTTGTTGGATTGGTGCACCTTTTTGGTAATTTATTTGGATTGGTTCCCTACTTTGGAATCCTTTGTTGTTTATCGTGCTAGTATTTCATTACTTAGCCTTTACGTGAAAGTCCAGCTGGTATTTTGTGTGTGTTTGGGCGATGCGAAACATTATGATGGCACGGCCAAGTCCATTGTGATGTTGACCATTGTTTTGCCCCATTATTACCCTCCTCCAGATTGGCCTTGGATGTGAGAAGAGCTAGCTCCTTTGTGTGCATTTTAGCTTTACTTGGAGCATGACTTTGTGGCATGTCTCCCGTCGCTTGTGACACTTCATTTGGTTATTGGTTCCGGTACCGGGGTTTTCTCTTCGGCTTTCATGCTATTATGAAGATGATGATTTGTTGATTATTGAAGCTGCGCAGCGATCCTTTATTTGGATGTCCCGGTTTGGAAAACCTTGGCTATATCCTTTGTTATGTGTTTATTTCCGCTGCTATCTGATATATGATAATTGCTATGTGCTATGTGATATTATTATTGTTATTGCTTATTGCATCATAGCATGTCATGTAGTTGCATTAGTAACTTATTGAGATTTATCTCACCCCCTTTCTTTTTATCTTTGTTTTTCCTTAACCCCCCCCCCCAGGTGCTAAGGATTAGTCTCGCTGATCACGAGAAAGAGGACGTCGAGGGTGGATCCATTCTTTTGGGGAAGGTTGATATAGGTTGGTTTACATTATGTAAATGTGTAACCATTTTGGGATAGTGTACCAAACACTGACGTCACTAAGAATTGTATATTTGTATTTTGTTGGGCATAAACTTGTGGAAGTTTATGATAGTTGTAATTGATTTTTATCAAAATTGGTTTTGTAAAACTTTGGATCACTACCTTTTGGTATCAAATGGAATTTGTAACTTCAGTATTTGTCAGTTTTGGTTTTAGAGTCGACGTCCAGATCGCGGTCTCGGGCCCGCGGGGTCCGGGGTCGCGACAGTTATTCAGTTTAGTCCAAAACTAACGGAATCAGTTAGGAACTTAACCAAAGTAACAGAAATTCACGAAAATAAGTTAAATAAAAACACTATGTATGCAATCGGGGTGAGAGGTCCAAGGAGGGGTGTTTACAGAGCCCCTCGGCGACGTGGATTACAAAGCAAAACGCGTCGACGAAAGAAAGACAACCGCCGAGGACATCACAAAGAAAAGGAAAAGAAAAAAAAACAAAGACTCAATAAAAACAGGGAATTGAAATTGCAAAGGATAGAAGTGCGCTCCCTGTGTGAGCGACTTTTGTTGATAGAAGAGGTACGGTGATATGAGACGGCCCACCACGGCCAAGGTTTAAAGTCTGGTTAGCTGACTGAGGCTGGACCCGTTTAGCGGAACCGTTATGCCCATTTAGAGTCCGTTGAGCGGACTATAGCTGAAATCCGTTTAGCGTATCCCGTTTGCTAATTTAGAGTCTGGTTGGCAGACTGAGTTGAGCTGAATCCATTTGGCGAATTCGTTACTTTCTCTTTTTAGAGTCCGGTGAGCGGACCTAGGTGGAGTTCAGTGTGTCGTACCCGTTATGCCCATTTTACACTACCGTTGAGCGGAATGGCTGAATCTGTTTAGCGAATCCGTTTGCAGGTTTAAAGTCTGTTGAGCGGACTTGCATTGATGAGGGGGTAGTGATTTCAGTGGTTCACCATGGTCCGATTTGCTGTATGCTGTTTGAAGCCGCACTTGCTTGTTTATGTTGTTTGAAGCCGCACTTGCTTGTTTCTGCTGTTTGGAGCCGCACTTGCTGGTTTCTACTGTTTGAAGCCGCACTTGCTTGTTTCTGCTGTTTGGAGCCGCACTTGCTGGTTTCTGATATTTGAAGCCGCACTTGCTTGTGTCTGCTGTTTGAAGCCGCACTTGCTTGTGTCTGCTGTTTGAAGCCGCACTTGCTGATGTTTGCTGTTAGAAGCCGCACTTGCTGTTCTCTACTGTTAGAAGCCGCACTTACTGGTGTCTGCTGTTTGAAGCCGCACTTGCTGGTTGTCTGCTGTTAGAAGCCGCACTTACTGGTGGTACATGTTATGTTTTGGTTTCGCAGATATACGTGCTTGTGTGTGAAGTGTGAAATTGTGTTTGTGGTGCGTTGTGATTTTGAAAAGCAGGGATTGCTTGAGAGAGGGATTTTTCAATAATGGAGAAATTGCTTTTGTGTGTGATGTGATTTGAAGAAAGCGTGAATAATGTTCATACCTTCACTTAACTTGGCCGCTTGATGGATTTCTGATGTTGCGGTGTTTTGATGGAGAATGTATATGCTTTGGATGCTGATGAGTTGCTTTTGCTTTGATGGAGGCATGAGCACTCTTGGTGATGGGTTGGTCGTGCCAAAAGGATGCCTACGTATCCCATAAAGGGAATCAGACCAGCATAGTTCAAGGATGATGGAGAACGCTGGGGAAGAAGCTAGGAGCAAAGCAAAATAAAACACATACTTTTAACACAAGTAAGAAAAAGAAAAAGAAATTTTTTTTTGTCATTTTTTTTAGAAGAAAAAGAATATATACAATTGCGAAGAAAGATTAATTTTTTTTTTTTTTTTTTTTTTTTTTTTGTGGGTGAACCATTTTAATCATTGTGTGTTTGTAAAGCCAACCCAAGATCAAATCATGTTCGGTCGAAGTCCGGCTCGTCTCACTTGAATTCTGTTGTCGCTGCTGTACCCAATGGAGATTGATGTCTAGCCCCAAGATTTGTTGATTATGGGGCTTCAAAAGACTTTCGATGCCGAGATACCAAGGGGTTGCTGATTGTAAAGCCCCTAGAACTCCTTTGATGCCAAACTTTGAGTGACTCGTGAAGCCCAAAGATAAATCAGCTCTTGGCCCATTCAAATGAATCGCCTTTTTTTGTTGACGTGAGCAAGCTCCAAGAGAAGATCATCGATACCAAGCTTCGAGAGATTGCTAAGCCCCAAATGTCATGTACTTGTTGTTTGCGAGCTTCAAGATGGTGGAATGTGAAGACCTTTCAATGTAAATCCTCAAAAATGTCTTGGAATCGACTTGACATTATATTGAGAGCGGATGCACTGTTGGGTAGAATTCTTGATAGAGATCTCCTTCTTAATCTTTCTTGGATATGAATGGCCTCATTGTGGTCGGTACCCAAATGGCGGAAGGTCCAAGTGTAGCAAGGTCGTCGGAAAATGTCTTGGATGATAGGGTCTTGGCGTGATAAGGTCCCAAATGGGTATGTTTGCTTGAGTCTTCTTGGGTTGAACTAATAACGGATATTCGGATGCAACTCGTGCAGATGAAACTTGTGAGGATGCAACTTGTGCGGATGCAACTTGTGCTTTTGATCTTAGAGAAAGGGGTGCTGAATTGCAGAAACATTGGGTATAGTACCCGCTATAACCCGTTTAAGTGAGTTTAGAATATTGTATATTTTTCCTTTTCTCTAAGACTTCCTTCATAATCTCGTCGTAAGTCACAACATAACAAGAATCATCAAATTCATTCATAACATCGGAGCCCTCCTTCCAAACCAAAAGACCTTTGACATGAAGTACTGAGAGACCCTTTAAGCTTGGACCACTCCCCACATTGCATTTCTCAAGTATCATTGACCAAAAGATTGTTGAAGCCCCTTAAAAAGACTTTCGATGCCAAATTGATAGAGGAAGCTTCAAATGTTGCACGTGATTTTGCTAGGGCCATCGTTGGGGGAGGTGAAGTGAATTGCATTTTTGCTGAGGGAGCCTTTCAAACTCGAGTCTAGCCCCTAGAGTGCCATCATCGATTTTAAGTAGAGCAAGAAAGGCCTATGACAAGAAGGATTTTTTGACATTCCTTTTGAGAGACTTTGAGAATAGTCTCAAACATCTTTCTTGAGCATAAGCCCTAGGGATCATTAACTGTCTGAAGCAAAAGAAACTCTCGTTCTTGAGTCACATAGCCCCTAAGGCGTCATCATTTGTAGAGAAAAGTAAGAGACTCGTCCTCGTGCGAGGGAACAAACATAAGAGGACATGGCTAGAGTCACTCCATTTCTCTTGAAACCTTTTGACATACTTTAGGGGCAAATGCTTGAAGAAGCTCGAAAACTGAGTCACACGTTGTTGCCAAAAATGCACATTGCAAGAACAATCTCTCTTATGCCAATAACCCAAAACGACCTTTGATTGTGCCATATCTTGTCGAGCCTTTTGCGATTCCAAAGTTGACTCGGTGGGGAATTGACTTGATGAGGAGATTCAATGTAGAACTTGTGTAGTTGTCTTCTTTAGAGGTCGGGGATCTCCATTTCTCTTTCCCTTCTCTCTCTCACTCTTTCATTTTTTTTATGACGCACCTTGCTTTTTGCCTAGACCGCCCTTTCGGGTTTTCAATCTAGCGGTCATCTCTTTTGCGTCTTCATTTGTTTTACTCAATTAATGAGGAAGTGTGCATTGACTCTAGCTGAGGATGAGAGACATGTGATTTTGCGGTGGAGACCTTTTGTCACTAATGATGAGTGACATTGACTCGACTAGGGAAGTAGCCCCTAGTTTTGACTTCATGTATTTATATATTTTTTGAATGACTCTCGAAGGCAAGTAAGTCATTAAGAGAGAAGAGAACGAAAGCCCCAATTTGATTGCGAGAAACTTGGAGTATCAATGAAAGATAAGAAGCCCCTAGACTCGATAAGGAACGCAAAGCGATTCCAATTCAAAGAAAGTTATTCAATCTTGAGGTGATTAATTCATTGGCAAATGAATCGTACAAAGATGTCTTGGAAAGTTAGAGATGAAGGCCAATCACCATAACGCACTAGGGCTAAATATATCTTCTTTCTTGCATGAGACCGGACCCGAAGGTTGCCTACGTTCCTCCAGTGTAGAGGCTCAGGTCACCGTAGTTCTTGTGGATGCTCTTTTCGTCGTGAGGAATTATTGCTTCATCGTGATGGTTGTCGATGTAGCTTTGCCCTTTGTTGGTGGAATGATGTTGATCTTGTACTTCTTTGATTGAGGGGGGATTTTTTTTTTTTTTTTTTTTTTTGTGCTCTGAATTTTGCCTAGGTTGTTTTGAAGAGTCAACCTAGCGAGTTTTTTTTTTTGTTCCCCCTTTGGGAAATGAGATATCTCCATGGTTGTTGATCCACCTTTCTTCGTTGTTTGATGCCTTGACGTCGTCTTCTTCATGTATAGCCCTAGGCGTTCAAGTGATGGCCTTCATTCCAAAACTTTCTTAGACATCTTTTCATCATTTTTCCAAGAATTAAATTGGACAACTTGGAATAGTGTATGGGGACAAGAACGACTTTTATTTTATGATAAGACTCGAAGTTCTCCCCATTTCAAACCCAAGTCGTTCCTTACTTCGAAATAACCTCTCCCTTGATGAGTTGCTCTTCACCCACGGTAAATTCACCATTATCAATCAAATCTTGGATGACGTTCTTGACACCGTGGCACTCCTCAGTAGTGTGCCCACTATACATGTGGTAGTTGCACCATTCTCCATATGCATGGTTCTTTCCAATCGCCTTCGGCTTGTACCCTTCCAAAGGCTTGACCTTTCCGCTTTTCATCAGAATTTCGAATACTTCGGTTTGGGTCATTCCTAGGAGAGGAGTAAAAATTCGCTTGTCGGCGACACCTTTGTGGCTTTTGAGGGGCGGGGCACTTGACATTGTTTTACCGTTGACCTTTGCCTCGTTGTCGGTGAACTTTTGCAAACGGGCCTTAAGTTCGGAAACCTCTTCCTCGTGAATTCTTTTCTCAAGAGCGAGATGAGCCTGCCACCAATCATCCTTGCATCGGGCATCCTCGATAAGTATATCCATTTGTTCCCCCATGGCTCTTATTATGTTGAAAATCCTTTCGTTGGACACGGAAATGTTCTCACCCTTGTTGTTGTTGCCGTTCGAATCCATTGGACCTATTGGAAGAACACGGTTGATCTTAGGTTGGCCCCACAAATACCTTTTGAGTAAAATAATTTAACCCACAAATAAGGAAATGACTCAACCACATAGAGAAAAATGACTTTTTTTTTTTATTTACAAAAGTCGGAAGGACGTAGTCCTTTTTGGGGTTTCTAGAAAAATAGTGGAATCGTCACACTAGTCTATAGACCTTCTCGCGGTCCCATATACTCATCGGATTCCACCACGTTTGTGAATCCTACACGTGGTGGGATTAAACTAAATTAATATAGTAAAGCATACATGCGGGGACGGATTTTTATTTTGTCCATAATAACCACTTGTTTCTCTTGGAAACGGCAAGTATGATTTGAAGACATTAGTTTAGGGAAATCTCGGCACATGAAAAGAGACTTGGTCATGGAGTGTTAGACCCTAACTAGAATGTGTTGGCATGTGCTCAGTTAAAGAGAGGCTTAAAGGTCACCCCCGGCATGTAGTCGTGAACTACGCCACGGGTTGAGGTTTACCGCTTCGAGAGAGTCAAGGTCGGGTGGAGCTTGAAACTCTCTAGGACGGGCCTCGACGGGTTTGGGGTTATGGACTTTGTGCGACTCGATTGTGAGCAATTCATAGGAATATGTGCATGTAGTGTGAGTTCAAGCCAAGTGAAAAAAAATTTAAAACAAAAGAAAAGCAAATAATCACATATTTACAACTTTCGAATCACCCGTGTGACCGATAAAATAAACAGAAAGTAAAATCATTCATGTGCAGGCCCGGTGCCCACACACTGTCAAAAACCATTCTGTTCTATGCACTGTTTTTGTCTGGAAAATGCCCAGAAGCGCGCCCCTTAGGCTGTAAGGATGAGAGGCGCGCACCCCAGACAGAGAGAGGCAGAAGCGCCCGATTCTGGGCAGTACCTGCAAAAACGGTGGACTCAGTGGATTGCCCTGGCCCCAAATTATAGAACTTTTCCCCTGCAGACATTTTTAGCATAGAAACATGGAATTGAAGGACGAGATGAGAGGAGGGCGATTCTGGTGGTTAAGGTCGGAGGCGCGCGCCTTAGGCCAAGAAGGCCAGAGGCGTACGCGTCCTACCTTTTCCACCAGAATGCCCAAAAAACAGCAGTAAGAACACCAAAAATAAAGAACGCCAGTTTAGGTCATGTTCCCTTTTATGGGGATTACAAACATTGACAAGACAAATAAAACAGAAGAAGAAAAGTTGTACCTTTAGAAGGAGAAAGAAGACTTGAACTTTGACTTGAAAAGACTTTTGTATAGAGTTTTGGTGCTTGAGTTGTTGTTGGGAGAATTTTTGTAAAAAGAATTCTTTGAAAGAATAGTATATAGTGTAAGTGTAGAGAAAATTCAAGTCCAAAGTCCTTTTCTAAGGTAAAAATATGAGGTATTTATAAGTGAAAAAGAGAGGAAAATATGGTTTTTCAACCAATAGGAAAATAGAAAGAAATTAAATAATAAAGAGAAAATCAAATAATAAAAAGAAATATTTTCTTTTAAAGAAAATGCTTGAATAATGGGATTGGGATTTGTAAGATAAAAGGGGGATGAACTTGGATGTAAAAAGGAGTTCTTGCAACTAGGAAAAGGAGGGAAGAATGGCACAATCGGTAACTGCCAAAATGGGAGGCGCACAAGTCCGGCCTATTGGACCAAACGCGCGCGCGCCCCATGACCAATACGGGAGGCGCCCGGGGGTAAAAATGACAGAATGACAGAAATGACTCTAAAGTTAACTCTGTTATTCAGTTTAGTCCAAAACTAACGGAATCAGTTAAGAACTTAACCGAAGTAACATAAATTAACAAAAATAAGTTAAATAAAAACACTATATGCAATCGGGGTGAGAGGTCCAAGGCGGGGTGTCTACAGTATGCCATGATATGTACTAGACCCGATGTCTCTTATGCTTTGAGCATGACGAGTAGCTACCAATCGGATCCTAGTGAGAGTCACTGGATTGCTGTCAAGATGATTTTTAAGTACTTGCAAAGGACTAAAGACTCGTTCTTGATATATGTAGGTATGGAAGATGATCTCGTTGTAAATGGTTACACGGATGAAAGCTTCTAAATCGACAAGGATGATTCAAGATCACAATCTGAATTTGTGTTTATGCTTAATGGTGGTGCTGTAAGCTGGAAGAGTTCTAAGCAAAGTACCATAGCTAATTTCTACAACTGAAGCTGGGTATATAGCTGCATCCGATGCTGCTAAAGAGGCTGTTTGAATTAAGAAGTTCATTGGAGAACTATAGGTGGTTCCTAGCATTGCTAATCTAATAGACATTTATTGTGATAATAATGACGCTATTGCTCAAGCAAAGGAACCTAGATCGGATCAGAAATCCAAACACATGCTTAGGCATTTTCATATTATTCGAGAAATTGTTGATAGAGGAGACGTGAATATATGCAGAGTACCAACTAAAGATAACATTGCTGACCCATTAACAAAGAGTCTTTCGCAAGCGAAGCATGATGGTCATGTTAGGTCTATGGGTATTCGATACATTAATTAGGCCTAGTGCAAGTGGGAGATTGTTGGTGTGTATGACCTAGGCACGTTATTTGAACGATTAATGTTGTCATTTGCTTTATGCTTTAATAAAGATATTGAATGTTTGATTATTATATATTTTGCATGTTTATTATAATAATCTCCGTCCCTAGTAATTATGATTAATTACTAGTATAAGTTTAATAGATAGTCATATGATGATTATGTGTATGCGATACAATTAGATTTAGAGTATTTGTTGGAGAACAAATTTTGGACTGACCCCTATAAGATTTATGTCATGGTCAAAATGTCATAATTAAATCTCATATAGTTATATCACTTGAATCTTTGGACCTGAGGTTATTACAGTCTTCCACATGATGAACATTACGTTTGACATATTCAAACGTTACCCTTAACCTGGTAGCTATAAAAGATATGATTGGCATAATTGGAATCATGTAGGGAAGAGTAATAAGCCAAGAAGGGATTTGTTCCTCGTCAAGAGAGATGTCAAGCTTTGTCCACTCGATGAATGGTATTGATGAAATGCATGGCCATGGTCAAATGAATTGATTGGATCAATGTCATTTGTATTATTAATACATTCGGGATCGAGAAAGCATTGAACAAAGTAAGTTGACCATTGACCATGACTTACGTTCATTAGACATCGTGTAACAAAGAGATTGTGTTATGTTCTATGTAGGAAACTTTGGGATTTCAAAGTTATACTAATTGAGTAGTCATAATGGCTTGCTAGAGTCCGCTTATGACTTACGAGTTCTGAATGGTTCGGACTCGTTGCCAACTTAGTATAATACTATTGGGTCACACACACAGAGCGGATAATTAAAAGGAGCGAAAAACGAGGTAGTACGTGATAGGAGCCGTATGGCTCCTAGAGAGACATACGGCTGTCTTGGAGCCGTACGGCTGGTGCGCCTCACTGCAGTTTATTTTAAGATTTTTCTTGTTGGACAAGAACTCCTAAACCCTAAAGGATCTTGGAGACCTCTAGTATATAGTATGGACAACTGGGATTCAGTCCCATAACATTGATTTGTAAAATCATAAACTCTTTCTTGGAGAGAGAGAGAATTCACATATTATATTAGGGTTATTAGGTTTGATCATCATCAATCATCAAACCATAATAATCAAAGGGAGCAATCGAAGAATCACTCTTCATCAAGTTTTTCAATCCGAAGGACATAGCAGTCAAGTCAAGAAGAGTTCTTGAATTCCCTCGACGTGTGGATCACCGGTAGAGGGTCCTCGTCTTAGAATCTAAATCCAAGGTTTCATATTTTGATCTACAAGGGTTAGTTTCTTTCATCGTACATATTATGAATTGTTGAACATAACGGATCTAGGCTTTTTGGGTTTCTTCATGTAATGTCTTCCGTTACACATGATTTTACGAAACCCAGCAGGGGGTGAGCTATTACCCTTTGGACAAACGAAGTTATCTTATGGGCAAACACTTTAATAATGACCACTAGATAGAAGTAGTAGACATTATTGGAGCTTTGTATTTTATTTAGTAACAGTCTGAAGATGTATAAATAAGTTGTTGATTTTATTAGTTGGTGATTTGACCAAGTACAAGTGTAGTGGGTTTAATTAGTACTAATTATATCTTTACTTGTATAAATATAGATTTCGTGGAATGCGGTTAAGTGTACTTCTTGTTCGAGAGCTAGCAATCGAAATCAGGTAAGGGATTTACGTCTCTAAGTCCTATTGTATATCGTTATTTAATTGACCCTCAATTCTTAAAGTAATTATTGTATTACCGCTATGGCCGGTATCATTCGATTGGAACTCACTCCATGTGCTTTCGTCTTTGAAAATAAAAAATCTAAACTTAAATTGACATCAATATTTTGGTCAATTAAAGAATTTCATCGGTAAAGAACGATCACTTAATGACACCCATTTAATTATGGGTTAATATTGATATACTATTGACACCCGGTCATGAGGGTTAGTTCATGGCATGACTTTGTGGCATTACCCATCGATATCGACACCACTAAAAATTGTGGTTATATACGTTATCCGGATATACCTAAAAGTGAAACATTGATTATCGAACCCTTAAAAAGGGTATGCATTGAAACGAAGAAATAATATTGATATCTTGGTTATTGAATTTTGATTGAGCCATAATTCCTTTTTGGTTATATTGAGAATTATGAATTTTATTTATAACGGTTTGCTTCATTGTAAATTAATTATTGATTCGTCCTTTGAGGTCACCACTTCTTAGAAACCGAAGAGGCGGCGTATGACCTTACTGAACATAGTTCGCTTATCCCTTCTCTATTTCTTTTTCTTCAAGTAATAAATAGGGAAGCTATTTTCAGTTGGAGACACTTTTGGGACGGACGAGAATAATTAAAGTGGTGATTTCCTTATTATAAATAGAGTTTCATTGAGATTGTAATAAATGCCATGAACAGTTTCGGTGACTATTGAATTTATTGATATTGATTTGGGCATTGTTTACGAATTGGGATATCATTTATTGAAGATTTCATCGATTGATTTTAATTCACGTCTTCTTATTAAGTATCTATCATAGACCTTAATTTGGGGCGTGACACTGATATTGAAGAGAGGATGAAGAGTGGCAGAGAAACAAACCTGGTGTTGACGCAAAAAGAAGCCGAGCTGCTGCGAGCGACAGAGTGCGAGAGGAGAAAAGTTACTTCACACACACACACACACACACACACACACACACAGAGAGAGAGAGAGAGAGAGAGAGAGAGAGAGAGAGCAAAAGAGAAAGTTAAAAGCCTATGGTTTGACTGTGTGATATTTACGTGGGTTTTGAGGGTATTATGGGAGGAAAAAATAATTTTTAGCGTTCCAAATATTAGTGTTCTCTCTCAACTCTACAATTTTGAGCGTTGCGAACGGCCTCAATATTTTAGAACGCACTGTTGGATTGATACGCATATAAGGAACAAACGACACGTTTGGTTTAGCGTTCAAGGCTCAAACGCGACAACAGACGGGTCCTTAATTGTTGAACACCTCATTCTATCAACTTTCACATATTGTCGAGAGTCAACAAACGGGTGGGTCCCAGCAGGGGCGGATCTAGATCGTTTAAGGAGGTGCTTGGACTCGTGACTTTTGTAATATTTACAAATTTACCATTTACAATTTTCAAATTCACTATATTGACCCCCCTGAAAAGAAAAATTCAGAAAGGTTTAGATCTACCACTGGCTCCCAAACCAACTCCTATTTCTCATAATAAGCCGTCCTTTGGGTTATGTCTAGAATTTCTTTCTTTTTATGCTATTTCTTTTCTACTAATTTTCTAAACCAATAAATAATTTTTTCTTCCTTTGACTAAATTAACTAACTTAAATGTTGAAGTGTTACAATCTTTCCTCCGTAAAAAGAATTCCTCCCGAATTCTACTTAAACAAAACCTTAAAATTGCTCACACAAATCTCCAAGATCCTATCCCTAGGCGAGGTCACAAGCCTTCCAGCCGAGTTTCGCTCTGATACCAACTGTAAAAGCCAAAAAAATTCATTTGCATAAATATCCAAAATTACAACTTACAGCTCTAAAATAAAGTACAAAGCTTCACTAATAAACTCAATCTCTATAAACTTCTTCGAATAAATCTTTGTTCTCGAATCTCGGTCCACAATCAATTGCAAAAGGACAAACTAGAAGAGGGTGAGCTGGAGACTCAGTAAGAAAGGAGATACACAGTATCACAGAAGCCAATGAAACACAAATATCAACCATGTAATTATAAAAATGAACATCCCAGTAAAACTCTCGTTTCATAATTCAATAACCAATCAATCATACTTCAAAGTCCGATGTTCTAATTATGTTCGGATCCAGTGGCTTATCTATAGTTCAATAACCAATCAATCACACTTCCTACTTAACTTTCCACAGCTCTTAATTGTTGAACACCTAATCTAGGAACTTTCACATGCTGCCGCCGTGAGTCAACAAATGGGTGGCTTCGAGACCAACCCCTAATTCTCATAATAATCCGTCCATTGGGTTATGTCTAGAATTTATTTCTTTTTATGATTTTTCTTTTCTACTACTTTTAAAACCATAATATTTTATTTTTTTCTTTGACCAAATTAACAAACTTAAATTTTGTGATGTTAACAGGATCGAAAGTTTTTACTCAGTGTATGATTAATTGTTAATTTGAAAGATTACTTTGATCTTTTATTCTTACTATTAATCCAACTTTTTTCTAATCAATTTTGCTATTAATATTTTCATTGTCTACTTAAATGTCAAGTATCATTTTTATTGCCATTTTCGTTTGATAAGTGTAATGGAAGCCAAAATTTCTATTTAGTTAGGAAAAAACGAAATAAACCATATCGATATTATACGGAACCGAAAAACCGAATTATCAAATAAAAAACAACCGAAGCCTTATAATATTAATATTAATAAACCAAATTACCTTGATATTGTATCAATTTTACCCTCAAACTGTACTATACCGTACCTACCATGCACACCCCTACTCCAAACCCCCATCAAAATGAGACGCAACTATGATTTGAACAAGGGAAATAATAAAGTTACAAAAGATGGCTAAAAAATGTGGCTTACAAAATGAGGTGTCATTAGAGCATCCACAATAGTGGAGCCTTTTCAAATAGTTTTTTTGTAATTTCAATATGCCACATCTTCTCCAAGTCAACATATAAAAACTTCAAGCTTTTTCTAGAATGGTAGAGCTTTTTACCAACTTTTTATGGCTTCACATTCAACATTAAAATAAAAGAAAAATAAAATTATTGTTTGATATTTAATGGTCAACATTGAAGATTGGTGAAAATTAAAGAGCTCTTTGTAGAAGGAGTTGCTCCTTAGGAAAGGAGTTTTTTCAAAAACATTATAATGGTAAAAAGCTCTTAAGAGCTATTTTCTTAACATAAAAACCAAAAAAAAAAAAAAAAAAAAACTCTCATTGTGCATGTTCTAATTGTGTTGGTGTTTTTAATTAGAGTGTGCCGGATCCACTATCGATGTAGCCAATAAAATATCGGGATTTTTCCTCTAGGGCCCTCCCAGCCCAAATGTTATTCCATTTTAAGGAGAGACTATTTCTAAATCTCAAATAAGGAGTTCGCTACAGATCTTAATTCTTTATACACCCCTCACCATCCGTTGACCGGTCAAATAGAACACATAAATACTGAAACTACCCCTCTCCCTCAAACAAACCCTCCCCTCCCCTCCACACTCGTACCAAAACACGCACACACACCGATCTCTCTCTGCCCTCTCAGGCTCCCCGTCTTCTCCGGCAACCGGCGGCTCCCCATCTTCTCCGGTGATTGACGATGTCTTCTACTCCCTTCGTCTCTCTCCAGATCCTCAAACACACACACCCACACAATCTCTCTCTCTCTCTCTCAACCTTCTCCCTCTTTCCCCTCTTCTCTGGTGACCGGCAGTTGTTGCCATCTTTCTCATCTCCGATCTGACTGATCTAGCTCGAATGCTCTAGATCCGGCTTCGTTTCCATGTGCTTCACCATCATCGCAACTCCGGCGAGCTTTCACGTCACAGATCGACCAGATCTGGTCGGGATGCTCCATATCCTGTTATGTCATCACTTACCTCGCTTACTGCACCATCGCCCCTGACCTCCGCGACTCCATCGACACCGACTTAATTTGAGATGAAGCGCCGATCTGGATTCCGACACCGGCAATCGATTTCTCCGTTCATCTGATCTGTAGCCGGTGAAGTTATCGTCGGCTCCCTCTCTCTCGCTCCCTTTCCGGTCAACCACCTCAGCCTCCGGCGGTCTTGATCTCCAGATTCTGGCCCCCTAACCTCCTCCGTCGTCGCGCCTACCCTGTTTCTCTCACTAAAAACTTTTTCTCTCTCTCTAGTCTCTCCTACCTCAGATATGTGTGTCAATTTTGGTCTTACATGTCAGTTATAAGAGGTTGACCGGGATTTGACCGAATAATGTTATATTTTTTTCTTAAAAGTTGAAACAAGTAATTTTTTTTACTCTTATATGTTAATTATTGGTCTTATATGTCATTTATAAGAGTTTGACCGGGATTTGACCAAATAATATTATTTATTTTTTCTTAAAGTTGAAAAAAGTGAATGTTTTTCACTTATATGTTAATTATTGGTCTTATATGTCAGTTATAAGTGTTTGACCGGGATTTGACCGAATAATATTATATTTTTTTCTTAAATGTTGAAAAAGTGATTTTTTTTACTTTTATATGTTAATTATTGGTCTTATATGTCAGTTTTAAGAGGTTAACCGGGATTTGACCGAATATTATTATATACTTTTTTTTTAAAAGT
The DNA here is from genome assembly GCA_026119855.1 of Campanula takesimana. NCBI lineage: Eukaryota > Viridiplantae > Streptophyta > Magnoliopsida > Asterales > Campanulaceae > Campanula > Campanula takesimana. Next base: position 797,273 of record JAOWBW010000283.1, read on the forward strand.
TGAAACAAGTGAAATTTTTTGACTCTTATATGTTAATTATTAGTCTTATATGTCAGTTATAAGAGTTTGACCGGGATTTAACCGAATAATATTATATTTTTTTCTTAAATGTTGAAAAAAGTGAAAAAAGTTGACTCTTATATGTTAATTATTGGTCTTATATGTCAGTTATAAGAGTTTGACCAGGATTTGACCGAATAATATTATATTTTTTTCTTAAAAGTTCAAAAAAGTGAAAAAATTTGACTCATTATATGTTAATTATTGGTTTTATATGCCAGTTATAAGAGTTTGACCGGGGTTTGACCGAATAATATATTTTTTTCCTTAAAAGTTGAAAAAAGTGAAAGAAATTGACTCTTATATGTTAATTATTGGTTTTATATGTCAGTTATAAGAGTTTGACCGAGATTTGACCGAATAATATTATATTTTTTTCTTAAAAATTGAAAAAAGTGATTTTTTTTACTCTTATATGTTAATTATTGGTCTTATATAAGTTATAAGAGGGCATATCAGTCTTTTTGTAAGCGAGGGGTGTCTCTGGTATTACTGATCAGTTGGGTCCTTATTAAGAATATAAGTTGGTACTGGAGGGCCCTAGAGTCCAAAGCCCTAAAATATCGTCACCACATCTTATATCATTCATTTTGTAAAGTTATTTTGTATTTGTACGTATGCTTAGCATTGCCCTTTAAACAACGAGTCAATGGCAAAATGTTTTATTTTTTTAGTAGTGTGAGTTACAAAATGTTAGTTTAACCAAACGTACAAGTAGAAGAGCTAGTCTCACATGAGAACAAGGGGATCCGTCTCATATCTATGAGACGAGTCATTTTTGACCCATGACCCGGTCTTGCCACGTGGCAACTACCCATTGGCAATTTTTTTTTTTTTGAGTTTTTATATTTTTTTTCTTCGGCTTTTCTGTCGTTCACCAAAAGTAATAGTTACCATAACTTAATGTAATGACTGTATACATATAAAGTAACATTGTTCATAAGTAAACGTAACACATGTTTTACAAAAACAAAAGCTCGTTTTACCCAATTTTTTCAAATGTAATACTAACTATAATTACGTGTAACCCAAACAATATCTAAATGTAATTATTATTTATACTGAAATGTAATAGTGCTTTTGCAAAAATATAAAATATTGTGTATTTTGATTTTATTTTTTAAAAGAAAGTAATATTTGAAAAATAACAACTTATATACATGAATGTAATTATTTATATAAGTAAATGTAACACTTTAGTGTAACAGATTTCTATAGATAATGTAATACTTTTATATGTATCATGATAAATTGAACACATTGTAACTTATTATTTGAAAACATATAGATATACTATTACTTTTCTATACATATGTGTTACAATTATGTATAAACACTGTTACATGTAAGTAACACGTTCGTTACATTTTAGCTGTAATAAGTATTACTTTTGGCAAACGAAGAAAACATAGAAAAAAACACTGTTAATTTTCTGTATATATGTATTACTTTTACTTATGAACAATATTACTTTATATGTATACAATCATTACATTAAGTTATAGTAACTATTACTTTTAACAAACAAAAAAAACTAATTTTTTTTGAACCTATGAGAGGCTGTTACGTGGCAGGTCGTCCCTGAGTCATGGAGCAAGTTCAATGGGCGGATCAGGAGTCAAACAATGACCGTCAGTTTCTCACCCAAGTTTTTGTACAAACTCTTTCTTAAACCCCTCTCCTCTCCAAAACCCACTCTCTTATCTACTTCCACTCTTAATGGCGACTACTCTCTTCACTCACCCACACGTCCGCCTAAAACTCGGCACCACCACCGCACCATCATTTCCGAATCCGGCCTCTCGAACCGTCACCGTCGTCGTTCGATCTTCGCCTGTGTCTTTTCCAGGCGGAAAGACGAGGAGGAGGAGTAAGACGAAGCGGAAGGAAGATGAGTCATTGTTGACTGCGACGACGGCTGAAAAGTCGTTGAGGTTGGTTTTCATGGAGGATTTAATGGAGCGTGTTAGGAGACGCGACGTTTCCGGTGTGTCTGAGGTGATTTATGATATGATTGCTGCCGGTATTAGTCCTGGTCCGAGGTCGTTTCATGGTTTGATCGTTTCTCATGTCCTTAACGGAGATCATGACGGCGCTGTAAGTCACTTTTACCTTCCCTCTCCCTCTCTGTCGTGTGCTGTGTAATTTTTCATTCATGTTTCGAATATTCGGTTAATTCAACTGATTTTCTATTTCTCAAATTCAAGTGGACCATTTTTCGATTTCAAATCAGTATCTAGCATGAATTTTTCCTCCGTTTGGAAGATAGAACTACATAGATACTGTCAAATGGGCTGCCAACTTCAAATTTTTGTAAGAAATACTCCTTGTCAATTGGAATATGAACTCGAAAAAGGGAAGTTAGGAACTTCGTTAGAAAATGATAGTTGTTCTGGAACAACTTCTTTTCCAGAAGTGAAACTCATTTTGGGAATGAGGAGAAGTTTAAGAGAATACCATATTTGGCTCATATAATGGTTAAAGACTAATGTTAACCCAGAAGTGAATATCTTTTTCCTAATAATTTGTAGCGATAAATTACCTGGGTTACTTTTAGTTTCTTCCTTTGCTTCCATCCGCAGTTTAGTTTCATGTATATTGTAATTCACTTGATATCTTTCTCAAGCAGTCTGGGAATGCTGTGATGACTACTGCTGTGTCTGTGGCATACATGTCACCTCTCTCCCTCTCTGCTCACCTATTTTCTCACATATAAAGGAAGTAGATAAACTTCGACTTCAATTTCTGAATAGTAATTAATTTGCTATAATTATTTCTTTCAGATGATCTTTCTTTAAATCTATTTGTTTAGCTCTCTCTTCCATATGTGTACACATCACTAATCTGTAGAAATCATTTTACTGAGCCATGCAAAAGGATAAGCATAAAGAAAAATATTTTATACTGTTTCCAAAAGATTTGTTCCTTAAAAACTAGTGGTTAACTACATAACTGATCGTGGAGAAAGAGTTTATAAACTCGGGTTCAGTTCGCGTTGTTGATCCAAAATTTATGGACTCTTGATTTAGTATCTAACTTACAATTTGAGATCCTACACCATTGGAGTCTAATAGTACCATGATATCCTTTTGAATGGTTGGCAATTGCTAATCGAATGTCTATCTCTATTTTTCTTGATGTTGTGAAGTGGAAGGCTTATAATGTTCTACTATTGCTATGTGCATGCAGATGCATGCATTGAAGAGGCAGCTTAGTGAAGGCCTTTGTCCTCTCCATGAAACTTTCGTTGCATTGATTCGTCTATTTGGCTCCAAAGGCCATGCGACCAGAGGCTTAGAAATTCTTGCAGCAATGGAGAAAATGAAGTATGATATCCGCCAAGCTTGGATAGTGCTTGTTGGTATCTCTTTTTATCCCTCAGCCTTTGCATGATATGTTCTGATACTTTTTGGATTATTCGTTTCCTTCTGATTTTCATCCTGGGTGGGCCTTTTGTTTCAATCAGAGGAACTTATTAGAAGCAGTCATCTGGGTGAAGCCAACAGGGTGTTCCTGAAAGGTGCAGAGGGAGGGCTGAGAGCTACTGATGAGCTTTATGATCTTATAATTGAAGAAGACTGCAAAGTTGGGGATCATTCAAATGCGCTAACCATAGCCTATGAAATGGAGGCAGCTGGAAGAATGGCAACCACTTATCATTTTAATTGCCTGCTAAGTGTGCAGGTAAGTCTGTTTAGTTCACCAACAAGCTTCTAGCTTTAAAGTACCATCCACCTGTGTTGTAGGAGAGACCTGATGTTCAAGCTTCAAGTGAGTATATATATCTTGAAGAAATGTTGTTTGGCTTGCCACACATTTGTTCTTGTACCTGTGTAAACATCAGGAAGTGAACCTGCTTGCAGGCAGGATAAACGCTCAATAAAGAATAGAGGCTTCATAAAAGAGCATATTAAAGGATACTTTAGTGATTTTGATGATTTAATTTTGCATCTTATGCTTTTCAATTATTTTTATATAATGTTTTCTTTGGCCTTATTTCCTTCTCAATTTCACTCTTTTGACCAAGTCATCCTGGTTCAGTCATGAAGGTTTATGGAAGGGATGCATACATCATGTAAAGGATGCATACCTCTGATGGATAAACTTATAAAACTTGACCTTGCATCAAGTCATATGTCCATAGCGTCATATTTTGGAATATTTAATTTAAAATTTCTTCATTTTTTGTTTTTATTTCATATCTGTTTAATATATTTTTACTTTTCCTCTTAGGCGACTTGTGGAATTCCTGAAATTGCTATGGAAACATTTGAGAACATGACGTATGGAGAAGGTAATCTTTTAATTGGTATGGGTACTGGCAAATCTGCAGTTGCAGAAAGAATATGCTGAATCCTAAATGCTTCCCATGGAATGAGTTTTGCTTTCGTAGAGTTAGCATCTGCCCCGGGGTGGTTGATTTTTTTACGCACAAATTAAAAATGCATACTCCCTCCGTCCCACTCGAATTAGGACAAATTTCTATTTTGGTGTGTTTTATTTAATGGGGCCCACATTCACACTCACAACAACTTCCACTTATTATTCTCTTCCCCACTTTCTCCCTCCTACTTTACTTTTCATACTCACAACATAACACTTTTTTCTTAATCCCCGTGCCCAACCCAAAAATCCTAATTCGGGTGGGACGGAGGGAGTATGATATAATTTGTTGGACATGTTTGCTTTACTTGTTCGTTGGAGCACCTGCAATATGTTAGGTGCTGTATGGTGTTTTTAGTATCTGAAGATATCTCTCCTAAGGTTACTGCATGTTAATCTAGTGATCTTACTTCGTGCTTTTCTTCTGTTGTTGTGGGAAGATACTTTCTCCTTTGGAAGAAAAGTGTTCGCAGACTGGGATTATGTAGTGTATGTATCTAGGTTGGATATAGTTTGTTGGACATGTTTGCATTACTTGTTCGTTGGAGCACCTGCAATATGTTAGGTGCTGTATGGTGTTTTTAGTATCTGAAGATATCTCTCCTAAGGTTACTGCATGTTAATCCAGTGATCTTATTTCGTGCTTTTCTTCTGTCGTTGTGGGAAGATACTTTTTCCTTTGGAAGAAAAGTGTTCGCAGACTGGGATTATGTAGTGTATGTATCGAGGTTGGATATCTGTGACAAATCTGTCTTATTTTGGTCATTGTAAACTGTAGCCCTTAGATTAGGCCTGCATGAAAGGCTATGATGAAATGTTTTGTCAGCACACTCGTACATAGAAGAGGCTTCTTCATGCGCGTTCCAACATTTTCAGTACCAAACTGCGTCGTGGATGCTTTAGTCAAACTCGACTTGATCCTGCTATCTGTTTCCAGTACATGCAGAACATACATTTTTCTTGATAACCTTATGGCTCTCATCTTGCTCTTCCTGTGATCACTTGCTTCCTTGACTTTTCCGCATCTTCATGTTTAGTTATTCATATTTAGTCTGTTTGCTTAAGTGGTTGTGCCGTTGTGGCATATTGATCTTAAGAAATCTATATATATATATATTAAAGTTGGTGAGGAGAGCCATAGTGTTGCCACATAGACAAATCTTAGAGAAAGGTTGCATTTGGTGTTGCCACATCATTACCACTCTTATAAATAAGAGACTTTTCAAATTCTTTTTCTTAGCTAATAGTATTAGCTAATAGTATTAGTTACTATATAGGGTAACTATTATAGTTAAACACTATAGTTAACTAATACTTATAATAGTAATAGTTACTATAATAGGTAACTATTATAGTTAAATACTATAGTTAACTAATACTTATAATAGTAATAGTTACTATAATAGGTAACTAATATAGTTAACTGCTATAGTAACTAATACTTATAATAGTAATAGTTACTATAATAAGTAACTATAATAATAGTTAACTATATACTTATAATAGTAATAGTTACTATAATAAGTAAATATTATAGTTAACTACTATACTAACTAATACTTATAATAGTAATAGGTACTATAATAGGTAACTAATATAGTTAACTATACTATAGTAACTAATACTTATAATAGTAATAGTTAACTATTATAGTTAACTATTACTACCTACGTCCCAGAGTAAGAGTCCTACTTTCTATTTTGGTACGTCACAGAGTAAAAGTCTTTTTCCTAAAATGACAAAGAATCTTTACTATTCATCTCCGTCATTCTCTCTCCTACTTTACTTTTATACTCACAAAATCAATCAACTTATTATTCACTCCCACTCATTCTCTCTCCTAATTTACTTTTACACTCACAACATTTACTTTACTTCCATCATTTCTTAATTTCCGTGTAAATGGGAGATATGACTCTTACTCCGGGACGGAGGGAGTAATATTTAACTATTATAACTCACTAATACTATTAATAGCATTAGTTAATTATAATAGTTAAATATAATTGTTAGCTATAATAGTTACTATATAAGTTAATTATTATTATTAATAGTATTAGTTAATCATAATTGTTATAATATATATTAACTATTACTATTAATTATATTATTTAATCATAATAGTTACTATATATGTTAACTATTACTATTAATACCATTAGGTTTTTTGAAATATTCATACAACAGACTTAAATGTACTTCTAAATTAATTAAAAAATATATTTATTACAACTATGTACAACCAAAGCTATGAAAATGTTTTGATTAATTTAAAATATACATATATTTTCAAATAAAATTATTATGTTAATTTATCAATTAACAACATCAAAAAAGGAAAATACAAAAAACATTAACGGAATAGATTCCCGTGCAGAGCACGGGTTACCTACTAGTTATAAATGGAAAATCATTGCCCTGAACTGATTTGGATCGGGGTTTCTTATTGAAATCCGACTTTTAAGAAAGTTGCTTATTTGAATTCATACTAGCTCCTAGAAGGCTAGCATTCACTTGCTTTGGTGGCGTACAATCAGAAGGTATGACCAAATAATGTTACATATGCAACATCAGATTAACATGAGTTTCCTTCATATCCTCAAATTGTTTTGAACATGGATTCCCTAGCTGTTTCCAAGTACGAAAAACTACTTTAGCATGTGGATTGGTTTCCATTTTAATCCCTTTCCATGGAAAACCTAAAGTGTAATCCTTTCCCCCCAAATAAGAGTTCCCTTTGACAAGCCATGCAAGTTTAGTAAATCATTTGACTTTATTTTTAAAATACCTGTGCCTACCATGGAGGAGTATCACCATTACGGATGGCAACGGGCTCGGGTTCAGGGTAGGCTTAGTATTTGCCGAACCCGACCTGCACATACAACCTAGTTATTCAATCCTGCCCCGCAAATAAGCAAACCCGTTCCGCCCCGCCCTGATTGCGTCTAAATCTTGGAAAAGGAAGACCGCTACATGATAAAGCCGTAGATCTGATAAATACGAAGAGGGTTTGGTGTGCTTTTTTATGACGATTTGCTTTTGGTATTGGCTCTCAGTTAAGTAAAGTAATTGCAGAAATTCGTTTGCACATGAAATTTTAAACAATGTTGAAATAAACAATGTTTTCCCTTTCTTCTGCAAACCAACAAAAATCTGCTGCGATCTAGCTTCCCACTAGTTGATAATAACAAAGCTAAAGTAATAAACTAATGGTTATTGAATTTAGAACATGGGTCACAAGCAATTTACATGGAAATAAATCCAATTTGAGCCTTTTGCTACAACCCACCTTCAAATCTTTAAATTCTAAGAGATTTATAACAAGGAAAACCTCCATCCATCAGCATGCGCTAAGATCTTTGAGAAAAAGACGAAGTGGAGAGGAGAGGAAACGAGCAGAGCGGTGAGGAAAAAGACCCGAGGGCGAAGAAGTGAGGAGTTGAGCGCAACTATGTAAATGTGCCCTAGAAATTAGGCATTTATATAAGTAAAATGTTCCCTAAATATTAGGCATTTATATAAGGAAAGTTATGTAAATACTAAAGAGTCGAGTGGTATCATAGAAATTAAAAATTATATATCGGAAATAGGTCGGTCCGGGTCGAAGCAGATTTACAGAGATACCAAACCCGCCCCTTTTGGGGCTAAACCGTGTCGCGTTGGAATTGCCATCCCTAATCACCATGGCAAAAATTATGATCTTTCTATGAGGGTAACATGTAATGCTCTTATGCAAAGATAGAAAGATATGTATGGCACAGTTATTTGGGACATCCAAAAAATAATACGAGACTCTCAATATGTGACGGAGGGAGTATGCTTATTTCCTAGGTTTGAGGATTATTAAAATATTATTATTACTTTTAAAAATTGAGGAAAAAGTAGGAGAAATAGAGAGAAGATGATGGTGAGACTAATGAGAGATCAAGTCTAAAATTAAAAGAACTAAAAGGAAAAATTCATATCGCCCCAAGAAAAACTCAACATTTGATTTGGAATAAGAGAAATGTAATAGTGTTTTAGCCATCCCTTACACTTCTAAACATCACTCTGTAGGCGCGTTGTTAGTACTTATGTTGCTTTTGCGATAACATAGTCAACTATGAGCATGTGTAGTTATAGCTTGACATACATCCTTAAGCCCCTATGTAGTAGCTTAAGCTTTTTGATTTCTTTGTACCGAACACAAACGAAAGGTTCCTCACCGTTTTGATCATATGCACTCCGTGAAATAATCAACAACAATGGTGAACTTATTCACAACAATTATGAATAAATCTGAAAATTTCATTGCTTATTTCTACAAGGATGAAGAATGAAGACACAAAATCACTCAAGATAACATACAACTTAATGATTATGCTAAAGATTTTCTAGACCATTTTCAATAGTAACTTTCAAAAGACTTATTCCATCTAGGAATCAAATGTTTTTGGACCTCTAGCTCTACCTAACTTCCTCTTGTGGCTTCAACCATGAGGGAATCACATCTTCTATGGCCTCTTTGCAACATTTTTCGTGGGTGTTTTGTAAGAGCTTTATATCTTTAGCCCTTAGTGTCTCAATGTAATCACATCTCTTTCTTTAGAGTCGTAGTTTGTGAGCAGAAATATAATTGCTATGCGAATTAATTCCAAGCTTTTGATTGGAATAATCAACGGCTTAGATTTTTTGTTATTTTTTGGTATATTTAGGATTGATATTAGCGTGCATATCTTAAATCACATTCACTAATTGGTTATTTGATTTTCAGACGGTTCTCCTCCGTTTTATATGTTGATAGATTGATTTCGTTTTTCCTTTTTATTTCTTTTTGGATCTTGTTTTAATTTTTTTCATTATTTTTCATTGGCTTGTATGAGGAGAGCTTGTCCTCCATTAGTTGTATCATGTCTTCTTTCTAATAATACTCATCTTTAATAAAAATAAAATGTTTGAGTTAGTACCATTTCCCCTCTCTGTGTCTCTCTCTCTCTCTCTTTATGTTTGTCTTTACGTTCTGCCAATTTATTTAAAAGAGACTCAGATAATTCAAGTAGTTCTATTCCTCTCCCTCTCCCTCTCCCCTCTCTCTCTCTCTCTCTCTCTCTCTCTCTCTCTCTCCCCTCTCTCCTTTATACGTTTTAACCATTGTGTGTTTTAACATGATATCAAAGCTTGATGGATCATTTGAAAATTTGTGATAAAGTGTTTAGAGTACATGATGATGGTTGAAGATAATAGTAATACTATGAAAATCAAGCTAACCCTAAATTGAAAGGAAGCGGAGATTGCTACGGTGGTGCTTCTACTCATACTTAAATATCAATTTGACACCCTATTGGTAAGGGGATACTTGCCTTCCTTCTTTGGGCTCTCAACCCAAGGAAGCTATTCTCTATTTAGTTGTAACCAGGAAAGCTCGCTCGTGTTAAAAAGGATGACTTGTTCGGAGTATATGTGACGACTATTTCCTACATGGAGAGTGTGATGACCATATGATGTTTTGATGGCTTCGTGAATTTGTATCAAGTTGATTTTTGTCATTTGTCCCAAAGCAGGTCTATATAAATATAAAGGAAGATTTCCATTTAACTTGGTGAGCTCATGGTTTTTGATTGGTTTACAATTGTTAAAAGGGTTGTGGTAGGCGTGTGACTACCATCATAAAACTGTCACATTATCATGACATGAATAAAAATATGAAGTTCGTTAGGGCGCGTACCCTTCAAAGCGACAAGTTGTACTTCAGAGGCCTGGGTGTAGTGGAAAGTATGCAAGGGTTGTTAGGTCGCCCTGAAAGCGACGTCGTCTGAAAGCGACATACCACCCCGAAGCTTGGGGGTGGTGTCACATCTGCAAGGTTCCCGTATTACGGATGAATGCGGGTAAAGAAGCTAGTCCATCGTAGTGTCATGGATAGCAGGATGCGCTTTAGAGCGTGGAACAGTGGCTCCTTAGAGAGATCGACAGAATTAGTGGAGGCTATGAGGAGGGTTCTAGTAATGTGTTTACAAGAGACCACATGAGTTAGAGAGAAAGCAGGAGAAATATTTTTTTCGGTTGTTAGCTTTGGTACTTGGGAAAGAATAGAGGTAGGAATGGAGTATGTTTAATCATTGACATGGAGTATATCGATGACGTGGTTCCATATTATCAGTAATAAACTTGTGATATGGGATAATGTTATAACTATTATAAGTGCCTATACATACACCACAAGTAGGGTTAAATGCATTTATTAGGAAAGAGTTTTGGGAAGATTTGGCGAAGGTGGTGCACCAGGTTCCTAATAGTGAGAAAATAATCATTGGTTGTGATCTCAATGGACATGTGGGTTCTAGTCGACATGACTTTCAGAGCATCCACGGAAGTTTTGGCTTTAGGGAGATGAATGAAGCATGAAATGGTATGTTAGATTTTGCTATGGCATATGACTTGAGTATAATGAACACTTGGTTCAAGAAAAGAGAATTTCACTTGGTGACATTTAGGAGTGGAGGAAATGCAAGTCAGATGACTTTTTCTTTAGTGAGATATGCGTGTGTGGAGAGAGTTGCACAAAACGGAAAGAGTTGCATGGATTGCAAGTTGATACTGGGTGAAAGTACCTCAACTCAGTATAAACTTGTGCTGCTTGATTTCAAGTAGGAGAATCTATTTCAGGTATGCCATTAAATAAGGATACATCTTGGTGGAATAATGAAGTGAGGCAAGCGATAAAAAACAAGCAAGAATGCTATAAATTATTGGGGAACAACAATGAGACCTATGAGAAGCATAAAGAGGCTAGAAAAGAAAAAAAAAGGCAATACAAGAGGAAGAGCTAAGGTGAATGAAGAGCTGTATGCGAGAGTAGATACAAAAGAAGGAGAAAAAGACATTTATCGACATGCTCGTATGAGGGATAGGAAAACACATGATATTTTGAAAGAGTCAAATGTCTGAAGGATGTAGATCAAAGAGTTCTTGGGCAGACATTTCATGCAAATTTGGTGGAATCTTCAGTGACGTTGAGCTGGAGAGTTGCATTTGGTGAGGCTCTGATAAACTGTTTCTTTGCTTCTCAAGAGTGCTTAGAGAAGTTGCCTTGAACTTGTGAGAGACAATCAAATATCTGACCATGGTTTCTTGTTCCCAAATCATTATGTAGTGGATTTTTCGTTTCTTAAGTGTTCCTTTCTGGTCGTTGATCTTTATTTATATGATCAGTTCAAAATGACTCACAAGTTTCTCTGATTCCAAAGCATCAGTACAAGTAACAAATTCATGTTTCAACTGCATGCCAGAAGATTTCTATCCAATCCTAGTATCTGGAAACTTGTTGTAGCAAAAAATAAAATAAAAAATAAAAATAATACTGATGCTCAATGCAATTTTGTCTTGTTGACATGAGCGATATCTTTCATGCTACATATAACGAGCATTCAAAATTGGCATTACGACATCTATGCCATGCTCTGACAGCACGATCTAACCTTTCCAAGTAGAGAAATCCATCAATTATGGATAGCTCTTAGGTGCCTGCTAATAACAATAATTGTACTTTCTTTTGTATGCTTGGTCTTTGTGTGTGTGTAATGGATGTTTACTGGCTTATTATGGTGTCAGATTTTAGAGAAACATGAATATCAATTGTAGCTTCAGAGTTTTTATTCATTTTCAAGTTATTATCCTCCATCTACTTATAGTCAACACTTTGGTTTATATGATACTTATCATCACAATTCAATTGCAGATTATATGAAACCTGATACTGAGTCATACAATTATTTGATCCAGGCATATACAAGGGCGGAATCCTATGATAGGTAAAATACTGTAGCATATCAATGAGAACAGAAGTAGCATTTCTGTTTGCAATTAACTTTTGGTCAATTGTGACAGTTGCCAAATCATTTTTTTTTTGCTGTTGTCTGACTTGAAGTTACTTTCTTATATTGTGCTAGTAAGACTCAAATTTAACTAGAACAATTTGGGATATAGGGCACCAGATGTAGCGGAGATACTTGGCATGATGGTCGAAGACCACAAACGTGTTCAGCCTAATGTGAAAACCCATGCGTAAGCCACCTTTTTCTATTCTCACCAACAGCAGTACAATTTATTCGTGTGCAAATTATGTCAGTATAAGTGTGTATAATTTGTCACAACAGTCTTCCACTTTTCTAGCTGTTCTTACCATTATAATACGACTTCATAGAAGTGCTGCTGCTTGTGGCTCAACCATTATAATGTGAATCTGAAACATGATACTGTATTTATGACCAATTATCGGTCTCCTAATGCGGACTATATCCCCAGAGCTGCATTCAAGTTGAACAATAAGATGAGTACTGAGACCCCTCAAGTTGTTGGTACCACTGCTCACATGTCGAGTAAATCTTATCTGTTCAAATATTGAAGCTGCTGCAATATTGACTATTGAGATGTACTAATGGCGATCTTCTACATGTAAGCCTTTTGTACCTGAGAGGCAGGAACATGAGAACAAATTTTGTCTACGTTGAAACAAATGCTTACAGTGTTTGTGAGTTCAATAGCATTTCAGATATGTTTGAGACAGGAATGCATGCAAAAGGCCGAACTCCATTTTCATCCACCCTACTTTCAAGCTTACTTCAAAGTGTGTCTCACATTTACCATTTAACTTTTTTTCTTTCAAAAATACAACTATGGTTTGGAAAATGTATCATTTCGACCCAAAAAATGGAACATTTACAATGGTATTCTTGAAAGAAAAAAAGTATAATGGTAAAAGTGAAACATGCTTGAAAGTACTATGGACAAATACGGAGTCTGCGCTATGCAAAATACATCCTGCATCCCTTGAGGAAAACGTACACGAAGGGTTGCTCTAAAAAGAGCAGCGGTCTTACGCATTCCAGTATTCATGTTTGTCAACTGTCAGCTGAGTACTTGTACATGCAAGCAGGGAGCAGGAATGAGAGAAAAGCATTGAAAAGGACAGCAATTATAGCATTCCAAGAAAAGGAATGAACTCGTGAAAACTATCTTTTTCATTCACAGCCTCCGTTCGTCAATTTTATTTCATTGCGATTGAGAGGATTTTTGAATACATGCATTTACTCAATGCAATTCAAGGATCAGTCAACATTTATTATTTGGAAGAAGTTAGTGTCTCAGATGGCAAATGAGATGATGATGAAGACTGAGAAGCAAGTTGAACAAGAACTAGGCCTGCAAATGTTTATTTTGCTTCTGTGGAAGAGTTGTAGTGGGTTCTGAGTTGGAGTATATAGCTGAAGTAGGAATATGAAACGTAGGACGACATCGAAAGGCAATGTAATTGCCACAAAATTTCTAAAAAGTGTTGTTCCGTGCCAATTTCCATTCATGACAAATAGGCTGATTGGAGGAATGATTAAACAACTCAAGGGCATAGAATGCCCAAGTGTTCTTAACTTAGATAGAAATTAAACAAAATCTCCACCTCAATTGTAGAATGTTTGCTGTAAGTCGACATTTTTGGAACATCCAAACTACAGATGCAGAACTAGCATCGTTATTGCAAGATCAAAGACATGGTTTTGGAGGGAAAACATTACATCTCAACCCATGAGAGTTATCTAATTCATGCCAAGGTTCAAACAAGTAAGACAATGTCTGCCTTGTCTAATACTCCGTACTTCATAAACCTAAATATGTTTTGAGTGTGGCAAATGTTAGAATGTACATATCAACCCACAAGTGTTGATACCTTTAGTACGTACTCCTTGCAATAAATTCGAGCTTTCACATAGATTGTATAACCTATCTAAATTATATGAAGTAATACTTAGCAATTCATTGCAACCTATGAGCCTCTGAGTTATCTAGAGGTGTCTGATTCATGCAGACATGAGACACGAATTAAAAAATGTAGACCATGTTGGCCTTGTGTATACTTCATAATTGTAATTTTGTCCGACTGTTTCCTGTGTGCAAATATCACAGAAGCTATTGTAATTTCTTCTTCAGGTTGTTGGTGGAGTGTTTTACCAAGTATTGTGTTGTTGGCGAAGCTATACGACATTTTCGCGCCCTCCAAAACTTCAATGGAGGCACAGTAGTTCTTCACAATGAGGGGAAACATGATGATCCACTTTCTTTATATCTTCGGGCTTTATGTTGTGAAGGTAATTCTGTACTTTGCGTTGAACTCTGGATATGTAAGCATTTTAAGCGCACCAGCCCTTATATGTTTTTGTTTTTGGCTCGATCTTCACCTTATTTCTTTTTATAGATTGAGTTGGTAAAGTTGAGCTTAAGTTTTTGGATGGAACGCACTTGTAGTGGGTATGTTTGGACAACATCTCTTAAGTTTACTGGCATCACGAGAACTACAGTTTTCGATAACCCCACTTAAGTGTTTTAAGTCACTTGAGCTTTGACCAAACTATAATGAAAAATAATTATTTTTAACTGTTACTGATAGTATTCTTAATGGTGCATCTATTACAATTTTTGGGATTTCATGAGGATGATCAAATTTCATAAAACTTTGTTCAAAGGTCGAAGCTCATTTGAGTTGACTTGAAAAATAAAAAATGAAACTCTTTTACTTGGGATGGATGGAGTACCTGATTTTCAGCTGAGATTAGGCACGCTACAATTCTAGATCCTTCCTGTAATAAGTAGAAAACTGCAAAGGGACACCTGGAATATGATGCATTAGCACATGTCAGTATAGCGCCACAACCATTGAATTTCCCTGCATATTCTTCATGATAAGGGAACACCAATATTCAGTATACGTAGTGTACTTACCATTAAAGAAGAGACTGATAGGTAACAGTTAATTCAAACAATCTAGAATTCGAGGTAAGAGTTCCATAGAACACAGTTATCGCTCTCTTGATCCCTTAGCATCATCTCATTCTTCATTGTTTCGTCTACACTTGAACGATATGGGTTGACTAAATGATAGTGCTATTTACGCTAGCAACGTCTTCCAGAGTCCAGATAGCCTAATGAGTACACAGGCTAACTCTACAGGGCTTCTGGATCGCTGAATACAGTTACACTCTACATTAGGTATGCAGCACAATTCTTAGAATAGTTCTTTACTACTCGTATGTGCATGTGATTTTGTGTGTTTTGTGATTGTGAATACGTGAGATTAAAATTGAGAGTCGCCACTGTGAATACGTGAGATTAAAATTGAGAGTCGCCATGCCGTTTTAATTAGCCAAAACATTGAGAAAAAACTATTATTTCATGTAAATGGGCTCGGGGGTCAAATTACGACAAGAGAAGAATATTAAGCGTTACCACTCCTATCGCCCGAATGATCGGTCTTTCTATCATGATGGGGTGTAGGTTGTGTGCGGTGTTTTGAGACCGGATCCGAAGATTGCCTACGTTCTTCTCAATGTGAGAAGCTCAGGTCAACGTAGTTCGAGAAGAATTTAGAATAGGCAGAAGAATCGAGATCATGCATATTGAATGGGGAATATTTACCTAAAGATTAGGGTTTAGAAGTAGTTCCTAGATCATGTTCGGGTTGATGAACCCTAGATCATCATCGGCTATGAAATAACATATTAATCATGAAGATCGAAACCCTAAATCTAGCATAAATAAGGTTTTAATCTAAGAACATGAAGAACATGTGAAGAACATATTATGAATATATGAATAATATGAATAAACATGTTAAGAACATGAATATTATGGATCTAAATTAAGAACATGGCAAGAACATGACTAAAAAGGTTAGAAAACTTACCTATGTTGGCAAGAATTAATCTTGGATCTTCTTAGGAACTTTGAGGATGTTCTTGGATGCTTGAAATACTTGATTTGGGAGCAAAATCGTCACTTGGGGGGTTTGGGAGCTCTTAGAAATGATTTGTGGAATTCTGGAATCGGGATCCTTAATTATGAGGCAAGGGAGACCTTTATATAGGAAACTGGCGGAGAGATCTAACGGCTGAGATCATCTGAGGCAACAGTGGCCGCCTGGCCAAGGGGGAAAGTGGCCGCGTGGCCAGTCAAAAGTGGTCGCGTGGCCAAGTCTTCTGGCTGACGTGATCTTCAAGCTAGGGTTTGATTTGGTTTATGGAAACCCTATTTTGGTTATTTTTGGGATATTTTAGAATATTGAGCTATATTTTGGGAATCCGGGACAAGTCTTTGCAAGGTTTCTAATTCCTATAAAGTGCTTGTATATTTGGGAAAACTCTAATAAACTCATTTTCAGATCGGGTACTAACAGTAGCCCCTCGGCGAGCTTCTTGCAAGGCAAAGGAGGGTCGGCGATAAAAAAAGGATCCGTTCTGAAACATGAGTATCAAAACAGAAGAAAGATGATTGTGGGATGGCTGAACCTTTGCAGGCGACCTACGTATCTGCGGGGGAATCAAGCCAAACGTAGTTCGGATCTACTGGGAAAATTGTGAATGATTGTCCTCTGATGGGGAACAACGCCTTCCGCTGGAGATAACCTTAAGTTATAAAGAATCATCTGCTGGGGATGAGAAATGACCAAGTTGGTCGGGTGGCTGAACCTTTTCAGGCTTCCTACGTATCCTCGGAGGAATCAAATCGGTCGTAGTTCGGAGCTACAAACAAGGATGATGCCAGATATGAAGACGGTCGGGTCTAGGTAATGATAAAAATGGCAATTGCCAGAACGTACGCAACTAGAAACGGTCGGGCCTCTGCAAATTGCGATAGAATCTAGAAAATGTCAAGATGCAGACAATTAGAAACGGTCGGGCTTCTGTAATCGCGACGAAGAGAATGTACGAGATATGAAGACGGTCGGGTCTAAATAATCTCAAGATAAAATAACAAATGCTGGAACGCACGCAATTAGAAACGGTCGGGCTTCTGCAAATTGCGATAGAACTAGAACATACATGACATAGAGACGGACGGGTCTCTGCAATCACGATGGTACTAAGCAAATGTCGGGGTGCACGCAATATAGAAACGGTCGGGCTTCAATTAATTGCAATAAAAAATTGGCAAATCCTAGAACGTACGCGATATGGACGCTAAAGCCTATGCAATTGCGACAGAACTAAGCAAATGTCATCACAATAAAAATAAGTAAATATTAGAACATACGCGATATAAAGACGCTAAAGTCTAGGATCGCGATAAAAAATAGAAAATTTTAGAACATACGCGATATAAAGACGCTAAAGTCTAGGATTGCGATTAGAATTTAGAATATACGAGATAAAGAGACGGATCTCGGCTCGATAATTTAGGATTATTGGGAGGTTTCCTGAACCAAAGGCATGATTAATCTTGGAAACTATGGAGGCTTTCCGGGCCAAAAGATAGTGATTTAATATTGTTTACAGGACAACAGACTCTTGGAGATTCACAATGGCAAAAGACTCTCAAATAGATTCTTGGACAAGTCTTGATGATGGACTCTCGATGAGTCACAAGGCTGGTGGACTTACCATGAGTTGCAAAGATGATGGATTGTTATGAAGTCGCAAAAGGGATGAACTCTCGAAGAGTCACAAATACGATGAACTCCAAGGGAGTCACAAAAGTGATGGACTCTTGGGGAGTTACAAAGGTGATGGACTCTCGGGGAGTTAAAAAGGTGATGGATTCTCGGGGAATCGCTAATATCTTGTCAGCAAGGACAATCGCGGAAAGCGTAACTTACCCTAATTTAGGAGGGAATGCAGAATATGAGGCTACGAGCTTTTTCTAGTCTCAAGAAAAGAGTCAAGGGAAAGAACTCTGATAGGCTTAAGACTAAGGCTTTAGGTAAGGGTTATTTTGCTTGGTTGCCTAGGGTAGGATCTAGGGCTTCCTAGTCTCGAGATAGAGACACCAAAGATGTTATGGTATGCTAAGCCTAAAGCTAGGATTTGCAAAGATATTACGGTTCCTTAGGCTTGAGACTATGTATTGGGGATGATGCGGTTTCCCTAGGCTTATGGGCTAGGGATTTTAGTATGAGGAGGGTGTTATATCCTAGACTCAGGGCTAGGGCTTGGAGAGGTTAGGATAATGATTGCGAATTTCCTAGATTTTAAGACTAGGGTTTAGAAATATCATAGGCTTCAAGGCTAGGGTTTAGAGTTGTGGTAAGGTTAGAGGTTGCAAAGGCGTTTTTGCTTTAGTCATAAGATTCCTAGGATTGAGACTAGGGATTTTTGGGAAGAGTAGCTTTCTAGGTTCGTGCTTGGAAGGTTTACTAAGATTGATGCTAAGGTTCACCGTTTTCTGGGATTGGTGACCATGGATTGGAAATAAATGTTGTAACCTAGGCTTTAAGCTAGGGTTTAAGACTAAGGATTGTAAGTTTTCTTTTAAGATTAAGGTGTAGGAATTTCCTAGGTCTATGACTAGGGTTTGAAGGGAATGTTGAATCCTAGGCTCGATGCTAGGGTTTAGTGATGATGCGGTTTCCTAAGCTCATGGCTAGGGTTTAGAGAGAATTCGACTTTCTAGGCTTGAGGCTAGGGTTTGGAGAGAATGTGACTTCCTATGCTTGAGGCTAGGGTTTGGAGAGAATGTGACTTCCTATGCTCACAGCCAGGGTTTAGAGAGAATGTGACTTCCTATTCTTGAGGCTAGGGTTTGGAGAGAATGCAACTTTTTAGGCTTGAGGCTAGGGTTTGGTCAATCTTGTAAGGGAGCAACTTGATGACTTTAAGAGTGATGTACTCTGTTTATGTACGCAAGGATGTTGTGTGATTTTGTGCACAAGCCTTGGGGCGGATTCGATTTTCTGGCTGCAGAGCGATCCTTGTTTGCCTAGGAGAGAGGGATAAGGGATCTGGACAAAGGTATTTTAAGGAGGTGAAGGTGATACTCAAAGTATGGAGAGCTAGGCTACCTAAGTGCTAGGGACCGATAGTCAGATATAGTAAGCTTGGAGACCGGAAGTGTTGGAAGGTTGGTCTTGGTTTAGACTAAGCAAGTTTGAGATCTAAGAGTTTTATGGTTTGGGGTAGGTGAGCTTGATACCTCAAGGCCGGGCAGGCTCAATAGGTTAGACCTAGGCTTAAGTAAACCATACTAGAGTGGTAGGGTTTAGCTAGGGTAAGACTTAGACAGGTGCTGAGGAGACCGGGGCCTAATGGAATGGTAGGTGTGAGATCTAGAAGATTTCGAAAGCTAGAAAGAGTAGCCTTAGGACATAAGGTTTTGAAGCGGGTAAGTCTTTTTTTTTATAGGTTAAGACCAGGCAGGTTTGAGGTCGGCTAAGCAGCTATGGCTTAAACTTTGTAAGTTCAGAAATTGGGATTGGACGATCCTAGTACCTAACGAGTTAAGGGTTTAGAAAGGAAATGGCAGGTTTGGAACCTAAAGTGTTGAGAGTTTAGTCTAGGTGCATTTAGGAACCCTACGATTTTAAAGGCTAGATATTGCAAGCCAAAGGTGTGGGAAATGGGTCTGGATATGTGATCATGTTGGCGCTTAGGTAAGGAATTGAGCCTCAAAGACCTTGCTCGAGTACAATAGGTACCTAATAGGATTGGGTATGCTTAGGACCTAATTTTGTCTTAGAGGTCATGCGCGTCCCCAAGCTCGTTTGGCAATTGCGAAGGTAAGTTTGGGATGGGATTAAAGGTGTTCGGGACACAAGTTTTGACCGGATGGATTTTGAGACCTTTATGGCATGGCACGGTATGCGCGATATCCTATGTGTTTGAGCAGGTTTGAGGTTTGAACTCGTTGGGGGAGCGAGGGTTGAGATCTAAAGAGTTCAAGGATGGATCGCGTGGGTTCGAGGTTTGGACTCGGCTTGGATTAAGTAGGTTAGAGACCTAAGGGGTTGAAGGTCAGACTAGGCAGTCTTTCGAGGTTAATGGATGACACCAGGTTGGTACTTGGTAGGTTTAAAAGTAGCAGAGAAGGCTTGGGAACTAAAGACTTTTAAGGGTCGAGATCTAAGATTATAGACCTAGAGGGTAGACAGTCTTGTGATCTCAAGGGTTTAGGAGTTGATACCTATGGTGTGAATCAGATATGCTAGAGACCTAAAAGATAGGTGTTTGGTGGACTCGGATAAGAGAACCATTGTTTAGACACGGTAAGAACGAGTAGGTGTTGGTAGGTTTGAGATTTAGGAGATCGGATAGGCTCGGGATTGGTAGGCTTGGAACCTAATGGGTCACTCCAAGAATTTGGATTAGGTTGACTGGTTTAAGGCCTAAGATTTTGAATCGGGCTGGTTTGAGGTTTTGGATAGGGCCGATTTGAAGCTTCAGGAGTCACGCTACGAACTTGTGGGGGGTCGAGCTAAGGGGTTATGGTGTAACCTAGGTAAGACTGACCGGGTAGGCTCGGGACCTAAGGTTTTGAATCGGGCCGGTCTGAGGCCTAAGGGGTCATGGTGTGACCTAGGTAAGACTTAGAGACATGCATTGCGATCAATTAGGTTGGCATCTAAAGAATTGACAGCTTAGTCCTAGGGGTTCCCTAAAGTGTGGGAGATAAGGTGAAGGACTGAGTCAGTTCAAGAATCACAGAGATGGGTCTTAGACGGATCGATGATGTTTTTACAATTTTGTGGAGACCGAGAGTACGAAGTGTCGGGGAAGAGAAAACTTTTGAAAGTGTTATGATTTTATAAAGATGCCTTATAATTAATTACAATTCTAACAAATTCAAAGAGATTGTCACGTGCCGAGTTCGACGATGAGGGATGCCTTTCTGCTAAGTATATCCTTGTTGAAGCCTCGGTGTTCTCTGAGAAAGCACATAGTTGACCCATTCTGTTGGGGACGCTCTAGTTTGATGAGCGGGTATCCTTCCTCCTTTAGGAAATTCTACGTCACGCTTGATGATGAGGGATGCCCTTTTTCTAAGTATGTGCTTGTTTAAAGCCCCGGTATTCTTCGAGAAACCACATAATCAATCCTTTTTTGTTAGGGAAGCCCCAGTTTGATGAGGGCGTAGAGCGGGGTATCCTACCTCCTTTAAGACGCACCCTTTTTTCTGCCTAGACCGCCCTTGTGGGTTTTCAACTAGCGGGCATCTCTTTTGGGTCGTTTTTTTTTTAATCATTCAGTCGACTCAAAAAAAGGAAAAAGAATTGTTTGAAAACCTAGCGGGGGCATTTTGGGGGGAGAGAGAGTGCTCGTATTTCGACTCTTTGGATAATTTATGAGAGGTGTAAGTACCAACGGAAGGAAGCCCCTGCTTGACAGAAAATAAGTCTTTGACTCTTCCTAGATTGTAGAAAAAGAAGACTTGTGAGACATTTGAAAATTGTTTTATTCAAGATTCTCATTTGATTGCTCGAGAATGGACCTCGTTGATTGATTTAATGAGCTCTGGTTAATGGGTAAACAAGTAGTCTCAGAATAATAAACGTTTTGATCAATTGTGAGTGAAGAAACCAGAAGTAGAAATATATGGTGGAAGAGAGAAGAGAAAGAAGATTGGATGCGAGGTGGATTGTGTATAATTTGGACCGAACCCGGAGGTTGCCTACGTTCTCCTCAAGGTGAGAAGCTCAGGTCCGCGTAGTTCGAGGATGGCCCGACTGATGATGAAGTTGGGTTTGAGTTTAGGAGTTGAAGGAGTCGAGTTCCTTGTCGCGATAGGTTGCTCCGTTGTTGCTTGCTGCTTTGGATTGCTTCATTGTAGCTCGTTGCGGTGGATTGCTCTATTGTAGTTGTCATGGGCTGCTGCTACCATGTTAATCTTCTTTGTAGGGAAAGAAAGAAAAATAGAACATTTGAAGTGAAAAGAAAATGGGACTTTTACTTTTCCATGGTGATAGCCCCTTCTATTTTTCTTTTATTTTATTTTATCTCTTTGTGCACACCCTTGTTTTTTGCCTAAGCCGCCCTTTCGGGTTTTCAACCTAGCGGGCTTCTTTTTTGTGCAATGCTCTAATTTTTGCCTAGGTCGCCTTTTCGGGTTTTGACCTAGCGAGCTTTTCTTTTATATTTCTACATGGAACATTGGGCAAGACGAGCCCCTGGTTTGCTTTCGCCTTTGCCGATTGTGATGGCGGGTAACCTTATAGTTGAAGCGGCCTTTTGCTGGCGGCGTGCATTGTAGCCCCTTGATTTTCACCGGCAGAGCTCTATCGGATTGTCACGTGGCACCTATGAATGGCATGAACAACTCCGTGCATTTCTTTGATATTTGCAATGGAATACGGACAGCCCCGGTGTATCGACATGTAGTACTCATGAAGGGAACAAACAACCCCTTGAATTGTGGCAGCATGGATGCCTATTTGATGATGAGCAACCGCAGTCCATGACCGTATGGAAAAAAGGTCTAATGGTGAGATGGGAGGTGTATGAGAATAATGTATGGGAGAAGGTGTATATAGAGAGTGTACATGAAGGGTGTACACGGGGTTAGTGTATAGTAGGTGTTGGATGGAGGGTGTACACAGGGGGAGTGTATATAGATAGTTTATGGGGATATAGTGTAGAGAGAAGAGAAAGTGATTTGTTCATCCCAATTGATCAAAGCATTTGCTATCTTGAGACTAATCGTTTACTTAGTTATGTGAATGGTTTGCGGGTCTATTTACCTTTTAATGAGTCTTCATTAATGAGTAAGTTTAAGACTAGCTCATCATATAAAGATATAGCAATCAAGTAAAAATGGTGAATAAGACTTTTCATGGAATTGATTTATGCAAGATTATGTCTCAAGTCTAGAGAGAAAAGAAATAAAGACTCTTTTATTGGAACTAAAAGATTTAAACTGACTAGTCCGGACATCCTCTAAAAAAACAAAACTCGTCCAAGGTGGACTTTTGACTAAGGACACTCTAGAACCTACGAAGACTGAATGACCGTTTCTTTATTATTATTTAAAGGAGGTAGCCCCAGCTTGCTCATTCTTCTTTGTTTGAATCACCTCCATGTAGTCCCATGGCGAACGAGGGTCCCATCATCAATGAGGTTTTAGATTTTTCTCTTTAGCTGGAGGCAAGCCTCGGTCTCATGTCTATTGGTTTTATGATATTTGCAATATTTGGAGGGGATCCAAAGCCCTATTATTGAGCAGCGTGTAGTCGGACAAGGGAGGCAACTTGTTAGAACGACACAATCTTTTGAAAAACTCGGTTTGTGATGTCCCTAAGTCATCATACTTGCGCTCGTCTGTTTTCTTTGTAGGGACATGCACCGGGACAACTTCTTGTAGGTTTACTCTTTGTTGATTAGTGGCTATTGCGGGGACTCTAGCAGAGAAAGCTTGATGAGTAGGACCATGTCTCTGAGGAGCGTAGGGGTTTTGAAACTGAGCGGGAGGGAGAACTCGACCGAGGTACTCAAGAATGTTTGACTGGAGACGCTTCTCAGTGTCCTTTAGAGCCTTATGCATCTCTCTCTGAAAGCTGTTTGCTTGCTCGTTGAGAATGGTCTCGAAGCGGAGTGCTTGCTCATCAAGAATGGCATCAAGGTGGAAAGTCGTTTCCGGATCTTGGGTAGCATCCTTGGTCACAACTTCGTCGATTCTTTCAACAAACATGGTGCGGAATTCTATAAGAGAATATGTCAGAGTTGAGTCTTTGGACTAAATTAGGTTCGCAATTAATAATAAGGCATCATTATGAAATCACATTTTTGGAAAAAGGTCGGTCCCCACATTTTGAAATTCATTTTGGTAAAAAAATTTGAATGTTTGACCGGGCCGAAGTTGCCTACGTTTCCCTTACCATGAGGGAGAGGGCCCACACAATAAGAGGCTCAGGTCACCGTAGTTCGAGTCAAGTTAGACTTTTTTAAAAAGAGTCGAGAGATGACCATAGGGGTCATAAAGAGGGAGATGACTCGGTCCTTGGCCAAGTATAGGTGAGGAAGACCTATATGAGTTGATTTTGACTTAATCGAATCGGGTATGATTTGACTTAGGGTTTGACCTAGGTAGACCGAGAGGTGGGTCAACCAAGGTTGCGTCGATAATGGTGGGTGACCTAGATGGGTGAAGGATAGGTTGACCTAAATGGGAAGGGTTGGATTGACCTATATGGTGAATGGATCAAGATAGCGGGTTGAACATGGTTTGACCTAAGCGGGTCAAATGTAGGTTGGTTGGTCTAGATGGTTGACCTAGACGGGTCAAATGCAAATAGGTTGACCTATTCGGGTTGGTTGACCAAAGGAGGTTGGAGATTGACCTAGATCGATCCAAGATAGGTAAGTCGACTTAAGCGGGTCAAGGATTGACCTAGATGGGTCAAAGGTAATGTTGGGTTGTGGAGACAAAACCTAGAAGGAAAAGGAAATTAAATTTGAGTCATGTAAGGATTTAATGGGATTCCTTGTTTGACTAGGTTGGAATTTAATTTCCCTTGTGATTCCTTGTTTAAGTGGAATTAGGAATTTAATTATTCCGGGTTTCCTACTTAGTTTAGGTTTTGGACGTGTTGCCTATATAAACCAAGTGATGGCCATAAACATTGTGTACACTAGAAAAAATAGCCAGAGATAATCTGTGAGTCATAAAGAGAGCCAAGTGAGTGCTAACCCTTAGGGGGTGCCCTTAGGGGCATTCCATAGATGGGTAAGAGCATGTCTAGGGTTTTATGTGTGATGGGAGTGTTTACATGGAGAGGTTATCTCCTTGCTATATAGAGCAGTAGGCTTGGCAGTGCCCCCAGATGTAGTCATTGTTGTTGACGAACTGAGTTAACATATATTGTGTTCTTATCTTGTTGATTACTTTCATATTATTCGTATGCATGGTTGTTGTGTCTCACCATTATCAGAATTGTATGGGCATGAACTGCACAGATATACCACAATTCCCCAACAACTGGTATCAGAGCTTCCGGTTAGGAAGATCAGGGCTGTCCGAGTTGATTGAATGTGGCTGCAGGAACGCGGATCAGATTAGGGACTGCAGAAATTCTTTTGATTTTATGATTACTAAGACCAAATAGGATCAAGGTTTCATAAATTCTGATGGATTTGTACTGCAGGTATTTAGATCAAGGTTGCAGGTAACATAATCATAGATGGATATGGATCCAAGATCTGGGTTGCAGAATCTGGTTGTTGCTAGAGTTTGCAAAGATCTAGACGGATCGTGTTATTAAAGATTTGTGGGTGCAGTGATAATGGGCGGAGATTGATCAATATAGAAATTCGTTGGTGCGAATTTGGGCAACAAATTTGGATTATGAAAGTTGCAAGAAAGAAAGATTCAAGTTTTCCAGACTTTGATAGATTATTGATTGCATAGGTGTGCAGATCATGTATAAGCACAGGCAATAGGCATACGGGGTACGTGCAGCAGATGTGCATAATTCGTGCATAATTCGTGCAATACACGTGCAGATTTCGTGTAGATTCCGTGCAGCGCACGTACAGATTTTGTGCAGAAGAGATGCAGAGAGCGTGCAGAAGGGTACAGAATATGTGCAGCAAGCGTATGTGGTATGCAGAAGTTGCTAGATGTGCAGGAGAATTCAAAGGTGCATGGAAGAGATACTTGATTGCCCATTAAGCAGCTAGGAGGAAGGTTGTGTGGTCGCCTTCGGCTGTGAGATGTGGAGAATTGCCGTGGTAGCTAACTTGGTAGCTCGTGAGGCAGATGATGTTGTACACCACATACAACATGTTTCGCATGGGTTGTTGCCTGGAATGAGAGGATGGCGGGGGCCGAGATCGCCATGGTGGGAGAAATTTCGCTAGGAACGGTATGTTGGTAGAAAGTTGTGAGAAGGGTAGCGCTAGCGAGAGAGACAACTTGACCAACATGAGCGTTATCCAGAATCAGTTGCAGATAGGTTGCCTTGGTACACATAAAGACCAAGACTGTGAAGGCACGCGTTCGCATAGGGGTTCGTGGATAGAAACAAGGAACAGACGAGCGGAGATGATTGCATAGAGGATCACTTTGGGAAGTGAAGAGAGCAAGAGAAGTTTCCGGCAGTTATGTTGAAGACCTACGCTTCGCTTCAACTCGTTTGTGTGGGCTTTGGTGAGTCTAGTGATGAGACTTTTGGCAAAAGTCGAATGTAGTGGTGACAATGTGTGAATAGTCATTCTCGGGTGGGAGTTTTGACGGAGATGGTAGTCACGTGATTTGGTTTAGTCTCCAGGTGGGATATTGTTGGGTTGTGGAGACAAAACCTAGAAGGAAAAGGAAATTAAATTTGAGTCATGTAAGGATTTAATGGGATTCCTTGTTTGACTAGGTTGGAATTTAATTTTCCTTGTGATTCCTTGTTTAAGTGGAATTAGGAATTTAATTATTCCGGGTTTCCTACTTAGTTTAGGTTTTGGACGTGTTGCCTATATAAACCAAGTGATGGCCATAAACATTGTGTACACTTGAAAAAATAGCCAGAGATAATCTGTGAGTCACAAAGAGAGCCAAGTGAGTGCTAACCCTTAGGGGGTGCCCTTAGGGGCATTCCATAGATGGGTAAGAGCATGTCTAGGGTTTTATGTGTGATGGGAGTGTTTACATGGAGAGGTTATCTCCTTGCTATATAGAGCAGTAGGCTTTATTGTAAACAGACACAGATTATGATATTAGTGAAATATCCTGGCTTGGCAGTGCCCCCAGATGTAGTCATTGTTGTTGACGAACTGGGTTAACAAATATTGTGTTCTTATCTTGTTGATTACTTTCATATTATTCGTATGCATGGTTGTTGTGTCTCACCATTATCAGAATTGTATGGGCATGAACTGCACAGATATACCACAATTCCCCAACAGGTAAAGGGGTAGTTTTAACCTAAGACGGGCAAGTTGACCTAGATGGGTCAAGGATGGTGAGTTGATGGTGAGTCGAAGGTAACGGTTTGACTTAAATGGGTCGAGGTAGCGGATTGACCTAGATAGGTCGAGGTAGGAGTTTGACCTAGATGGGTCAAAGATGGTGTGCGGACCTAGACGGGTTGACCTAGGTAGGTCAGGACAACGGTGGGTCAAATATGATAGGTAATGACCTAGGTGGTTTAAGATGACGGCTTGACCTAAATGGGTCGAAGGTCAGAGGTAATTGGGTTAACCTATGGGGTCAAAGGTTGACCCAGGAGGTCAAAAGCGGATACGGTTGACTTAGGGGGTCAAAGGTTGACCTAAGAAGTCAAAGGTGATTAGGTTGACCTAGGGGGTCAAAGGTTGACCTAAGAGGTCAAAGGTTGATAAGGTTGACCTAGGGGGTCGAGAGTTGACCTAGGGGGTCAAAGGTTGACCTAGGGGTCAAAGGTCGATAAGGTTGACCTAGGAGGTCAAAGGTTGACCTAAGGGGTCAAAGGTGATAATGTTGACCTAGGGGGTCAAAGGTTGACCTAAGGGGTCAAAGGTGATAAGGTTTTGACGAAAGCAGGTCGAGATGAAGGGTAGACCCAAATGGATCACAATGATGGGTAGACCTAGACGGGTCAAACGTAATAGGTAGGTAACCTAGATATGTCAAGATGACGAGTTTTGATAGATGGTTCAAGGGATGAGCAATGGACCTCGGAGGGTCCTAGAGGTCTCCTAGATGCAATGCACGATTTATTTTACAAAAAACGTTTTACATTATTTACATCCTAATTGTTTGGTCCAAGGAGTGTCCTAATCTCTATGTGTGGGTTGACACGGGTAGGATAAAGGCTCCCACCGCTCGCAAAGCGTACACGGTGAGTGGAGGAAACAAGTGTCTCGAAAAAAGGCGACAGTAGCACCACCAATTTCTGCACATTGAATGCTTCGAGGGTAATAAGGGTTTGTGCGTGCTGACACGGACTAGTGGTAGTGTGTGGCAAGAAACTAATTCTTTTTAGGGAGAAAAAAGAGAAGTTTTTGATGTTTGTATGCACGCATGTAATGCAAGAGAGAGAGAAAGAGAGATAAGAATGACATCATGATAGTAACGAAAGTTAGACCTACTTAGTTTGAAACAGATTCAAAGCATGTCCCCAGCAGAGTCGCCACTGTGAATACGTGAGATTAAAATTGAGAGTCGCCACGCCGTTTTAATTAGCCAAAACATTGAGAAAAAACTATTATTTCATATAAATGGGTTCGGGGGTCAAATTACGACAAGAGAAGAATATTAAGCGTTATCACTCCTATCGCCCGAATGATCGGTTTTCTATCATGATGGAGTGTAGGTTGTGTGCGGTGTTTTGAGACCGGATCCGAAGATTGCCTACGTTCTTCTCAATGTGAGAAGCTCAGGTCAGCGTAGTTCGAGAAGAATTTAGAATAGGCAGAAGAATCGGGATCATGCATATTGAATGGGGAATATTTACCTAAAGATTAGGGTTTAGAAGTAGTTCCTAGATCAAGTTCGGGTTGATGAACCCTAGATCATCATCGGTTATGAAATAACATATTAATCATGAAGATCGAAACCCTAAATCTAGCATAAATAAGGTTTTAATCTAAGAACATGAAGAACATGTAAAATTAAGTGAATATGCCGCTGACCATACTGCCTATATAGAACAGAAAAGGAACAAGGCCTCCTGCCACAGATGATCCGTATATTAACTTGTTTGTCACGTAAGTCTTCTGAGCAAAACTATTAACTGGGAAGGAACAGTTGGTTGGCTATATGAGTGAAACTTGCATCAACATCAAATTCACATGTTGAATATGCTGTTGATGCATACTGTATCTAACAACAAAGAAATCCTCAAAACCAAGCCTATCTACTCATTATTAGAGAGTTGAACCATCCCGCTTGAACTGAACAAGTTATCGCGATGAAAGAAAGTTTTTCATGCCTTAAAGTCCTTGAGAAGGGGAACAATTGCGTAGGCTCCCTGTTACATAAATAGAGATGTAGAACCAGCAAAACTATCATCTGGGTCCTCTGTTTCGAATCAAAACCCTTGAGCTCCAAAAGTTAGTACAAGAACACCAATTGACCACAGCATAAGCTATTTGATAATTAAAGATCATGGACCCGCTAGTGACAAGGACCAGAAATACGACACTATCTCGAGTGGAGACCACTTCTAGAGGATGTTGGTCTATAGAAATTGTCTCCTCGGTAAATTCATCTATCTGAGATGACCTTAGAGACACTTGTGCACACTAGTCGCAAGGCCAGTTGGTCAAAATCCTCAATCGCTAAAGACCTAAAGTCTCAACCCTGATGAATGTATCTTTCTTAAGTACTGCAAGTGGAATCCATGCTTCTGATTATCCTAGCAAGCATAAAAATGCCTATTTAGAAATCAGATCAGGAGCCTTAAAATTGACCATCTCATGTGCTTTAGCAGGAATAGTTGACGGGATTGGTTGATGCTGTTGCTCATTTGTAATATGTTGCACTACTTTTTTCTTAATTTCTGCATGTTTTCAACTGTCTCATTTGTGTCTTCTCCACTTGGTTTATTCTTAATCTTTTCTTATTACCACAAACTACTTCTTTAAGAGTATTTGAGTTGCACAGTTGAATAGGAGAACTGTTCATATAATTTCCGTTTTCTCTTACTTGTCAAGTTTATTTTGAGTACCAAGTTATTAATTTCTGTTTTCAGTATTATGAGTTCTGTTAATTCCATTTGCTGTAGCATAAGACATGTTGTGCTGATGGCCACTTGTGAAAACAGGAAGGATTGCTGAGTTGTTAGAAGCTTTAGAAGCTATGGCTAAAGATAACCAGTCAATCCCAAGCAGAGCCATGATCTTGAGCAAAAAGTACAGGACATTAGTTAGCTCCTGGATTGAACCTTTGCATGAAGAAGCAGAACTTGGATTTGAGATTGATTACATTGCAAGGTGTGTACAGATGTATCTTGCTTATGATGATTGGCACATTTCTTTTCCTTGTTAAAAGGAAAAAATCATTAAAAAATGAAACAGAACAAGAGTGGTCTGAGTTTCATAGATGAAAATGCGTGATATTATGAATACTCCCACACATCTTATCCAAAAAAGAAAAAGAATACTCCCACACTTATTACTACAGTTTAATGGTCCTGTTAAGCTTTAGCCAAGATATCATTTACGCAGGCTTGTAGCAAGGATGAGAAAATCAGAGTTTTGCCCGAAGCCTTGGTTTAAGGAGTTGAAATAAGACTTTCAAATGTGTTTCTTCATAACCATGCAAAATCGACAATAATCTTAATGGTATTTGGTAACACTAAAGGTACATGAGAATAAAAGCACTCTCTTGAAATAGTGTCAGAAACCTGTAACACCTGGAACTGTGCTGCAGATGTCTCAAAGGTAAATTTGCACAGAAGTAAGCATTACAAGGAACAGATTCTCTATGCAAAGAGCTTCCGAGACATAAAACAGTGCACGACGCTTGAAGACAAATTAGTTTATATCTAATCAATTTTCCTACAAGTAAAAAAAAATAAAATGGTTTTGCACGATTTTTTGTACCAAGACATGTTACTTGGACATGATGTTTCCTAGTGACCCAATGATATTACTTACAAAAACTTGGCTCAATTGGAATTACCCTATAATGTCCTAGAATGTAAGTAGAGGTAGTTCATGATGGCTTTAAAAGAAGTGTTAGAGCAATAAACAAGACTTGATGAGAAAAGCAAGCAATCACAAGAACACAGATTTACGTGGTTCACCAACTTGGCTACGTCCACGGGCGGAGGGAGAATATATTATTAATGGCAATCTGAGATACAAATCACACTAATCTAGTTGCATGAATTATTGATCACAATAATTCTTGACTTTGCAAACCCTAGATCTAGAATTACAGATCTCTCTTGTATCTCTCTGAACTTCTGTCTAACTTCTTGAGCATCTTGAACTACTCTCTAGCTCTAGCTCTGGTCGACAAGTTTACAAGTTAATTATTATGCTAGGGGAAGGGTTGTATTTATAGTCACATAAATAACTAAAACCCCAAAGGAAAAGGAATCCTATTTCTTGTGTACAAAGTAATTTTATTCTCGGAAACAACTTTCCTAATTCTTGAACAATTCCTTGTACCAATAAGAAACCTAATTAAACCTTAATCCTTGTATCAAAAGGATTTCCTTTTTATTAGAGAGAAAGCAATTATATTCTCATAAGGACACCACAATCCTTATTCTTGAATAAATCCTTAATCCCTTTCCAAAAGGAATTCACAATTCTCAGTCCAGGAATTACCGAACTTGTTGCGGATCTATCCTTAACCAATACGCATATTGATTCAAAGGCATATTCCCAACAAGAAGTAGTAGCATCCTCTCAAATAGTCGTGCACCCAGTCTTGTATCACAATCGTTAGTCCTTAATATGTAGCATTGTGAAAATAAAAATAGAATTTCATACTCAGAGGAACTGTGGAAATCTCCACTATTTAAACATCTAACGCCTCATAAGCAGAAAATCCTAAGAATCTTTGAACAACCCAAAAGCAAGAACTGACTTCTGTGCTTAAACGTGCCAGAGCGAAGGGCCATGATAGACCCATGTGTCTTGAGTTTTTTTTGTTTTTTTTAAAATTTTTTTTTGAACTGCCGCAGTTTAAATGCTGTGATGCAAGACTGGGTACACTTCTCCTTCCAGAAGCTTATGCTGTTTTTGATGCTGGCAGAATGTTATTACTCCTTTTAAAGGCCAAGCTTCGTAATGGAGATCTCATAGGCTCTACCTCGTGAACCTCCTTCCCTTACATTCTAGGACACTGTAAGGTGTTTGACAATTTCCATCCCTCGTTTAGTATCAGTACCAGCAGCACTTTCAGCATTTTCCTGAATAGTTTCATTTTTCAATTATCCAACCAGATTATTTTACCAAGTTCACTGTCAGCCAGATTAGGCCACATTTATCTGTTGATTCCTTGTGGAACCAAAGTTTTGGTAACCAATTATAAATGTGTATCGTCGAAGTTATGCTAATAATCACTGATCCATTGTGTCACTAGGAAACTTAACGTCCAAAGTGACAAGTCATGGTAAAAAATATTTTAAAACCCCATTTTTTTTTACTTGTAGGAGTCTGGTTAGTTATGAACTACTCCCTCTGTCCAGAAAATTTGTCTCATTTTGACTTTTTATGGTTAACATAATTGAACTTTGACCAAACATTGATGTGTATGTAATCATTCTAGTGAAATTCCAAAAATTGTAATTGACAAATCATTAAGTGATTTATCAAGTAACAATTTTTAAATTTTCATTGTGATCATTAGATTGACACCACTGCTTGGTCAAACTTCATTTATGTCGACCATAAAAATTCAAAATGGGACAAACTTCCCGGGACAGGAGTATTTTTTTCGAATGCGGTGATGTCTCTGAAGATCCATGCATGCTTCTATTGAAGAATTTGTTCCCTGTAATGCTTACTCCTTTTCTCTGTAAATAAACTTTATAAGTTCTAGTATGCCTTGATGCATATATTTTTATTTTTTATTTTTTTAGCCTGGTGCACAAAGCATCCCCTCAGTTTTCCATCATTTCCGATGGAGCCAAAGACTCACTATTTTTTGGCTTGGGAATATGATGGAATAAAGCAATATGGGTCACTAAACTGCCTGCGCTTCTTTGTGATGAAGCAGCAGTCAGTCCATGCAATTTTCGACGCAATTTTCATCATGGGTCATCTGGAAACAACCTCTCTGTGCTTTAATACAGGGGCAAGGCTGCGTACATCCGACCCCCCCTTACCCCACCATAGGTGGGAGCCTTTGCGGCACTGGGGTAATGTTGTTGTTGTTGTTGTTGCACAAAGCATCCCCTCAAAAATCCTTCTTATTATGTGGTATGTGAAGTAATACTAACAATGATTAGCAACCAGATATGTTGAAGAGGGTGGACTGACTGGTGAGCGCAAGAGATGGGTACCACGAAGAGGCAAAACTCCATTGGATCCTGATGCCATTGGATTTATATATTCCAATCCTATAGAGACCTCACTTAAACAAAGATGTGTTGAAGATAGGAGGCTCATCATAGAAAGCTATTAAGAGCCTTGCGCAACGAAGGCCGATCGATTCTGGGGGATGTTTCGTTGTCGGATTACGTTCGAGTTGAGGAGAGATTAATGAAATTTGTCAAAGGGCCAGAACCAAATGCTTTAAAGCCAAAGGCAGCAAGTAAGATGACTGTAAATGAGCTGAGAGAAGAACTAGAAGCACAAGATTTACCAACTGATGGAACCAGGAGTGTGCTTTATCAGCGCGTGCAGAAAGCGAGACGAATAAATCGCTCTAGAGGTCGGCCCCTTTGGGTTCCTCCCGTGGAAGAGGAAGAAGAAGAGGTTTTAGATTCTTATTTAAGAAGTTGATATATCACTTATATTTTGATATTCTTCCTGGTTATATAATTTACTTGAATGAGACTCTGTATACAGGTAGATGAAGAACTAGATGAATTAATTTCACGAATCAAGCTGGAAGAAGGCAATACAGAGTTCTTTAAACGGCGTTTCCTTGGAGAAGGCATAAATGGTGATCATGACAAGTCAATTGACATAGAGGCGTCAGAACCTGCTGATGTCTTGAATGATGGAGATATTGTCGAGGATGTGGCAAAAGAAGTTGAAGATGATGAAGCAGATCAAGAGGAGGAAGTTGAACAAACTGAACAGGAAGCAGGTGATAGAGTTAAGGACAAGGAACTTGAAACTGCAAAGCCTCTTCAGATGATTGGTGTCCAATTGTTGAAAGATGCTGACCCATCAACCGCATCAACAAAATCAAGTAAAAGGACGTCACGAATGGCAATGGAGGTATGAGTATCTAGATGATTATATCATTCTTTTATTACAACTCTCTATCTATGTTGAAAATCATGAAATCGCTGCTTTCCGTTTTGTACCAATGAAGAATCATTGTTTATCAGATAAGAAAAAGACGATATAATTAGACGTGACTTCTAAAAGTGCTAGTCAATTAGTCCAAATTGGCATCTTCCTCCCATTACTTCCTCGCCCACAATATACTCCTGCTGCCATTTTCAGTTGCTGTGTCCGATAGATTGGATAGGATTTGCAGTAGCTTCTCTAAGAAAAGAAGTGAATATGAATTCAAAGATCACCTGTTTTGTGTAAAAAATGTTTGTCAACCCATTAGATGGGGAGACTAAGGTTGCAGATTTTTTTTTATAAATCTTTAACAAGGATTGTTACCTCAATCTCTTTATGGGTGTTATATTGAGATTAATTGAAATACAAGATACGTCTTGAGTTCTCTTTCTCTTCTGGAATTTACTTCTTCATTCTTATTCTTCCTGCTTGATTGTTCGGTTACAGTATCATATCTCATATTACTGGAAATTATTTACTAATGACAACAGCTATGCTATTTGGCCCAATGTCTTTGAATTCTATAGCAGTTTTGATTTTAACTTTTTATCTGGTCGCGTAATTGATGTTCAACCTCTGAATCTTATGCCATTATCCGTTATTGACTTTCCACCGTGTTGCTGTGCGACCTTAGATTCTTAGTTCAGGATTTTATGATCTACTCTTTTCGTCTCATATGCAGGATGATGATGATGAAGAATGGTTTCCCATGGATATACATGAGGCGTTAAAAGAGCTCCGTGATCGGAAAGCGTTTGATGTTTCAGATATGTACACGATTGCTGATGTTTGGGGTTGGACTTGGGAAAGAGAACTAAAGAAAATTCCTCCTCGGCGTTGGTCACAGGAGTGGGAAGTAGAGTTGGCCGTGAAATTAATGCTCAAAGTATGTGCTGAAATTTCGGATTGACTATATATATATGCTTATAATTTTCCCAATGCTCTTATCAAGTGGAAAAGCTTGAGAAGTTGGGCTTATTTTCCTCGTAAGGTAATTAGTGCAAACAAGCTAGAAGCAGAATGCGACATGACTTTTCTAGAGCGGCACGACAACAAATTGGTGATTGTCTTGTCTCGAGTTATATTAACTAAAAAGGCTTATAGAAGTTCGTCAAAGATTTTCAGTATCAAACTTTTTCCAAAAAGAAAAGAAAGAAAGAGATGAATGAGGGAACGAAAGGATCCCAAGAAGATTGCCGTATAACTTGCCACTTGGCACTTCCCCTTTCCCTCCCATTCACGCGCACACACACACGTACAACCAACCACCCACCCTCCAGAAAAAGAGGAAAAAACTTTCAACTGAAAAGGGTATCATCACTTTGGCCAAGTAAAGGCTAATACAAGCAGTGATGGGGGATTTGGCATCACAGTTAGTAAAGTTAATATAGTACCATTGTGCATAAACTTTAATAACAGAATGACCTTATGTCTAATATTAAAAAAAATTAACCCCAGGATTATCATATGAAATCAAACATATATGCTTTCTATGTGAGAGATATTTATGATGGTTTGGACTTCTATCAAAGTATGTGAGAGATATTTATGATACTCCTTTTATCATGTGATAGAAGTCCTATAATGTGTGGGGGATTCAGAAATAGGAACACCCGTTGCCAAATCATCATTAAAATGGACACAAATCTCCAGTGAAAAGATGCTATAAGGTCCATAAGATTTCCTCTGTGTAACAAAAAAAATCAAACAAGAACTTCCTGACTTGTACTCCTTAGGCTCTGTGTTTTTGTCATTTTTCATCTCAGAAGACGTTGGCTAGAATAAAGATAGGGTGTTTTGGCATTGTGCTTCATGTGAAACACAATAACCCTTATGAATCAGCAACACCTGATCTCTTGATCGATTTAGAGAAGCAGATCACTTTTGCTATATTTTTACTGCGAACCTTTTGTGTACACATCCACTTGGGACCATATTTTCAGTATTTTTTTACTTGCTAATGCTAAAATGTCCTTAGTGCGCTTCTAACTGAAATAGTGAACCACATTTCAGGTAATAGAATTGGGTGGAATACCAACTATAGGAGATTGCGCGATGATAGTGCGTGCAGCTATAAGAGCTCCGATCCCAGCAGCTTTCTTGAAAATTTTGCAAACAACACACAGTCTTGGTTATGTTTTCGGAAGGTAAGATGAAAATTCTTAACACTCAAGTAGGCTTCTGTTGTTTTTTCCGTTACATTTAAACTCTTGTCACTGTTGATCAGTTGTTACAATTGCATGAATCATCTGCACATATTGTTCAGCTCTTAGGGAATTTCTTAAACAAACAAGGGCATAAATTAATCTGAACTTATGCTTGTAAGATTGAAACCATACACAAACAACAAAGCCTCAATCCCAAAATGATTTGAGGCAGTGGCGGAGGTAAGTGTAGTATATGGGGGGCAATTGCCCCCCTTTGTTTTTGAAAAGTAAAATTTTACTATTGCATTTTTTTTAAAAGTTAGTGGTATTAGTGCAATATATTAGACTTTGCCCCCCTTAATGTAAAAAAAATAAATGCACTAAGATATTTTATAAATATGTTATGCAATTTTGCCCCCCTTCATTAAAATTTCTGGCTCCGCCACTGATTTGAGGTCGGCAAACATGAATCGCAGTACAGTATCACCAATGAAGGAGTTAGAAACAAAGAGAAAAATGAGATAAAAAGATTTAAAAAGATTTGAAAATAGACAAATAAAAAAATACTCCCTCCTTCCCACCACAAGTGAGACCAACTTGTGGGGCACAATAATTAAGAAAAAGCTAGTGGATGTGTGGTAGAAAATGAAGAGAGAGAATGAGTGGGGTAAATAGTAGTGTTGGTTGAATAAAAGTGGTAGAAAATGAAGAGAGAGAATGAGTGGGGTTAAATGGTGAGGTTGGTTGAATATAAATATATTAAAACATTTCCATTTTGGGCAGTCTCACTTGTGGTGGGACGGACTGAAAAGGAAATTAGTCTCACTTGTGATGGGACGGAGGGAGTATATATTATGAAAGGTAAGAATATTATGGAATATTTTCTAGGTTTATTGTGACCATAAATCGGTTGATTTGGACATTTGGCTTGCTAAAACTACGCTAGCGAAACTCAGTAATGGCACACGGAGCTGATCGACTGTACTATAATTTATTTCAGTTTAACATTTATATCATTTATTGGGCTTTTATTTCCTTTTTTCCGAAGATTAAAGTTACAGTATAAACTAATATATGAATTATTTATACATATCTACAGCCACACTGCTGTTGTATTTGTATGTTCCCTCCGTCCCAAGCAAAATTACACATATTTCCCGTTTGGGTGTCCCATTACAAATTACACAACCCATAAATGGTAACTTTATAATACTTATTTATTTGATGGGCCCACTTGTCATACTTGGAACAACTACTACACTCACAATTCCTACCCCACTTTTCATACTCACAACACTTACTCTGCTACAACTAATATACACTTCTCTTTAATTCTCATGCCCAACTCTTAAGTGTGTAATTTTGGTTGGGATGATATATATATATATATATATATATATAGGGTCGTGCTCCTGTGAGAACCTAAATATCGTGAGAACCGTGAGAACTTAGATACATTAGGTGAAAAACTAATGTATCCAATGGTTCACTTGGATACATCATTGGAGGATACATTACTTGACTTGGATACATCATTTGATACATTACTTGGATACATTAGGTAAAAACTAATGTCTCCAATGTGCACTTGGATACATCATTGGATACATTAAGTTCTCACGGTTCTCACGATATTTAGGTTCTCATTTGAGCACCTACCTATATATATACTCCCTCCGTCCCATTTGAAGCTTCACCTTTTACCCACATGGGTGTCCTGTTAAAAGCTTCATCATTTCCTTAAATGGTAAAAAATGTAGGCCCCACTTGTTATACCCACTCACTTCTTCCTCACATACTTAAATTATGGGGCCCACTTGTCATACCCACTAACTTTCCCCTCTCACATATTTAAATTGTAGGTCCTACTTGTCATACCCACTAACTTTTTTCCTCTCACAACCATTCTTACACTCATCACTTTTCTTAATTTGTGTGCCATCGCCAAAATGATGAAGCTTCAAATGGGACGGAGGGAGTATATATATATATATATATATATATATATATATATATATGTAATTTCCTTTACATAATTGTTAAAAGTACTTGATATAAACAAAGGTTGTTCTGAAACTTGGCTGATCAGTATTGTAGTAAACTAAGAATGCCAGTGCTAGTGTACAACTTAAACTAACTTGAACTTAAGAATATCTGTTCAGAAATCATTATTGAGATACATATTAGCTTCATCTGGGTATTGTTTCAGATTATGACTGATTGTGAAATGTCGAATATCTGTTCAGAAATCATTATTGAGATACATATTAGCTTCATCTGGGTATTGTTTCAGATTATGACTGATTGTGATAATGTCTTTTGCAGTCCTTTATACAACGAGATTATCACAGTATGCCTTGATACTGGGGAACTTGATGCAGCTATTGCGATAGTCGCAGATTTGGAGACTACTGGAATAACAGTCCCAGACGAAACCCTTGATCGGGTGATTTCTGCTAGACAGATAACCAATAATTCATCTGTAAATGGCACATTATCATGATTGCCATCTTCTACTTTTTTGCTTTTGTTGTAATCTTTTATCATGAATGCGAAAAGCATTTATGATGGCTTTATTTATAATGTCAAGGTTAGAGTTAGTCAAATTAAAATAACTAGTTCCAAATTCCATGGTAAAATCAGACATTTCTTGTAGTATATGAAAAGCGAATTACTCTCCGGGTCCATTAATAAGTGGCATAGTTTACTGGTCAAATATATTAAGAAATGTGCTTTATTTATTTGTACATCGTGCCTACTATGGTAATATTGCACCAACACTTTTTTCCTTACTGTGGGATGGACCAAGAAGGGAAGTGCGTCACCTATTATGGGACAAAGGAAGCAACTGTTTTATGGGTTCAGAGACTATTATGAATGTTTCATCAAATTATCCATACATAATACGGTATTCCACTGGCGTAATTGACTGAATTATTATGAATGTTTTATCTGTTTCCCTGATTAGTGGGTTGTGAAAAATGGATAAGATGAAATCGCAAGGTGGAACGACAGAGGCCAAGATTCATATTTTGGGTGCATTTCTGTTTGCCATTAGCCTGAAGCTTTTGATTCAGTTCTGATGTGTTTCTGCCATTTCTTACTTTAGTGGCTGAAATAGGAAAAGGAGGAACCAGAGTAGCAGCATGTGCCGTGTGCAATTCTGGAACTGATGAGCAGATCCGACTCCTCGTATGTTGGTTTTCTTTACTGAAGAAAAGCAATTTCAGGTGCTGCATTTTGATTTTTAATTATTATTTTGATTTATATATTAATATATGTTGTATTTTTTTTTTTTTTTTTTTTTTGCAAGTGCCATAATGGTAGCCAAGTATGTTATTAGACCAGTTTTTAACGATATTACTATAACATGCTGGGAAAGCATACTCCAAAGTTGAATATTGTTGCCAATGTGACTGTTAGACCATCTCCATCATTGATGGTGCAAAAAGTTGCAATATTTTCTCTATAATTATGCAATTTTTACATCAAACATCTCCAATAATTTGTTCATGTCTTGTACAAAATTAAAATATTTTGAAAATATTCATTATTAATTTACTTATACATATATTATTATTATTATTATTATTATTATTATTATTATTATTATTATTATTATTATTATTATTATTATTATTATTATTATTATTATTATTTACTGTGTCCACGCCAGGAGGTGCGGAGAGGGATCGAACCTTAGCGTTGGGTTCTGTTTCTTTATGATAGACCATATTAACCCTTGTACTCAAGAATAATGTGTGAAAATTAGGCCTCCGTCATTTTTCCGTCCAAAAACTAACAGAAACGCTAACTAGGTGTATGAGTTGGATAGATGAATTGAAGGCGTGGAAATAATAGCCCAGTTGGAATTTGCTGACTAGGAAGAGTTAATGATGTGAAAATTTTGGGGTATCAAATAAAGTTTGTTAAAATAAAGGGGTTAGAATGAAAAATAAAAAACCCTAAGGGTCGGACCTCTAGACACACCCGGCCGAACCTAAGGGAGATCTGGGCGGACCTGGTGCTGTGAATACGTGTGTTTAAAATTGAGAATCGCCACACCGTTTTAATTAGCCAAAACATTGAGAAAAGCATGTAAATGGGTTCGAGGGTCAAATTACGATAAAAGAAGAATATTAAGCGTTATCACTCCTATTGCCCGAATGATCGGTCTTTCTATCATAATGCGGTGTAGGTTGTGTGCGGTGTTTAGAGACCGGATCCGAAGATTGCCTACGTTCCTCTCAACATGAGAAGCTCAGGTCAACGTAGTTCGAGAAGAATTTCGAATAGGCAGAAGAATCAGGATCATGCATAATGATGGGGAATTTACCTAAGGATTAGGGTTTAGAAGTAGTTCCTAGATCAGGTTTGGGTTGATGAACCCTAGATCATCATCAGCTATGAAATAACATATTAATCATGAAGATCGAAACTCTAAATCTAGCATAAATAAGGTTTTAATATAAGAACATGAAGAACATGTGGAGAACATATTATGAACATATGAATATTATATGAATAAACATGTTAAGAACATGAATATTATGGATCTAAACTAAGAACATGGCAAGAACATGAAGAAAACGTTAGAAAACTTACCTATGTTGGCAAGAACTAATCTTGGATCTTCTTAGGAACTTTGAGGACGTTCTTGGGTGCTTGAAATACTTGATTTCGGAGTAAAATCGTCACTTGGGAGGCTTGAATGCTCTTAGAAAATAACTTATGAGCTCTGGAAATCGGATCCTTAATTATGAGGCAAGGGAGGCCTTTATATAGTGAACCAGTGTTCTAAAAATCGGCCTAGGCGGCCACCTAGGCAGCGCCTAGGCGCTGGGCGTTGCTCCACCGCCGCGCTTATATGCAAATCGGCCAAATTTGGCGTTCATAAATTAGTCAGCCGACTAGAAGGCCTAGGCGGTGCTTAGGCGGTCTGGGCGGCGCGTAGGCGGTCTAGGCGGTGCCGAGATTCGCCAAGTGGTTGTCGGACATGGAAGAAATTGGCGAAAAACGAAAACCCTAACCTGGAATACAAGTAGAGGCGAAGCGTTGGAGTGAACAAAGTTGATGCTGGGGATGAGATTGGTCCAAATCAGGTTGACGAGCGGCGGCGCTTAGGCGGTCTTGGTTTGAATCAGGAGAGCCATGGAGCGGCGGCTCTTCTTTGAAGAAGAAGACGGACATATAGCGGCCTAGGGTTTTTTGGGTTAATTCTCCTTTCCTTACTGACCTTAGTGACCTAACAATTAAATGGGCTTCATTATAGAGTGTTAACAAGGGAAGCTCAAGTTGGGCTTGGGCCGAAACTATTGAGTTAATGAGTTAGTGTGTTAATTTGTTCCTTTGAAACATTTTAAAATACTACTAGAGTACTAATTAATTAGTTATATTTTGTTTATTTAAATTAATATTATTAATTCTTTTGACAAATATGAAATAACAAAAATAATTTACACAATTTTATGAATAAATATACATAATTATATATAAATTTATTAAAAATATATAAAAATGCGTTAAAACCTTGGCCCCGCCTAGGCCCGGCTTCGCCGCCTAGGCCCCGCCTAGCGCTTTTTAGAACACCGTAGTAAACTGGCTGAGGGATCTGATGGCTGAGATCATGTGAGGCAAACATGGCCGCGTGGCCAAGGGAGAATGTGGCCGCGTGGCCAGGGTCGAATGTGGCCGCGTGGCCAAGGTTCCTAGCTGACGTGATTTTCAAGCTAGGGTTTATTCTGATTTATGGAAATCCTATTTTGGCCATTCTTGGGATATTCTAGAATATTGAGCTATATTTTGGGAATCCGGAACAAGTCTTTGCAAGGTTTCTATTTCCTATAAAGCCCTTATACATTTGGGAAAACCCTAATAAACTCATTTTCAGATCGGGTACTAACAGTAGCCCATCGGCGACGCTTCTTGCAAGGAAATGGGGGGGGGGGGGTCGGCGATAAGAAAAGAGGATTCGTTCTGAAACATGAGTTTCAAAATAGAGGAAAGATAATGATGGGATGGCTAAACCTTTTCAGGCTTCCTACGTATCCGCGGAGGAATCAAGCCGGTCGTAGTTCGGATCTACTGGGGAATGTGCTAACGATTGTCCTCTGATGGGGAGTTACACCTCCCGGTGTGGATAACCTTTAATTATTATCTGCTGGGATCAGAAATGACCAAACCGGTCGGGTGGCTGAACCTTTTCAGGCTTCCTACGTATCCTCGGAGGAATCAATTTGGTCGTAGTTCGAAGATACGAACAAGAATGGTGCGAGATATAAAGACGGCAATGTTTAGGTAATCCCAAGATAAAAATGGCAATTGCCGAAACTTACGCAATTAGTGTCGCGACCCCGAACCCCGCGGGCCCGAGATCGCGA
Organism: Campanula takesimana; assembly: GCA_026119855.1. Lineage (NCBI taxonomy): Eukaryota > Viridiplantae > Streptophyta > Magnoliopsida > Asterales > Campanulaceae > Campanula > Campanula takesimana. The sequence continues at coordinate 839,861 of JAOWBW010000283.1, forward strand.
GCTGGACGTCGACTTAAAACCAAAACTGTGAAATACCGAAGTTAAAAATTCCATTTGATACCAAAAGGTGATGATCCAAAGTTTTACAAATCCAAGTTTGATAAAAACCAAATACAACTATCATAAACTTCCACAAGTTTATGCCCAACAGAATATAAATGTACAATTCTTAATGACGTCATTGTTTGGTACAACTATCCCAAAAAGGTTACACATTTATATAATGTAAACCAACCTATAACAACTTTCCCCAAAAGAATGTATCCACACTCGACGTCCTCTTTCTCGTGATCAGCGAGACTAATCCTTAGCACCTTGGGGGGGGGGGGTTAAGGAAAAACAAAGATAAAAGAAAGGGGGTGAGATAAATCTCAATAAGTTACTAATGCAACTCCATGACATGTTATGATACAATAAGTAATAACAACATCAATATCTCATATAACATAGCAATTATCAGATAATAAATAGCAGCGGAAATAAACACATAACAAAGGATATTAGCCAAGGTTTCCAAACCGATACATCCAAATAAAGGATCGCTGCGCAGCTTCAATAATCAACAAATCACATCTTCATAATAGCATGAAAGCCGAAGAGAAAACCCCCGGTACCGGAACAATAACCATAAGAGTGTCACAAAGGACAAGAGCCATGCCACAAAGTCATGCTCGGTAGCTAGATACATTCACAAAGGAAGCTAACTTATCTCTTCCAAGGCCAATCTGGAAAAGGGGTATAGTAAGGGCAAACAATGGTCAACATTATAATGGACTTGGCTTTGCCATTATAATCTTTCCCATCGCCCAATGCAATAAATATGCCAGCTGGGCTTCCAAATAAATGCTAAGTAATAAATACTAGCTTAATTAAACAACTTAGGGTTCCAAAGTAGGGAACCATACCAAGAAGTCACCAAGAAAGTGAAATGAACCAACAACACACAATTAACGTGTTCCAACAATCTTAACAATGATAACACAATACCCATATAACATTTGACCACAAAGGATCCAGTTAATTCGAGCACTCAACCAAATTTACTCACTCATCTCGAAGCTTAAGGAGAGCTTTAAAACGATAATTTATACGCCTAAAACGGAGTCCGGATGAACAAGATGTGGCCCTCGAAAGATTGGACAAAAAGGGAAATAAATTTCACAACAGGGGGGGGGGGGGAGGGTGCGCGCGCCTCCTATGGGAGGATGCGCGCGCCTCCTGGAGTCAGAAGGAAAATTGCGCCAAAAGGTATACGAGGGTGCGCGCGCTTCATATAAAAGGGTGCGTGCGCCTCCCTTCAACAGAGGGAAAATCAACATTGGAGGAGGAGAGGGTGCGCGCGCCTCCTATGGGAGGGTGCGCGCGCCTCCAAGAGACAGGAGGTTTTTGTTCAAGAAGGGCATAAGGGTGCGCGCGCCTCCTATGGGAGGGTGCGCGCGCCTCCTTGCCCGGAAAGGCAAATTCCGGCCAAAAATCTGGGTTTCTACCATTAACAACCCAATATCCAAAACAAACCCAATCTTCACCATTTCTAACCCTACCAAGATGTGAACTAAAGTACCTACACCATTTTGAACCAAAAGGACTACTAGAATAACATCTAAAGACCTCAATCAAAGATGATTCAAATACCAAATTTTCACAAAAATGAACAAAATGCAAATCACTCCCAAATCAACCAAAGATGCAATAAATAGCATTCATAACATCTAATAAACATGGAGTAGCATTTCTAGCATAAAATAGGGGAAAAGCAACTTACCCGGATTTTCTCAAAGTTGCCGGAACTCGAATATTTTTGACTTCCTACGATCCTATCGACGATCTAAACAAGATTCATGTTTTAAGAAATGAGAAATAATGAGAGGAAGATGATGGAAATGTAGAGAGAAGTGAGAGAAGAAAACTTACCCACAAACATGGAGAGAGAGAGAGATTTGCTGGGAGATGGGGTGGAGTGTGAGTGAGGGTGATAGGGTGAGGGAGGTGAGGGAGAAGAGAGGGAGTAGGGAGATGAATTATTTGAAAATGTTACACTTAGCCCCCTTCCCCCACTAACTAGCTCAACTATAATACTCCCACTAATTATTAAGACCCAACAATACTACACTAACACAAATGACTCAAATAAAATGCTAGGCATAAATTATTATGAAACATAAAATGCACACACATAAATATTTAAATAAATAAAAATTTAAATAAATAAATAAGCAAATAAATAAATAATAATTATTTATTACCAATAAAGTAGAGCCTAGTTTTCGGGTCGTGACAATTAGAAACGGTAGGGCTTCTGCAAATCGCGATAACAAATCCTGGAACTTACACAATTATAAACGATCGGGCTTCTGTGAATCACGATAGAATCTAGCAAATGTCAAGATGTACACAATTAGAAACGGTAGGGCTTCACTTAACGAACACCACGAAAGTCAACAAAAACAAATGAAATAAAGACTCAAGGTTGACTTTGTCACTTAGTCAAGTCCAAGACTAACGGAGTACGTCAAGAACTTAATGGAAAATAACGAAAGTTAACAAAAAGTAACAAGACTTAACAGAAAAGAGAAAGACAGAGAATGTGTATGCAATCGAGACATACGAGGTCCAAGACGGGGGGTCTACAGAGCCCCTCGGCGATGTGGATTGCAAAGCAAAACGCGTCGACGAAAGAAAGACAACCACTGAGGGCATCGACAAAGAAAAAATAAAAGAAAGCAAAGACTCGATAAAAGCAGGAATTTGAAATTACAAAGGATAGAGATGTGCCCCCTGTGTGAGCGGCTTGGAAGAGGTGGTGATTTCAATGGTTCATTATGGACCAAATTGCTTTTTGAAGCCGCATTTGCTTGCTATTCGGAGCCGCACTTGTTGTTTTGCTGTTTGAAGCCGCACTTGCTGTATGTTGTTTGAAGCCGCATTTTCTTGCTGTTTGAAGCCGCATTTGCTTGCTGTTTTAAGTCGCACTTGCTGTATGCTGTTTGAAGCCGCATTTGCTATGGTACCTGTTATATGTGGGTGAACCATTTTAACCATCGTGTGTTTGTAAAACCAACCCAAGATCAAGTCATGTTCGGTCGAAGTCTGGCCTGCCTCGTTTGAATTCTGTTGTTCCTGTTGTGCCCAACGAAGCGTGATGTCTAGCCCCACAGATTTGTTGATTATGGGGCTTCAAAAGACTTTCGATGCCGAGATACCAAGGGGTTGCTAATTGTAAAGCCCCTAGAACGTCTTTATGCCAAACTTTGAGTGACTCGTGAAGCCCCAAGATAAATCAGCTCTTGGCCCATTCAAATGAATCGCCTTTTGTTGTTGACGTGAGCAAGCCCCAAGAGAATATTATTGATACCAAGATTCGAGAGATTGCTAAGCCCCAAATGTCATGTATTTGTTGTTTGCGAGCTTCAAGATGGTGAAATCAAAAACATCTCGGAATCGGCTTGGTATTATATTGAGAGAGCATGCAACGTTTGGTAGAACTCTTGATAGTGATCCTCCTCTTACTCTTTCTTGGAGGTGAATGGCCTTATTGTGGTTGGTACCCAAATGGCGGAAGGTCAAAGTCAAAAAGTGCAGCAAGGTCTTCGGAAAATGTCTTGGGAGAGATTGTGGTGTCATCGAGGTTGCGGATGATTAGGTCTTGGCATGATAAGGTCCCAAATGGGTATGTTTGCTTGAGTCTTCTTGGGTTGAACTAATAACGGATCTTCGGATGCAACTCGTGTGGATGCAGCTTGTGCTTTTGATCTTAGAGAAAGGGGTGCTGTATTGAAGAAATGTTGGGTATGGTACCCGCTATAACCCGTTTTAGTGAGTTTAGCATATTGAATCTTTTTCCTTTTCTCTAAGACTTCTTTCATAATCTCGTCATAAGTCATAACATAACAAGAATCATCAAATTCATTCATAACATCGGAGCCCTCCTTTCAAACTAAAAGACCTTTGACGTGAAGTACTAAGAGAGACCACTCCCATCATTGCATTACTCATATATTATTGCCCAAAATATTGTTGAAGCCCCTTAAAAAGACTCGGTGCCAAATTGATAGAGGAAGCTTCAAATGTTGCACATGACTTTGCTAGGGCCATCGTTGGGGAGGTGAAGTGAATTGCATTTTTGCTGAGGGAGCCTTTCAAACTTGAGTCTAGCCCCTAGAGTGCCATCATCGATTGTAAGTAGAGCAAGAAAGGCCTATCCTTGATTGGGGGAACATGCACGAGCACACATGAGAAGAAGGCTTTTTCGACATTCCTTTTGAGAGACTTTGAGGATAGTCTCACACATCTTTCTTGAGCGTATCCCTTTAGGGCTCATTAACTGTCAAATGGATCAAGAGAGGTTCTTTCTCGGGTAGGCATATCCCCTAGGGCGTCATCATTTGTTAAGAAAAGCAAAAGGGACTCATCCTCGTGCGAGGGAACAAACATAAGAGGACATGGTAAGAGTTACTCGATTTCTCATGAAACCTTTTGACATACTTTAGCGGCACATGCTTGAAGAAGCTCGAAAACTGAGTCACACGTTGTTGCCATTTGTGATCCAAACCAATTGGTGCATTGAAGACCATTCGTGCAACCTCTTACCCCTTGTTGACTTTTTGATGATATACCAATCATGAGCTCATTCTCGGACGGGCCTTCTTTCACATGATCCCAAAAAATGCATATTGCAAGAACAATCTCTCTTATGCCAATAACCCAAAACGACCTCCGATTGTGCCATATCTTGTCGAGCCTTTTGTAATTCCAAAGTTGACTCGGTGGGGGAATTGACTTGCTTAGGTGATTCAATGCAGAACTTGTGTAGTTGTCTTCTTTAGAGACCGGGGATCTCTATTTCTCTTTCCCTTCTCTCTCTCACTCTCTCATTTTTTTATGACACACCCTATTTTTTGCCTAGACCGCCCTTTCGGGTTTTCAATCTAGCGGGCATCTCTTTTGCATCTTCATTTTTTTTTACTCAATTAATGAGGAAGTGTGCATTGACTCTAGCTGAGGATGAGAGACATGTGATTTTGCGGTGGAGACCTTTTGTCACTAATGATGAGTGACATTTACTTGACTAGGGGAGTAGCCCCTAGTATTGACTTCATGTATTTATATATTTTTTGAATGACTCACGAAGGAAAGTAAGTCATTAAGAGAGTGTAAGTACCCCAATCTGAAATCGACCTACTTTAGAGGAATTCTTGGTACCATTTAGGGATAAACCAATGGGCCAGGACCTCACTAGGATAAACCTGATATTCCAGGACTGAACTGGAATTAAACTTGGAAAAATCCAGAAGCTCGCCAAGTCGAGTCGTACGGATGGTTTGGGCACATGAGGTCCCTAGCCGTACGGCTATGTTGGGCACCCTCAGCCTCTATAAATTGAACCCCATGCTGATCATTTCAGGGGGGAGAAAACGTTTTGAGAGTTGTTACTCTGCCAGTTTGAGAGCAGAAAGTGAGTTATACACATATTTGAGTAATTAGAGAGGAAGATAGGCATAACCATCATAGGTGAAGCCTCCTTTTCCCCATCTTCTTCTTCATCTCAAACTATCTTTTATCTTTGTTAATATTACTTGTTCAACTTGTATTATTTCTTCTTGTTCTTGCAAAGTCTTGTCCATTTCAACACTTTATATTTCTTGCAAGTCTTGTCCATTTCAAGCACTATATCTATGTATTATACAAGTCTTGGCCTTCCAAGCTATATATATTATGATTATATATGTATGTGATCCAAATCATGAGGTGATTCAAGGTGCCCTTCACACCTAGTGTGTGATTTATGGGATAAAACCTAGGATGATCATGATTTGTTACATTTCATGTTTATGTTGTTCTTGTTTGGCCATAAGAGTCATGATTGGGGGATAAAGTTTCAATCTTTATCATCCCAACCATGACCTAGCCATAAATCACCAAGTATGGGACATAAAGATTTGATCTTTGTGTTATATTTGTGTCCCTAAAGGTTTAAAATTGCATAATAAGTCCATTTTGGTGGTAAAGTTTCAATCTTTATCCACCAAAATGGTCATTTTGGCCTAAATGCCATGTTCATCAACTTTTCATAAATTTCTCCAATAATTGCCTTTGATCACACCCAAATCTTTGTTTTTGGGGTTCCTTTGGTGATCAAAGTGCATAGGAATGAACCTTCCAAAGTCTTGTTATTAATCATAAACTGGAAATCAACATTCCAGTCCAGTTTCAGCAAAGATACTCTGTTTTGACTGAAACTGGACTGTTTTTCTGAGAAACTGTAAAAATGCCCTGGAGAGCCCTCCCCATCCGTACGGCTACTTTGGCCGCGGATGACATTTTCCAGTTTCTTCCTTTTTGACCAGAAAGTTTGCAAAATAAACCTTTTCTGTTAAAAAATTAACTGGTTTTGTCAAAACAGTCAGTTTCTCCCATTTTGAAAACACACACACACACAAGCACTTTCGTTAAATAACACTAGGGAGACTCGGATTTGTCTGAGGCGGCTTGGGTGACGTGAAACTCTTCCCAAGACGTAACCTGACCTCAGAACTAATAGAATCTTTAACCTTTTCTTTTGTTGGGTTAAATAATTAACAAAAGTGGCGACTCCGTTATGTTTTGTGAGATAACCGTGTTTGGCGTTTCGCCCCCAAAACTCATCGTGTTCTCCGCGCGCGGGGGCGGGATCCTTACATTGGCGACTCCGCTGGGGAGTTAAATGTTCTCAAACTTCCTTTTAGAAGCTTTGGGGATATTTATGTGTGGGTCAAACTCCCGTCCCCCATTTTCGTTAACTTTTGTGCTTGTTTTGTGTGTGCTGAGTTTCTATTTGAACTTTCGGGAGTGGAAATTGTTCTGGATGTGCAATAAACTGGGGCTTGATGATCAGAAGATGAAAAACTTGCAAAAAATAATTGCCAGCATTCTATAGCCGTATGGCTATGTTGGGCAGGGAACAGAATGCTCCAAAATTTAACAATTTTGTGCAGGGCAGGAACATTCTGTGTCCCTTTGGCTTCTGCTTTTCCAGGTTCCATTTACTGTTTGGTTCGTGCACATTACCTTCCTCTTTTCTAGCCAAAACTTGTTTTTTTTAAGCTTGATTATGTACAAACTTTTGGACATAAATTTGGATTTTCAAAACCTCCTTGTGCATAACCCACTTTGTAAAAGGTTTTTGAACTCTTTGTTGTACACAACTTGTTTTGCAAATGATTTTCAAAAGAATTGTTCTTCTTGAAAGATATTGATTTCAAAGGATTCTTTGGTTGTGCACAATTTGTTGTACATGCGAGTTTTGGCTTTGTTCATAAGATTCTTGCTTGATTGCTTTTGTAAATAGCTCGTTCATGCTTGCTCGTTGTTGTTGATTATACATTGCTCATAATGTTAAAACGGATTGGAAAATTTCTATTTTGACTCAAAAGGGAACATAGAAAGCTTCACACTACGCGCACTTGACCTTGCACGTTCCAAATACCCTTCAAACCCGAGATGGATTCCACGATGCAGCTTGATTGGTGCTCTTGTGCCTTGCTAGCGCGCACGGGTCCATTCCACCTCCCCTTCCGAGCCGAGTCAACCACACTCGTCCGTGACACACAAATACCGAGACCTTGGTTGGTTTTTGGTCTAGCTCACGTTACTATGTCCCTAATACGTGTCTGAGATTAATTGTGGCCAAGTTAATGCCCGAGTTATGACTCCTTGTGAAAGCAAGTGTGACCATGGTCAACTTTGACCTGGTCCTTGACTTACGCGTTAATGTTGACCGTAATTAACCTAAGTCACGTATTAAGGATAGGGTGACACCGTGTTGTTGAGCCCCAATGAATGGTCCATACTAATCATCCTTAAGCCCAAGGATAAGGTTCGAGAGCCCTCATCAAAGATGAGGTTACGCCAGAAGTCCTTTTAAGTCCCTAAGATGAATCTCGATCCCAACCGGGGCTTAATCATGATTGGAATGGCTCGCACATTGGGAACCTTGCGATGCACTAGACCCTAGGTTCATCTCTTTCAGTCGGTGGAAGCCGCTTGCCCTATGAGACCCTCGCCCGGGACAGTCCATCCTTGGGAGTGTGCAATACAGGTGAAAAACGAGGGGTCTATAGGCATAGTGATGGCCTCCACTGATCCAGGGCTTAGAATAGTTGCGAAAAAGAAGAGAAATCCTTTCCAACCATCTAGGAATAAATATGAGTTTTAATTAAACCTGAATGAATAAATAATTGCGCATTGCATGAGTTTGCTCCATTCGTGCTTCTTGTCTTTGACGCGTCGCATTCTTGCGTTAACAAGCGTCATCTTGTTAAGTCTTTGGACGGATCCCCGTTATCCTCCAAGACTTCCATTAAGTGAGTTTGTTAAGTCTTTGGACGGATCCCTGTTATCCTCCAAGACTTCCATTAAGTGATTTCGTTAAAGTCTTTGGACGGATCCCCGTTATCCTCCAAGACTTCCATTAAGTGATTTTGTTAAGTCCTTGGACGGATCCCCGTTATCCTCCAAGACTTCCATTAAGTGATTTTGTTAAGTCTTCGGACGGATCCCCATTATCCTCCGAGACTCCCGTTGGAAACTTAGGCATAGTCCCTAGTTCCCCATTGTGATCCTCGTTGAGATTCCCGTTGGAACCTTAGGCATAGTCCCTAGTTCCCCGTTGTGATCCTCGTTGAGATTCCCGTTGGAACCTTAGGCATAGTCCCTAGTTCCCCGTTGTGATCCTCGTTGAGATTCCCGTTGGAACCTTAGGCATAGTCCCTAGTTCCCCGTTGTGATCCTCGTTGAGATTCCCGTTGGAACCTTAGGCATAGTCCCTAGTTCCCCGTTGTGATCCTCATTGAGATTCCCGTTGGAACCTTAGGCATAGTCCCTAGTTCCCCGTTGTGATCCTCGTTGAGATTCCCGTTGGAACCTTAGGCATAGTCCCTAGTTCCCCGTTGTGATTCCCATCGATATTCCCGCTAAGTTTCCCATTGAAAATTTGAGGAACCCTAGGCGTTGTCCCCTAGGTCCCCATTAAGACTTCCGTTGGAACCCTAGGCATTTTTTTTTTTGGTGAAATGAGACGGCACTCCCTAGATTTTATTAATTAAAAAGGAGAAATACAAAACGAGGTGGGGGACATGACGTCCTTAACCACCGGAAAAAAACCCTAGAGGGGAGGCCTTACACAAGTTGTAAGGTCCTCTACAAAAAAGGAGAGGGGCTCTACAAAAAACGACAAAAAACCTAAACAATAATGTAGCCAAAATTATAAGATAAAACCAAGAAGAGAAATTATACTCTAACATTAGGGTAAAGAGCTTTATCAAGTTTAAGAGGGCCCTTGCACTTGCGAGGGAGGCTATGAGAATGAGGAAAGACAAAATCAGCCATCTTATCCACCGCTTCATTTGCTAGTAAATCAGCAACCTTATTTCCTTCACGGTAAATATGCGAGATCTTAATCTGAATTAAGGACATTAGGCGCTTAATCTCTTCAATTTGGTACCACACAACCCAAGGAGTTTTATGACAACCATTAAGAATCTTGACCACTACTTCAGAGTCAAGTTCTAACCATAAAACATTAAATCCTCTAGCAATAGCCAAACGAAGCCCATCCACAACAGCCCTTACTTCAGCCATAGTATTGGAAGCATGACCATAAAAGTTAGCAAAAGCAAAAATAAACTCACCATTATGTCCTCGAAACACACCACCACCCGCAGCCAAGCCTGGATTTCCCCTAGAAGTACCATCAGTGTTAAGTTTTACCATCCCAAAATATGGAGGGCGCCAAAAAATGAGTTTCATAGGGACAATCTTTATAGGGCCTGACTTAATATGAAAAAATTGAGATAGATGAGCATACGTGCTATGAAAGGACAACCCATGGCCTTTGGAGATGGCTATAATCTGCTCTCTCACCGCTTGAATAACCCGAGAAGGATTAGGATCAATACCATCAAAATAACACTTATTCCTGTGTTTCCAAAGCTCCCACACAATAAGAATAGGAAGAATTTTTAAAATCCACTTACCAAAGGTTCCTCCATGCACAGGATTAGAGGAAAACCAAGAGACCAGCCGATGTGGTAGATTGACACCACGAATAGGGACACCAATGAGATTTGCAAATGAAGACAAACAAAGCAAGCAACTTCACCATGTAATAGAATATGATCGAGAGTTTCTGAATGAGGAGAGTTAGGGCAGCAATAACATTTAGAAACCATTGAAATGCCTTTACGCATAATGTTATCGTCCGTTGGAACGCCCCCTTTCAAAGATTTCCAAAGAAAAATAGAATTTTTTTGAGGGATGTGCTTGTTCCAACACCAAGAAAAGACCATGCACCGAGGCCTTGAAGCCCTACACTCCCTCCAAGCCGAAGCAATAGAGAATTTACCATTGGAAGATGGGGTCCAAAAAGCCAAATTTGATTTGTTACAATCTGAATTTGTGCAGTTTGAATGGCCTCAAGCACTTGCTCTCCATAAGAATTTCGAATAAAATCAACCCTAGGGATGCCATTATCAAATAAAGAAAAAACTTGAACATGATCAGGAGTGGGCCACGAAATACCATGTAACCATTTCTCTTGGACAGAAATCTCGCCCGATCCAACACCCCAAACCATACGCTCTTCAACGAGGTCTTTAACCTCAACCATACGACGCCAAACATGAGAACAGCCCAGCCGTGTAGTTGCATCCATAGGATGAGAATTATGGCAATATTTTTCTTTGAGGAAATCCACCCATAACGAATCAGAGGTTCTAAACCGCTACCACAATTTCATCGCAAAGTCCATTGACATATCATGAAAGGACCGAAGTGTCGCGACCCCGAACCCCGCGGGCCCGAGACCGCGATCTGGACGTCGACTTAAAACCAAAACTCTAAAATATAGAAGTTAAAAATTCCGTTTTGAACCAAAGGATGATAACACAAGGTTTTACAAATCCAAGTTTAAATCAACAAAGTACAACCAACATAAGCTCCACAGCTTATACCCAAAAGAATAAAATATACAATTCTTAATGACGTCAATAATGGTAAAACTATCCCCAAAAGGTTATACATTTAAATAATGTAAACTGATCCAAAACAACCTACCCCAAAATCTCAAACCTCTCGACGTCCTCCTCGATCCGCGAATCCTAATCCTTTTCCTCCTGGGGGGGGGGGCGGTTAAGGAAAAACAAAGATGGAAATAAACGGGGTGAGATAAAATCTCAGTAAGATACTAATGCAACTACGTGACATGCTAATATGCAATGACCAATAGTAATTAACATAAGACAGATAGCAGCGGAATAATAAGTGACAGGCTGTCAACAGTAATATCCAATAATCAATCATATAAATAAACATATAACAACAAATGAGAGGCTCCCTATCGCCAACCGTCCCATACCGGTTGGAAATAACGACCAGCTCATCATGCAACACATAAAGCTGAAATAAACACTCATAAGTGGATACATAGCCAAGGTTTCACCCAACTGGAAGAACCAAATAAAGGTCGCTGCGCAGCTTCAATAATCAACAATCAACATCTTCATAGCAGCATGAAAGCTCGAAGAGAAAACCCCGGTACCGGAACCAATAACATAAAAGTGTCACAAGGGACAAGGACCATGACACAAAGTCATGCCCGTTAGCCAGATACATTCACAAAGGAACGCTGACTTATCCTTTCCAAGGCCAATCTGGAGAAGGGGTATAGAAGGGGGCAAAACAATGGTCAACATTATAATGGACTTGGCTTTGCCATTATAATCTTTCCCATCGCCCAAACACACACAAAATACCAGCTGGACTTCCAATTAAATGCTAAGTAATAATAATTTAGCATGAATAAACAACTTAAGGTTCCAAAGTAGGGAACCACACCAATTAATCACCATAAATATGCAAACGATTACTCATGAAGAGTTCAACAACAACGAACACCAGAAGTTTCTCATAAAAGTGCACAACAACAATAAACGGAATTTCTCATAAAGAGCACAACAACATTGATCATTAAAACAAGATGATTCCAAGACAATGACCCATACCAAACACATCTTAAAGATGATGCCCACGAGTTATTCATAAAGAGCACAACCCAAACGGTCGCTCACCAATGGCACAATGACTATTACCAAAATGACCCTAAACATTTACTCATAAAGATATACTAGGACTATGAACTCAACCGTCTCATCACGCCTGGAATTCCAAAGTAGGAAATCAGAATGAATACACCTTAAGGTAAATCAAACCGTAGGTACCCAATTACCAATTCACGCTTTACCTCCGTTCGTAACGAACCAAATCCTAAACATCCCAAACGAATCCAAAATGTTACACTTATTAGAACATGATCACGACTGGACTAAACCCTACACCTTGGTGTTCAATAACAACCCCTTAAGTACTATAGGTCATCGCCTAAAACCTAGACCAAGTCTTACGCGAAATTCAATTCGATTGGAACAAACACTAACACATCATAAGATGCCCAAACAATACTTGATCAAATTACATAACACTATTGTTCACAAAGGAACCAATTTTAATTATTAAAGTGCTCCACGGTGTTATCTTAAGTTAATTAGAAGGATTAAACCTAAACTAGTTAAGCCTTAAGTCTTAAACAAGCAAAAAGGTCAAATTCCTGGAACAGGGGCGGGCGGGCGCCTGGAATAGGGCAGGCGGGCGCCTGAATGACCAGAAGGTCTGGTCATCAGAAAATGACATGTAGGCGGGCGCCTGGAAGGGGTCGGGCGGGCGCCTGGTCTACGGACTGTGAAGAATTCAGCAGCTGGGTTTCCCAAATTTCCTTACCATTTCATACCAAATCCATAAACACTCAAAATCAACACTCCCTACAAGATTTCTAAGGTACCCAAACATCATTTATAACTAAAATGGGAATCCAAATACACCATTTACAAACCAAAACCAAGAATCAAAACCAACATTCAAGTTTCACCATTTTTACCCAAAACTCAACTAAAATTCCAAATAAATTCAAAACCCAACCAAACTTCAATTATAACACATAAAGCATTATCTAAACATGATATGAACATTTTAGCATCAAAATGGGGGAAAAGTAACTTACCCGGATTTTCTCAAAAGTGACGGAACTCGAAATTTCTTGGCTTCCTACGATCCTATCGACGATCTAAACATGATTCATGTTTTAAGAAATAAGAAATAACAAGAGGAAGAGGAAGATAATGAAGAGAGAAGGGGAGAAGGAAACTTACCTTTTCACTTATGGAAGAGAGAGAGAGAGGCTGGGAAAATGAGGGAGTGAGGGAGAAGATGAGTAGGGAGGGAGTAGTTAAAATGATTTAAAGAACTTACACTTAGGCCCCCTCCTCAACTCTACACACAAAACTTACACTCCCTACTTACAATCAAGGCCCAACAATACTACACTAACCCAAAAGACCCAAATAAAATGCTAGACATGAATTATTATAACTCATAAAATGCACACATAAATTATTAATTAAATAATAATTTAAATAAATAAATAAGGAAATAAATAAATAATGATTATTTATTACTAATAAAATAGAGCCTAGTTTTCGGGTCGTGACATTCACTCCCCCTTAAAGAAAATTCGACCCGAATTTTAACGAGACTTACCCGAAAGACTAATTAGCTACGGGTACGATAGTTCCGCATTTCTCAAATTCCTCAATTGTCCAATCTAACCCACTAAAAGGTAACCTTAAGTAATGCTTACGATAACACCACCTCTCGAACCGAATCATTCCATTATTATCTTCATTACTAATCAAAATCCGTACTAAAATCGAAGAATCCAAATTAATTCCACACATAATTCTCGAGGTATCTCAAGCTTGCCTTATTCATAACCTTAACTACACCGCAAAGGTACTTTCATTTGTAAATCGCATACTTAGTATTATTCCTCAGAAATTTAAAACATTACCATCTCGAGCTAAATTAGCTTTTTAAAATATGAAGAGCTAGAGAATTTTTCCATCCCCATAATATTCACCAAAGGCTATATCTCTAAGGATTCCCATTATAGTGCTCTCGCTCTAGGTAGCACCTTAAACTAGAGGTGTAATATAAACCCAAAATTTTAATACAAAATGTTCACTTACATCTGCGCCATAATATCATCGTCATAACACTCCACTCCTTGAAAGCCTAAAATAATTACGAATACTCAGTAGTCCGAAAATGATCTAAATTTCATCTTCACGGTATTTCCTCTAACTCCCTTTTTAGTTAATAATCTGTGCGCGTATACCCAAGGAAATCTACAAATCTCAAATCCTCAATAACTAACCCAAGTTAGTCTTTCACGCATACATTTATTAACCTAATGATACTTAGGTTCAATAGTGCTACCGTCATAATAAACCAACTAGCTAGCAACGTTCCAACTGACCCAATACCAATTCATGATATTCCTTAATTATGCCCAAGTATTGATAATCCACTTCCTTCACATACCCTTGATCCAATTCGGGAAACGCCACCAAGAAGGGATTTAGAACCATAGAACCACTATCTCACCAAAATTTCAAAATACCTTTAACATAAATCGAGAAATTATTACTATCCCAAAATGTACTTAGTCCTTTCTAACTTAACACGCTTACCACCATTAATGATCGTAACTCCTGCCAAAAACTCATCATCCATAACAAATCGTACACCTCTCCATACTAATCCATTCCGATGCATTCACGGAGATGTACTAAAAGTGACTAAAATTTTCCTCAAAAGATCCTCATTGAATCCTCAACTCCTATAACCCACCCGATACAATATGGATATTGATCTAAATATTAGCATTACAACCTTGTACCACAACAACCCAATTTCACCCAAGCTCCTCCTCAAACACTAGGTACTATTTAGAAGAAAGTAGAAACCTTACAATGATAATTACACCCAACAATTTGACCGAAGCTAAATACTCGGATTTCAATAAAATTTTTTTTAGGGATAACTCTGCGCAAAGGAACGGTCTCAAATAATTTTAAGAAATTAGGAATGGAGAATATAACAATCCCCCTACAACAATAGACTAAAGCAATAGTAACATCAAAATCTTGCAATAGCAATATGGCTAATTTAGCGGGTGAGACATAACCATACCTAAGCACATCATAAGCACATAAGACTTCATCAGATACCCTAAACTCCTCCATAGGAGTAGACACCTACAACACATAAGTCAAAGACTCCGAAGAAATAAATGCAACTAAATGCACAGAAACACATAAATGCGATGATCCTAAAATGCACGCGCTCGCTCTCTCGACATAAAATTAATACCTCCTGAAACTGATGAATCACCCGTTGAGTGCTGATTGATTGCCAATACTCTACCTGAAACCTTGGGCTTCCCCGAAGCATCCCTCTTCTGACCCTGTGGTAATCCAGTTCCTGTCCCCGATGACTGAACTCTAAACCTCGGACAATCTTTAACGAAGTGTCCCAACTGACCACACTTCACACATTTTCCTTGCTTCTTCCAACACTTGTCTTCTGAGTGTCCTTTCCTCTGAGAGTAACTGCAGACTTTCCCATTTCGTGTCCCCTTATTAGAACCTTGATTTCCTACTGCTGGTTGCCCTTGAAGTTGCCCTCTGAATCGAGTTTGCACTCCAGAATTACCTCTGTTATCCGAATGTTGCTGTTGTGACTTACTCTGCCCTCCTTGCTTACCCGGGTTAACCATCTCAGTCTTCCTTTTGTGTTCCCCAATATCCTGCTCAATCAAGTAGGCTCGATCCACCGCATCCTGAAAAGGTTGAATCCTTTGGGCTAAAAATTGAGTCCTAATAGCTGTCTTCAAACCCCCGATCAATCTCATCGCTTTTTGCTCCTCGGTCCGCACAAGGTATTCACAACACCTGGCTAATTCTGCGAACTTAGCCGAGTACTGTGCTACTGACATCATGCCTTGCTCCAAGCTGAGGAACTCGATCTCTTTCCGGTTTTGATTCACTAGAGAGATAAAATGATCCTTGAATTTCCTCACGAACCACTCCCAAGGATATGGTACAAGAGTCGCATCCCAACTGGTCTTCAGTGCCTTCCACCAATGTCCCGCAGCCCCCACGAGCTTATAAGCTGCAAACAGAGCCCGATCCTCCTCAGTACAACCAAAGATCTCGTAGATTTTCTCCATTGATTCTATCCATAGCTCGGCCTTCTTCACATCAGGCTCACCGTCGTACTCACTTGGTTTCAACTTCAAGAACTGCTCCAACCCATATCGCGGAGGTGCTACATGATCCTCTCTCGGCCCTTGGTCATGAATTAGTTTCACGGCCGCTTCAAACCTGTCCCGCAACATTGCACGGTTTTCTTCCCTTAGACTATTAAAATTCCGAGTCCCACTGATGCCTTCACCAGCTCTTCTTCTAGCCATTTAGAACAAATACCTGCATAAAACATCAACCGTTACTCACTCCGAACACAACTACCCTCCTAGGTCATACTAATCCACCTATCCTTATACATAGAGCTAAACCATAGCTCTGATACCAACTGTCGCGACCCCGAACCCCGCGGGCCCGAGACCGCGATCTGGACGTCGACTTAAAACCAAAACTCTAAAATATAGAAGTTAAAAATTCCGTTTTGAACCAAAGGATGATAACACAAGGTTTTACAAATCCAAGTTTAAATCAACAAAGTACAACCAACATAAGCTCCACAGCTTATACCCAAAAGAATAAAATATACAATTCTTAATGACGTCAATAATGGTAAAACTATCCCCAAAAGGTTATACATTTAAATAATGTAAACCGATCCAAAACAACCTACCCCAAAATCTCAAACCTCTCGACGTCCTCCTCGATCCGCGAATCCTAATCTTTTTCCTCCTGGGGGGGGGTTAAGGAAAAACAAAGATGGAAATAAACGGGGTGAGATAAAATCTCAGTAAGATACTAATGCAACTACGTGACATGCTAATATGCAATGACCAATAGTAATTAACATAAGACAGATAGCAGCGGAATAATAAGTGACAGGCTGTCAACAGTAATATCCAATAATCAATCATATAAATAAACATATAACAACAAATGAGAGGCTCCCTATCGCCAACCGTCCCATACCGGTTGGAAATAACGACCAGCTCATCATGCAACACATAAAGCTGAAATAAACACTCATAAGTGGATACATAGCCAAGGTTTCACCCAACTGGAAGAACCAAATAAAGGTCGCTGCGCAGCTTCAATAATCAACAATCAACATCTTCATAGCAGCATGAAAGCTCGAAGAGAAAACCCCGGTACCGGAACCAATAACATAAAAGTGTCACAAGGGACAAGGACCATGACACAAAGTCATGCCCGTTAGCCAGATACATTCACAAAGGAACGCTGACTTATCCTTTCCAAGGCCAATCTGGAGAAGGGGTATAGAAGGGGGCAAAACAATGGTCAACATTATAATGGACTTGGCTTTGCCATTATAATCTTTCCCATCGCCCAAACACACACAAAATACCAGCTGGACTTCCAATTAAATGCTAAGTAATAATAATTTAGCATGAATAAACAACTTAAGGTTCCAAAGTAGGGAACCACACCAATTAATCACCATAAATATGCAAACGATTACTCATGAAGAGTTCAACAACAACGAACACCAGAAGTTTCTCATAAAAGTGCACAACAACAATAAACGGAATTTCTCATAAAGAGCACAACAACATTGATCATTAAAACAAGATGATTCCAAGACAATGACCCATACCAAACACATCCTAAAGATGATGCCCACGAGTTATTCATAAAGAGCACAACCCAAACGGTCGCTCACCAATGGCACAATGACTATTACCAAAATGACCCTAAACATTTACTCATAAAGATATACTAGGACTATGAACTCAACCGTCTCATCACGCCTGGAATTCCAAAGTAGGAAATCAGAATGAATACACCTTAAGGTAAATCAAACCGTAGGTACCCAATTACCAATTCACGCTTTACCTCCGTTCGTAACGAACCAAATCCTAAACATCCCAAACGAATCCAAAAGGTTACACTTATTAGAACATGATCACGACAGGACTAAACCCTACACCTTGGTGTTCAATAACAACCCCTTAAGTACTATAGGTCATCGCCTAAAACCTAGACCAAGTCTTACGCGAAATTCAATTCGATTGGAACAAACACTAACACATCATAAGATGCCCAAACAATACTTGATCAAATTACATAACACTATTGTTCACAAAGGAACCAATTTTAATTATTAAAGTTCTCCACGGTGTTATCTTAAGTTAATTAGAAGGATTAAACCTAAACTAGTTAAGCCTTAAGTCTTAAACAAGCAAAAAGGTCAAATTCCTGGAACAGGGGCGGGCGGGCGCCTGGAATAGGGCAGGCGGGCGCCTGAATGACCAGAAGGTCTGGTCATCAGAAAATGACATGTAGGCGGGCGCCTGGAAGGGGTCGGGCGGGCGCCTGGTCTACGGACTGTGAAGAATTCAGCAGCTGGGTTTCCCAAATTTCCTTACCATTTCATACCAAATCCATAAACACTCAAAATCAACACTCCCTACAAGATTTCTAAGGTACCCAAACATCATTTATAACTAAAATGGGAATCCAAATACACCATTTACAAACCAAAACCAAGAATCAAAACCAACATTCAAGTTTCACCATTTTTACCCAAAACTCAACTAAAATTCCAAATAAATTCAAAACCCAACCAAACTTCAATTATAACACATAAAGCATTATCTAAACATGATATGAACATTTTAGCATCAAAATGGGGGAAAAGTAACTTACCCGGATTTTCTCAAAAGTGACGGAACTCGAAATTTCTTGGCTTCCTACGATCCTATCGACGATCTAAACATGATTCATGTTTTAAGAAATAAGAAATAACAAGAGGAAGAGGAAGATAATGAAGAGAGAAGGGGAGAAGGAAACTTACCTTTTCACTTATGGAAGAGAGAGAGAGAGAGGCTGGGAAAATGAGGGAGTGAGGGAGAAGATGAGTAGGGAGGGAGTAGTTAAAATGATTTAAAGAACTTACACTTAGGCCCCCTCCTCAACTCTACACACAAAACTTACACTCCCTACTTACAATCAAGGCCCAACAATACTACACTAACCCAAAAGACCCAAATAAAATGCTAGACATGAATTATTATAACTCATAAAATGCACACATAAATTATTAATTAAATAATAATTTAAATAAATAAATAAGGAAATAAATAAATAATGATTATTTATTACTAATAAAATAGAGCCTAGTTTTCGGGTCGTGACACGAAGTCCAAGACCTCCTTCATCCGTAGGGAAGAAGAATTCCTTAGTGGCAATCCAATGACACTTTTTACTTCCATCAATATTACTCCAGAAAAAATTAGAAATCATACGCACCATGGCCTTGATAATACACTTGGGTGGGTCTAGGAGAGACATATAATAAATAGGGACAGCTTGAAGGCAATGCTTAATAAGGATAAGTTTTGCACCCGGAGATAGAATTTTGCCATTCCACAAATCTAATTTTTCTCGAAGCTTTCTCATAACCGGATCAAATAAGGATTGCACTTTACGACCAGAATAGATAGGGAACCCAAGGTAAATGATAGGAAGATCTTTCTTTTGGAAGCCCGTTGCAAGAGAAATAATCTGATCTCTAGCATTATCCATTTTGCCGGTGATAAAGCAAGATTTACCCACATTAATGAGTTGGCCAGAATATTTTTGATATTGTTCTAAGAATTCCATGTGAGCAGGAAGAGAAGGGCTGCTACCATTGCAAAAAATAATAATATCATCGGCATATGAAAGATGAGAAATCACCGGAACATGAAGATAACTCGTATGATAAGCAAGATGAGGCCTATTAGCATGAAGGGCATTCAAACCCCGACTCAAAACCTCGACAGCCACTATGAAAAGACTTGGGGAGATAGGATCCCCTTGTCTTAAGCCTCGAGTAGAATGAAAATATCCACAAGCTTCCCCATTGATCAGAATAGAAAACCAACTATAAGCAATGCAACGGTGAATAAGATCAATCCATACTTCAGAAAAACCAAAACTCCTCAACACTTTAATAAGGGCAAACCAGGACAAACGATCATAAGCCTTTGCCATGTCCAGCTTAAGAGCAATATTAGATCCAAAAACTTTTTTATTAATGGATTGCATGAGTTCTTGAGCTAATAAGACGTTTTCATGAATTAAACGCCCCTTAACAAAGCCACTTTGCTGGGGAGAAATGATACGAGGAAAATCATAGCAAGGCGATTAGAAAGGAGTTTCGTGATTACCTTATTAGAAAAATTGCATAAGCTGATTGGCCTAAGATCAGAGAAGGAAGTGAGCAGCAACTTTTGGAATAGTGACAATAAGAGTACTTATCCAACTGCGTGGCATGTGAAAGCCCGAGAAGAATTCAAGCACTGAACAATAAAGATCTGAGCAGATTATATCCCAGAAAGAATGATAAAATTCTTCGGTAAATCCATCCGGACCCGCTGCACTAGTTCCACTCATAGAAAAAACCACTTGTTTCAGCTCTTCCAAAGAAGGAGGAGAAGTTAACAAAACATTCTCCTTTTCTGTAATAGTGTTGGGAATATTAACAAGAGTATCATTAGGAGGAATGTCATGATTTCCTGTTAATTGGTCCGAGTAAAAATCAATGGCAGCCCTTTGGATATCTTCGGAACTAGAAACCCAAACACCTTGTCTATCACGAATTCTATGCAACACTAACTTTTGACGCTTCTTTTTGACATATGAGTGAAAAAAATTTGTATTTCGATCACCATCTTTTATCTAACGTATAAAGATGTCTTGATAAGTTTAAGAGGAAGGCCAATCACCATAACGCACTAGAGCTAAACATATCTTCTTTCTTGCACGAGACCGGACCCGAAGGTTGCCTACGTTCCTCCAGTGTAGAGGCTCAGGTCACCGTAGTTCTTGTGGATGCTCCTTTTGCCGTGATGTTTATTGATGTTGCTTCGTCCTTGTGAACTTATTTGAATGAGGGGGATTTTTTTTTATTTTTTTTTTGTGCTCTAATTTTTGCCTAGGTTGTTTTGAAGAGTTAACCTAGCGAGCTTTTGTTTTTTTTTGTTCCCCTTTGCAAAATGAGATATCTCTATGGTTGTTGCTCCATCTTTCTTCGTCGTTTGATGCCTTGACTTTGTCTTCTTCATGTTTAGCCCTAGGCATTCAAGTGATAGCCTTCGTTCCAAAGCTTGCTTAGACATCATTTCATCATTTTGCCAAGAATTAAATTGAACAACTTGGAATAGTGTATGGGAAAAAGAACGACTTTTATTTTATGATAAGACTCGAATATAAACAAGATGAAAGAAAACTTAAATGCACACTTAAGAGGACTTATGACTCTCTAACGGTTACTCTTCACCCAAGTCGTTCCTTGCTTCACAATTACCTCTTCCTTGATGAGTTTGTGCATCTTGCGACTCTCTAATGGTTACTCTTCACCCACGGTAAATTCACCATTGTCAATCAAATCATGGATGATGCCTCGGAGAGAGAAGCACCCCTCGGTAGTATGGCCACTATGCTTGAGGTAGTTGCACCATTTACCATGTGCATGGTACTTTTGTATCTTTTTGGGCTTGTACCCTTCCAAAGGTTTGATCTTTCCACTTCCTACCAAAGTGTCAAATGCTTTGTCTTGGGTCATTCTTAGGAGAGGAGTGAAAACTCGCTTGTCGGCGGCACCTTTGTGGCTTTTGAGGGAAGAGACATTTGAGGATGCATTATCATCGACCTTTGTGTAGATACCCCGGGAAACCACAACTTGGCTAGAGCGGTGAATTATCCTAGGATGTCTAACTTGTTTTAGATTGTTTAGAGTCGCCACCTATGTTTTGAGGAACATAAGAAAAACCTATTGATAATAGCCTAATTTATGTACAAAACCAGAGATTCGGGAGAGAAGGGTTCGGGGGTTAGGTGATGGAGTGGGAAGTACTTAAACACCCACTCCGCCCTGCTTATGCGGGTCTTGCTACTATTGGTGTTCTAATGCTAAATGTCCTTCAATTTATTAACAGTGCTAACAATTATAATGTAAAGAAAAAGGGTAAGAAAAGAGAATTGTTTTATTTATAAATTTATGCTAAAC
Organism: Campanula takesimana; assembly: GCA_026119855.1. NCBI lineage: Eukaryota > Viridiplantae > Streptophyta > Magnoliopsida > Asterales > Campanulaceae > Campanula > Campanula takesimana. Next base: position 862,001 of record JAOWBW010000283.1, read on the forward strand.
AATTACATTAAGAAATGTATAGAAAATTAAAGTAGAGATTAAAATGTAGGGAGATAACCTTAACCAACTTTAATGTAGTAAAGTGGTCATTTGGTCATATCCCAATTGATGGGGATTGCATACAAGTAAGACTAGAATAAAAGAGAAGAAGAATAAAAGTACCTTTAGAAAAGAGGATCTTAGACTTTGACTTGAAGATGGTGTTGTTTGTAGAGAAATGGTTGTGCAACACTTTGTGTAGTGTTTGTGTAACGCCCATCCTATTTCTTGTTAAATATTTGACATATTTGTTAAATTCTTGAACTTGCATATTATGTGTTAGTTTTACTTGGGTTAATTTATTAACTGCTTTAAATAGTTAAGGTGGTTAAATGTTTAGTTTTGACTTTTGGGTCATTTGTGAAAATTTGACTTTAGGGGCCTTTTTGTTAAAAGTGAAACTTGAGGGGCCTAAGTGCAATTCTTTGAAAGTTTAAGTATATCAATTGGGGTTGCCTTGCTCAGATTCATTTTACCCAAATGATTTACGTTGCTTCCTCTGTTCTGAAAAGCTAGGGTTAGAATTTTCCCTATTCCCGACTCCTCGAGTTTAATTATCCCTCCGTTCTTGATTCTGATCCCGGATTAATATTTGTGGCGTTGAATAGAGCGTTCCAGGCCGAACAGAAATAAGTTTGGGTCAACTTGAATTTTGACTAGGTAAGTTATTAGCTCCCCCTTGCTTGTAATAACATGCATAAATATTATTCTCGATACTTGTGAATGTTAATTTTGTGTTTGGGACAATTTCTGTGGTACTTGTAATTGTGGGACAAAGGGAGTATATCCTAATATGTAAAGTAAGGAAGTTAAAATGAAAGAATTAGTTTTAAGCTTGTTAGTGCATCCTGGGAGTGTTAAAAATGTTAGTAAAAGTTACTCCTACGCTTGGGACGGAGAATTTTAAGTCTGGGAAGAAATTGGGTTTTGCTGAATTTTGGCCTTGGGCGACCGCCCATGGGGCTTTGGGCGACCGCCCACTAAGGCAGAGATTTTGGTTCTGAAATTGTGATCTTGGGCGACCGCCCAGGATGGGGTTGGGCGACCGCCCAAAACCCCTGTTGCACAATAGTTGTTCAAATTAAATGGATATGAAACCTTACCTCTCCTAAGGCATATAGCCTTAGTATAAGATGTCCTAGCAAGTATAATTGTACATTTTGGGGGCATTAGAACTTAGTCTTGAACATTAATACTTATAGAACTCAAATGAGAACTTAAGTATAAGAGTAGTAACTCTTCTTTATGTCTTGAAAGTGCTATGAACAAGCACTAATGTGTTGTACTTGTCTTGAAATTAATGATTGTGCACCTTAGGGGCATTAGAATAAGGTCTTAGACTTGAACATCCTAAGAACAAGATTAGGATCTTGTAAGAGTAAAGTGTATAACTCTTATACTTGCTTGAATGTCCAAAGATTAGAAGTTATAACTTGAAGTATAAGACATTAAAAGCTTGTACGTGACTTGAACATCCAAAGAATTGGATTAAGACTTGAATATAAGATCATAAAATCTTGTACTTGACTTGACACCAATACATATGTATGGTAGTAAACTAGAAAGTGCTATAAGTAAGCACTAATGTGTATGAGACATGTTGTTGTTGTGTATGTGCAAACATTGCATACATTTGCTTGATACAAGGTGACTTCTTGATTACTTGAAGCATGTTCCTTGTTGAGCTAGTCCACTACTTTTGGATTAGTTCATCTCCCGTAGTTCAAGTAAATATCTACTTGTACATTCTTGTGTGAGTCCAGCTGGTTCTCCTTGCTTGTTCAAAAATATATAGGTTCACGCTTGTCGCGAGAGCTGGGGCTTAAGTGACAATTGGGTCCCTATGTATTTCCGCTTGACCCCTTACTACCGGCCATAGTAAGGGCATAGCTTCCTTAGTTGGAGCAATAAGCCTGACTTAAGTGAATGCTAAACTCCTGTCTTGAACACCTCGTGAGTCCTGATACTGGGAATGACACTGGTTACCGGGTCTTCTGATACATACTGAATAATCAGTTTCCTGTTATTGATCGTGATTGTCAAAGTAATACAAGCTACGACAACAATGGTATTCTTGGGAGGAATAAGGAAGGAAGCAATATCCTTATTAGCTTGCTTGTTTAGCCTTATGTGCTACTTGATGAGTGGCTTAGCCTCTCATATACTTGTTACTTGAGGATACATGATATATGACTACTTGAGTATCTACTTGAATTGCATGATAACATGTCATGTAGTTGCATCTAATAGCTTACTGAGATTTATCTCACCCCATTCCTTGTTTAATTGTTTTCCTTAGATCAAAGGAAGGATAATGCGCAGTGAGGCTCGACATAGCTGGGAGCTTACTTCGCAGGTCGTGATTATTTTGGGGCTTGTGTCCTTTTACACTTGGTGAGGACGATGTATTGGGTTGTATAACTCCTTATTTTTGGGGTAGATAGTCTTGTTCAGTTCTTGTTGTCACTAGACATCCTGTATAGTACTCTTGATGCCAGCTTATGTGCTAGGCATGTTTCCGCTGTGTATGTATTAAGTTTGGTTTTAATTTTCTTGTCTAGAACTCGTGTTGTGAGCTAGTATAGCTCCTTACTCTAGAGTATATATATCATGTCAGTTTGTTAATCAAATGTCATTAAGTTTCTTGTTAAGTTTCTTGTTCCTCGTTAGGCACTCCCATCCAGGTTCGAGGTTCTATTAGGGGATCCCGGGACCTGGGGGCGTGTCAGTTTGTTTGTAGGGAAAATGTGTTGAGAGAACTTGTGTATAGTTCTTGTAGGGAAGATGAAGTTGGTCTAAAAGAGGTCCCTTTCTAAGGTAGAAGAAGATGGCTTTTATAGGTAAAAAGAGGAGGGAAGACTTGGAGGGAAATTGGTCAATCAATGTGAGATGGAGTTGACCAATCACAAATAAGATAAATAAAAATAATAAATAAATAATAAAGAGAAAATCAAATATTAATAAAAAGAAATATTTTTGTTTTAATGAAAGGGCTAGAATAATGGGATTGGGAGGTTACAAAACTAGGGGGGATGAATGTGGACGTAAAAAGATGGTTTTTGTGATCAAGAAAAGATGTTTGTAAATAAGAAAAGGGAGGGAAATAAGGTGCAATCCGTTACTGCCAAAATGGGAAGCGCGCGAGTCCCGCTTTTGGGGCGAGACGCGCGCGCAGCCCGTTAACAGTTCTGGAAGCGCCCGCGGCAGAAAAGGACAGAATGACAGAATGACCCTAAAAGTTAACTCTGTTATGCAGTTTAGTCCAAAACTAACGGAATCAGTTAGGAACTTAACCGAAGTTACAGAAATTAACAAAAATAAGTTAAATAAAAATACTTTGTATGCAATCGGGGTGAGAGGTCCAAGGCGGGGTGTCTACAGAGCCCCTCGGCGATGTGGATTGCGAAGCAAAACGCGTCGACGAAAGTAAAAACACCCGCCGAGGACATCGACAAAGAAAAAGAAAGAAAAGAAAGCAAAGACTAGATGAAAGTAGTAATTTGAAATTGCTAGAGATAGGGGTGTGCTCCCTGTGTGAGCGTCTTTTGTTGATAGAGGGGGGCGGCATGATCCGTTGGTAAACCTGCCGGCTGAATCCGTTGAGTGAGGCCGTTAGTGAACCTTTGAATGAGGCCGTTAGTGAACCTTTGAGGAGGCCGTTAGTGAACCTTGAGGCCGTTAGTGAACCTTTGAGGAGGCCGTTAGTGAACCTTGAGGCCGTTAGTGAACCCTTTGAAATGAGGCCGTTAGTGAACCTTCGAGGAGGCCGTTAGTGAACCTTGAGGCCGTTAGTGAACCCTTTGAAATGAGGCCGTTAGTGAACCTTTGAAGAGGCCGTTAGTGAACCTTTGAATGAGGCCGTTAGTGAACCTTTGAAATGAGGCCGTTAGTGAACCTTTAAGGAGGCCGTTAGTGAACCTTTGAATGACGAATCCGTTAGTGAAATCCGTGGATGAGGCCGTTAGTGAACCTTTGAGGAGGCCGTTAGTGAACCTTTTGACGAATCCGTTAGTGAAATCCGTGGATGAGGCCGTTAGTGAACCTTTGTTGACGAATCCGTTAGTGAAATCCGTTTGACGAGGCCGTTAGTGAACCTTCGAGGCCGTTAGTGAACCTTTGTTGACGAATCCGTTAGTGAAATCCGTTGATGAGGCCGTTAGTGAACCTTTGAGGCCGTTGGTGAACCTTTGTTGACGAATCCGTTAGTGAAATCCGTTGATGAGGTCGTTAGTGAACCTTCGAGGCCGTTAGTGAACCTTTGTTGACGAATCCGTTAGTGAAATCTGTTGATGAGGCCGTTAGTGAACCTTCGAGGCCGTTAGTGAACCTTTGTTGACGAATCCGTTAGTGAAATCCGTTGATGAGGCCGTTAGTGAACCTTCGAGGCCGTTAGTGAACCTTTGTTGACGAATCCGTTAGTGAAATCCGTTGATGAGGCCGTTAGTGAGCCTTTGAATGAGTCCGTGGGGATGCGGGCATGGTTGACTGTGGACCATTTTCTGCTGGGGATGAAGTGCCTTGAGTAGCGGATGCTGTTGACTTCGTGGTGATACCTGTTATGTGTGTACTTGGCAGGTATATGTGTTTGTGCAAGAAGATGCATGAAGAGAGAAATTGTGCTTGTGGTGCAATGTGATTTGAGAGCAGTTTTGCATGAGAGAGAGCTTTTGTAGGAATGGAGAAAGTGATTTTGTGTGCGGTGTGATTTGAGGAAAGCCTCGAATGCATTCATACCTTCACTTACCATTGCCGCTTGATTGGAGATGGATTGCCGAAGGATGTTGATACTTTTGATGAAGATGATGAACTGCCGTTGCCTTCGATGGAATGTTGTTGAGATGACATTCTGAATGATGGGTTGGTCGTGCCAAAGGCTGCCTACGTATCCTTTGAAGGGAATCAGACCAGCGTAGTTCAAGGATGATGGAGAATGCTAGAGGAGAAGCTAGGAGCAAAGCAAAGTAAAGCACATACTTTTGCACATAGAAGGAGAAAAAGAAAAAGAAAAATCTTTTTTTTTTTTTTTTAGATTAGAAAGGAAAGAATATGCACACATGTGAGGAAAAGATTTTTTTTTTTAGTTCGTGGGTGAACCATTTTAACCATTGTGTGCTTGTGAAGCCAACCCAAGATCAAGTCATGTTCAGTCGAAGTCCGGATTGCCTCGCTTGAATTCTGTTGTCGCCGGTGTGCCCAACGAAGATTGATGTCTAGCCCCAAGAGATTTGTCGATTATGGGGCTTCAAAAGGCTTTTGATGCCGAGATGAGGGGTTGCTGATTGTAAATCCCCTAGAATGCCTTTGATGCCAAATTTTGAGGGACTTGCAGAGCTCCAAGATAAATCAGCTCTTGGCCCATTCGAGTAAATCGCCTTTTGTTGTTATAGTGAGCAAGCCCCAAGAGGAGATCGTTGATGCCAAGCTTCGAGAGATTGCAAATCCCCAAGTGTCGTGGGCTTGTAGATGGCGGGATGTGAAGACCTTTCATTGTAAAGCCCCAAATTATCTCGTGATTGGCTCGGCATTGAGAGCGGATGTACCATTTCGTAGAATTCTTGATAGAGATCTCCTTCTTGCTCTTACTGGGGAAATGAATGGCCTCATTGTGGTCGATACCCAAATGGCTGAGGGCTTATGTCAAAGGATGCAGTAATGTCTTGCGGTACCGTCGAGGTAGCGTAGGATAAGGTCTTGGCGTGATAAAGTCTCAAATGAGTATGCTTGCTTGACTCTTCTTGAGTTGAACTAATGACGGATCTTCGGATGCAACTAGTGCTGTGGCCCAACTTTATCTGAGCTGCACCTTGTGCTTTTAATCTTGGAGAAGGGGGTGCTGAATTGCAGAAACATTGGGATTTGCCGTGGCATTTCCCGCTATAATCCTGTTTTGATTAGAGTTTAGCATATTGAATTTTTTTCCTTTCCTCTAAGACTTCCTTCAAAATCTCGCTGTGAGTTCTAACAAAAATCATCAACTTCATTCATAACATCGGAGTCTTCATTTAAAACCAAGAGGCCTTTGACTTGAAGTGTTGAGAGACCCTTGAATCTTGATTGTTCTCATGGAGCCATAAGACTACCCCACATTGCATTTGCTCGAGTATTGTTGCCCAAAAGACTGTCGGTCGTGAAGCCCTAATACTGCCCTTTGCTTGAATTACTGTAATGCCGTAGCTCAAAAGATTGTAGATTGCGAAGCCCGTTGAGACCTTCGGTGCCGAATTGAGGAAGCTTCCAATGTTGCACATGACTTGGCTGGGGATACTGCTGGGGAGTTAATTGCTCTTTGCCGAGGGAGCCTTTAAGACTTGACCGTAGCCCCTAGAGTGCCATCATTGATTGCGAGAAAGGTCCACCCTTGATTGGGGAAACGAGCACGGGCACACATGACAAGAGGGATTTTTGACATCCCTTTTGAGGGACTTTGAGGATAGTCTCACACATCTTTCTTGAGCATAGCCCCTAGGGCGTATTGATTGCCAAATGAAGCAAAAGAATCCCTTGTTCTTGAGTCACATAGCCCCTAGGGCGTCACCATTTGTTGAGCAAAGCAAGAGTGACTCGTCCTCGTGTGAGGGAATAAACATGAGAGGATATGGCAAGAGCTACTCCATTTCTCGGGAGCCTTTCGGCGTACTTTAGAAGCACATACTTGAAGAAGCCTTGAAAACTGAGACACATGTTGTTGCTATTTGCTGCCCAAGCCAATTGACTAGCTAGGGATTATTTGTGCAACCTCGTGCCCTTTTATGATGGGCTTGTTCTCGGATGGATCTTGGTTACCACGGGCCTTCTTTTCATGAACCCAAAAATGCACACTGTTGGAGAATGATGCCGATAACCCAAGACAACCTTTGATGGTGCTATATCTTGTCGAGCCTTTTGCAATCCCAAAGTTGACTCAGTGGGGAATTGACTTGCTGAGGAGATTCAATGTAGAACTTGTCTTCTTTAGAGGCCGGGGATCTCTATTTCTCTTTCCCTTCTCTCTCTCACTCTCTCATGACGCACCCTGTTTTTTGCCTAGACCGCCCTTTCGGGTTTTCAATCTAGCGGGCATCTGTTTTGCGTCTTCATCATTTTTTTTGACTCAATTGATGAGGAAGTGTGCATTGACTCTAGCTGAGGAGATAAGACATGTGATTTTGCGGTGGAGACCTTTTGTCACTAATGATGAGTGACATTGACTTGACTAGGGAAGTGTCCCTAGTATTGACATGTATTTTTTATTGAATTGAATGACTCGCGAAGGCAAGTAAGTCATTAAGAGAGAAGGGAAGGAAAGCCCCAATTTGATTGCAAGAAATTGGGAGTATGCAGAAAGAATAGAAGTCCCTAGACTCGACAAGGAGCGCGAAATGATTCCAAATCTAAGAAAGTTGTTCAATCTTTTTGGTGATTAATTCATTGGCAAATGAATCGTACAAAGATGTCTTGACAAGTTCGAGATGAAGGCCGATCACCATAACGTGCTAGGGCTAAACATACCTTCTTTCTTGCATGAGACCGGACCCGCGGGTTGCCTACGTTCCTCCAGTGTAGAGGCTCAGGTCACCGTAGTTCTTGTGGATCCTCCTTTTGATGTGAGGATTTGTTGCTTCGTCGTGATTTGTTGTTGATGTCGGTTCGTCGTTCGTTGGTGGAATGATGTTGATCTTGATGTGAACTTCTTTGATTGAGGGTTTTTTTTTTTTTTTTTTTTTTTTTTTTTTTGTGCTCTAACTTTTGCCTAGGTTGATTTGAAGAGTTCAACCTAGCGAGCATTTTTTTTTTTTTTTTTAATCCCCCTTTGAAAACTTTGCTTGATGTCTCCATGGTTGTTGCTCCACCTTTCTTTGTCGCTTGATGTCTTGGATTTGATGTTGTCGCCTTCGTCACGATGTTTAGCCCCTAGGCGTTCAAGTGATAGCCTTCGTTCCAAAACTCGTTTAGACATCTTTTCATAATTTTCCAAGAATTAGATTGAACAACTTGAAAGAGTGTATGAGGACAAGAACGACTTTTTTTTATTCGATGATAAGACTCGACACTTAACATGGGACGAGAGAAAACATTGATGCACACTAAAGAGGACTTTTGACTCCCTTTTTTTTTTTTTAAAAAAAAAAAAATCCTATTTTCTAAGTAGAGAAAGAGAAACAAAGATTGCTGTCGTAGTCCCCATTGTCGTTGTAGTCTTCCATGTCACTACATTCGTCCATGTCGTTGCTTGGGAACCCTTCATCATTGAAGCTTGTCTCGTAGGAAGACTCGGCCATTTCTCGGAGCAAATTGTCGACTCTAATTCCCGCATCATACATGCTTGCAAAATCGGAGTGAAAAGCCCCACTAAGATTAGTACGGTAGTCCATTTTCAAACACTTCAAGAAGATGTCCATTTGTTCCTTCTTGGAAGGCCTATCAACCATTTCGGCTAGCTTGTCATTCCAACGGCGATAGAAGTCCCCAAATGATTCATCACCCATTTGCACGGTGCTCTCCAATTCCTTCTTGGTGGGGTGGAATATGGAGTTGCCTTGATATTGTGACTTGAACGCGAGCATAGCGACATCCCAATTGAGGCGGGTGGAAACTGGAAGACCCATATACCAATCTTTTGCGACCCCATCGAGAGTAAGCGGGAAGCATTGTGCCATTATTTGAGGAGACACTTTCTTCGGCAGCATGGACCAAATGTAGGAGTCGACATGAGCGTCGGGGCAAGAGGTGCCTTTGAACTTGCCAATATCGGGCATCTTGAATTTTTCGGGAAGAGCCTCCATTGTGTTCATGAGGAGGGAAGCTTGATGGAGATCGGTGCTCGGGCCCTTGTGCAAATTTAGCCCACTAAGCCTTTGGTCAATATAGGACATGAGAGTGTTGACCAAACCTGTATCAATGCTTTGGACCTTTCTTTCACTCGTGAGCCCTTTCAATTGGTCCTCGAGTTTGGATACTTCTCTTTTATGGGCCATTTCCACATGCTCGTAACGGGCTCGCCATAAATCATCCTTGCGGCGAACATCCTCGGCTAGTGTATCAATTTTTCCTTTCAATACTTTCACCATGTTGAGTAACCCTTCGTTGGACACGGGAATGTTCTCACCCTTGTTGTTGTTGCCGTTGGAAGCCATTGGACCTTTTGAGAGAACACGGTCGATCTTAGGTTGGCCCCACAAACATATTTTGAGTAAAATGATTTCCCCACAAACAAGAAAAGACTCAACCACATAAAGAAAAATGACCTTTTTTTTATTTATTTACAAAAGTCGGAAGGACGTGGTCCTTTTTGGGGTTTCTAGAAAAATAGTGGAATCGTCACACTAGTATATAGACCTTCTCGTGGTCCCATATACTCATTGGATTCCACCATGCTTGTGAATCCTACATGTGTCGGGATTAAACTAAATTAATGTAGTAAAGCATACATGCGGGGACGGATTTTTTATTTTCGTCCAAAATAACCACTTTTGGGGACGGATTTTTATTGCGTCCAAAACAACGAGTGGCATGTATGATTTGAAGACATTAGTTTAGGGAAATCTCGGCACATGGAAACCGACTTGAGTCACAGAGTGTTAGACCCTAACTAGAATTGTGTGGCTTGTGCTCGGCTTGAATATGAGGCTCAAAGGTCACCCCCGGCATGTAGTCATGAACTACGCCACGGGCTGAGGTTTACCGCTTCGAAAGAGCCAAGGTCGAGTGGAGCTTGAAACTTTCTAGGACGGGCCTCGACGGGTTTGGGGTCGGACTTGTGCGACTCGATAGTGAGCAATTGATAAGAATATATGCATGTAGTGTGAGGTCTAACAAGTGACAAAATATTTTTTTTTTCAAAGAAAGAAAAAAAGGAAACAAATAAGCACGTATTTACAACTCCCGAATCACCCGTGTGACCGGTAAAAATAAACAGAAAGTAAAAGAAATTGTATGCAGGCCCGGTGCCCACACACTGTCATTCTGCTCTGTTCTGCTTTCTGTGCACTGTTCTGTTTCTGGAAAATTGCCCAGAGCGCGCGCCTCAGGGAAGTGATGTGGGAAGCGCGCGCATTGCGCAATGAATATGGGAGGCGCGCGCATCTGGGGTACCTGTCAGAATGTTAGAAGAAACTGCGGACTCAGGGGATTGCCCTGGTCCCAAATTATGTAATTTTCCCCTGCAGAAACTTGTTAGCACAGAAATATGAAATTGAAGGACAAGAAAGGAGGCGGGCGATTCTGGTAATTGGGGTCGGACGCGCGCGCTTTAGGCCAAGAAGGCCAGAGGCGCGCGCTTCCCACCCTTTTCACCAGAATGCCCAGAAAACAGTAATAAGAACACCAAAAGTTAAGAACGCAAGTTTAACCCTCTAATAAGTCCCCAGCGGAGTCGCCACTGTAGATACCCCGGGAAACCACAACTTGGCTAGAGCGGTGAATTATCCTAGGATGTCTAACTTGTTTTAGATTGTTTAGAGTCGCCACCTATGTTTTGAGGAACATAAGAAAAACCTATTGATAATAGCCAAATTTATGTACAAAACCAGAGATTCGGGAGAGAAGGGTTCGGGGGTTAGGTGACGGAGTGGGAAGTACTTAAACACCCACTCCGCCCCGCTTATGCGGGTCTTGCTACTATTGGTGTTCTAATGCTAAATGTCCTTCAATTTATTAACAGTGCTAACAATTATAATGTAAAGAAAAAGGGGAAGAAAAGAGAATTGTTTTATTTATAAATTTATGCTAAACAATTACATTAAGAAATGTATAGGAAATTAAAGTAGAGATTAAAATGTAGGGAGATAACCTTAACCAACTTTAATGTAGTAAAGTGGTCATTTGGTCATGTCCCAATTGATGGGGATTGCATACTAGTAAGACTAGAATAAAAGAGAAGAAGAATAAAAGTACCTTTAGAAAAGAGGACCTTAGACTTTGACTTGAAGATGGTGTTGTTTGTAGAGAAATGGTTGTGCAACACTTTGTGTAGTGTTTGTTTGTAGGGAAAATGTGTTGAGAGAACTTGTGTATAGTTCTTGTAGGGAAGATGAAGTTGGTCTAAAAGAGGTCCCTTTCTAAGGTAGAAGAAGATGGCTTTTATAGGTAAAAAGAGGAGGGAAGACTTGGAGGGAAATTGGTCAATCCATGTGAGATGGAGTTGACCAATCACAAATAAGATAAATAAAAATAATAAATAATAAAGAGAAAATCAAATATTAATAAAAAGAAATATTTTTGTTTTAATGAAAGGGCTAGAATAATGGGATTGAGAGGTTACAAAACTAGGGGGGATGAATGTGGACGTAAAAAGATGGTTTTTGTGATCAAGAAAAGATGTTTGTAAATAAGAAAAGGGAGGGAAATAAGGTCCAATCCGTTACTACCAAAATGGGAAGCGCGCGAGTCCCGCTTTTGGGGCGAGACACGCGCGCAGCCCGTTAACAGTTCCGGAAGCGCCCGCGGCAGAAAAAGACAGAATGACAGAATGACCCTAAAAGTTAACTCTGTTATGCAGTTTAGTCCAAAACTAACGGAATCAGTTAGGAACTTAACCGAAGTAACATAAATTAACAAAAATAAGTTAAATAAAAATACTTTGTATGAAATCGGGGTGAGAGGTCCAAGGCGGGGTGTCTACGCTTTGCCTTTTCTTTGAGTTCGGAAATCTCTTCTTTGTGAATCCTCCTCTCGTAATCAAGACGGGCCTTGAGTTCGGAAATCTCCTCCTTGTGAATTCTCTTCTCAAAATCAAAACGGGCTTGCCACAAATCATCTTTACAGCGGGCATCCTCGGCAAGTCTATCCATTTGTTCTCCCATGGCTTTCATTATGTTGAGTAACCCTTCGTTGGACACGAAAACATTTCCGCCATTGTTGTTGTTGTCGTTGGAAGCCATTGGACCTATTTGAAGAACACGGTTGATCTTAAGATGGCCCCACAAACACCTTTTAGGTAAAATAATTTAACCCACAAACAAGAAAAAGACTCAACCACATAAGGAAAAAAGACTATTTTTTTTTATTTAAGTCGGAAGGACGTAGTCCTTTTGGGGGTTTCTATAAAAATAGTGGAATCGTCACACTAGTATATAGACCTTCTCGCGGTCCCATATACTCATCGGATTCCACCACGCTTGTGAATCCTACACATGACGGGATTAGACTAAATTAATGTAGTAAAGCATACATGCGGGGACAGATTTTTATTTTGTCCATAATAACCACTTGTTTCTCTTGGAAACGGCATGTATGATTTGAAAACATTAGTTTAGGGAAATCTCGGCATATGAAAACTGACTTGGTCACGGAGTGTTAGACCCTAACTAGAATGTGTTGGCTTGTGCTCGGCTAAAGAGAGGCTTAAAGGTCACCCCCGGTATGTAGTCGTAAACTACGCCACAAGCTGAGGTTTACCGCTTCGAGAGAGTCAAGGTCGGGTGGAGCTTGAAACTCTCTAGGACGTAGTGTGAGGTCAATACATGTGACAAAACATTTCTTTTTTCTTTTTTTCAAAAGAAAAGAAAAGCAAATAAGCACATATTTACAACTTTTGAATCATCCATCTGACCGATAAAAATGAACAGAAAATAAAACAGTTAAGGGGTCCAAATTAATCCTGATGCAGGCAACTGTGCCCACACCTCATCATTCTGACCTGTTCTGGACTCTGTTCATGTTCTGGAAAATTTCCCAGAAGCGTGCACCTCTGGCTTACAATATGGGATGCGCGCGCCTTGCGCATAGTAACTGAGAGGCACCCGCTTCTGGGTAAGACCTGCAAACTCATGGATTCAAGGGATTGCCTTGACCCGAAATAATAAACTTTTCCCCTGCAGAAACTGTTAGCACAAATAACATGTAATTTGAAGGACAAGATGGAAGGCGGCGATTCTGGTTCAAAGGATCGGAAGCGCGCGCCTTAGGCCGAGAAGGCCAGAGGCGCACGCTTCCCACCCTTTTCACCAGAATGCCCAGAAAACAGATAAAAGAACACCAAAATAAAAAATGCAAGTTTAACCTCTATGCTTTCCCCAGCAGAGTCGCCACTGTAGATACCCTGGGGGAAACCACGGCTTGGCTAGAGCACGTGAATTATCCTAGGATGTCTATTTGATTTTAAAGATTAGAGTCACCACCTATGTTTTATAGGAACATAAAAAAAACCTAATATAGCCTAATTTTATATACAAAACTAGAGATTCGGGAAGAGAAGGGTTCGGGGGTTAGGTTACGGAGTGGGAAGTACTTAAACACCCACTCCGCCCGGCTAAAGCCGGTCTTGCTACTTTTGGTGTTCTAAGAATAAAAAGTCCTTCTTTTATTAATATAAATATGTGCTAACAATTACATCAAGAAATAAATGGGAAATTAAAGGGAATAAAAATGTAGGGAGATAACATTTAACCAACTTCAATGTAATGAAGTTATCATTTGGTCATGTCCCATTTGATGGGGATTGCATACATTCAAGAAGACATGTAAAATAAAATAGGAGAAAAATTGTACCTTAGAAAAATGGAACTTCAAACTTTTACTTGAAGATTGTGTGTTTGTAGGGAAATGGTGTGCAAGAACTTGTGTAGAGTTCTTGTAGAGAAGAGAAGTTTTTGGGTCAAGAATTTTACCTCCTTTTGTTTTAAGAGAGTCCCCCTTTTCTGTGGTGGAATGAAGAGGTATTTATAGGTGTAGGGAAAGTGTTTGAGGTCACAAAGATGGCATTTCCCCGGATCAATCATAGGAGTAATGGCCAAGGGGGTTACAAATCAAAAAAGGAGGGGAAAATGGCAAAATATGGGATTCTGAAGGTGGGAAGCGCGCACGTCCCACCCCCCTATGGGAAGCGCACGCCTCCCACTAAGGAGGGCAAAGGCGCGCACGTCCCACCTTCAGAAAATTCATATTTTAGCCCAAATGTGAACCTCGTTATGCAGTTAAGCCCCGAAACTAACAAAATCAGTCAGAAACTTAACGAACACCACGAAAGTCAACAAAAACAAATGAAATAAAGACTCAAGGTTGACTTTGTCACTTAGTCAATTCCAAGACTAACGGACTAACTCAAGAACTTAATGGAAAGTAACAAAAGTTAACGAAAAGTAACAAGATTTAATAGAAAAGAGGAAGTGTGAATACGTGTGTTTGAATTTGGGATATTCATAGCAACATTAAAATTTATGAGAGTCGCCACGCCGTTTTAATTATAGTCAAAATATTGAAAAAAGCATGTTAATGGGTTCGGGGGTCAAATTACAACAAGAGAAGAATATTGAACGTTATCACTCCTATTGCCCGAATTGATCGGTCTTTCTATCATGATGAATGTGTTAGTAGTGTGTTAGTGTTTGAGACCGGATCCGAAGATTGCCTACGTTCCTCTCAATGTGAGAAGCTCAGGTCAGCGTAGTTCGAGAAGAATTAGAATAGGCAGGAGAATCGGGATCATGCATAATGAGGGGGGAATTACCTAAAGATTAGGGTTTAGAAGTAGTTCCTAGATCATCCTCGGGTTGATGAACCCTAGATCATCATCGGCTATGAAATAACATGTAATTATGAAGATCGCAACCCTAAATATGGCATAAATAAGGTTTTAATCTAGAATATGATGAACATGCGAAGAACATATTATGAACATATGAATGTCATGAAGAAAATATGAATAAAGATGTTAGGAACATGAATATTATGAAGAACACATGAATAAACATATTAAGAATATGAATATTATGGATCTAAATTAATAATATGGCAAGAACATGAAGAAAAAGTTAGAAAACTTACCTTTGTTGGCAAGAAATAACCTTGGATCTTCTTGGGATTCTTGAGAGTGTTTTTGGGGGCTTGAATGACTTGATTTGGGAGCAAAATCGTCACTTGGAAGCTCTCCAATTCGGATACCTTAATTATGAGGCAAGGGAGGTCTTTAAATAGGAAACTGATGGAGAGATCTGACGGTCCAGATCATCCGGGGCGGATGTGGCCGCGTGGCCAAGATGGAGGGCGGCGGCGAAAGTGGCCGCGTGGCCATCGTTGCACGCTGACGTGAAATTCAAGCTAGGGTTTTACTGTTCATACAAGGCAACCCTAAATGTCCATATTTAATGTTTTCTAGAACATTGAGCTATTTTTGGGAATCCGGGACAAGTATTTGCAAGGTTTATAATTCCTATAAAGTCCTTGTATATTTGGGAAAGCCCTAATAAACTCATTTCCAGATCGGGTACTAACAGTAGCCCCTCGGCGACGCTTCTTGCAAGGCAATGTGGGGTCGACGATAAAAGAAGGATCCGTCTGAAACATGAGTTTCAAAACAGATGAAAGGTAAGGGAACGGCTGAACCTTGGCAGGCGACCTACGTATCCACGGGGGAATCAAGCCAAACGTAGTTCAAATCTGATGGGAAATTGGGAAGAACTGTCCTCTGATGGGGAGCAACGTCTTCTGCTGGGGAAAATTCACCTGCTAGGGATGATAGATGACCATGTCGGTCGGGTGGCTGGACCTTTTCAGGTTTCCTACGTATCCTCTGAGAAATCAAGCCGGTCGTAGTTCAGAGCGATTAGGGAAAAACGAGCCATCGGACATTCTGCTAGGGATAATAAACCTACGGGCACTATCCTGTATGAAGAACGAACATTCGTCAGGAAATGAGGTCATTTGAAGCAAGAGGGATAATGGGACAATAAAGACTACGTTGTCTAAATAATCCCGAGGTGGAGTAATAAACGCTGAGGTAAACGCAAACAGAAACGCCCGGGTTTCTGCCGATCGCGCTAAAATAATGGATGCTGGATCTTTTGCAAACAGAAACGCCGAGGCTTCTGCCAATCACGATCGATCTAGGATGCGTATGTCATAGAGGCGCCGAAGTCTCTACAACCATACGAATCCTAAGCAAATATTAGGAAATGGTAAAATAATAGATGCTGGATCTCTCGCCAACAGAAACGCCGAGGCTTCTGCCAGTCGCGATCGATCTAGGATGCGTGTGTCATAGAGGCGTCGAAGTCTCTACAACCATACGAATCCTAAGCAAATATTAGGAAATGCTAAAATAATAGATGCTGGATCTCTCGCCAACAGAAACGCCGAGGCTTCTGCCAGTCGCGATCGATCTAGGATGCGTGTGTCATAGAGGCGCCGAAGTCTCTACAACCATACGAATCCTAAGAAAATATTAGGAAATGCTAAAATAATAGATGCTGGATCTCTCGCCAACAGAAACGCCGAGGCTTCTGCCAGTCGCGATCGATCTAGGATGCGTATTTCATAGAGGCGCCGAATTCTCTATAACCATACGAATCCTAATAATAGATGCTGGATCTCTCGCAAACAGAAACGCTGAGGCTTCTGCCAATCACGATCGATCTAGGATGCATATGACATAGAGGCGCCGAGGTCTCTACAACCATACGAATCCTAATAATAGATGCTGGATCTCTCGCAAACAGAAACGCCGAGGCTTCTGCCAATCACGATCGATCTAGGATGCATATGACATAGAGGCGCCGAGGTCTCTACAACCATACGAATCCTAATAATAGATGCTGGATCTCTCGCAAACAGAAACGCCGAGGCTTCTACCAATCACGATCGATCTAGGATGTATATGACATAGAGGCGCCGAAGTCTCTGTAATCATACGAATCCTAAGCAAATATTCGGTGAAGAATGGAAATTTTAAGGGGTTTTCCGTACCAAAAGGTAACGAATATCAGTCAAAATAGCGTTTAAGGGCACCTACAATGGATGAAACAGGTTAGGGGTAAAAATGGGATTTTACATGCGGAGGCAACGATGATGGATCGTTATTAAGTCGCAAAGGGGATGAACTCTCAAGGAGTCATGAAGGTGATAGACTCTCAGGGAATCGCAGAAGTGATGGACTCTTGGGGAGTCGCAAAGGTGATGGACTCTCGGGGAGTCGCCAAGGTAAAGGACTCTTTGGTGAGCAAAGGACGACCATGGAAAGCGTAATGTTTGGGATCCGCTTACCCTAAATTAGGAGGAATACATAATATGAGGCTACGAACCATTAAGATGAAGGTATTAGGTAAGGGACATTTTACTTGGTTGCTTAGGGTAGGACCTAAGGCTTTTAAGGAAAGGGGATGGGTAGCCTCCTAGCCTTGAGATAAGGATGCAAAAGATGTTATGGTTGTTTAGACTTGAGATTGTGTCTTGGATACAATGTGGGTTTCCTAGGCTTACGGGCTAGGGTTTGGAGAGAATGCGACTACCTAGACTCGAGGCTAGGGTTCGGAGAGAATATGGAAAGGCTATTGTATCCTAGGCATAAGACTAGCGGGGGATTGAGATTATAAATTTCCTAGGTTTCGAGACTAGGGTTTCGGGAATTTGGAAAGGATGTTGCACACAGGGCTTTGGGAATTCCCTAGAACTTGGGCTAGGGTTAAAGAGGATGGTGCTTCCTAGGCTTGAGACTAGGGTTTGGAGAGAATGCAGATTCCTAGGTTTGGGGCTAGAGTTTGGAGAGGTTGAGGTTTGGGAACTTCCTAGATGTTAGGGTTTCGAACAAGGGTTTGGAAACTGGTGTTTAAGGACCATGACTCTCCTAGGTTTGGGACTAGGGTTTAGAAATATCCTAGGCTTCGAGGCTAGGGCTTGGAGTGTGGTAGGTTCAGAGGTTGCAAAGGCGTTGGCTTTAGACCTAAGGCTGGGAGTTGAAAGGGTTGTGACTTCCTAGGCTTGGACCATGGACCGCTGGGAAGAGGGATTGCTTTTGTGGAAGGTCCACTAAGCTTGATGTTAGGGTTCACCATTTTCCGGGATTGGTGACTATGGCTTGGAAATGTTCATGGTAACCTAGGCTTTAGGCTAGGTTTTAAGGCTAAGGACTGTAAACTTCCTACGTTTTGAGACTAAGGTGAAGGAGTTTCCTAGGTCTAGGACTGGGGTTTGAAGGGAATGTTGAATCCTAGGCTTGACGATAGAGTTTAAAGAGGATAATTTCTACCTAGGCTTGAGGCTAGGGTTTTAGAAAGAGTGCGACTACCTAGGATTGAGGCTAGGGTTTAGAGCGAATGCGACTACCTAGGCTCGAGGCTAGGGTTTGGAGCGAATGCGACTAC
This sequence comes from Campanula takesimana, assembly GCA_026119855.1. NCBI lineage: Eukaryota > Viridiplantae > Streptophyta > Magnoliopsida > Asterales > Campanulaceae > Campanula > Campanula takesimana. The sequence continues at coordinate 880,093 of JAOWBW010000283.1, forward strand.
CTAGGCTCGAGGCTAGGGTTGATTGAGTTTTGGACAGGGCATTATATCCTAGGTTTTGGACTAGGGTTCAATAACACGGAGAATTGAGATTGTAAATTTCCTAGGTTTCGAGACTAGGGTTTCGGGAATTTGGAAATGATGTTGCATATGGGGCTTGGAAATTCCCTAGAATTTGGGCTAGGGTTAAAGGGGATGTTGTGGTTTCCTAGGCTTAAGGCTAGGATTTAGAGAGGATATGTGACTACCTAGGATCAAGGCTAGGGTTTAGGAAGGGTGTAGCTACCTAGGATCAAGGCTAGGGTTTAAGAAGGATGTAACCTCCTAGGCTTTAGGCTAGGGTTTGAAAGGATGTAATTACCTAGGCTTGAGGCTAGGGTTCAGAGAGAATGATATGACTACCTAGGCTTGAGGCTAGGGTTAGAGAGGATACGTGACTACCTAGGATCAAGGCTAGGGTTTAGGAAGGGTGTAAATACCTAGGCTCTAAGCTAGGGTTTGGAAACCGAAAGCATTTGAAGGTTTGTCTTGGTTTAGACCGAGCAAGTTTGAGGTCTAAGAGTGTTGCGGTTTGGGGAAAATGAGCTTGATACCTCGTGGCTGGATAGGCTCGATAGATTAGACCTAGGCTAAAGTTCTAGGGTTTAGCTAGGGTAAGACTCAGACATGTGTTAAGGAGACCGGGGCCTAATGGAATGGTAGGCGTGACATCTAGGAGATCGAAGGCTAGGCAGGGTAGCGTTGGGACATAAGGCTTTCAAGCGGGTAAGTCTTTTGTCCTAGAGAAACCGCGTTATGGATTAGGACCAAGCAGGCTTGAGGTCGGCCAAGGAGCAATGGATTGGGATTGGATGATCCTAGTACCTAATACGCATGTCGGGTTTGGGCTCTAAGGTGTGCTAAGTGTGAGCCATGTGCGAGAAATGGGTCTGGACATGTGACCATGTTGGCGCTTTAGGTAAAGGGATTGAGTGTCCAAGACTTTGTTCGACTACAATAGGTGCCTAAGTTGGATTGGGTATGCTTAGGACCTAAGTTTGTCTTAGAGGTCATTGCGCATGACCAAGCTCATTCGGCGATTGTGAAAGCGCACGAGTTCTGACCGGACGGGTCTATGGCATGGCGCGGTACGCAGGAGATCCTATGTGCTTGAGCAGGTTCGAGGTTTAGGCTCGTTGGGGGGAGCGATGTTTGAGGTCCATGGAGTTCAAAGGTGGACCTTGTAGGTGGCGAGGTTTGGACTCGGCTCGGATTAAGTAGGTTAGAGACCTAAGGGGTTGAAAGTCAGACTAGGAAGTCTTTTGAAGCTAAGGAGTGACACTAGGTTGGTACTTGGTAGGTTTAAGAGTGGTAGGGCCATGGCTTGGATATGAAGGGAGTCGGGAGACGTAGATGCATCGCTTTTAATCGGACCAAGTAGTCTTGGGAATTAAAGAGTCCAAAGGGTGGAGGTCTAAGGTTATAGACCTAGAGAGTGGACAGTTTTGTGATCTAAAGGGTTTAGGAATTGAGACCTAATGTGTGGATCGGATATGCTAGAGACTTAAAAGATAGGTGTTTGGTGGCCTTGCATGGACTTGGGATCTAAGGGATCGTTCAACAGGTTAGACTGGGTAGATCTAAGAGGTGGACCTAGGAGGATAAGAGAGCTATGGCCTAGATAGGGTAAGGACGAGTATGTGTTGGTAGGTTTGAGATCTAGGATATCGGGTAGGCTTGGGACCGGTAGGTTCGGGACCTAATGGTTCGTCCTAAGGACTTGGCTTTGGCTAACCGGTTTAAGGTTTGAAGGTCTGGGTAGAACCGGTTTAAGACCTAAGGGGTCATGCTACAAACTTGCGGTAGGTCGAACTAAGGGGTTATGATGTAATCTAGGTAAGACTCACCGGGTAGGTTCGGGACCTAAGGAGTTATGGTGTAACCTAGGTAAGACTGACCGGGTAGGCTTGGGACCTAGAGAGTTGAGGGTTTAGTCCTAAAGGTTCCCTAAAGTGTAGGAGATAGGGTAAAGGACCGAGTCAACTCTGGGAATCATATAGATGGGTCCCGGACGGACCGAAGATGTTTTTACAATTTTGTGGAGACTGAGAGTGCGGGTTTATAAACAAAGTGTTGAGGAGGAGAAAACTTTATGAAAGTGTTATGATCTTATACAGATGCCTTATAATTAATTATGATTCTAATCAATCCAAATAGGTCGTCGCGTGCCGAGTTTTGACGATGAGGGGTGCCCTTCTTCTAAGTGTATCCTTGTTGACGCCTCGGTATTCTCTGGGAAACCAAATAGTCGACCCATTCCATCGGGGATTCTCTAATTTGGTGAGCGGGTACCCTTCCTCCTTGAGAAATTCTACGTCGAGCTTGATGATGAGGGATGCCCTTCTTCTAAGTATGTGCTTATCGAAGCCTCAATATTCTCTGAGAAAACCCTATAGTCGACCCATTCTGTTGGGGAAGCCCCAGTTCGATAAGGGCGTAGAGTGGGGTATCCTACCTCCTTTGAGACGCACCATTTTTTCTTCCTAGACCGCCCTTGCGGGTTTTCAATCTAGCGGGCATCTCTTTGCGTCATCATTTTTTTTTTTTTTTTGAAATCATTCAGTCGACTCAAAAAGGAAAAAAGAATTGTTTGAAAACATGCGGGGGCATTTTGGGGAGAGTAAGAGAGAGAGAAATAGTACTCACACTTGACTCTTTGGGCAACTGAGTGTATATATGTACAAAAGGGAGGAAGCCCTGCTTGACAGAAAGTAAGTGTTTAGCTCTTTCCTAGATTGTAGAACGGAAGACTTGTCGAGACATTTGAAAAATTGTTTTATTCAAGATTCTCATTTGATTGCTCGAGAATGGACCTCGTTGATTAGTTATGTATCTTATGATTATGTTTTTAGACAAGTAGTCTCGAAATAATAAATGTTTTGATCAATTGTGAGTGAAGAAGTCAGGAGTAGAAATATGGGCAAGAGAGAAGAGAAAGAAAATTGGCTACGAGGCGGGTTGTGTATATTTGGACCGGACCCTAAGGTTGCCTACGTTCTCCTCAAGGTGAGGAGCTCAGGTCCGCGAAGTTCGGAGATGACCCGCTTGATGATGGTGTCGGGTTTCAGTGGGTATGTGTGGGAGGAAAGAAAAGAAAGAAAGTTGGCCCAAGGTAGGTTATGTTTGGCTTTGAGTGGTTGCCCGGTTGACGATGAAGTTAGGTTTTGAGTTTAGGGTGTGAGGTTCGTTTGAGGTGAGTTGTTCTTTGTAGCTCATTGCGGTGGATTACTCTTTTGTAGTTGTTGCAGTGGATTGCTCCATTGTAGTTGTCATGGGTTGCTGCCGTTTATCTACTTTGTAGGAAAGAAAGGAAAATAGAACATTTGAGGTGAAAAGAAAATGGGACTTTTACTTTTCCATGGTGATAGCCCCTTCTATTTTTCTTTTTCTTTTTTATTTTATCTCTTTATGCACACCCTTTTTTTGCCTAGGCCGCCCTTTCGGGTTTTCAACCTAGCGGGCTTCTTTTTGTGTAATGCTCTAACTTTTGCCTAGGTCGCCCTTTTGGGTTTCAACCTAGCGAGCCATATATATATATATTTTTTTTTATATTTGTACATGAAACATTGGGCGAGACAAGCCCCTAGTTTGCTTTCGCCTCTCTCGATTGCGAGGTAGCTTCCTTATAGTTCAAGCGGCCTTTTGCTGGCGGCGGGCATCCTAGCCCTTGATTTTCACCGGTAGAGCTCCATTGGATTATCACGTGCACCAATTAATGGCATGAATGACTTCGTGCACTTGTCTTACATTTGCGATGGAATACGGACAGCCCCAGTGTAACGGCATGTAGTACTCATGAAGGGAACAAACCAACCCTTTAAATTGTGGCCGCACGGATGTCTATTTGATGATGAGCAACCGCAGTCCATTTCTTTGTCACGACCTTATAAAAAGGGGTCTAATGGTGGGATGAGAGGCGTATGAGGATAGTGTATGGGAGAAGGTGTATATAGAGAGTGTACATGAAGTGTGTACAAGGGGTGAGTATAGAGAGAGTGTATGGGGGTAGAATGTAGAGAGAAGAGAAAGTGATTCGTTCATCCCAATTGATCGAAGCATTTGTTATTTTGAGATTAATCGTTTACTTAGTTATGTGAATGGTTTGTGGGTCCATTTACCTTTTAATGTGTTGTCATTAATGAGTAAGATTAAGATTAATTCATCATATAAAGATATAGCAATCAAGCGAAAATGGTGAATAAGACAATTTTCATGAAATTGATATATGCAAGCTTATGTCTCAAGTCTAGAGAGAAAAGAAAAGAAATAAAGACCCTTTTATTGGAACTAAAAGATTTAAACTGACTAGTCCGGGGTGGACTTTTACTTAAAGAAACAAAAATCGTCCAAGGTGGACTTTTGACTAAGGACACTCTAGAACCTACGAAGACTGAATGACCCTTTTCTTTTCTTTTATTTAAAGGAGGTAGCCCCAATTTCCTATTTTTCCCATGCCCATGTATTCCGTTGGCGGGTGATGGCTCCGCTGTCAATGAGGCTTTGAATCTTTCTCCTCAATTGGAGGCAATCTTCGGTGTCATGCCCAATGTACTGGTGGTATTGGCAGTGTTTGGAGGGATCCAAGCCTTGCTTCACCCTACTTGGTTCATAGTTGAATAAAGGAGACAACTTGCCGGCTTGAACTAGACTTTTGAAGAGTTTGGCTAACGGCATACCCAAGTAGTCGAATTCGCGCTCGTCCTTCCTTTCACGAACTATCTTTGAGGGTGATTTAGGTACCGGCACCCCTTATTGATGAGTAGTCATAGGAGGCATCCCGACGGGGACAGTCTGTGGCGGCTCGTACATTTGAGGAGCGCACGGGTGTTGACATTGAGCAAGAGGGAGAACTCGACTGAGGTAATCATAAACGCCACGAATGTCAGACAAATGGCGCCTCCCGATATCTCTTAGGGTCTTATGCATCTCCTTCTGAAAGTGTGTTGCTTGTTCGTTGAGAATGGCCTTAAAGTGGATTGCTTGTTCATCGAGGATGGCTTCGAAGTGGGATGCTTGCTTACTGAGAGCAGTACCGGTGTAGAGGATTGTCTCGGGATCTTGGGTAGCAGCTTCAGTTGCAACTTCGATGTTCTTTGCAACCGACGTGATGCAGAACTCTAGTCATGAAAGCATTAGATTCGTATTTAATGATAAGGCATCGTTATAAAATCATTTTTTGGAAAAGAGTTGGTCTCCACATTTTTGAAATGCATTTTGGTAAAAAATTGAAAGTTTGACTGGGCTAAAGTTGCCTACGTTCCCCTTATCATGAGGGAGAGGTCCCACACAATAAGAGGCTCAGGTCGCCGTAGTTCGAATCAAGTTAGACTTTTAAAAAGAGGTGAGAGGTGACCATATGGGTCAAAAAGAGGGAGATGACTCTGTCTGTAGTCAAGCATGGGTGAGGAAGACCTATAGGAATCGGGTAAGGTTTGACTTAAGGTTTGACCTAAATTTGACCTAAGGTTTGACATAATGTTTGAGACAAGAAATGGTTCAAGCTAGGATGCGACGATAATGGTGGGTTGACCTAGATGGGTAAAGGATAGGTCGACCTAAATGAGAAGGGTTGGATTGACCTATATGGTGAATGAATCAAGATAACGGGTTGTAGCTGTTTGCCTATGATCTAAGCGAGATAGACATGGTTTGACCTAAGCGGGTCTAAGGTTGACCTATTCGGGTTGGTGGACTAAGGAAGGTTGGAGATTGACCTAGATGGATCCAAGATAGGTAAGTCGACCTAAGCGGGTCACGGGGTGACCTTGACGGGTCAAAGGTGAAGGGGTAGTTTTAACCTAAGACGGACAAGTTGACCTAAATGGGTCAAGGATGGTGTGTGGACCTAAACGGGTTGACCTAGGTTGGTCTGGACGACGGTGGGTCAAATAATGACGGTTTGACCTAAGCGGGTTAGGACCAAAGGTAATTGGGTTCACCTATGGAATCAAAGATTGACCTAAGAGGTCGAAAGCGGATAAGGTTGACCTAGGAGTCCAAGTTTGACCTAAGAGGTCGAAGGTGATTGGGTTGACCTAGGAGGTCAAAGGTTGACCTAAGAGGTCAACGGGTGATAATGTTGACCGAGGGGGTCAAAGGTTGACCTAAGAGGTCAAAGATGATTAAGTTGACCTAGGGGGTCAAAGGTTAACCTAAGAGGTCGAAGGCGGATGAGGTTGACCTAGGGGGTCAAGGGTAGACTTAAGAGGTCAAAGATGATAACGTTTACCTAGGGGGTCAGAGGTGATAAGGTTGACCTAAGGGGTCAAGGGTTGACCTAAGAGGTCGAAGGTGGATAAAGTTGACCTAGGTGGTCAAGGGTTGACCTAAGAGGTCGAGGGGTGACCTAAGAGGTCGAGGGTGATAAGGTTGACCTAGGAGGTCAAGGGTAGACCTAAGAGGTCAAAGGCGGATAAAGTTAACCTAGGCGGTCAAGGGTATACCTAAGAGGTCAAAGGCGGATGAGGTCGACCTAGGAGGTCAAGGGTTGACCTAAGAGGTCAAAGGCGGATAAAGTTGACCTAGGCGGTCAAGGGTAGACCTAAGAGGTCAAAGGCAGATGAGGTTGACCTAGGCAGTCAAGGGTTGACCTAAGAGGTCAAAGGTGGATGAGGTTGACCTAGGCGGTCAGGGTTAACCTAAGAGGTCGAGGGGTAACCTAAGAGGTCGAGGGTGATAAGATTGACCTAGGAGGTCAAGGGTAGACCTAAGAGGTCAAAGGCGGATGAGGTTGACCTAGACAATCAAGGGTTGACCTAAGAGGTCGAAGGTGATAAGGTTGACCTAGGGGGTCAAAGGTTGACCTAGGAGGTCAAGAGCGGAGAAGGTTGACCTAGGAGGTCAAAGGTTGACCTAGGGGGTCAAAGGTTGGCCTAAGAGGTCAAAGGGTTGTAAGGTTGACCTAGGGGGTCAAAGGTTGACCTAGGAGGTCAAAGGTAGATAAGGTTGACCTAGGAGGTCAAAGATTGGGAAGGTTGACCTAGGCGGTCAAAGGTTGACCTAGGAGGTCAAAGGTAGATAAAATTGTCCTAAGAGGCCAAAGGATGGTGGGATTTTGGCCAAAGCGGGTCGAGATGAAGGGTAGACCCAAATGGATCGCTATGATGGGTAGGTAACCTAGATAGGCCAAGATGAGGAATTTTGATAGATAGCCCAAGGGGTGAGCGATGGACCTTAGAGGTCGCCTAGATGCAATGCACATTTTATTTTGCGAAAAGCTTTGCATTTATTTACATCCTAAATGGTTGATCCAAGGAGTGTCCTAATCTCTATGTGTGGGTTGACACGGGTAAGGTAAAAGGTTCCCACCGCTCGCAGAACGTACACGGTGAGTGGAGTAGACGAGTGACTCGAAAAGAGGGCGGCAGTAGCGCACAAATTCCTGCACATCGAATACTCCGGGTAATGGGGACCTGTGCAGTGCAGACACGGACTAGTGGTAGTGTGTGGCAAGAAACTAATTCTTTTTAGGAAGAAAAGAGGGAAGCTTTGAATGTTTAAATGATGCAATGCAATGCAAGAGAGAGGGAAGAAGAATGTACAAGGGAAAATAGCAAGGTTTTGTTTGACCCTAATACTAAGATGAAAATAACAAGGGTACAGAAATACAAGGTACAAGTATTAACATGGCAAAAATACAAGGTGCATGTGTAAGCATATCAAAGTGTGAGGTGCATGTGCAAACATGGCAAAGTGTGAGGTGCATGTGCAAACATGGCAAAGTGTGAGGTGCATGTGTAAACATAGCAAAGTGTGAGGTGCATGTGCAAATATGGCAGGTGTGTGCATGTGTAAACATGGAAAGTGTGTGCATGTATAAACATTGCAGGTGTATGCATGTGTAAACATGGCAGGTGTGTGCATGTATAAACATGGCAGGTGTGTGCATGTGTAAACATGGCAGGTGTGTGCATGTGTAAACATGGCAGGTGTATGCATGTGCATGTGTAAACATGGCAGGTGTGTGCATGTATAAACATGTCAAGTGTGTGCATGTGTAAACATGGCAGGTGTGTGCATGTGTAAACATGGCAGGTGTGTGCATGTGTAAACATGGCAGGTGTGTGCATGTGTAAACATGGCAGGTGTGTGCATGTGTAAACATGGAAAGTTTGTGCATGTATAAACATGGAAAGTGTGTGCATGTGTAAACATGGCAAGCATCATGATGTGACGAAAGTTAGACCCACTAAGTTTGAAAAAGTTTCAAAGCAGTCCCCAGCAGAGTTGCCACTGTGAATACGTGTGTTTGAATTTGGGATATTCATAGCAACATTAAAATTTATGAGAGTCGCCACGCCGTTTTAATTATAGCCAAAACATTGAAAAAAGCATGTTAATGGGTTCGGGGGTCAAATTACAACAAGAGAAGAATATTGAACGTTATCACTCATATTGCCCGAATTAATCGGTCTTTCTATCATGATGAATGTGTTAGTAGTGTGTTAGTGTTTGAGACCGGATCCGAAGATTGCCTACGTTCCTCTCAATGTGAGAAGCTCAGGTCAGCGTAGTTCGAGAAGAATTAGAATAGGCAGGAGAATCAGGATCATGCATAATGAGGGGGGAATTACCTAAAGATTAGGGTTTAGAAGTAGTTCCTAGATCATCCTCGGGTTGATGAACCCTAGATCATCATCGGCTATGAAATAACATGTAATTATGAAGATCGCAACCCTAAATATGGCATAAATAAGGTTTTAATCTAGAATATGATGAACATGCGAAGAACATATTATGAACATATGAATGTTATGAAGAAAATATGAATAAAGATGTTAGGAACATGAATATTATGAAGAACACATGAATAAACATATTAAGAATATGAATATTATGGATCTAAATTAATAATATGGCAAGAACATGAAGAAAAAGTTAGAAAACTTACCTTTGTTGGCAAGAAATAACCTTGGATCTTCTTGGGATTCTTGAGAGTGTTTTTGGGGGCTTGAATGACTTGATTTGGGAGCAAAATCGTCACTTGGAAGCTCTCCAATTCGGATCCCTTAATTATGAGGCAAGGGAGGTCTTTAAATAGGAAACTGATGGAGAGATCTGACGGTCCAGATCATCCGGGCCGGATGTGGCCGCGTGGCCAAGATGGAGGGCGGCGACGAAAGTGGCCGCGTGGCCATCGTTGCACGCTGATGTGAAATTCAAGCTAGGGTTTTACTGTTCATACAAGGCAACCCTAAATGTCCATATTTAATGTTTTCTAGAACATTGAGCTATTTTTGGGAATCCGGTACAAGTCTTTGCAAGGTTTCTAATTCCTATAAATTCCTTGTATATTTGGGAAAGCCCTAATAAACTCATTTTCAGATCGGCTACTAACAGGAAGACAGAGAATGTGTGTGCAATCGGGACATGAGAGGTCCAAGGTGGGGTGTCTACAGTAAATCTCGATGATCTGTGTGACAATTTAGGAATATTGGGAGGTTTCCTAAACCAAAGGTAATGTGTTTATGGAAATATTTGGAGGCTTTCCGAGCCAAAGGATATTCAATTTATGGAAATATTTCGAGGCTTTTCGAGCCAAAGGATATTCAATTTATGGAAATATTTTGAGGCTTCCCGAGCCAAAGATAATGATTAATATGTTTCATAGATAATAGAATCTCGGAGAGTCACAAAGGTGATAGACCCTCAAATAGATTCTAGGACAAGTCTCACATGATGAGGGACTCTCGACGAGTCATAAGACTGGTGGACTTACCGTGAGTCACAAAGATGACAGATTATTATGAAGTCGCAAAAGGGATGAACTCTCAGGGAGTCGCAAAAATGATGGACTCTCAGGGAGTTTCAAAAGCGATGGACTATCGGGGAGTCGCAAGAGCGATGGACTCTTGGGGAGTCGCAAGAGCGATGGACTCTTAGGGAATCGCAAAAGGTGATGGACTCTCGGGGATTTGCAAAAGTGATGGACTCTCGGGGAGTCGCAAAAGCGATAGACTCTCGGGGAGTCGCAAAGGGATGGACTCTCGGGGGGTCGCTAATATCTTGTCAGTAAGGACAATCACAGGAAGCGTAGTGTTTGGGTTCCACCTATCCTAAGTTAGGAGGGAATGAGGCTACGAGCCATTGAGACTAATGTTGATGTTGGTGACCTAGGCATGTTTTATAAACGTTGTAATTGTTATCATTTATTCATATCAATAAAGAGAAGTTTTGATTATTATTGTTGTTCATGTTTACTTATAATAATCTCCGTCCCTAGTACTTGTTTGGTATTAGTATAAAGGCTAAATGATCATGGGATGATCATGTTAGATTTATGGGTACTTGTTAAGTACCGGACATGATCCGCTTTATGAGATCTATATCATGGTCAATGTCATATATATATCTCATATTAGTTATGTCATTTGAATCCTTAGACATGTAGTTATTATAGTCTTCCACTTTCTGAACATTAGGTTTGACATATTCAAACGCTACCTTTAACCGGGTAGTTATAAAGGGTATGATTGGCATAATCGGATTCATGTAGGGAAGAATAATAAGCTATGATTGATTTGTCCCTCTTCGGAGAGATGTCAAGCTTAGGCCTCTCGTAGGAATGATGTTGATGAAAATGTTCGGCCGGACTCAAATGAATTGATTGGATCAATGTCATTTGGATTATCAACATATTCGGAATCGAGAAAGTATTGAACAAAGACAAGTTGACTTGTTGACCATGACTTGTGTTCAATGACATCGTGGACAAAAGGATTATGACATATTCTAAATGGAATGCGAACTTGTATCTAGTTATACTATTTGGGTAGGTATGACGATTTGCTAGAACCTAATCATATCTTATGGTTTCATGTTTGAACCCATTGCCAAATTAGTATAATCCTAGAGGGTCACACACAATAGAACGAATCCTAAAAGGACTAAATTGGAATATTGGGTCGAAGGACCATTAAAGGATTTAAAGAATTAGAAGAAGAAAAGTGGAAACAGGGGAGGTCCAGGCGGACCAGGAGAAAGACCCAGGCGGACCTGGCATGGTCCGGTCGGACCACTTGCTATACCCGACCGGACCAGTCGGTTTCTGTAGAAACTTTCCTAATCCGTTTTCTTGCGGGTTTAGATATAAGTTACCTATTTGGAATAGGTCTAACTTGTATATAAACAGCCCTAATTCGTCCCTAATCAGAACCTATGTTTTGTGCAAGTTTTCCAAAGAGTTTTGAGAGAATTATTTTGTTCTAAGATATCCTAGATTGAGGAACAAAATTATACACAAATAATATTCCATATAGTTCACATTAATTGTGAAAACGTGTTTCACAATTTTGGTCTAGCAACCAAGATCAAGAAGCTCCTTGATATTCGTTCGTGGTGTAGATACCGCTAGAGGGTGAAGCTCATTATCTTCAAAGTTCGTGTTCTTACTTGTTCGTGATCAAGCTTCAAATTCTCCACCAAGTTTAAGGTTGAAAATCAAAGTCATCAAGGGTTAGTATTCTAGTATTCATATTGTATGTATTTGATATAATCATATGAACGGATCTATGGCTTTGGGTTTCATTAAAATTTTAAATGCTATTTTCTGCTGCGCATGTTACTCCGAAACCCAACAGTGGTATTAGAACCCCGTTCATGTTGATTATTTCAATACTAGATCATGTTGTGTGTATATAAATTGCTTGTTTATGTGCCTAGCATGATATGAATATTGGATTATGATGTTTATCTGTTATATGATTTTATGTGGTTTATTGTTTTATAAAAATTAATCGCACGATTCAATCGCAATAAAAATTATGTTGGATTTAAAATTGTTTGGGTTATCAATTTATGATTGGATCAAAGTTTTGATAATCGGGGAAAAACAATTTTGAGACAAATTTTCGAACTTTAAAAATTCTGGGATTTTCAGCGTAGGTCCGACCGGACCAGAATAGGCACCCGGCCAGACCCTCGGGTCTGGAGCGGGTATCGGGCGTCTGGTTTTGGGTCTGAACCTTTTGAAAAATCTGGGTTTTTCAGGATGCGTCCGACCGGACCAGTGATAGTACCCGGCCGGACCTTCTGGTCTGGAGCAGGTATTGGGCAGTTGGTTTTGGGTGCGGATCTCGGGGTTAGATTTTCCTATTTGTTTTGATCTTGTGATTCTGAGATTGGATCAGAGTTTGGATGGCTAATCTACGTTCATCGAGATTGTGTTTCTCAAACTAGATCGCAATCAAAGTTTCAAAGATAAAACGAAGTTAGAATTATGAAGAGTTCATAATTGCTAAAATTGAGAAAAAAAGTTCTTGATTCAAAGATTGGAGATCCATGTGGAATTGTGGATGCAATTGGCCTACGTTCATCGAGACCATCTATTGCTTAGTTTCGGCCACATGGACTACTTTCTTGGTTTCTTGAATTAGTGCGGAATTGTGGTTGCCTTATGGCTTAGTTTCGGCCGCACTTCTTGTTGTCTTGATTTGGAGATAATAACCAAAGTTGAAATAGTCTCATCCTCATAATTATAGAGAAACAAATGACACATAAATATTATGCTTAAATTAATGACTATTCATTTAGTGGCTAAACTTGATGTGTAACATGTTTATATTATGTGCTCATAAATGTGTTATATGCTATATGTGATAAACCTTCAAAGAAAGTTTTAGATCCTTTATTGCCATGCCATGATTAAAACACTTGTTAACACATGAGTGATTTTAATGTAGATTCGCCCTAGCGAGGTGCATTAATTTTGTTTTTGTGTGAGCAAGATAGATAATGTGGGCACGCCCTAGCGAGGCACATTAACTATACGTTTAAAAATTGTTTGACTTAATTAGGCGTCAAAACAGTTTTGGGCCTTGGCAAAGATGAGATTAAACATGCTTTTTGAAATTGGATTTCTTAAAGAATCTCAGAAAATGATCTAAGAGTCATATGGGATATGATTGATATGATTGTCTACCTAATTAATTTGATTTTGTGTAATCCGCCTTAGCGGACTTAGAATTAAATTAAAGTTGGATCTTAGCCCATTTAAATTATATCATACATTGGATGTATAAGAAGGTTGTAGAATTTAGTGGGAGTATTTTTTGGAAAAATCCATTGTTAATTTCTTTAAGGAAAATGGTACTTATTAAAATTTTAAAATTTTGCATAATTGTAGATAATGACTACCAACACTCAATCAATTTCCTTGCGATCGATCCTTGAAAAGGATAAGCTCCAAGAGAATGGTACGAACTTTACGGATTGGATCTGTAGCCTAAGAATAGTTCTTAGACAAGAAGATAAGTTGTACATTCTCGATGGGCCTCTTCCTGTTGAACCAGAAGCCAATGCCCCTAGGGAAGAAAGAGACAATTACAAGAAACATCGTAATGATTCTAGAGATGTAAGTTGTCTCATGCTTGCTACTATGTGCTCAAAACTCCAACAAAGTTTGGAACATTTGGAAGCCTATGAGATAGGCGTGGAGTTAAGAGCCATGTTTCAAGAGCAAGCTAGGCAAGAGAGGTACAAGACCATTGTTGCATTCACTTCTTGCAAAATGAGTGAAGGGCAACAAGTAAGTCCTCACATGCTTAAAATGAAAGGCTATGTAGAGTATCTTGAGAAACTTGGCTATCCAATCCCATTGGAGCTAGCCACGGATCTCATTCTTAATTCATTGCCTAAATGTTATAATCAGTTTGTGATGAATTATAACATGCATGGAATGGATAAGAATCTCTCCGAGTTGCATGGTATGCTTAAAACTGCGGAGATGAAGATTATGGAGAAAGGTTCTCCTGTGCTCATGGTTCAAGATGGGAAGAAGGATAGTGCCAAAGGAAAGGGTAAGAAAGTTGTCAAACCCAAGATAAGAAAGGCAAAGGTTGCCAAGGCTTCTGAGGCAAAACCCGATTCACAAAAGGATGCAATCTGTTTCCATTGTCAAGAAATTGGTCATTGGAAACATAATTGCAAGGCTTTTAAGGAAGAGCAAAAGAAGAAGAAGAGCAGTGGGACTGCGTCGACTTCAGGTATCTATATGATAGATTTTCTCCTTTCTACCACTGATTCTTGGGTATTGGATACCGGATGTGGTTCTCATATTTGTTTAAATGTGCAGGGACTAAAGAATAGGAGACCACTTAAAAAGGGTGAAGTGGACCTACGAGTGGGGAATGGAGCAAGAGTTGCTGCATTAGCCGTAGGAACTTATGAAGTCACTTTACCTTCCAGCTTAATACTTGTTTTGAACAATTGTTATTATGTATCGGATTTAAGTAGAAATATTATTTCAGTTTCTTGTTTGGATAATGAAGGTTTTAAGTTTCTTATTGAGAATAAGAAATTTTCTATTTATTTAAATGATGTACTTTATGGTATTGCTAATTCATTTAATGGCCTTTATGTCTTGGATGTCAAGAATGAAAATAATGACAATGTCTATCATGTAAATAAGAAATCTAAACCTAATGATGTTAATCATACTTATTTGTGGCATTGCCGTCTTGGTCATATTAATGAGAAGCGTATCTCAAAACTCCATGGGGACAGTCTTTTAGGTTCATGTGACCTTGAGTCATATGATACTTGCGAGTCGTGTCTTCTTGGAAAAATGACCAAGACACCTTTTACCAAGCTAGGTGAAAGGGCAAGCGACTTATTGGGGTTGATACATTCCGATGTATGCGGACCACTAAGTAGCAATGCTAGGGGAGGGTTTCAATACTTCATAACCTTCACTGTGACCATAGTAGATATGGGTATGTTTACCTAATGAAACATAAAAGTGAAGCATTTGAGATATTTAGAATATTTCAAAATGAAGTAGAAAAACAACTTGGCAAAAGTATTAAGGCACTTTGATCGGATCGAGGTGGAGAATACTTGAGTCATGAATTCGATGATCATCTAAAGAATTGTGGAATAATTTCACAATTGACTCCACCCGGAACACCACAATGGAATGGTGTGTCTGAGAGGAGGAATCGAACCTTGTTGGACATGGTTCGATCAATGATGAGTCGAGTTGATCTTCCTTTATCCTTTTGGGGTTACGCTCTAGAAACCGTTGCCTTCACACTAAATCAAGTTCCAACCAAATCGGTTCAAAAGACTCCATATGAAATGTGGAGCGGAAAGAAACCTTGTTTGTCTTTCATGAAGATTTGGGGTTGCGAAGCTTTTGTCAAAAGACTTGTCTCGGACAAACTCGCGCACAAATCTGATAAATGTATTTTCGTGGGATATCCTAAGGAAACTAAAGGATATTACTTTTACAACCGAACGGACAACAAAGTTTTTGTTGCCCGAACTGGTGTCTTTCTAGAGAAACAGTTTATCTCCAAAGAAATCAGTGGGAGTAAAATAAATCTTGAAGAGATTCGAGACCCAGAAAATGACATTGAACCGATAGTGGAACAAGAACAAGAACCACAAGGAATTGTGGAACCTGTTCAGAATACACAAGTAACTCGTAGATCTGGTAGGATACGGTCCGAGCCCGAGAGATATGGTTTTCTCGTAACGGATAGTAATGAGGTGGAAATCATTGATAATGATGAACCGACCACTTACCAAGAGGCGATGTCTTCTCCTGATTCGAAGAAATGGCTTGGAGCCATGGAATCCGAATTACAATCCATGCAAGATAATCAAGTTTGGAACTTGATTGATGCGCCCGAAGGTGTAAAACCATAGGATGCAAATGGGTCTTCAAGAAAAAGACTGACATGGATGGGAAGGTGCATACTTACAAAGCTAGACTTGTAGCGAAAGGCTATAGGCAAGTTCATGGTATTGACTATGATGAAACCTTTTCGCCCGTAGCAATGATCAAGTCTATAAGAATTTTGCTTGCTATTGCCGCATATCATGACTATGAAATATGGCAAATGGATGTCAAAACCGCTTTCCTTAACGGGAATTTGCAAGAGGATGTCTATATAACACAACCCGAGGGTTTTGAACAAAGTTCTAAAGTATGGAAATTGCAGAAAACCATATATAGGTTGAAGCAAGCTTCTAGGAGTTGGAATCTCCGTTTTGATGAATCGGTCAAAGAGTTTGGCTTTATCAAGAACGAAGATGAACCTTGTGTATACAAGAAGATTAGTGGGACCTGTTAGTACCCGACCTGAAAATGAGTTTATTAGGACTTTCCCAAAAATACAAGGACTTTATAGGAATTAGAAACCTTGCAAAGACTTGTCCCGGATTCCCAAAATATCTCATTTATAACAAAATCTATCAAAATAGGTAACAAATGGTTTCCTTAAATACGAATTTTGGAGTTCTTAAACACCATTTTGCAAGGTTTCTAATTCCTATAAAGTCCTTGTATTTTTGGGAAAGTCCTAATAAACTCATTTTCAGGTCGGGTACTAACAGTAGCCCCTCGGCGACGCTTCTTGCAAGGCAATGTGGGGTCGACGATAAAAGAAGGATCCGTCTGAAACATGAGTTTCAAAACAGATGAAAGGTAAGGGAACGGCTGAACCTTGGCAGGCGACCTACGTATCCGCGGGGGAATCAAGCCAAACGTAGTTCAAAGCTGATGGGAAATTGGGAATAACTGTCCTCTGGTGGGGAGCAACGTCTTCTGCTGGGGAAAATGCACCTGCTGGGGATGATAGATGACCGCGTCGGTCGGGTGGCTGGACCTTTTCAGGTTTCCTACGTATCCTCCGAGGAATCAAGCCGGTCATAGTTCAGAGATCTACTGGGGATAAAACGAGATATCGGACTCCTGCTAGGGATAATAAACTACGGGCACTATCCTGTACGAAGGACGAATCATTCCTAAGCAATGAAGTTATTTGGACTACGCTGTCTAAATAATCCCAAGATGAAATGGTAAACGCAATCAGGATCGCCAGGGTTCCTGCCGATCGCGCTAAAGTAATAGATGTCGGATCTCTCGCGAACAGAAAACGCCGAAGCTTCTGCCAACCACGATCGATCAAGGATACGTATGTCATAGAGGCGCCGAAGTCTCTACAACCACACGAATCTTAATAATAGATGTTGGATCTCTCGCAAACAGAAACGCCGAGGCTTCTGTTAACCACGATTGATCTAGGATGGTATGTCATAGAGGCGCCGAAGTCTCTATAACTATACGAATCCTAAAATAGATGCTGGATCGCTCACAAATAGAAACGCCGAGGCTTCTGCCAATTACGATTGATCTAGGACGGTATGTCATAGGGGCGCCGAAGTCTCTACAATCATACGAATCCTAAGCAAATATTTGGTGAAGAATGGAAATTTTAAGGGGCTTTCCGTACCCAAAGGTAACGAATATCATTCAAAGTAGTGTTAAAGGCATTTAAAATGAATTAAAGGGAAAAGGTCAAGGGCAAAAGTGGAATTTTATCTGAAGAGGCAAGGTTGGCCGCGTGGCCAAACACACTGAATTGCAAAAGTGGCCGCGTGGCCAAGGCTGCTGAGTGGTCAGATCTCCTTCACGCGGATCGCTGATCTGACGGCTGGGGTTGCAAGGGCAAACGTGGCCGCGTGGCTAAGAAGGGCAAAAGTGGCCGCGTGGCCAAGGATGCAGACGGGCTGACTCCTTGGTCACATCACCAGACACCTCCCCTCTTCTTCTTCTTTTCTTCTTTCTTCTTCTTCTTCCTTCCTCCATTGACGAGTTAGAGAGAGAAAATTGAGTTTTTAGAGAGAGAAAGCTCAGTTTTTAATAATTTTGAAGATTTCATTTCACATAATTCTTGAAGATATGGCGGATTGGATCAATGAGGCATTATTTAGAGACTTTCCGGGCCATGGTGGGTATATGATTCCACAACAAGAGCAACAAGGAGAGGGGCACGGTAATGCTCAGAGCGGAGGAAATGTAGGGGCTGACCCAGGAGCGGGCTTTGAAGCGGCGCCCTTGATTCCGCGGGGCGGTTTGAGACCACGAGCCGCGACTCGGAATTATCGCGATAATCTGCTGCGGTCTACGTTCGACCAAGATTACGATTTTTACATCGACTCTGAGCGTCATTGGTCGATGGGGCTTCCGGAGACGCGAGAGGTAAATTTCGAATTTTCATTCCTCTCCTTCTCGCACATTTGTATGTTTTATGCACATAATATGAAATGCTAGAATAATGGAATGCTAGAATTTAAATTGCTGGAATTGTAAATTGCTAGAATGGTAACATACCTGTGCTGTGTTTACCTGCAGAGGATCAAGGCTCGTGGGTCCACAGTGACTGTGGGCAAACTGTGGGCGTCCCTGCCGGAGGGACCGGGCGGTTTGCGAGCTCGGATCGAGGCTATGGGCTTTGGCCCATTCTTTGACAGTGTCCGTATGGTCGGGGCTACCCTGAAGGTGGCAGCGGTGATAGAGGTGTGCCGGGAGTTCTGGTGGGATACCACCCATACCTTCCACTTCAGTTGGGGAGAGATTACCATCACGCCGACGGATTTCGCGGCCATCACAGGGTTGAGGTTTACTGGCACCCCTTTGCCTTTTGATGAGAGCTTGGCAGAGCGGCGGGATTATAGACAGGCTCTGCTGGGAGTTGACACCGATCTGGGAGGAGGTGTCAAGGGTTACGGAGTGGAGGCCGGGAAGGTGAATCGCTTGGTGGAGGTGGCTATTGAGGCCTTTAGTAGGGGGGAATATGATTTGGATTGCTTGGTCCGGCTGTTCTTATGGTACAGCTTTTCAGAGCTTTTGTTTCCCAGTGGGGCTACTGTCTGCCGGTACTCACTGTTAGGGGCTCTTGTGGACTTGGACCTAGTCGGTGGGATTTCTTGGGGTGGAGCCGGTTTGACTGAGATTTACCGGGCTTTGGACCATTGCTCGAGGGCTAGCTCGTCGGCCTTTGACGGGTTCCAGTTCGCCTTTGAGGTACGCTCTTGACTACCCTTCTTTTCACTTATCGAGATTTCTGTTCTATCTTTTGGTCTGAAACATCTCTCTCATTATATGCACAGGCTTGGGTGTACGAGGTCTTCGGTGTCGCCCCCTTTCAGTTGGTGATGAGTGCTAACAAGGTTGTTCCCATCATGTCGTATTGGTGCAAGGGCAACAGGGCTCCTTCCCGCAGAAACCGGGACAGGAAGACAGTGGATCCTGCTGATCTGAGGAGGGTGTTCACGATGTCTGAGCCCATCGGGGTTAGATTTTACCCATGGAGCCCGGCCAACGAGGCTTCGGTGGGTCCCTATGTAGTGGAGTTGACCGCTTCTAGGGTTCTGCTTGTGGGTCTCACCGGGGAGGCCATGTATCTTGGGGAGAGGGTGGTTCGTCAGCACAGGGCTGGTGCGTTACCGTGGGCTCCTTATGAATCCTCCTCGGGATATGCTCCGTCCCGCGAGGTTGGCGACTTTCTTGGCTCCCACTCCGGCAGAGCATTACAGGGGGGGTGATGATTATGCCGGCTATGTACGGACGCGGCTGGTCAGTCCACAGGTACGGGCTAGGATGCTATCGGGAGAGGGATCGAGCTCGGCCCGGTATGTCGGTAGGAGTCGGCCTTTGGTTGACATGCCCCTTCGCTCGAGTAGCGTGAGAGTGGTGAGGGGCGGCCGGGAGGTGGAGCTTAGCTTGGAGCCAACTGATGCAGATCTTGTTGAGGAGATATTCATTCCTCCGCCCGACGCTGGGGTACGGCTTTGTGCTTTATATCAGTCATGTTCGCACACACTTATTTCTTTCTGCATTGTAATCATTGCCTTGGTTTCACTTTCAGGTGACTCGGGAGGCCTACATCCGTTCGGCTCGGCGGGAGAACGTGTTGATGCGCTTACTGAGGGAAGCGTACCATTCATGTACTTGTCAGAGGGATGACGTTGCGTCACCCCAGCATCGTGAGCGGTCTCCGAACGGCGCGGGTTCTTTTCACACTGGTGGTCGAGCGGTCCGGGACGGAGTTCGGGTGCCGATAGCTCTCGGGCTTTAGCGCGGCGTGGAGACACCATGGAGGAAGATTCTGATTAGGCGGGGTCCGCCTTTATTTCCTACACTGTTAGCTAGCAGAGAGCAGAGGGATATGTATGTTTAGAACAGATGTACAAAATGCATGTATGTATATTATGTTCTAAAATGCAAATTTTATTGTGGGAGCCTACTTGTGCAAACTAGTTAATTTACAAATGTTCCTAATTTTATACAATGCATGAGCCATGGGAGGGGGCAGGTACGTAGTTGCATGGATCCGTCACGGAGTGGGAAGAAACAAGCTGGATTTTTGCATGGAGCAAGTTGGCCGCATGGCCATGGCGTGGCCTAGAACAATGTTTTCCGCCTGGCCATGGCAGGATCTGGAGCAAAGTTGGCCGCGTGGCCTAGGACGAAGTTGGCCGCCCTGCCAAGGACAATATCGGCCGCGGGGCCAGGGCAATGTTGGCCGCGTGGCCACATCATGCGCCGCCTCCGGTTTTCCTTTTCCTGGCAAGAATCGGGAGTTGTGCACTATTTAATGAACCCTTTGCAGCCATACAAACGTACCAGCAACCTTTTGAGCAGTTTTTTGAGTTCCTTTTTAGCCAATCTTCTTGCTCTTTGCTATGGATCAAGAGGCTAGAATCACAAGTCTTGAGAAGAAAGTCTTTATAACCTCTTTGGAGAAGTGGGTTGCCAAACTTCCTAGTTCTAGTCGTAGGAAGCTTGATGAACGGTATGGGATAAAGTGTCTTTGGTCACTTTTGCACATGAACTCCAATATCAACCTCTTGCAAGCCTGTGGGAGATTTTGGAATGATACCCTCCATGTCTTCAATTTTTCATTCAACGAGATAACACCCACTTATGAAGACATCGCAGCATTATGTGGTTACGAAGGGAAGGGTAAAGTTGCCTTGCCTTTTGACTTCGTTTGCTTGAGGGACAAGTTGGTGACCTTTGGCGTACCCGCGGATGACTTTGATAGGTATGCTAGGGGCGGTTATGTCGACCTTTCTTGGATGCCGCAACACTTCATGCATGCCGACGTGACATCTGACCGCTCCTTGGACCATCTTGCACTGTGCTTGTTCAGCTCTATCCTTTTCCCTTCTGAGGTGGGATTTGCCAGTGAAGGATGTTTGGGTATGGTGAACTTGGCTCGTTTGGGTTATGATATTGTACCGGCCATTCTTGGGGAGATGCTCTGTGGGATTCCCCATCTCGCGGCTTATGGTGGGATGCCTTGTGGTAGTGATAGGCTTTTGACCATGTGGTTGCAAGAGCGGCTTCGAGTGAATAAACCGGCGGCTTCTCTGAAAGTGGCCCCATGGATGCACCGCATTAGAGGCATGGTGGAGCGGTTTGAGGGTATGACTCTCAAAGGTTGGGAAAATTATTTGGCGGAAATGGTGACTGACGACATTCAGTGGGTGGTGCCCCATTGGCACATTCACTCTGTGAGGGAGAAACAAGTGGGACTTCACATGATCAAAGTTCCAACCCTTTCTGGGACTACCTTTTACTATCCCTCTAGAGTGTTTCGTCAGTATGGTTTGGTGCAGACCATCCCGGAGGGTTGGGACGAGGAGAGAGATGATTTTCCCTTTGGGGTACTTCGGTTGGATGATAGTGCCTCAGTCCTTCTTTCTCAGATGTGGGGCGAGGCTGGCTTCAGTCGTAGGACCTTCCTCACACGTTCTAGCAACACCTTCCTGCCACGCGAGTATTTGGATTGGTATATGGGGAGACTTGGGCATGCGGAGCAGACTCTAGAGACCCTAAGGGGCACTATCTTGGGATCCTGTGCTCCAAGTTCTTCATTGAGAATTAAGGAGGCTGAGGCTTATGAGAGGAGGATGAGTAAGCGCGTGGCTAACGGAGGCGGAGAAGAAGTGGGGGCGTCAAAGAAGAGGAAAGGCGAAGAGGCTCCTAATGGCAAGGCTAAAGGTGTTAGCAAGTTTGAAAGAAGATTTTGCGAGAGTCCTAGCAAGAAGAAAGTTCGCCGTGGGCAAAGTAAGAAGAAAGAGACCGAGGCACAAATGGCACTAAGGAGTAATCCCGAGCGTCTCTCTATAGTCATGCAGACACATTAGTTTAATTTAGTTTACTTTTGTTTTAGTTTCAATTTCAGAATAGGTTATTTATTCAAAAGGTATGTCAAGCTTAGACTCATCAAATAAGTGTTAACATGCAATGACTATGGAAATAGAAGTTTTTGCTTTCAGAAAATACAACTTCTATCTTTATTGCTTAACAAGATTTGGATGTTTATTTGTTTTTTAGACCGCACCTTTTGAAAGGCTGCCTACGTTCCCCTTTTACAAATAGGACTAAGGGGCTCAGGTCACCGTAGTTCACTCCAGTCAGACTAGAATGATTTTAAAGAAAGGGAAGATAGAAGGGGAATGCTCTAACTTTTGCCTAGACCGCCCTTGCGGGTTTTCGATCTAGCGAGCTTTGTACGCACCCTTATTTTGCATAGACCGCCCTTTGCGGGTTTTCAGTCTATCGGGCTTCATTTTGCGTAGTATATATATATTTTTTTTTTTTTTTTTTTTTTTTTTTTTTTTTTTTTTAGAGGGGAGTCTAGTCATAGTATCGTCTGAGCTTGCTGAGGCTGACTGGTTCCTTGAACGGGTTGCCATCCAAATCTGCCATTCTGTCTAGTCTTGTGGCGCGTCCCTGACTTCGGTCATTGCATTGACGCGTTGCTTTAAATCCCCTATTTCTCTTGAGATGTCTTGCGTTGTTTCTGCAGTCAGGTGCGAGGGTGCCTCCGAGTCGTTCTTCTCATAAGGCTCGATTTCGCAGCAACCGAGGAGTTCTAAGTTTTCGCCTTCCCTATAGAACCAAAATCCTCTCACGCTGGTGAGCATGTTTGCGTCCATCAAGCCTTGGATTCTCCTTTGTAGAGCGACACAGTCGTTGGTGTCGTGGCCTTCGTCTTGGTGGTAAGAGCAACTTTTGGTAGGTTCAAATGGTTGAAGGGGTGGTAATTCGGAGAGTAGTGAATGTTCTCCTAGAGGCTGCATCTTGGCCATTTGTCTCAGTTGGTCGAATAATTTTGCGAAAGGGGTCCCCATTCTTGTGTATCGGTGGACTGAGAGGGGGTAGTTGTCCAAAAATCCTTTGCATTTTTTCACTGATTTCTTTTTTCCTGGCGCGAAGGCCACGATTCTGTCGTTGGTGTTGTGGTCTGGAGTTCATTCCCATGTGCCGGGTGCAGGATTGGGGTATTCGCGAGGTACTCCTTGAGGCAGCATAATGCGAACTCACATCTCGAACTCCATTCTTGGTCGCGGGCCCTTTCTATTTCTCTGAGTGTCGGTTCCCCCACTGTTGTGAAATGGTTGAGGTATTGCAGTAACTTGATGAGTTCTTCCTTTTTGGCTTTGTTCCGAGGAGATTGCATTCTCAACACGGCTCGAACTCGCCGACTGATGGTCCTCCCCGAAGTTATGGAGGGGGTCGCTTCTTGGTCCTCTTCAATTGTCTCAACCTGGTTATAGCCGGCAAACCCATCAACGAATGACTTGGCCTCATAATGGGCGGTCGCGTCCGCCAACATGTCGATATTTGGCAAGGGGAAGTCATCCTTTGGTGTAGCTTTGTTGAGATCCCGAAAATCCACACACACTCTGACTTTACCGTTGGATTTCTTGACAGTCACCAGATTTGATAACCACGTTGGATACTCGATCACCCTGATAAAACCCACACGGAGTAGCTTCTCAATCTCCTCCTTTACTTGCAAAGACCATTCCGGCTTAATACGGCGCAACTTCTGCTTGACTGGCTTAGCGTCTGGTGCTGTCGGGATTCTGTGCTCTACGATCGAGTTGTCGAGCCCCGGCATGTCCTTATAAGACCATGCGAACACATCCACATATTCTTTGAGTAGCTCAATCAGTGCTTCCCTTTCGGCTCCGCTGAAGAAGCTTCCAATCTGCGTTTCCTTAGGCTCGGCTTCGGTTCCCAAATTCACACATGTTAACACCTCATCGGCAGCTTGGGCTCGAGATTCTTTTTGATTAATAACCTGTTCTGAGATCTCTTTAATGTATTCATCATTTAGTGTGTCTGTGTCTGCCTCTTCTAATGAATCATTATTAACTAAGTGTATATCATTAGTTTGATTATTAGCCAATTTATCAGTTAAAAGAGTGACTATGGAGGGATACTCAGAAAGGTCGAGGGTTTCATTCATAGCAAAAGGGAAAATAGCGTTTGCAACAAGATCATAGTCTTCCGACGTAAGGTCGTCAGACTTAGAGGAAGACTCAAATTCAAAATGTAAACACTAGACTCTGGGGACGGGGATTTTGGGTGAGTGACAGGAGATGCTGCAGGAGCGGCGACAGGAGAAGGAGTAAGCCCCAGTATTCCCATCATAAATTCCGGAGTAGCTATAGGTCCCTCAATGATGCACCAATTCTTGAGCTTGTCCCCCATGGGTACCACCAATGTCCTTGGGTCCACCTTATCTTCAGAATCGTCCCCGATGACGGCAACCATGTCTTCGTGCAGCCCCAGATTACCCATATGTTGAAGCAGATATTGGCCGTCCCACGTCTCAGTCAAACTTGGAGTTTCTGCGGCTTCTACTGCTGGCTTGTCAAGGGTTGCGGCTTCAAGTTGATCTGCCAAGTCATCTGCAACCTTGGTGGAGTACTCATGCCTGATGGTTCTAACTCTGCCCGTGGCTTTGTCATATTCCATGTAAGTCAGCTTCATGTTGGACCGATCGAATTCCACATCTCTGAAGATCTCGAACCCTTTCTGCAACTTTCCGGTGTGGTCAATCCATGGCTCTGCGAACTCAAAACACGAAAACTCCTCGCCTTCCCTGACAAAGTAGCTATTCAGGGACAGGCGGTATGGCCGCATTTCAGGCTTTTTGTAGGGAAGCTTCATCTTTTTAAGCAATTCTATCCTTTGTTGCTCCATCTTGTCTTCAAGAGTAAGGGTGTATCCTAGACCGAACAACCCTCGATGATTAATCTCTTCAACCAATTCTGTGGGGCCTTGCAAGTTCTTACCTAGCCCCAGTCCCGGTATAAAACCCATGTTACGCAGTATCTTGACAACAGGTGCTACTTTGTCCGTTGTTTTGGTGAGGTCGATGGTGCAGATCTGTGCTTGAGCGACTATTTCGAAGCCATTGAAGAGTCGGCTCTCTTCCCCATGCTGAATCTGTAAGACAGGAATGCCCTTGGTGTCCGTCCCTTGGGCAGTTACAAGATCACTGTAGATGATGGTCACTTCATTACCGGATTGAAACTTCACACACTGGTGCAGGGAAGATGGGACCGCGCCCGACTGATGTAACCATGGCGGCCAAGGAGGAGTGAGAAGGTTGCTGGGATGTCTATGACGTGGAAGTCGGTCGGCAGGATCTTCGTTCCGATGGTAATGGGCAGGGTGACTTCGCCTATCACGGCGCGGCATGTAGAGTCATAAGCTTTGATGGTTTGCTTGGATGGGCGTAAATCAACACCATGAACGCCAACCACATCCATCATCCTCGAAGGCAGGATATTAATAGTAGAACCATTGTCAATGAATACACGGGGAATCTTCTTGCCATTTACTTCGACAGTGATGTACAAAGGCTCATTATGATCAACTCCGAACACTGGCTTGTCTAGCTCCGAGAAAGTGATGATGTTTCCATAGTGGATATTACCAATCATGTGGGTGACGTCCTCCGGGGTAATAGTGGATGGTACCATGGTGGCGGCGAGGTTTTGCTCGAGCATGAGGCGATGGGCTAGGGAGGAGGTGAGTAGGGACCATAGTGAAATATGGGCTTGGGTTTGTTTGAGTTGAGTGAGGATAGGGTCTTCTTTGTCTAGGTCGGCTTGCTCGGGTTCCTTCCCAAAGACTTTCTTTGCACCCTTTGGGTCGGATTGGTACACTTGACCGGATCTTGTAAGGAGACAAACTTCTGCACGTAGCTCCTCCAAAGACAATGGCGTGTCAGGACAAGGGGGCGAAACTTCGGTCTTTTCGGCCTCCTCGAAGATTTCGGCCCAAGAAAGAGGTTGAGAGGGTTTGGGACTCTCTTCCTCTAGAGATTCGACTTCACTTACTAGTTCTTCTAAAGACAACAAGTAGCAAGAAGATTCTTTATTATTAGTCATTGAAATACAACCCATCTCATCACAGTCCTCCACAACAGGCTTGGCCGGATCAGTGATCTCACTAAGTTCTACCATGAGTACATTGCTAGCTACATAATCTCTAGGGTCTTCGATTACTCCCTTGTGGATGAGCTCTTGCACGGCTTTCTTGAGTTCGAAACATTCTTCGGTAGTGTGACCGGTGCACTTGTGGTAGTGGAAAAACTTCGACAAATCGCAACCAAGGCGGGGAAGGTGTCCTTCTAATGGTTTGAGCATTTCTAACGTCACCAATGCCATGAAGACATCCACCATCGTGAGCCCTATCTTGTCAAAGGCATCCATGAGCTCTAGGATACTAATCTCGCATGTTTGCACCATATTCACCCCACCCCCATTGTTGGGAAGAGGGTTATTCACCACATTAGGACCCTTCGGCTTCTCAATCTTCTTGTCATTGATCAACCCTTGTACTACGCGCTTCAATTGAATACAACCATCCGTTGTGTGCCCGATGTGCTTGTGATACTTGCAGAACTTGGAGGCGTCCAAATCACTTCTTGGGTAGGCAGGTTGGTAATTCTCTAACGGCTTGATAAGACCTCTCTTGACTAACACGTCAAAGACTTTCCCCATAGGAATTCCAAAATCGTCAAAGTTCTCCCTCTCTCTTTGCGGCGGAGCCCCATTCCTTGTCACGGCTTGAACATCTAATGGGCCTCTTTCTGGACCATATTCACTTGGCCGACGGCCTCCTTTCCACCCCTAGGAGGCGCAGGCGCAGTAGGAGCCTTGTAGCGGAAGGAATTGTTGTTGTTGGCCTTTGGACTTTCCTTTGGTGGCACAATCCCAGTGAACCCTGCTTCGTACCTTACTCCGGCGTCAACCATTTCCCGCAAATCAGGGAAGTACCCATTACCTATAGCTGCTTTCATCTCCGGTAGCAAGCACTTGTAGAAAATCTGTTTCTGTTCCTTCGCCTTTGGTGGATATTGGACCTCACACAACCGATGGTTCCACCTCTTGTAAAAATCATAAATAGCCTCGCCGGGCTTTTGCATAGTGTTCTCAAGATCTGTTCGATTCACGTGCCAATCCAAGTTAGCTTGATACTTCTCACAGAAAATAGCGCTGATTTGATCCCACGTTTGCCTCTCGCTTGGTTCTAGCCCCAAGAACCAACACAGAGCTATACCATCCAGAGTGCTATGAAATACGCGAGCCATTTGTTCGTTGGTGCAGTCACGAGCCCTCATGGCCAACACATAGCTATCCAAATGAGTCTTAGGACACGAGTCACCATGAAACATTGCCACCTTAGGCATCTTGAAATCCTTGGGGAGAGCCCCCACTTGGCTAGGGTTGATTGTCTTGGTAGTTGGTGCACTTTGCTTATCCACGGTCTCGATCAACTTTTGCATTTGCTCTTGCATGGCCATAACCACAGGGTGATTGGAGATGTCGGGGATAGTTTCTGACAGAATGACGGGAGGAGTAGTGGAAACAGTAGCAGCGGCCATCCCAATACTCAGAGGCAACGAGGGTGCGGGTAGTTTGCTAGCGGAGAGGTAGCCGCCAAGCAGTTCAGGGGAAGGTTCATAGACAGCCTTGTTCTTGCTCATGGTAGTGAAACCTTGTTGGGTGTAGAGAGAAGGAGGTGGAACATTGCGGTAGCTTGGGAATGGGAAGGTGGTATTGACCTCTTCATCCTCGACATAAATGAAATTCTCTCCATCGGGCACCAGTTTAGTCCCCTTTTGTTGAATGTGACCCTTCAACTGTTGGTTCTGATCTTCCAACATCTTGTTGCTTTCCTCGAGATTCCTGATCTTGGCTTCGAGACCGGCTAGGAAGTTCTGGAGGCTAGGGGGAATACCATTGAGAGTAGCCTCGGTGTTGAGCTCGGCGGTACTGGCAGGAGGAGCAGAGGCTGAAGCTGAAGCGGGAGTTGACATTGCTAATGATGAGACTGAGAACGCGGACGGAGTAGAAGCTTCACGTTGTAGTCGACCACCCGAATGGATCCAAACTCGCTTTGCTGAAAGGTTGAAGGGAATGAAGCTTTAGGAGAGGGGGAAGGCTCATGCAAAGTATATTTTAATTTACAAAAACATACATTATTTACATCCTAATTGGTTGGAAGGGGTACCCCTTTTTCGCAACTAGTTAGAAGACTACGATCAGTGGAGGCCATCATTACGTCTATAGACCCCTCGTTTTTCACCTGCATTGCACACCCCCAAACGGACAATTTGGGCGAGGGTCCTATAGGGCAAGCGGCTTCCACCAACCATCGGATCCTACGACTAACCCTCCCTTAAAGGCATTTAACGTGATGTCTATGTTACATCCTACGCAAGTTAATGATGAGCGGAGATCTTGACAATAAACACTCATCTCACCATGGCACGTCCCTTGTAGGGAAATCACTTTTTTGTGCACTTTCTCTCAAAGATCTCGATTCATCATTGACTTGGGGATGACTCGACATAGACAGCACGTTAATTGACTATTAAGAAAAAGCTAGCCAAACCAACCGGTCAAAACCTAGGTGTGTTACCTATACTAGTGTGGGTTGACACGGGTTAGGTAAAAGGTTCCCACCGCTCGCGGAACATACACGGTGAGTGGAGTAGACGAGTGACTCGAAAAGAGGGCGACAGTAGCGCACAAATTCCTGCACATCGAATACTCTGGGTAATGGGGACCTGTGCAGTGCTGACACGGACTAGTGGTAGTGTGTGGCAAGAAACTAATTCTTTTTAAGGAGAAAAGAGAAAAGCTTTTGATGTTAGGATGATGCAATGCAATGCGTGAGAGAGGGAGAGAGAGCCATGTACAGGGGAGCATAGCAGAGTTTTGTTTGACCCTAATACTAAAGCGAAGATAACAAGGGTACAAGGATACAAGGTATATACAAAGTACAAGTATCAACAAAGTACAAGTATTAACATTGCGGGGTGCATGGGTGCATGTGTAAACATGGCAAGTATGTGAGATGCATGTATAAACATGGCAATATGTGAGGTGCGTGTGTAAACATGGCAAGTATGCGAGGTGTATGTGTAAACATGGCAAGGTTTGTGCATGTGTAAACATGGCAAGGTGTGTGCATGTGTAAACATGGCAAGTATGCGAGGTGCATGTGTAAACATGGCAAGTGTGTGCATGTGTAAACATGGCAAGGTTTGTGCATGTGTAAACATGGCAAGGTGTGTGCATGTGTAAACATGGCAAGTATGCGAGGTGCATGTGTAAACATGGCAAGTGTGTGCATGTGTAAACATGGCAGGTGTGTGCATGTGTAAACACGGCAGGTGTGTGCATGTGTAAACATGGCAGGTGTGTGTGTGTGTAGACATGGCAGGTGAATGTAGGGTGCATGTGTAAACATGGCGGGTGTGTGCATGTGTAAACATGGAAAAGTGTGTGATGCATGTGAGAACATGGCAAAGTGTAAGGTGCATGTGAGAACATGGCAAGCATCATGATGTGAACGAAAGTTAGACCCACTAAGTTTGAAAAAGTTTCAAAGCAGTCCCCAGCAGAGTCGCCACTGTGAATACCCCTTTCCGATGAAGCGACGCATGGGAAGTATCTTGTGATTATTTTTATTTACAAAGGGA
Source organism: Campanula takesimana (assembly GCA_026119855.1). Taxonomy (NCBI): domain Eukaryota; kingdom Viridiplantae; phylum Streptophyta; class Magnoliopsida; order Asterales; family Campanulaceae; genus Campanula; species Campanula takesimana. The sequence continues at coordinate 909,726 of JAOWBW010000283.1, forward strand.
ATATTCTTAACGACATTAAAATTATGAGAGTCGCCACGCCGTTTTAATTAAAGCCAAAACATTGAAAAAAGCATGTTTAATGGGTTCGGGGTCAAATTACAACAAGAGAAGAATATTGGACGTTATCACTCCTATTGCCCGAATTGATCGGTCTTTCTATCATGATGAATGTGTTAGTAGTGTGTTAGTGATTTAGACCGGATCCGAAGATTGCCTACGTTCCTCTCAATGTGAGAAGCTCAGGTCAGCGTAGTTCGCAGAGAATTAGAATAGGCAGAAGAATCGGGATCATGCATAATGAGGGGGAATTACCTAAAGTTTAGGGTTTAGAAATAGTTCCTAGATCATCCTCGGGTTGATGAACCCTCGATCATCATCGGCTATGAAATAACATATAATTATGAAGATCGCAACCCTAAATATAGCATAAATAAGGTTTTAATCTATGAACACGACGAACATGCGGAGGACATATTATGAACATATGAATGAGCATGCAAAGAATATGAAGAAACTATGAATAAACATGTACGAACATGAATATAAAAGATCTACATTAAAAATAATGCAAGAACATGAAGAAAAGGTTAGAAAACTTACCTATGTTGGCAAGAAATAAACCTTGGATCTTCTTGGAAGTTTGAATGCTAATTAGAGAGCAAAATATTGTTTAAGAACTCCAAAACTCGGACTTAGAGCTCTCAAAATCGGACCCTTAAACCAATAGCCTGGAGTGGTTTATATAGTAAACTGATGGGAGGATCTGATGGTCCAGATCATCCGGCGCAAGGTTGGCCGCCTGGCCATGGTTGAAGCCGGTTACAATGTTGGCCGCGTGGCCAAGATCAACGCGGAGCAATGTTGGCCGCGTGGCCAAGGCTGCCGGCTGACTTGATTCTTAAGCTAGGGTTTCTGCATGGTTTTAAGGAAACCATTTATTACCTAATTTGATAGATTTTGCCATAAATGAGATATTTTGGGAATCCAGGACAAGTCTTTGCAAGGTTTCTAATTCCTATAAAGTCCTTGTATTTTTGGGAAAGTCCTAATAAACTCATTTTCAGGTCGGGTACTAACAGTACCCTCGCACCTGACAGCAGAAACGATTCAAGACATCTCAAGAGAAATAGAGGATTTGAAGCAACGCGTCGACGCAATGACCAAAGCTCGAGGCGCGCCACAAGACTAGACAGAATGGCAGATTTGGACGGCAGCCCGCTCAAGGAACCAGTCAACATCCGCAAGCTCAGACGCTACTACGACTAGACTCCCCCTCAAAAAAAAATGTTTACTACGCAAAAAGAAGCCCGATAGACTGAAAACCCGCAAAGGGCGGTCTATGCAAAATAAGGGTGCGTACAAAGCTCGCTAGATTGAAAACCCGCAAGGGCGGTCTAGGCAAAAGTTAGAGCATTTCCCCTTCTATCTTCCCTTTCTTTAAAATCATTCTAGTCCGACTGGAGTGAACTACGGTGACCTGAGCCCCTTAGTCCTATTTGTAAAAGGGGAACGTAGGCAGCCCTTCAAAAGGTGCGGTCTAAAAAACAAATAAACATCCAAATCATGTCACAAAGCAATAAAGATAGAAGTTATATTTTCTGAAAGCAAAAACTTTTATTTCCATAGTCATTGCATGTTAACACTTATTTGATGAGTCTAAGCTTGACATACTTTTTGAATAAATAACCTATTCTAAAATTGAAACTAAGACAAAATTAAACTAAATTAAAACAATGTGTTTGCAACGACTATGGAAGGATCCTTGGAATTACTCCTTAGTGCCACTCGTGCCTCCGGTCTCTTTCTTCTTACTTTGACCACGGCGAATCTTTTTCTTGTTAGGGTTCTCGCAAAACCTCCTCTCAAATTCACTAACCCCTTTAGCTTTGACACTAGGAGTCTCCCCATCCTTTCTCTTCCTTGAAGTCCCCGCTCCATCTCCATTAGCCATGCTCTGGCTCCTCTTCCTCTCATAGGCCATCGCCTCCTTTATCCTCAATGAACAACTAGGAGCACAGGATGCTAAAATAGTGCCCCTTAGGGTCTCTAAAGTCTGCTCCGCTTGCCCAAGTCTCTCCATAAACCAATCCAAATACTCTCGTGATAGGTAGGTGTTGTTGGAGCGTGTGATGAGAGTCCTATGGCTAAAACCGGCCTCGCCCCACATTTGAGAAAGGAGAACCGAAGCGCTATCGTCCAAATGAAGTATCCCAAAAGGAAAACGGGTCCTCTCCTCATCCCAACCCTCGGGGATGGTTGGCACTAGACCATATTGACGGAGTACTCTAGCAGAGTAGTAAAAAGTGGTCCCAGAAAGTGACAGAACTTTAATCATGTGCAGCCCTACCTGCTTCACCCTCGCAGAATTAATGTGCCAATGGGGCACCACCCATTTGATGTTATCGGTTACCATCTCCGCCAAATACCTTTCCCAACCCTTGAGAGTCATGCCCTCGAACCTCTCCTCCATACCCCTAATACGGTGCATCCATGGGGCCACCGCCGAAGAAACCGCTGGCTTGTTCACTCGGAGCCTTTCTTCCAACCACATAGTTAAAAGTCTATCACTGCCGCACGGCATCCCACCATAAACCGCAAGATGAGGAATCCCACAAATGATCTCCCCAAGGATGGCCGGTACAATGTCATGTCCCGAACGAGCCGCATTCACCATGGTCAAACATCCCGCACTAGCACATCCGACTTCGGAAGGGAAAAGAATAGAAGCAAATAAACACAAGGCTAGATGGTCCAAAGAACGGTCTGAGGTCACATCCGCGTGCATGAAGTGCCTTGGCATCCAAGAAAGGTCGACGTAGCCACCTCTAGCATACTTACCAATGTCATCTGCGGGCACACCAAAGGTTATCAACTTGTCGTGCAAAGAAATAAAATCATAGGGCAATACAAGTGTACCCTTCCCTTCACAACTGCGAAGCGCCTTGATGTCTTCATAAGTGGGTACCATCTCATTAAAAGAAAAGTTGAAAACATGAAGATTGTTGTTCCAAAACTTCCCACAAGCTTGCAAGAGGTTAGTGTTGGAGTTCATGTGCAAGAATGACCAAAGACACTTGATCCCATAGCGCTTCTCAAACTTCCTACGACAAGGACCAGATATCTTGGCAACCCACTTCTCCAAAGATGTTATGAAAGCTCCTTTTTCAAGTCTAGAAAGCCTTGCATTGTGATCCATGGCAAAAGAAGAGCAAGTTGATGATTGGAACTCAAAATTGACCAAAAGAGGGGCTGGTACGAAGTTGAATAGGACACAAACTCCCATTAAATACTACACAACTTCTGATTCTTGCCAGGAAAAGGAAAACCGAAGGCGGCGCAGGGATTGGCCACGCGGCCACATATGCTCTTGGTCACGCGGCCGATGTTGTCTTTGGCCAGGCGGCCAACTTTGCTCCGGGCCTTGCCATGGCCACGCGGCCACTATTGCCCCATGCAGAAAATCCAGTTTGTTTCCTCCCACTCCGTAACGGATCCATGCAACTACGTACCTGCCCCGTCCCGTGGCTCATGCATTGTATAAAATTTGGAACATTTGTAAAATAACTAGTTTGCACAAGTAGGCTCCCCACAATAAAATTACATTTTAGAACATAATATACATACATGCATTTTGTACATCTGTTCTATACATACATATCCCTCTGCTCTCTACTAGCTAACAATGTAGGAAATAAAGATGGAAGGATGGGCCCCGCCTAATCAGAATCCTCCTCCGTGGTGTCTCCACGCCGTGCTAAAGCTCGAGAGCTACCGGCACCCGAACTCCGTCCCCGGACCGCTCGACCACCAGTGTGAGAAGAGCCCGCACCATTCGGAGACCGTTCCCGACGCTGGGGTGACGCAACGTCGTCCCTCTGACAAGTACATGAATGGTACGCCTCCCTCAGTAAGCGCATCAACACGTTCTCCCGCCGAGCTGAACGGATATATGCCTCCTGAGTCACCTGAAAGGGAAGCCAAGGCAAATGATTATAATGCAGAAAGAAATAGGTGTGTGCAAACATGACTAATATAAAGCACAAAGCCGTACCCCAGCGTCGGGCGGAGGAATGAATGTCTCCTCAACAAGATCTGCATCAGTCGGCTCCAAGCTAAGCTCCACCTGCCGACCGCCCCTCATCACTCTCACGCTACTCGAGCGAAAGGGCATGTCAACCAAAGGCCGACTCCGTCCTACATAACGGGCCGAGCTCGACCCATCTCCAGACAACATCCTAGCCCGTACCTGTGGACTGACCAGCCGTGTCCGTACATAGCCGGCATAATCATCACTCCCCCTATAATGCTTTGCCGGAGTGGGAGCCAAGAAAGTCGCCAACCTCGCAGAATGGAGCATATCCCGAGGAGGATCATAAGGAACCCACGGTAACGCACCAGCCCTGTGCTGACGAACCACCCTCTCTTCGAGATACATGGCCTCCCCGGTGAGACCCACAAGCAGAACCCTAGAAGCGGTCAATTCCACAACATAGGGACCCACCGACGCCTCATTGGCCGGACTCCATGGATAAAATCTAACCCCGACGGGCTCAAACATCGCAAACACCCTCCTCAGATCAGCAGCATCCACCGTCTTCCTATCCCGGTTTCTGCGGGGAGGAGCCCTGTTGCCCTTGCACCAGTACGACATGATGGGAACAACCTTGTTGGCGCTCATCACCAATTGAAAAGGGGCGACACCAAATATCTCGTACACCCAAGCCTGTGCATGCAATGAAAAAGATATTTCAGACCAAAGGATAGAGCAGAAATCTCAACAATGTGAAAAAGAAGGGCAGTCAAGAGCATACCTCAAAGGCGAACTGAAACCCGTCAAAGGCCGATGAACTAGCCCTTGAGCAATGGTCCAATGCCCGGTAAATCTCAGCTAAACCGGCTCCACCCCAAGAAATCCCACCGACTAGGTCCAAGTCCACCAAAGCCCCTAGCAGTGAGTACCGGCAGACAGTAGCCCCACTCGGAAACAAGATCTCCGAAAAGCTGTACCATAAGAACAGCCGGACCAAACAATCCAAATCATACTCCCCCTACCAAAGGCTTCAATAGCCACCTCCACCAAGCGGTTCACCTTCCCGGCCTCCACTCCATAACCCTTGACACCTCCTCCCAGGTCAGTGTCGACTCCCAGCAGAGCCTGTCTATAGTCCCGCCGTTCCGCCAAGCTCTCATCAAAAGGCAAAGGGATACCAGTAAACCTCTACCCTGTGATGGCCGCGAAATCCGTCGGCGTGATGGTAATCTCTCCCCAACTGAAGTGGAAGGTATGGGTGGTATCCCACCAGAACTCCGGCACACCTCTATCACCGCTACCACCTTCAGGGTAGCCCCGACCATGCGGACACTGTCAAAGAATGGGCCAAAGCCCATAGCCTCGATCCGAGCACGCAAACCGCCCGGTCCCTCGGTAGGGACGCCCATAGTTTACCCACAGTCACTGTGGACCCACGAGCCTTGATCCTCTGCAGGTAAACATAGCACAGGTACGTTACCATTCTAGCAATCTACAATTCTAGCAATTTAAATTCTAGCATTCCATTATTCTAGCATTTCATATTATGTGCATAAAACATACAAATGTGCGAGAAGGAGAGGAGTGAGAATTCGAAATTTACCTCTCGCGTCTCCGGAAGCCCCATCGACCAATGACGCTCAGAGTCGATGTAAAAATCGTAATCTTGGTCGAACGTAGACCGCAGCAGATTATCGCGATAATTCCGAGTCGTGGCTCGTGGTCTCAAACCACCCCGTGGAATCAAGGGCGCCGCTTCAAAACCCGCTCCCGGGTCAACCCCTACATTTCCTCCGCCCTGAGCATCACCGTGCCCCTCTCCTTGTTGCTCTTGTTGTGGAAGCATATACCCACCTTGCCCGGAAAATCCCTAAATAACGCCTCATTGATCCAATCTGCCATAGCTTCAAGAAATATGTGAAATGAAGTCTTCAAAATTATCAAAATCTGAGCTTTCTCTCTCTAAAAACTCAATTTTCTCTCTCTAACTCGTCAACAATGGAGGAAGGAGGAAGAAGAAAGAAGAAAAGAAGAAGAAAAGGGAGGGTTTCTGGTGATGTGACCAAGAGTCAGCCCGCCGGCAACCTTGGCCACGCGGCCACTTATGCGCTTGCGACCCCAGCCGTCAGATCAGCGATCCGCGTGAAGGAGATCTGACCACTCAGCGGTCTTGGCCACGCGGCCACTATTGCAATTCAGTGTGTTTGGCCACGCGGCCAACCTTGTCCCTTCAGATAAAATTCCATTCTTGCCCTTGATCTTTTCCCTTTAATTCATTTTAAGTGCCCTTAGCACTATTTTGACTGATATTCGTTACCTTTGGGTACGGAAAGCCCCTTAAAATTTCCATTCTTCACCAAATATTTGCTTAGGATTCGTATGATTGCAGAGACTTCAGCACCTCTATGACATACCATCCTAGATCAATCGTAATTGGCAGAAGCCTCGGCGTTTCTGTTTGCGAGAGATCCAGCATCTATTTTAGGATTCGTATGGTTGTAGAGACTTCGGCGCCTCTATGACATACCATCCTAGATCAATCGTAATTGGCAGAAGCCTCGGCGTTTCTGTTTGCGAGAGATCCAGCATCTATTTTAGGATTCGTATGGTTGTAGAGACTTCGGCGCCTCTATGACATCCGTATCCTTGATCGATCGTGATTGGTAGAAGCCTCGGCGTTTCTGTTTGCGAGAGATCCAGCATCTATTTTAGGATTCGTATGGTTGTAAAGACTTCGGCGCCTCTATGACATCCGTATCCTTGATCGATCGTGGTTGGCAGAAGCCTCGGCGTTTCTGTTTGCGAGCGATCCAGTATCTATTATTAGGATTCGTATGGTTGTAGAGACTTCAGCGCCTCTATGACATCCGTATCCTTGATCGATCGTGGTTGGCAGAAGCCTCGGCGTTTCAGTTTGCGAGAGATCTGGCATCTATTATTAGGATTTGCATGATCATAGAGACTTCGGCGCCTCTATGACATACGTATCCTTGATCGATCGCGATTGGCAGAAGCCTCGACGTTTCTGTTCGCGGGAGATCCAACATCTATTACTTTAGCACAATTGGCAGGAACCCTGGTGATCCTGATTGCATTTACCATTCCATCTTGGGATTATTTAGACAACGTAGTCTCCATCTTTCCCAAATAACTTCATTGCTTACGAATGTTCGTTCTTCATACAAGATAGTATCCGTAGGTTTATTATCCCTATCAGAAGTCCGATGTCTCGTTTTATACCCAGTCGCTCTGAACTACGACCGGCTTGATTCCTCGGAGGATACGTAGGAAACCTGAAAAGGTTCAGCCACCCGACCGACACGGTCATCTCTCATCCCCAGCAGGTGCATTTTCCCCAGCAGAAGACGTTGCTCCCCATCAGAGGACAATCAATCCCAATTTCCCATCAGATTTGAACTACGTTTGGCTTAATTCCCCCGCAGATACGTAGGTCGCCTGTCAAGGTTCAGCCGTTCCCTTACCTTTCATCTGTTTTGAAACTCATGTTTCAAGAAGACACGACTCACAAGTATCATACGAATCTAAGTCACATGAACCCAAAAGTCCGTCCCCATGGAGTTTTGAGATACGCTTCTCATTAATATGACCAAGACGGCAATGCCACAAATAAGTATGATTTACATCATTAGGTTTAGATTTCTTATTTACATGATAGACATTATTTTCATTCTTGACATCCAAGATATAAAGGCCATTAAATGAATTAGCAATACCATAAAGCACATCATTTAAATAAATAGAAAATTTCTTATTCTCAATAAGAAACTTAAAACCTTCATTATCCAAACAAGAAATTGAAATAATATTTATGCTTAAATCCGGAACATAATAACAATTGTTCAGAACAAGAATTAATCCGGAAGGTAAAGTGACTTCATAAGTCCCTACGGCTAATGCAGCAACTCTTGCTCCATTCCCCACACGTAGATCTACTTCACCTTCTTTAAGCAGTCTCCTATTCTTTAGTCCCTGCACATTTAGACAAATGTGAGAACCACATCCGGTATCCAATACCCAAGAATCAGTGGTAGAAAGGAGAATATCTATCATATAGATACCTGAAGTCGACGCAGCCTTGCTGCTCTTCTTCTTCTTTTGCTCTTCCAAGAAAGCCTTGCAATTACGCTTCCAATGACCAATTTCTTGACAATGGAAACAGATTGCATCCTTTTGTGAATCAGGTTTTGCCTCAGAAGCCTTGGCAACCTTTGCCTTGCTTATCTTGGGTTTGACAAATTTTGCCTTACCCTTTCCTTTGGCACTAGCCTTCTTCCCATCATGAACCAAGAGCACGGGAGAACCTTTCTCCACAATTTTCATCTCTGCAGTTTTGAGCATCCCATGCAACTCAGAGAGATTCTTATCCATTCCATGCATGTTATAATTCATTACAAACTGATTATAACTTTTAGGCAATGAATTAAGAATGAGATCCGTGGCTAGCTCCAATGGAATTGGATAGCCAAGTTTCTCAAGGTGTTCTACATAACCTTTCATTTTGAGAAAGTGAGGACTCACTTGTTGCCCTTCATTCATTTTACTAGTAGTGAATGCAACAATGGTCTTGTACCTCTCTTGCCTAGCTTGCTCTTGAAACATGGTTCTCAACTCCACGTCTATCTCATAGGCTTCCAAATGTTCCAAACTTTGTTGGAGTTTTGAACACATAGCAGAAAGCATGAGACAACTTACATCTCTAGAATCATTACGATGTTTCTTGTAATTGTCTCTTTCTACCCTAGGGGCAGTAGGCGGTGGTTCAGCAGGAAGAGGCCCATCGAGAATGTACAACTTATCTTCTTGCCTAAGAACGATTCTTATGCTACGGATCCAATCCATAAAGTTGGTACCATTCTCTTCGAGCTTATCCTTCTCAAGGATCGATCGCAACGACATTGATTGAGTGTTATTAGTCATTATCTACAAATATGCAAAATTTTCAAAATTTAATAAGTACCGATTTTCATTAAAGAGATAAATAATGTATTTTCAAACAAAATACTCCTACTAAATTATATAACCTTCATATACATCCAATGAATAATATAATTTAAATGGGTTAAGATCCAACTTTAATTTAATTTCAAGTCCGCTAAGGCGGATTACACAAAATCAAATTAATTAGGTAGACAACTCTTGTCAATCATATCTCATATGACTCTTAGTTCCTTTTATGAGATTCTTTAAGAAATCCAATTTCAAAAAGCATGTTGAACCTCGTCTTTGCCTAGGCCCAAAATTGTTTTGACGCCCAATTAAGTCTAACCATTTTAAACGCATAGTTAATGTGTCCCGCTAGGGCGTGCCCACATTATCTATCTTGCTTATACATAAATAAATTTAATGCACCTCGCTAGTCTGAAGTGGTCTTGTTACTGGTTTTGTTGGATTTATCGAAAAATTCCAGAATCAGATTTTGAACAAAATCAGAACGTTCTGGCCTAGCGAGCGCGCGCCTGGTCCATCACGGGCGGGCGCCTGCAACTCAGAATGGTATGGAATTTTCAAGTTCAAAAATTTTGTCTCAAAATTATTTTTCCCCGATTATTAAAACTTTGATCCAATCAAAAATCAATAATCGAAATAATTCAGAATCCACCATAATTTTATTGCGATTGAATCGTGCGATTAAAGTTGGAAAAACAATAAACCACATAAAATCACAAAACACATAAACATCATATAATCCAATATTCATATCATGCTTGGCACATAAACAATTTATATACACATAACATGATCCAAGTATTGAATTAATCAACATGAACGGGGCTCTGATACCACTGATGGGTTTCGAAGTAACATGCGCAGCGGAATATAGCAATTAAAATTTTAAGAAACCCAAAGCCATGGATCTGTTCATATGATTAAATCAAATACAACATGATGAATAGAGGAATAACTAACCCTTGATGGCTATGAATTTTCTCTTGATCTTTGGTTGAGAAACTTGAAGACTTGATCACGATCACAAAGCTTGAACACGAACTTTGAAGATGATGATTTTCACCCTCTAGCGGTATCCACACTTCGAACGAATATCAAAGGAGCTTCTTTGATCTTGGTTGCTAGACCAATATTATGAAACACACTTTCACAATAAAATAAAGAACTATATGGAATTAATTTGTGAATTATTTTGTTCCTCAATCAATGATATCTTAGAATAAAATAAAATCTCTCTCAAACTCTTTGAGACTCACAAAATAACTTGTTTTTATGGTCTGGCCGAATTGGGGTTTTTATACACAATTAAGACCTATTCCAAATAGGAATCTTGTGCCAAAAACCTTCCTAAATCGAATTAGGAAATTCCCAATCGGGAGCACCAGGCGCCCGCCTGGTACCACCCAGGCGCCCGCCTGTTTGGGCAGAAACTCCAGTTTATTTTTGGCTTGAACAGGCGCCCGCCTGGTACAACCCAAGCGCCCGCTTGGTTGACCAGGAGGCCCAGATCTTTCCAGAAATTCCTTGGAAGTCCTCCGACCCTAAATACCAATATAGTCCTTTTATTTAAGATTCGTTCTATTGTGTGTGACCCTCTAGGATTATACTAAGTTGGCAATGGGCTCAAACATGATCCCATAAGATATGATTAGGTTCTAGCAAACCGTCATACCTACCCAAATAGTATAACTAGATACAAGTTCGCATTCCTTTAGAATATGTCATAATCCTTTTGTCCACGATATCATTGAACACAAGTCATGGTCAAAGAGTCAACTTGTTTTGTTCAATACTTTCTCGATTCCGAATATGTTGATAATCCAAATGACATTGATCCAATCAATTCATTTGAGTCCGGCCGAACATTTCATCAACATCATTCCTACGAGAGGCCCAAGTTTGACATCTCTTCGTGGAGGGACAAATCCATTTTGCTTATTATTCTTCCCAACGGGAATCCGATTATGCCAATCATACCCTTTATAACTACCGTGTTAAGGTAGCGTTTGAATATGTCAAACATAATGTTCATCAAGTGGAAGACTATAATAACTTCATGTCTAAGGATTCAAATGACATAACTAATATGAGATATATGTACGACATAGACCATGACATAAATCTCATACAACGGGTCATGTCCAGTACCTTGTTCCAAACAAGTACCCATAAATCTAACATGATCATCCCATGACCATTTAGCCTTTATACTAGTGCTTAACAAGTACTAGGGACGGGGATTATTATAAGTAAACATGAACAACAATAATAATCAAAACTTCTCTTTATTGATATGAAATAAATGATAACAATTACAACGTTTATTAAACGTGCCTAGGGCACCACTACCAACACCTTGCCAGTGCTACATGGAGTTTCTCTAAGCAAGACTCAATGTCCTAAGACAAAAGATGAGCGTGAGAAAATGAATGATGTTCCATATGCTTCGGCAATTGGGTCCATCATGTATGTCATGATATGTACTAGGCCGGATGTATCTTATGATTTGAGCATGACGTAGATATCAATCCGACCCCGGTAAAAATCACTGGATGGCTGTAAAAGCGATCCTTAAGTACTTGAAAAGGAATAAAGATTTGTTTTTGGTCTATGGAGGAATGGAAGATGATCTCGTTGTAAATTCTTACACGGATGCAAGCTTCCAAACCGATAGAGATGACAGTCGATCGCAATCGGGTTTTGTATTTATGTTAAATGGTGGAGCTGTAAGCTGGAAGAGTTCCAAGCAAAGTACAACCGCTGATTCTACAACGGAAGCTGAGTATATTGCTGCATCGGATGCTGCAAAGGAAGCTGTTTGGATTAAAAAGTTCATCACTGAACTTGAAGTGGTTCCTAGTATTGCTAATCCAATAGACCTTTATTGCGATAATAATGGTGCTATTTCTCAAGCAAAGGAACCAAGAGCACATCAGAAATCCAAACACATACTTAGGCGTTTTCATATCATTCGAGAGATCGTTGATATGGGAGACGTGAATATATGCAGAGTACCTACTGATGACAATGTCGCGGACCCGCTAACAAAGGGACTTCCACAAGCTAAACATGATGGTCATGTTAGGTCCATGGGTATTAGATACATGGGAGATTGGGCCTAGGGCAAGTGGGAGATTGTTGGTGTTGGTGTCCTAGGCACGTTTTATAAACGTTGTAATTGTTATCATTTATTCATATCAATAAAGAGAAGTTTTGATTATTATTGTTGTTCATGTTTACTTATAATAATCTCCGTCCCTAGTACTTGTTTGGTATTAATATAAAGGCTTAATGATCATGGGATGATCATGTTAGATTTATGGGTACTTGTTATGTACCGGACATGACACACTTTATGAGATCTATATCATGGTCAATGTCATATATATATATATATCTCATATTAGTTATGTCATTTGAATCCTTAGACATGTAGTTATTATAGTCTTCCACTTGATGAACATTATGTTTGACATATTCAAACGCTACCTTTAACCGGGTAGTTATAAAGGGAATGATTGGCATAATCGGATTCATGTAGGAAAGAATAATAAGCTATGATGGATTTGTCCCTCTTCGGAGAGATGTCAAGCTTAGGACTCTCGTAGGAATGATGTTGATGAAAATGTTCGACCGGACTCAAATGAATTGATTGGATCAATGTCATTTGGATTATCAACATATTAGGAATCGAGAAAGTATTGAACAAAGACAAGTTGACTTGTTGACCATGACTTGTGTTCAATGACATCGTGGATAAAAGGATTATGACATATTCTAAATGGAATGCGAACTTGTATCTAGTTATACTATTTGGGTAGGTATGACGGTTTGCTAGAACCTAATCATATCTTATGGTTTCATGTTTGAACCCATTGCCAACTTAGTATAATCCTAGAGGGTCACATACAATAGAACGAATCCTTAAAAGGACTATATTGGAATATTGGGTCGAAGGACCATTAAGGGATTTAAAGAATTAGAAGAAGAAAAGTGGAAACAGGGGAGGTCCGGGCGGACTAGGAGCAAGACCCGGGGGCCGGAATGGGCTTCGCAAGTGAAAGAAGAGATTGAGAAGCTACTCCGTGTGGGTTTCATCAGGGTGATCGAATATCTAACTTGGTTATCAAATCTGGTGACTGTCAAGAAATCCAACGGTAAAGTCAGAATATGTGCGGATTTTCGGGATCTCAACAAAGCTACGCCGAAGGATGACTTCCCCCTGCCAAATATCGACATGTTGGCGGATGCGACCACCCATTATGAGGCCAAGTCGTTCGAGACAACCGAGGAGAACCAAGAAGCGACCCCCTCCACAACCTCGGGAAGGACCATCAGTCGGCGAGTTCGAGCCATGTTGAAGATGCAGTCTCCTCGGAACAAAGCCGAAAAGGAAGAACTCATCAAGTTGCTGCAATACCTCAACCATTTTACAACAGTGGGGGAACCGACACTCAGAGAAATAGAAAGGGCCCGCGACCAAGAATTGAGTTCGAGATGTGAGTTCGGATTATGCTGCCTCAAGGAGTACCTCACGAATACCCCAATCCTGCACCCGACACATGGGAATGAACTTCGAACCCCAACACCAACTACAGAATTGTGGCCCTCGCGCCAAGAAAAGAAGATCAGTGAAAAACTGCAAAGATTTTCGGAAAAATACCCCCTCTCAGTCCACCGATACACAAGAATGGGGACCCCTTTCGAAATATTGTTCGACCAACTGAAACAAATGGGCAAGATGCAACCTTCAGGGGAACATTCACTACTCTCCGAATTACCACCCCTTCAACCATTTGAACCTACCAAAAGTTGCTCTTACCACCAAGACGAAGGCCACGACACCAACGACTGTGTCGCTCTACAAAGGAGAATCCAAGGCTTGATGGACGCGAACATGCTCACCAGCGTGAGAGGATTTTGGTTCTATAGGGAAGGCAAAAACTTAGAACTCCTCGGTTGCTGCGAAATCGAGCCTTATGTGAAGAACGACTCGGAGGTACCCTCGCACCTGACTGCAGAAACGATTCAAGACATCTCAAGAGAAATAGAGGATTTAAAGCAACGCGTCGACGCAATGACCAAAGCTCGAGGCGCGCCACAAGACTAGACAGAATGGCAGATTTGGACGGCAGCCCGCTCAAGGAACCAATCAACATCCGCAAGCTCAGATGCTACTACGACTAGACTCCCCCTAAAAAAAAAAAAATGTTTACTACGCAAAAAGAAGCATGATAGACTGAACACCCGCAAAGGGTGGTCTATGCAAAATAAGGGTGCGTACAAAGCTGGCTAGATTGAAAACCCGCAAGGGCGGTCTAGGCAAAAGTTAGAGCATTCCCCCTTCTATCTTCCTTTCTTTAAAATCATTCTAGTCCGACTGGAGTGAACTACGGTGACCTGAGCCCCTTAGTCCTATTTGTAAAAGAGGAACGTAGGCAGCCCTTCAAAAGGTGCGGTCTAAAAAACAAATAAACATCCAAATCATGTCACAAAGCAATAAAGATAGAAGTTATATTTTCTGAAAGCAAAAACTTTTATTTCCATAGTCATTGCATGTTAACACTTATTTGATGAGTCTAAGCTTGACATACTTTTTGAATAAATAACCTATTCTGAAATTGAAACTAAGACAAAAATAAACTAAATTAGAACAATGTGTTTGCAACGACTATGGAAGGATCCTCGGAATTACTCCTTAGTGCCACTCGTGCCTTCGGTCTCTTTCTTCTTACTTTGACCACGGCGAATCTTTTTCTTGTTAGGGTTCTCGCAAAACCTCCTCTCAAATTCACTAACCCCTTTAGCTTTGACACTAGGAGTCTCCCCATCCTTTCTCTTCCTTGAAGTCCCCGCTCCATCTCCATTAGCCATGCTCTGGCTCCTCTTCCTCTCATAGGCCATAGCCTCCTTTATCCTCAATGAACAACTAGGAGCACAAGATGCTAAAATAGTGCCCCTTAGGGTCTCTAAAGTCTGCTCCGCTTGCCCAAGTCTCTCCATAAACCAATCCAAATACTCTCGTGATAGGTAGGTGTTGTTGGAGCGTGTGATGAGAGTCCTATGGCTAAAACCGGCCTCGCCCCACATTTGAGAAAGGAGAACCGAAGCGCTATCGTCCAAATGAAGTATGCCAAAAGGAAAACGGGTCCTCTCCTCATCCCAACCCTCGGGGATGGTTTGCACTAGACCATATTGACGGAGTACTCTTGCAGAGTAGTAAAAAGTGGTCCCAAAAAGTGACAGAACTTTAATCATGTGCAGCCCTACCTGATTCACCCTCGCAGAATTAATGTGCCAATGGGGCACCACCCACTTGATGTCATCGGTTACCATCTCCGCCAAATACCTTTCCCAACCCTTGAGAGTCATGCCCTCGAACCTCTCCTCCATACCCCTAATACGGTGCATCCATGGGGCCACCGCCGAAGAAACCGCTGGCTTGTTCACTCGGAGCCTTTCTTGCAACCACATAGTTAAAAGTCTATCACTGCCGCACGGCATCCCGCCATAAACCGCAAGATGAGGAATCCCACAAATGATCTCCCCAAGGATGGCCGGTACAATGTCATGTCCCGAACGAGCCGCATTCACCATGGTCAAACATCCCGCACTAGCACATCCGATTTCGGAAGGGAAAAGAATAGAAGCAAATAAACACAAGGCTAGATGGTCCAAAGAACGGTCCGAGGTCACATCCGCGTGCATGAAGTGCCTTGGCATCCAAGAAAGGTCGACGTAGCCACCTCTAGCATACTTACCAATGTCATCTGCGGGCACACCAAAGGTTATCAACTTGTCGTGCAAAGAAATAAAATCATAGGGCAATGCAAGTGTACCCTTCCCTTCACAACCGCAAAGCGCCTTGATGTCTTCATAAGTGGGTACCATCTCATTAAAAGAAAAGTTGAAAACATGAAGATTGTTGTTCAAAAACTTCCCACAAGCTTGCAAGAGGTTAGTGTTGGAGTTCATGTGCAAGAATGACCAAAGACACTTGATCCCATAGCGCTTCTCAAACTTCCTACGACAAGGACCGGATATCTTGGCAACCCACTTCTCCAAAGATGTTATGAAAGCTCCTTTTTCAAGTCTAGAAAGCCTTGCATTGTGATCCATGGCAAAAGAAGAGCAAGTTGATGTTTGGAACTCAAAATTGACCAAAAGAGGGGCTGGTACGAAGTTGAATAGGACACAAACTCCCATTAAATACTACACAACTTCTGATTCTTGCCAGGAAAAGGAAAACCGGAGGCGGCACAGGGATTGGCCACGCGGCCACATATGCTCTTGGTCACGCGGCCGATGTTGTCTTTGGCCAGGCGGCCAACTTTGCTCCGGGCCTTGCCATGGCCACGCGGCCACTATTGCCCCATGCAGAAAATCTAGTTTGTTTCCTCCCACTCCGTAACGGATCCATGCAACTACGTACCTGCCCCGTCCCGTGGCTCATGCATTGTATAAAATTAGGAACATTTGTAAAATAACTAGTTTGCACAAGTAGGCTCCCCACAATAAAATTGCATTTTAGAACATAATATACATACATGCATTTTGTACATCTGTTCTATATATACATATCCCTCTGCTCTCTACTAGCTAACAATGTAGGAAATAAAGATGGAAGGATGGGCCCCGCCTAATCAGAATCCTCCTCCGCGGTGTCTCCACGCCGCGCTAAAGCTCGAGAGCTACCGGCACCCGAACTCCGTCCCCGGACCGCTCGACCACCAGTGTGAGAAGAGCCCGCACCATTCGGAGACCGTTCCCGATGCTGGGGTGACGCAACGTCGTCCCTTGACAAGTACATGAATGGTACGCCTCCCTCAGTAAGCGCATCAACACGTTCACCCGCCGAGCTGAACGGATATATGCCTCCCGAGTCACCTGAAAGGGAAGCCAAGGAAAATGATTACAATGCAGAAAGAAATAGGTGTGTGCAAACATGACAAGTACATGAATGGTACGCCTCCCTCAGTAAGCGCATCAACACGTACCCCAGCGTCGGGCGGAGGAATGAATGTCTCCTCAACAAGATCTGCATCAGTCGGCTCCAAGCTAAGCTCCATCTCCCGACCGCCCCTCATCACTCTCACGCTACTCGAGCGAAGGGGCATGTCAACCAAAGGCCGACTCCGACCTACATAACGGGCCGAGCTCGACCCCTCTCCAGAAACATCCTAGCCCGTACCTGTGGACTGACCAGCCGTGTCCGTACATAGCCGGCATAATCATCACTCCCACTGTAATGCTCTACCGGAGTGGGAGCCAAGAAAGTCGCCAACCTCGTAGGACGGAGCATATCCCGAGGAGGATCATAAGGAACCCACGGTAACGCACCAGCCCTGTGCTGACGAACCACCCTCTCTCCGAGATACATGGCCTCCCCGGTGAGACCCACAAGCAGAACCCTAGAAGCGGTCAATTCCACAACATAGGGACCCACCGACGCCTCATTGGCCGGACTCCACGGATAAAATCTAACCCCGACGGGCTCAGACATCGCAAACACCCTCCTCAGATCAGCAGCATCCACAGTCTTCCTTTCCCGGTTTCTGCGGGGAGGAGCCCTGTTGCCCTTGCACCAGTACGACATGATGGGAACAACCTTGTTGGCGCTCATCACCAATTGAAAAGGGGCAACACCAAATATCTCGTACACCCAAGCCTGTGCATGCAATGAAAAAGATATTTCAGACCAAAGGATAGAGCAGAAATCTCAACAATGTGAAAAAGAAGGGCAGTCAAGAGCATACCTCAAAGGCAAACTGAAACCCGTCAAAGGCCGATGAGCTAGCCCTCGAGCAATGGTCCAATGCCCAGTAAATCTCAGCTAAACCGGCTCCACCCCAAGAAATCCCACCGACTAGGTCCAAGTCCACCAAAGCCCCTAGCAGTGAGTACCGGCAGACAGTAGCCCTACTCGGAAACAAGATCTCCGAAAAGCTGTACCATAAGAACAGCCGGACCAAACAATCCAAATCATACTCCCCCCTACCAAAGGCTTCAATAGCCACCTCCACCAAGCGGTTCACCTTCCCGGCCTCCACTCCATAACCCTTGACACCTCCTCCCAGGTCAGTGTCGACTCCCAGCAGAGCCTGTCTATAGTCCCGCCGCTCCGCCAAGCTCTCATCAAAAGGCAAAGGGATACCAGTAAACCTCAACCCTGTGATGGCTGCGAAATCCGTCGGCGTGATGGTAATCTCTCCCCAACTGAAGTGGAAGGTATGGGTGGTATCCCACCAGAACTCCCGGCACACCTCTATCACCGCTGCCACCTTCAGGGTAGCCTCGACCATGCGGACACTGTCAAAGAATGGGCCAAAGCCCATAGCCTCGATCCGAGCACGCAAACCGCCCGGTCCCTCCGGCAGGGACGCCCACAGTTTACCCACAGTCACTGTGGACCCACGAGCCTTGATCCTCTGCAGGTAAACACAGCACAGGTACGTTACCATTCTAGCAATCTACAATTCTAGCAATTTAAATTATAGCATTCCATTATTCTAGCATTTCATATTATGTGCATAAAACATACAAATGTGCGAGAAGGAGAGGAGTGAAAATTCAAAATTTACCTCTCGCGTCTCCGGAAGCCCCATCGACCAATGACGCTCAGAGTCGATGTAAAAATCGTAATCTTGGTCGAACGTAGACCGCAGCAGATTATCGCGATAATTCCGAGTCGCGGCTCGTGGTCTCAAACCGCCCCGTGGAATCAAGGGCGCCGCTTCAAAACCCGCTCCCGGGTCAACCCCTACATTTCCTCCGCCCTGAGCATCACCGTGCCCCTCTCCTTGTTTCTCTTGTTGTGGAAGCATATACCCACCTTGGCCCGGAAAATCCCTAAATAACGCCTCATTGATCCAATCTGCCATAGCTTCAAGAAATATGTGAAATGAAGTCTTCAAAATTATCAAAATCTGAGCTTTCTCTCTCTAAAAACTCAATTTTCTCTCTCTAACTCGTCAACAATGGAGGAAGGAAGAAGAAGAAAGAAGAAAAGAAGAAGAAGAGGGAAGGTTTCTGGTGATGTGACCAAGAGTCAGCCCGCCGACAACCTTGGCCACGCGGCCACTTATGCGCTTGCGACCCCAGCCGTCAGATCAGCGATCCGCGTGAAGGAGATCTGACCACTCAGCGGTCTTGGCCACGCGGCCACTATTGCAATTCAGTGTGTTTGGCCACGCGGCCAACCTTGTCCCTTCAGATAAAATTCCATTCTTGCCCTTGATCTTTTCCCTTTAATTCATTTTAAGTGCCCTTAGCACTATTTTGACTGATATTCGTTACCTTTAGGTACGGAAAGCCCCTTAAAATTTCCATTCTTCACCAAATATTTGCTTAGGATTCGTATGATTGCAGAGACTTCGGCGCCTCTATGACATACCATCCTAGATCAATCGTAATTGGCAGAAGCCTCGGCGTTTCTGTTTGCGAGAGATCCAGCATCTATTTTAGGATTCGTATGGTTGTAGAGACTTCGGTGCCTCTATGACATCCGTATCCTTGATCGATCGTGATTGGCAGAAGCCTCGGCGTTTCTGTTTGCGAGAGATCCAGCATCTATTTTAGGATTCGTATGGTTGTAGAGACTTTGGCGCCTCTATGACATCCGTATCCTTGATCGAACGTGGTTGGCAGAAGCCTCGGCGTTTCTGTTTGCGAGCGATCCAGCATCTATTATTAGGATTCGTATGGTTGTAGAGACTTCGGCGCCTCTATGACATCCGTATCCTTGATCGATCGTGGTTGGCAGAAGCCTCGGCGTTTCTGTTTGCGAGAGATCCGACATCTATTATTAGGATTTGCATGATCGTAGAGACTTCGGTGCCTCTATGACATACGTATCCTTGATCGATCGCGATTGGCAGAAGCCTCGGCGTTTCTGTTCGCGGGAGATCCAACATCTATTACTTTAGCATAATTGGCAGGAACCCTGGCGATCCTGATTGCGTTTACCATTCCATCTTGGGATTATTTAGACAACGTAGTCTCCATCTTTCCCAAATAACTTCATTGCTTACGAATGTTCGTTCTTCATACAAGATAGTATCCGTAGGTTTATTATCCCTATCAGAAGTCCGATGTCTCGTTTTATACCCAGTCGCTCTGAACTACGACCGGCTTGATTCCTCGGAGGATACGTAGGAAACCTGAAAAGGTTCAGCCACCCGACCGACACGGTCATCTCTCATCCCCAGCATGTGCATTTTCCCCAGCAGAAGACGTTGCTCCCCATCAGAGCACAATCAATCCCAATTTCCCATCAGATTTGAACTACGTTTGGCTTGATTCCCCCGCGGATACGTAGGTCGCCTGTCAAGGTTCAGCCGTTCCCTTACCTTTCATCTGTTTTGAAACTCATGTTTCAGACGGATCCTTCTTTTATCGTCGACCCCACATTGCCTTGCAAGAAGCGTCGCCGAGGGGCTACTGTTAGTACCCGACCTTAAAATGAGTTTATTAGGACTTTCCCAAAAATACAAGGACTTTATAGGAATTAGAAACCTTGCAAAGACTTGTCCCGGATTCCCAAAATATCTCATTTATAACAAAATCTATCAAAATAGGTAACAAATGGTTTCCTTAAAACCATGCAGAAACCCTAGCTTAAGAATCAAGTCAGCCTGCAACCTTGGCCACGCGGCCAACCTTGCTGCGCGTTGATCTTGGCCACGCGGCCACTCTTGTCGCCGGCTTCAGTCATGGCCAGGCGGCCAACCTTGCACTGGATGATCCTGACCGTCAGATCTTCCCATCAGTTTACTATATAAACCATTCCATTCCATTGGTTTAAGGGTCCGATTTTGAGAGCTCTAAATACGAATTTTGGAGTTCTTAAATACTATTTTTCTCTCTAATTAGCATTCAAACCTCCGAGAAGATCAAGGTTTATTTCTTGCCAACATAGGTAAGTTTTCTAACTTTTTCTTCGTGTTCTTGCATCATTTTTAATGTAGATCTTTTATATTCATGTTCTTACATGTTTATTCATAGCTTCTTCATATGCTTTGCATGTTCATTCATATGTTCATAATATGTTCTTCGCATGTTCTTCGTGTTCATAGATTAAAACCTTATTTATGCTATATTTAGGGTTGTGATCTTCATAATTACATGTTATTTCATAGCCGATGATGATCGAGGGTTCATCAACCCGAGGATGATCTAGGAACTACTTCTAAACCCTAAACTTTAGGTAATTCCCCCTTCATTATGCATGATCCCGATTCTTCTGCCTATTCTAATTCTCTGCGAACTACGCTGACCTGAGCTTCTCACATTGAGAGGAACGTAGGCAATCTTCGGATCCGGTCTAAATCACTAACACACTACTAACACATTCATCATGATAGAAAGACCGATCAATTCGGGCAATAGGAGTGATAACGTTCAATATTCTTCTCTTGTTGTAATTTGACCCCCGAACCCACAAAAAATGCTTTTTTCAATGTTTTGGCTTTAATTAAAACGGCGTGGCGACTCTCATAATTTTAATGTCGTTAAGAATATTCCCTTTGTAAATAAAAATAATCACAAGATACTTCCCATGCGTCGCTTCATCGGAAAGGGGTATTCACACACTTCAATAGTGTATTAAAATGATGAACTAAATGGAGATGGGATTTGTTACATTTAAAGACTTAATCTTTAATGTTTATTTCCATTTAAAAAGACTTTATTTCAAATTTTTTCTTGTTTATCTTACTTGGATGATAAATCCACAATCTTTATTCATCCAAGTAATGATTTACCCAAGAAAAGCTTTTATTTATTTTAATCTTATGATGATTACCTTACTTGGATGATAAAATTGACCATCTTTATTCATCCCAGTTATGGTTCTATCCAAGTAAAGGTATTATTGTTATTATTCTCCAATGATTGCTCAAACCATGGCCTTGACCTTGATCTTGGTTATTCTTACATGGGTTTGATGCATAGGATGAACAAGATTGTCCCTCTTGACTTTGCTAGCCGTTTCCATGGCTAAGTAAAAGTCCGTCCCTAAAAATACCATATTTTACTTGGATGAACATTATATTTTGCCTCTCTAAAATACCAAAATCACTTTTTTAAACAAGTCGGTTTCTCCCATTTTCAAGAAAAACACATACACACACACTTGCACATTTTTTATCAACAAACTTAGGGAGACTCGGTTTTCCGAGGCACTTTGGGTGAACCTTGATTAAGTTCTTCCCAAAGTGTAACGTGACCTCCGAATCCTTTTTCTCTAACCTTTTTTTTTTGTTAAGTTTGGGTTTAAAGTTAAACTAATGTGGCGACTCCGTTATCTTTTGGAATTACACCGTGTTTGATTCTCGAGGGGAAACCTTACCATTTTTCCCGCGGGTATCTTACAGCGTTCGACGAAGATAACTTTGACGTATGGAAACACAGCATTCTAACTCAATTCTACTCCATGGATGAGCAACTTGGTGATTGTCTTACCATTGGACCATACTTCTCAATGAAAGCGAATCTGAATCCAGAAACCAATCCAGACACACCTTCAATCAAGAAACTAAAAGCTGAATGGACTGATGAGGAGAAAAGATTAGTTGGAATGGGTGTGAAAGTAAAAAGCATACTCTTAAGCACTTTGAGTACGTCACAACGTCGACAGATTATGGAATGTTCAACAGCAAAAGATCTTTGGGATTCAATTGAAGATTACATCGAAGGGGATCAAGCCTGCAAAGAGAGCAAAATATTTTCTATTCAAAGAAGATTCACCAACTTTTCCAAGATCCCCGGTGAATCACTTAGAGCCACTTATGATCGTTATTTTTGAGATCGTAAGTACTTATACAGCACTCGGAAAGAAGCTTACCAAGAAGGAGATCAATGTTAATTTTCTCGCTGCTCTTGGTTCTCAATATCTTCACAAAGGAAACACTCTTGAAGATACCAAGCTACTAGATGATATGTCACTTAGAAGCCTCTATGCCAACCTCAAATTTTTTGATATCAAGCTCCATAACATTGAAGAAATGGAGGGAAAGACTAAAAGCTTATCATTGGTCGCTCAAAAGGAAGAAGTGATCGAGGAAGAAGATCCAAAAATCTCCACATCAGAATTGCTTGTTATGGATGATGATGATTTTGCTATGTTCGTGAAAAGATTCCAAAAGTTCAGAAAGACAGCAAGACCCGGATCAACAAGCAAAGCTCCAACAAGGTTTACAAGGAGCAGCCCCTCAAAGAAGAAAGAGAACTTCAACTTTTCTAAGGGTTGTTTTAATTGCAGGAAACCAGGCCACTTCGCATCATAATGCCCAATTCCCAAGTATGAGTATATGAAGAAGAAAAGCAACTTCAATCCAAGGTATTCAAAGCAAAAGGGAATGATGGCTGAAGAAGACTCTACCACAAAAGAGTTAGCAACTTGGATAGAATCAGATTCTGATGAAAGCGATGAGGATTCTGAAGAAGGTCACATTTGTTTGGTCGTTCATTCCGATGATGAGGATGATAATCAATTCTCACCCAATGTGAAACCCAAATGGAAGAGTAATACGGCTGATGAACTTGCTGATAAAAGATTCCTAACTCCAGTGCAAAGGAATGGTGATCTTCTATTTTCAAGATGTGATGTGAGTGCAGCAAAGAAGGCTCTACTAAACCCCAAAGTGAAGGAAGTTCTGTCTACCACACCTCAAGTCAAGTTTGACATTTCCCTCGATGAACAAGAGAAGATGTTCATGAAAGATGAACAGGTAATTAGTAAATTTTCTGGCATGAAGGAAGCTTTAGCAATTTCAACTGAAGAAATTTCCCAGCTTAAAACGGAGAAATCTCTACTAGGATCTGAACTCACCCTCCTTAAGGAGCAGATCAAGAGTATGTCTCCTCTTACTGATCGAAACCATTTCTTAGAAGAACAAAATGCTATATTTAAAGTTAAAAATGAAGAATTGGCTGCTGAGATAAATGATCTCAAAAGGATCACTAATGAGTGGACCAATTCTCGTGTCACTATGGAACAAATCTTAGAATCTCAAAAGTCTAGTGGTGATAAGGAAGGCTTGGGTTTTCAAACTAGTGACAACTTTAAATGTGAATCTTGTTGTGAAAGAGATGAGAAATTTACCAAGAAAACTTTGGAAGGGTCAAATGCTAAACATCAAGGATCTAAGGGTAAAGGACAAGAACCAAAGAAGAAACTAGAGTTCCATTATGTCTACCCTAAGAAACAAACTGGCAAGGCTTCAAAGTTGAAAGGAAAAGCCATGGAAAATCCTACCGTAGAGGAAGACTCTTGGAAGGTACCCGAACCTGACCACGCATCTACCTCTAAGCCCAGTCGAGAAGCCTTCCGTGGCATGTCTACCGCAAACCAAGGTAATGCAGTCAACTTCAAGAAATTGAACTTTGTTCGGGAGAGATTTTCCATACCAGTTAACGATGTTGTGCTCAAGACCACAACGAAGTTTGTTAACCCTCAGTTGGGTGGCTTCCACCATTGTTCTGTGTGTGATGGTTATGGTCACAAGGCTACTGAATGTCTTTTGAGATTCACACCCAATCCCAGAAAGAGTAACCCTCCTTCTATGAGACAGGTGTGGGTTGTCAAAAGTTGCTATCCCTTTGGACCCAAAGGAATAAAAAGGGGACCTTGTTCTTAAATGTTTGTTTTTGTAGACACCCCGCCTTGGACCGCTCACCCCGATTACACACTTGATTTTGTGTTTCTCCCTCTTTTAAGTGTTTTCTGTTAGTTTCTGTTACTTTGGTTAAGTTCCAGACGGACTCCGTTAAGTCCCGGGACTAAACTGAATAACAGTTCTAATTTTCTAGTCTATTCTGTCAAAAATTGCTTTTCAGAGTCGCGCGCCTCCGCCTCTTGAGGCCAGACGCGCGCGCCTTCCGCCGCCTAGGTGGGATGCGCGCTCTTCTGGGGTGTGTCAGTTACAGATTCTGCCCAAGAATCTCTCCCTTGCTCATTATACATGATTTTGCCCGGGAAAGATTTCTTGGAGACTCCGTTTGGCTCCAAAAACTCCCCTTTTTCAACTATAAAAACCCCTCCAATCCATCATTGGAAGGGACCTTTTTCTTCACTTCTTTTCTAGACTTTTGCTTGGGACTTCTTTTAGACCTTTTTCAACTAAAAAACTTTGGACCTTAAGAAGTGTTCTCTCCAAGTATTCAACCTCTTCTTCAAGGCTTTTCAAGAGGTTCTCTTTGAAGGATACTATAGGTAAATGTCTTAAACTTTCTTCTTCTTCTTTTTCAATCAAATGTGCAATCACCCCAAAACCACTTGGGACATGACACCAATGGTCCTTTCATTACATTGAATTGGCCTAGGAGTCATCTCCCTACATTTTAAAATTTAAAACCCCTTTTTTATCATCATTCAAATAGGAAGAACACATTTATCTTTAAAGTGAGTTATGAACAAACAAGACCGACTTTGCTCGGGCGAAATGGGTGTTTAAGTACTTCCCATTTCGTAACCTAACCCCCAAACCCCTCATCCCAAAGAATCTCTGTTTCGTAAATCAAACTTAGGCTCATAAACATTAGGTTTTCTTACGTTCCTAAAAAATGTGGGTGGCGACTCTAAAACACAATTAGACATCCAAGGACGAGCTCGCACGCTCTAGCCTAAAGCCGCGGTCTCCGCCCCCAGGGTATCTACAGTGGCGACTCCGCTGGGGACTGCTTGAGGGTTAAACTTGTGTTTCTGTTCATAATTCACTTTTCTGGGCATTCTGGAAATTGATATGGGAAGCGCACGCCTCGGACCTTCATGGTCCAAAGCGCGCGCGTCCCGCGTCAAATTCCAGAATCGCCCGCCTTCCATGTGTTCTTCCTATTCTTCCTATTATTTCGTGCTAACAAACATTGCAGGGGTTTCATCACACAATCAGGACCCGGGCAATCCCCTGAGTCCATAAGTTTCTGATAATCTGATAGGTTAGCCCAGAAGCGGGCGCCTCCCAGATACAATGTGTCAGGCGCGCGCTTCCCACAACACCAGCCTGAGGCGCGCGCTTCTGGGCCAATTTCCAGGGCAAGAACAGGTTTTAGTGACTGAACATAACAGTGGGGTGTGGGCACAGTTGCCTGCATCAGAACAGAATTGAACCCTTGGACTGTTTTACTTTGTGTTTATTTACCGGTCACATGGGTGATTCGGGAGTTGTAATTTACGTGCTTATGTGTTTTTTTTTTATCTTTTCTTTTCAAAAATAAAAAAATAAAAAAAAACATTTTTGTCACGTGATAGACCTCACACTACATGCACATTACTCCTATAAATTGCTCACTATCGAGTCGCACAAGTCCAACCCTAAACCTGGTGAGGCCCGTCCTAGAAAGTTTCAAGCTCCACTCGACCTTGACTCTTTCGAAGCGGTAAACCTCAGCCCGTGGCGTAGTTCATGACTACATGCCGGGGGTGACCTTTAAGCCTCTCTTTAGCCGAGCACAAACTACACAATTCTAGTTAGGGTCTAATACTCCGTGACCAAGTCGGTTTTCATGTACCGAGATTTCCCTAAACTAATGTTTTCAAATCATACCAGCCAACTTGTTGAAACGGACGCAATAAAAATCCATCCCCAAAAGTGATTATTTTGGACGAAAATAAAAAATCCGTCCCCGCATGTATGCTTTACTACATTAATTTAGTTTAATCCCGACACATGTAGGATTCACAAACGTGATGGAATCCGATGAGTATATGGGACCGCGAGATGGTCTATATACTAGTGTGACGATTCCATTATCTTCTTAGAAACCCCAAAAGGGACCCATTCCCTCCGACTTATAAAATAAAAAAAAAGAGTCTTTTTCTTATGTGGTTCGAGTCGTGTGCCCAACTGTGTGTTCTCAACCTCTTCATGGACCAAAAGTGTGAACAGAGAGAGACAAGGGGTACTTCTCCAATTATAGGTCCGATTGGTACTCTCCGCATCTACAGGAATTCATCCAACCGGCTTGTTCGTGAACCAATCACTCCTACAGCTTCTGCATCATCAATGGCCGGCGACTCCAGCACCAACAACGCCATGACTCTCGAGCAACTCTCTGCCATGGTCCAAACTCTTCAACAACAAGTCACCGCTCTACACAACGAGGCTCAAACCAAAGAAGCCTTGTGGCAAGCTCATGTCGACAGTCAAAGGGAGGCCCACGAGGCCGAGGTTGACAAATTGAATGCCAAGCTCCTCAAGCTCTCCAAGAACAAGGGGGTTAATGACAATGAGGAATCCGAGTGGACCGAGGGTTTGTTTGAAAGCCCATATGTCAGTGCCCGTACCAAAAAAGTGGGGGAACCAAGCACCGACAACAACGACCCCAAAATGGTCGATTCCATCATGGCCTACATTGATCAGAAATTTGACGGCCTCAACATGGGAAAAGGCTCCAACACAAGCCTTTATCAGTCATCCATCCTCATGAGCACGATGGCCGCTCTCCCCGAAAAATTCAAGATACCCGACATTAGCAAGTTTAAGGGCAACTCATGCCCGATGGCTCACATCGAGACTTACATTTGGGCTATGGTTCCGAAGAAGGTCTCCCCAAAAGTTATGGCTCAATGCTTTCCTCTCACCCTCGAGGGGGCGACAAAGGATTTGTATGCAACTCTCACGCTCACTGTCCGTCTTGATTGGGATGCCGCTATGCTTGCCTTTAAAAATCAATATCAAGGCAACACCACTCACCGGCCCACAAGGAAAGAGCTCGAGAACACCACCTAAAGAGACAATGAGTCGTTCATTGACTTCACAAGGAGATGGAATGACAAGCTCTCTGAAATTTTTGAGAGGCCAAACACAAAAGAGCAAATGGACATCTTTCTCAAGTGTCTCAAGATTGATCTCCGCACCCACCTAAGTGGGGCTTGCTACTCCGAATTCTCCCAAATGTATGGATGACTTGCTCAAGGAGATTAAGAAGGCCACTCCTACCTATCGTTACAAGGCCGCCTCTAATTCAAACAAAGAGGCTTATGTCAATGCCGTTACTACCGACAAGGGGAATTACAAAAAGGTCCCCCCACCACAAGGCAAGCGGTTCCAAAACGACCGCGTCTACACTCCTCTCAATGGCATGACCATCACCGAGGCCTATGAAGCTCTAAAGGCCAAGGAACGAATCACTCCTCTTGAAGGGTACAAGCAACCACAACCGCTCCGTCCCAATCATGCCCACCACAAATGGTGTGACTGCCGTCAATGCACCGGCCACCTCACCGAGGATTGCTTCTCCATCCGCAACACCATCCAAGACCTCATAGACAAGAAGGAATTCATAATCCCTAATGAGGGAGGTGTCAATGTAATAGAGGTAGGAGAGTTTGAAGGAACCACTCATTCGATCCCAATTGTGAATGAGGGCTCCGATGATATGAATAAACTTGATAATTCTTGTTATGTTGTGACTTATGATGAGATTATGAGGGAAGTCTTAGATAATAGGAAGAAGAAGCTACACGGGACCGTGAACGTGCTCACACGCAGTGGCCGAGTAACAACGAGCACAATCCTTCCCAATACCGCAGTGACCAACACCTCTTCTCAAAGATCGCAAGCACGCGACGTACCCAAAGATCCTTTGTTAACACAACTCAAGAAGACGCAAGCCAACATATCCATCTGGGACCTTATTGCATCATCAAAGAAACACCGAGACCTCGTCATCAAGAACTTGGATGGCACATCAGTCTCTCCCGACACGACTCCCGAGGACCTCACAGCAATGATAGGTCACATTCGCTTTGGCTATGTCATCACTTTTGCTGACATGAACCTCCCGCCATTTGGGTCCAAACACAATGAAGCCATCTACCTCAAAGTAAGGGCAAGGGGAGACCCATCTTAAGAGTTCTAGTAGACGGTGGTTCCGCACTCAACTTAATGCCTAGCCGAGTCATGGGCATACTGGGGCTCAAAAGCTCCAATTTACAACCTTCTACCCAAGTCATTAGAGGGTACGACAGCACTGCCCGTACAGTCATGGGAATGCTAGAAGTCGATATCGAATTTGGAAGCATGATCATTTCCGTCCCATTCCAAGTACTTGATGTCCCTGCTTCATTCAACTTGCTTTTGGGCCGACCATGGATCCACAGTGCCAATGCGGTCCCTTCCACTCTCCATCAATGTGTCAAGATCAGAAATAGGGACGAGATAGTCACCGTCATGGCCGAGAATGTCACCATCCACAGAAATGGGGGACAACCCGTTCACCAAGTTCAACATGGGATAGAAGATTCCACTCTCTCCGGCGTCAACACCATCGACAAAGAAGGGGGAAACAGACAATGGACCCTCGGCAATCCTAAAATCCTCCACATGATGAGGAACATGAATCACTTTCCCGGTCTCGGCCTAGGGAAGCATTAACAAGGGATATTGCACCCCGTAGAAGTTCCTTTTGTCAAGAAGAAGTTTGGTCTGGGATACGAGCGTACCAAAGATGACTTGAAATACGAGCAAGCAGTCAAGAGTCAAAAAACCCGAGCTCGCAAAGAAGGTCGACAATATGAAATCCCTAACTTGAGGCCTTACCGCAATACACTAAACGGTTATTTTGTTTTCCAAGGGGAAGATGTTCCGTACATGATCTTTCCCGAACCATGGGTTAACAACAAGGGTGTCAGAAAGCCCGGTCTCGAGATCTTCACTGATTGTGAAATTTCGACACAAGAAAGGGAGCCTACTCCAACGTCACCCCGAGAGTGGTGGGGAAAGAAAGTGACTATAGAGTCTGAGGTAGAGATTACCGTGGGGGAATAACTATCCGATCTAGCCTCCATGTTCGAAGAATTTGCCATCATGGACGATTGTCAAGTCAACACCATCTACGACACCGTCGTCAGAAAGGAAACCATCAGTGAGATCCCGCCAAGCTCTGAGCCAATCAACAACTTGTATTCAACGAAGGGGCCCATAGTATCCGAGGCTTTCTTGATCCGAGAAATGGGTTGCATACCCCGTACAGCAACAAAGGAAGAGCGGCTCACACTTACTTTTGAGTCCGGGAGTGTTTCTAATACCCTCACCCAAGAGGATATGGAGGCAATAGCCGAGCGTGTGTTTCCTTTCTTTGCTAATGAAAAATTCTATATTTCTGAGTACCCTGAGATTGCAAACATCATAAATGATGAATTAACTAATACCAAACTTAATGACCAAGTTAATAACGATTCAAATTATGATGAAATAGACCACGAAAACATAACATACCTAAATGAACTAGCTCAACATGTTCGTTGTCGTGGTGAAAATGGTCCAGGGGCTGATGAGGAATTGCATGTTGTTAATCTGGGTATCGACGAAGAGCCGAAAGAAACGAAGATTGGCAGCTTCTTCAAGGGGGAAGACAAAGACAGATTGACTGCACTGCTCAAGAGTTTGTGGATGTATTCGCATGGTCGTACAAAGACATGCCGGGTTTGGACAGAAAGGTCGCGGAGCACAGAATTCTGATCAGAGAGGACGCCAAGCCAGTAAAGCAGAAGCTCAGAAAGATCAAGCTAGAATGGTCTCTACAAGTCAAAGAAGAGATTGAAAAGCTCCTCAGTGTGGGTTTCATCAAAGTCATTGAGTATCCGACTTGGCTAGCCAACATTGTGACAGTCAGAAAGGCAAACTGCAAGGTTCGAGTTTGTGTGGACTTCCGGGATTTGAACAAAGCTTCCCCGAAAGATGATTTTCCACTACCAAACATCGACATGCTCGTCGATTCGACTGCCAACTATGAAGTCCGCTCATTTGTGGACGGTTTTGCCGGTTACAATCAGATTCTCATGTCCGAAGAGGATCAACACAAGACAGCTTTCACAACACCGTGGGGCACTTTCTGCTACACAGTCATGCCGTTCGGACTAAGGAACGCTGGGGCTACTTACCAGAGGGCTGTTACGGATCTATTCCATGACATGATTCATAAAGAGATCGAGGTCTATGTAGACGACATGATCATCCATTCGAAGGGAACCAACGGTCAACATTTGATCGATCTTCGCAAATTCTTTGAAAGACTTCGACAACACAACATGAGACTCAATCCCTCAAAGTGCACTTTTGGGGTCGTCAGAGGAAAGGTTCTCGGTTACATGGTCACTGAGAGGGGAATTGAAGCCGATCCCTCCAAGATCAAGCCAATCATTGACATGCCTCCTCCAAAGATGCATAAGGAAATCAAAGGTTTCATGGGCAGACTTCAATACATCAGTCGATTTGTGCACCAACTCACTTCCATGTGTGAGCCGATCTTCAAGCTACTCAAAAAGAATGTGGCTCTAGAATGGACCGATGCTTGCCAAGAAGCCTTCAACCAAGTGAAGCATTACTTGACATGCCCTCCAGTTTTGGTTCCACCGCACAAGGAGAAGCCTCTCTTGCCCTATCTCACTGTCAATGATGAAGCCCTAGGGGCTATGTTAGTACAAGAACAGCGAGACTCCACAAAAGAGAATGCTATCTACTTTGTCAGCCGCCGGTTTCAAGGAGCTGAAAAGAACTACTCTGTCTTAGAGAAGTCTTGTGCTGCATTGGTTTGGGTTACTCAAAAGCTCAAGCATTACATGGAGGCCTTCCCAATCAAGTTGGTAGCAAAAGTGGACCAGCTCCGCTACATCTTTGAGAAGCTTTTCATGTCAACAAGAATAGCCAAATGGTATTTCATGCTCGCCGGCTACGATATCATTTACATCACACTCAAATCCATCAGGGGGAAAGTGTTCAGTGATCAACTTGCTGAATTTCCATGTGACGAAGCGAAGGGGAAGATGTACAGTTCCCCGACGAGCATTTAATTTGCGCTACAACAGAAGAAAATAAGTGGCAACTTTTTTTCGATGGCGCAGCCAATAAGCATGGATATGGCATAGGGATGTTACTTGTTGATCCAAAGGACATGTATACTCCAATCGCTATCCACCTCGAATTTGAAGCCACCAACAACATCGCTGAGTACGAAGCATGCATAGCGGGGCTCGAAGTAGCCCCCAAGAGAAATGTCACAAGTTTAGAGGTACTTTGTGATTCCTTGCTCATCATCAATCAGACATCTGGAAAGTGGAAGATTCAAGACTCGACTCTGCAACGGTATGGTCAACATCTCGAGGAGTTGGTTGAACAGTTTCAAGAAATCACCTTCAACTACCTGCCAAGGGACAAAAACCGTTTTGCTGATGCACTAGCCACCATCGCTTCACTGGTCGAAATACCTGAGGGTAAAATGGTGAAGCCTCCAAAATTTCCCGAAGGAACATTCCGGCATACTGCATGAGTATCGAGATCAACGAGGTCCAAGCAAACTCCCCGTGGTATGCGGATATCATGAATTTCCTCAAGGATGGTACTTATCCCGAGAATAGCAATAAGAAGTCCCAAATGGCATTGCAAAGACTAGCCTCCCGATATGTACTGATTGGGGACCGAGTCTACAAAAGGCACCACGAAGAGATCAATCTCCTATGTGCAAATGAGACGAAGCTCAAGAAATAATGCATGAGATCCACGAAGGTGAATGTGGGCCCCCACATGAACGGGTTTATGTTGACCAAGAAGATACTCCGCATGGGTTATTATTGGAGTACCATGGAAAGGGACTGCATCGAGAAAGTCAAGAGGTGCGCCAAATGCCAATTCCATGCCAATCTACAGCACGCTCCACCCTCACAGCTTTACAATATGACCACGCCTTGGCCTTTCTCTTGTTGGGGCATAGACATCATCGGCAGAGTTCACCCTACTGGCAGCAACGGACAATCTTTCGTCCTAGTAGCCGTGGACTATTTTACAAAATGGGTCGAAGCACAGGCTTACCGAGTTCTCAACGCCAAGAAAGTGGCCGAATTCGTAAAAACCCACATCATGTGCCGGTACGGCGTTCCTCATGAAATCATCTCAGACAACGGTTCTCACTTTGAGAAAGAGATGGACGCGCTCCTGGTAGAATACAAGATTACTAAGCACAAGTCATCTCCATACCGCCCTCAAGCAAACGGCGCGGTCGAGGCAGCTAATAAGACAATCGAGACCATTGTGAAGAAAATGGCCTCCACCGGAAGGGATTGGCCCGAAAAGCTACCTCTAGCATTATGGGGCTACCGCACGTCAATACGGACAGCGACTGGAGAAACTCCTCATGCACTTGTATATGGTTCCGAAGCTGTACTCCCAATAGAGCTCGAAGTCCCATCCCTACGGGTCCTCCTTGAGAACCAAGTCAATGAAGTCGATTGGATGCAAAGTCGATATGAACAGCTAGCCCTACTCGATGAGAAAAGGCTAAGGGCAATCGAACGTACGAGGGCCTATCAACAAAGAATGGCTAGGGCTTTCAACAAAAAGGTGAAGCCCCGAAACATCAGTGTGGGAGATTTGGTCCTAAGACAACACCCTCCTAATGCCATGAACCCCCTTGGAAAATGGGGACCCCGATGGATCGGTCCGTACGTAGTCAAGAAGATACTAAGCGGCGGTGCAGTCCGACTCGTGGATTTAGACGGAGATCAGCTGCCAAAGGAAGTCAACCTCGACAAGTTGAAGAGATTTTACGTCTAATAAACGAAGACCATCAAAAAAAAATAAAAAAAAAAATAAAAAAAATAAAGCTCGCTAGGTTGAAAACCCGCAAGGGCGGCCTAGGCAAAAATTAGAGCACGTGCAAAAAAGAAGCCCGCTAGATTGAAAACCCGAAAGGGGGTCTAGGCAAAAAACAAGGTACACAAAAAAAAAAAAAAAAAATGGTCTTCGTTTGTTTGAACTACGGAGGCCTGAGCCTCTACACTGGAGGAACGTAGGCAACCTTCGGGTGCGGTCTAAAATATGAACAAATACCCAAATCATTTCAAATTAACGAGATGCAATTTATATTCATTTCTTGAATTATTTTTTATCATTACAACGGATTTTGCTGAGCTAATAAAAGACATAAAACATTAAAATCCTAACAAGTGGTCTATTTTAATTGCAATCTCTTGGGGATACTAGGAAAAATCTAATGTTCTCTTGGCCTTCGAAGGACCACCCGAACGACCATCAATCCTACTCTTCTTGGGAGGCCTAGGAACACTGATGCGGACTGATACCTTCCGCGCAACAGAGCGTCTCCGAGCGTAAAAGTCATCCAAAGGGGTACCGAAAGGGTCAGTTAGAATGTTGTTCACATCAGCAGCAGCTTCCTTGTACCTCAAAGCACTGCTAGGCTCAAAGTCCTTCCCTAACAACTCAGCCCGAAGAGCATCTACCCAAGTAATGCCACGGAAGACGGTACCAAGCAAGTGATCCAAGTAACTCTCAGGAAGAAAAATACTACCCTGATGCAAAGGAGCGGAAGCCCAACGGTTACGATCATCTCCCCAAGCCGAATGAAGCTCATTCGAGAAGTCCGGACCCATATAAGAAACTGGACTAAGCCTCCCGTTCCTCGGAAAGTAATTATCTGTTGACGGCCAAATTGCCTCAGAACCCGTTCTGGTTGGTAAAACGAAGAATCTCTCAACCCGGGTAAAACCACATACTGAAAACCAGAGGTCCACTCCACAAAAGGGCAAAGACCCCAAGGGCACCAGTCAACGTCAGCTGTAAGACGAGAAGCAAAAAATCTCCTCCAACCCTCTTCAGTCAAATCTCTAATCAGCAACCGTCGCCTATGAACATCAAAAGGAGAAAGGTTGCCATCTGACTCATAAATCCTGAAATGCTCCCGAAGCCATATGGTCAAAAGCAAGGGGCTTCCTCGTCGCATCTCGCCCGTACGGTGCAATTCATCCAAACCATGCAAGGTCTCTCCTACAACGAGCGAAATTATGCTGAGTCATTGTCCTTTCGCCTGTAACACGATTTCAGCCAACTGTGCATCCGCAGTACCCAGAGGAGTGACAAACAAAACCTCGCTGAAAAGGCAGACAGCCATGGCATTTCTCTTAAAGGACTGAACCGCGACATCTTCCGAATGCAAACTGAAAAACATCGGAAGCTCAGTTATGTCAACAACGGTCCCGTGCATCATCTTCTTCACCTCTCCAACAGGGAGATTCAGAGGTCAACCCAAGAATCAACAACACCGCGGTGATACTTAGGGACGGCAATCCGAACGGCCAAAGGCATACCCAAAATGGCCCCAAAATCATCGACAGTCGGCACCATTTCATTAGCCGAAAAGTTGAATGCATGGCTATCACAATCCCAGAAGGCTGCAGCAGCCTTCAACAAGTCCCAATCCGGCTTCAATGTTCGTAAAGTAAAAAGAATTCGAAATCCGAATCTTTGATGAAAGCATTTTTGGGATGGGTCTTGAAAGAATAAACGAATGTCGATAAATCCTTCTCGTAACTCTTGACAACCTCGGCACCAAGACTAAAAAGGTTAGAGGCCATGGGAAAGATGGTCATAAGAAAAATTGGGCAATAAAATGGTGTTAAAAAATGGCAGAAGAAAGCTGTTGGAATTGAATTACCGACCAGAAGCTGATATTATAGCTGTTGTGGGATCTTTTGGTCAGCAAATATCAGGCCCTGAATTTCGCCTCCCAGAGGCGCGCGCCTCCCGACACCGGTCTACAAGGCGCGCGCGTCACGTCGCCAAGAGAGGAAGCGCCCGCGTTCCAGGTAAAAAATGCTCCAGAAATGGCCCCTGTCAAAGTTCAGAAAGCAACCCAGGAACTTCAAAATCTCACAACCAACGACAAGTTCAGGATCCCAGCAATGAGAAGGAGCTTAATAACACTCAGCTGGGCACACATTAATTTGGTCCGCCCTTAAGGCATGTCTAAAAACTGAAATAAGATAAAAACTCCCACTCAAATAGGGTGTCTTTTATTTTCTCAAAAAATCAGTTTTCACAATTCATCCCCAGCACAAAGCACTCCGCAGTCAACCATGCCCACACCCCATCGAAATTCAAAGTCAAACAGTCAACATCAAAGTACGACTCACGACAACAACTTGGTCCGGGTGAGCCACAGAATCACCGCTTCCTCATCGAGCAAAATCTACATCCATTCAAAGCAAAAAGTCCTCTGGGTCCCGCACTTCAGCAGACGGTCCTCTAGGCCCCGCACTTCAGGAAACGGTCCTCCGGGTCCCGCATTCAAGCAAACGGTCCTCCAGGTCCCGCTTCCAGCAAACGGATCTCACTATCAGAAAACAGGTCCCACTTCAAGCAAACGGATCTCGCTATCAGCAAACAGGTCCCGCTTCCAGCAAACGGATCTCGCTATCAGCGAAGAGGTCCTGCTTCAGCAAACGGATCTCGCTATCAGCAAACAGGTCCCACTTCCAGCAAACAGATCTCGCTATCAGCAAACAGGTCCCGCTTCCAGCAAATGGATCTCGCTATCAAGAAACAGGTCCCGCTTCCAGCAAACAGATCCTGCTTTCAGTAAACGGATCCCGCTATTGGCAAAGCCTCTCACATATGGAGCGCACCTTTATCTCTCAAAGCCGCTCACACAGGGAGCGCACCTCTATCCCCTGCAATTTCAAATTCCTGCTTTTATCGAGTCTTTTCTTTTTCTTGGTGATGTCGTAGGCGGATGTCTGTCTTTCGTCGGCGTGTTTGCTTCGCAATCCACGCCGCCGAGGGGCTCTGTAGACACCCCACCTTTGACCGTTCACCCCGATTGCACACTTGATTTTGTGTTTCTCCCTCTTTTAAGTGTTTTCTGTTAGTTTCTGTTACTTTGGTTAAGTTCCAGACGGACTCCGTTAAGTCCCGGGACTAAACTGAATAACAGTTCTAATTTTCTAGTCTATTCTGTCAAAAATTGCTTTTCAGAGTCGCGCGCCTCCACCTCTTGAGGCCAGACGCGCGCGCCTTTCGCCACCTAGGTGGGATGCGCGCTCTTCTGGGGTGTGTCAGTTACAGATTCTGCCCAAGAATCTCTCCCTTGCTCATTATACATGATTTTTGCCTGGGAAAGATTTCTTGGAGACTCCGTTTGGCTCCAAAAACTCCCCTCTTTCAACTATAAAAACCTCTCCAATCCATCATTGGAAGGACCTTTTCCTCACTCTTTCTAGACTTTTCCTTGGGACTTCTTTTAGACCTTTTTCAACTAAAAAACTTTGGACCTTAAGAACTGTTCTCTCCAAGTATTCAACCTCTTCTTCAAGGCTTTTCAAGAGGTTCTCTTTGAAAGATACTATAGGTAAATGTCTTAAACTTTCTTCTCTTCTTCTTCTTCTTCTTCTTCTTCTTCTTCTTCTTCAATCAAATGTGCAATCACCCCAAAACCACTTGGGACATGACACCAATGGTCCTTTCATTACATTGAATTGGCCTAGGAGTCATCTCCCTACATTTAAACTTTAAAACCCCTTTTTTATCATCATTCAAATAGGAAGAACACATTTATCTTTAAAGTGAATTATGAACAAACAAGACCGACTTTGCTCGGGCGAAATGGGTGTTTAAGTACTTCCCATTTCATAACCTAACCCCCGAACCCCTCATCCCAAAGAATCTCTGTCTTTGTAAATCAAACTTAGGCTCATAAACATTAGGTTTTCTTACGTTCCTCAAAAATGTGGGTGGCGACTCTATAACACAATTAGACATCCTAGGACGAGCTCGCGCGCTCTAGCCTAAAGCCGCGGTCTCCGCCCCCGGGGTATCTACAATTTTATAGGTCCTCTGCTTAATGGATGGACATTCCAAGGATAAGTCAAGTCTATGGTATCTCGATAGTGGCTGTTCAAGACACATGACCGGAGATATCAATTTATTAGAAGATGTCCGTGAAGAGAAAGGTCCATCAGTAACCTTTGGAGACAATAATAAACGAAAGACCGTAGGATATGGAGTCATCCGAAAAGGAAAAATCACCATCCAAGAAGTCTCTCTAGTTATTGGACTACAACACATTTTACTCTCAATATCTCAGTTCTGTGACAAAGGATTGCAATGCCACTTCACTTCAAATTTCTGTCTCATCAAAGATGGCATATCCGGTGTCACTTTGCTCAAAGGGATTCGTAAGAAAAATGTTTACGTTGTTGATTTCAATTCATCTTGCATTTCTTCTAATATCTGTTTTGTAGAAAAGAATGTTAGCAAAAATAATTGGCTGTGGCACAAGAGACTAAGTCACTTAAACTTCAAGTATCTCTCCAAGATTGGTAGAGAAAATCTAGTTCGTGGTCTACCCAAAGTAGCTGATCACCACGATGAGAAGTGCACAGCTTGTCAAATAGGCAAACAACCATCTTTTTCCAGCAAGACCACACCCTCAACTTCAAGATGTTTGCAGCTACTACATATGGATTTGTTTGGTCCTGTATCTAGCGCAAGTATTGGTGGAAATAGATATACCTTAGTTGTGGTAGATGATTATTCAAGATATACGTGGGTTGAAATGATGATCTCAAATGATGATTGCTATGACATTTTGACCGCGCTCTTTAGACACTCCAAACACAAAAGGAAGATGACATCATTAGTGTTCGATCCGACAACGGTACAGAATTCAAGAACGGGTGTTGCTCAATACTGTGATGATCATGTTGGGTTTCGTAGGTAGCATGCGCAGCGGAATTTAGCATTTAAAATTTTGAAACCCAAAGCCATGGATCCGTTCGTATGATTAAATCAAATACAACATAAGAATAAAGGAATAAACTAACCCTTGATGGCTATCAAATTCTCTTGGTCTTTGGTGGAGGTTTGAAGACTTGATCACGATCACAAAGCTTGAACACGAACTTTGAAGATGATGATTTTCACCCTCTAGCGGTATCCACACTTCGAACGAATATCAAAGGAGCTTCTTTGATCTTGGTTGCTAGACCAAATTGTGAAACACTTTTTCACAATCAAAAGAACTATATGGAATTTATTTTGTGTATTATTTTGTTCCTCAACCAAGAATGTCTTGGAACAAAATAAACTCTCTCTCAAACTCTTTGAGACTCACAAAATCATTAGCTTAGAGTGCTGGCCGAATTTGGTCTTTTATACACAAGCATGACCTATTCCAAATAGGAAACTTGTGTCAAAATCCGTCCAAAATTCGTTTCCTAATCAAATTAGGAATCTGCCACCCGACAGTACTGTGCGGCCGCCCAAAAACCTCTGTGCGGTCGCACAACTATCTGAAACAAAACTGGTACATTTCTGAGCTAAGTCTGCGGCCGCCCAGTCCATTATGTGCGGTCGCCCACTTCCCAGAAAGTCCAGAATTTCCAAAATTCCAATGTAGTCCTTTTAAAGATTCGTTCTATTGTGTGTGACCCTCTAGGATTATACTAAGTTGGCAATGGGTTCAAACATGAAACCATAAGATATGATTAGGTTCTAGCAAACCGTCATACCTACCCAAATAGTATAACTAGATACAAGTTCGCATTCCTTTAGAATATGTCACAATCCCTTTGTCCACGATGTCATTGAACACAAGTCATGGTCAACAAGTCAACTTGTTTTGTTCAATACTTTCTCGATTCCGAATATGTTGATAATTCAAATGCTATTGATCCAATCAATCCATTTGAGTCTGGCCGAACATTTCATCAACATCATTCCTACGAGTGGCCCAAGCTTGACATCTCTCCGAGGAGGGACAAATTCATTTAGATTATTATTCTTCCCTACGTGAATCCGATTATGCCAATCATACCCTTTATAACTACCGTGTTAAGGTAGCGTTTGAATATGTCAAACATAATGTTCATCAAGTGGAAGACTATAATAACTTCATGTCTAAGGATTCAAATGACATAACTAATATGAGATATATGTACGACATAGACCATGACATAGATCTCATACAGCGGGTCATGTCCAGTACCTTGTTCCAAACAAGTACCCATAATCTAACATGATCATCCCATGATCATTTAGCCTTTATACTAGTGCTTAACAAGTACTAGGGATGGAGATTATTATAAGTAAACATGAACAACAATAATAATCAAAACATCTCTTTATTGATATGAAATAAATGATAACAATTACAACGTTTATTAAACGTGCCTAGGCACCACTACCAACAATCTCCCACTTGCCCTAGGCCCAATTTCCCATGTATCTAATACCCATGGACCTAACATGACCATCATGTTTAGCTTGTGGAAGTCCCTTTGTTAGTGGGTCCGCAACATTGTCATCAGTAGGTACTCAGCATATATTTACGTCTCCCCTATCAACGATCTCTCGAATGATATGAAAACGCCTAAGTATGTGTTTGGATTTCTGATGTGCTCTTGGTTCCTTTGCTTGAGCAATAGCACCATTATTATCACAATAGAGGTCTATTGGATTAGCAATACTAGGAACCACTTCAAGTTCAGTTATGAACTTCTTAATCCAAACAGCTTCCTTTGCAGCATCCGATGCAGCAATATACTCAGCTTCTGTTGTAGAATCACGGTTGTACTTTGCTTGGAACTCTTCCAGCTTACAGCTCCACCATTTAACATAAACACAAAACCCGATTGCGATCGGCTATCATCTTTGTCGGTTTTGGAAGCTTGCATCCGTGTAAGCATTTACAACGAATCATCTTCCATTCCTCCATAGACCAAAAACGAGTCTTTAGTCCTTCTCAAGTACTTAAGAATCGCTTTTACAGCTATCCAGTGATTTTCGCCAGGGTCGGATTGGTATCTACTTGTCATGCTCAAAGCATAAGATACATCCGGCCTAGTACAAATCATGGCATACATGATGGACCCAATTGCCGAAGCATATGGAACATCATTCATTTTCTCACGCTCATATTTTGTCTTAGGACATTGAGTCTTGCTTAGAGAAACTCCATGTAACACGGGCAAGGTGCCTCTCTTAGAATTTTCCATACGGAATCTTCTAATGACCTTGTCAATGTATGTACTTTGGCTTAAACCAAGTAGCCTCCTTGATCTATCTCTATAGATCTTAATGCCAAGAATATATGCGGCTTCACCCATATCTTTCATTGCGAAGCACTTTCCTAACCAAGTCTTCACAGACTGAAGTGTAGGAATGTCGTTTCCAATGAGCAATATGTCATCCACGTATAAAACAAGGAAAAGCACTATGCTCCCACTAATCTTCTTGTATACACAAGGCTCATCTTTGTTCTTGATGAAACCAAACTCTTTGACCGATTCATCAAAACGGAGATTCCAACTCCTAGAAGCTTGCTTCAATCCATAGATGGATCTCTGCAATTTGCATACCTTAGAATTTTGTTCAAAACCTTCTGGTTGTGTCATATACACATCCTCTTGTAGTTTTCCATTCAGGAAAGCGGTTTTGACGTCCATCTGCCATATTTCATAGTCATGATATGCGGCAATGGCAAGCAAAATTCTTATAGACTTGATCATTGCTACGGGTGAAAAGGTCTCATCATAGTCAATACCATGAACTTGCCTATAACCCTTCGCTACAAGCCTAGCTTTGTAAGTATGCACCTTCCCATCCATGTCAGTCTTTCT
Organism: Campanula takesimana; assembly: GCA_026119855.1. NCBI lineage: Eukaryota > Viridiplantae > Streptophyta > Magnoliopsida > Asterales > Campanulaceae > Campanula > Campanula takesimana. The sequence continues at coordinate 951,131 of JAOWBW010000283.1, forward strand.
TCTTGAAGACCCATTTGCATCCTATGGTTTTTACACCTTCGGCGCATCAATCAAATTCCAAACTTGATTGTCTTGCATGGATTGCAATTCGGATTCCATAGCTCCAAGCCACTTGTCCGAATCAGGAGAAGACATCGCCTCTTGGTAGGTTGACGGTTCATCATTCTCAATAATTTCTACCTCATTACTATCCGTTACGAGAAATCCATATCTCTCGGGCTCGGATCGTAACCTACTAGATCTGCGAGATGCTTGTGTATTTTGAACAGGTTCCACAATTCCTTGTGGTTCTTGTTCTTGTTCCACTATTGGTTCAATGTTATTTTCTGGGTCTCGAATTTCTTCAAGATTTATTTTACTCCCACTGATTTCTTTGGAGAGAAACTCTTTCTCTAGAAAGACACCAGTTCGGGCAACAAACACTTTGTTGTCCTCTCGATTGTAAAAGTAATATCATTTAGTTTCCTTAGGATATCCCACGAAAATACATTTATCAGATTTGTGTGCTAGTTTGTAAGAGATAAGTCTCTTGATATAAACTTCGCAACCCCAAATCCTCATGAAAGATAAGCTAGGTTTCTTTCCACTCCACATCTCATATGGAGTCTTTGGAACCGATTTAGTTGGAACTTGATTTAGTGTGAAAGCAGCGGTTTCTAGGGCGTAACCCCAAAAGGATATTGGAAGATCAACTTGACTCATCATTGATCGAACCATGTCTAACAAAGTCCGATTCCTCCTCTCAGACACACCATTCCATTGTGGTGTTCCGGCGGAGTCAATTGTGAAACTATTCCATAATTCTTTAGATGATCATCAAATTCTTGACTTAAGTATTCTCCACCTCGATCTGATCGAAGTGCTTTTATACTTTTGCCAAGTTGTTTTTCTACTTCATTTTGAAATATTCTAAATATCTCAAATGCTTCACTTTTATGTTTCATTAGGTAAACATACCCAAATCTACTATAATCATCAGTGAAGGTTATGAAGTATTGAAATCCTCCCCTAGCATTGCTACTTAATGGTCCGCATACATCGGAATGTATCAACCCCAATAAGTCGCTTGCCCTTTCACCCAACTTGGTAAAAGGTGTCTTAGTCATTTTTCCAAGAAGACACGACTCACAAATATCATACGACTCTAAGTCACATGAACCCAAAAGTCCGTCCCCATGGAGTTTTGAGATACGCTTCTCATTAATATGACCAAGACGGCAATGCCACAAATAAGTATGATTTACATCATTAGGTTTAGATTCTTATTTACATGATAGACATTATTTTCATTCTTGATATCCAAGATATAAAGGCCATTAAATGAATTAGCAATACCATAAAGCACATCATTTAAATAAATAGAAAATTTCTTATTCTCAATAAGAAACTTAAAACCTTCATTATCCAAACAAGAAATTGAAATAATATTTCTGCTTAAATCCGGAACATGATAACAATTGTTCAAAACAAGAATTAATCAGGAAGGTAAAGTGACTTCATAAGTCCCTACGGCTAATGCAGCAACTCTTGCTCCATTTCCCACACGTAGATCTACTTCACCTTCTTTAAGCAGTCTCCTATTCTTTAGTCCCTGCACATTTAGACAAATGTGAGAACCACATCCGGTATCCAATACCCAAGAATCAGTGGTAGAAAGGAGAATATCTATCATATAGATACCTGAAGTCGACGCAGCCTTGCTGCTCTTCTTCTTCTTTTGCTCTTCCAAGAAAGCCTTGTAATTACGTTTCCAATGACCAATTTCTTGACAATGAAACAAATTGCATCCTTTTGTGTATCGGGTTTTGCCTCAGAAGCCTTGGCAACCTTTGCCTTGCTTATCTTGGTTTGACAACTTTTCCCTTACCCTTGCCTTTGGCACCAGGCTTCTTCCCATCATGAACCAAGAGCACGGGAGAACCTTTCTCCACAATTTTCATCTCTGCAGTTTTGAGCATCCCATGCAACTCAGAGAGATTCTTATCCATTCCATGCATGTTATAATTCATTACAAACTGATTATAACTTTTAGGCAATGAATTAAGAATGAGATCCGTGGCTAGCTCCAATGGGATTGGATAGCCAAGTTTCTCAAGGTGCTCTACATAACCTTTCATTTTAAGAAAGTGAGGACTCACTTGTTGCCCTTCATTCATTTTACTAGTAGTGAATGCAAAAATGGTCTTGTACCTCTCTTGCCTAGCTTGCTCTTGAAACATGGTTCTCAACTCCACGCCTATCTCATAGGCTTCCAAATGTTCCAAACTTTGTTGGAGTTTTGAACACATAGCAGCAAGCATGAGACAACTTACATCTCTAGAATCATTACGATGTTTCTTGTAATTGTCTCTTTCTACCCTAGGGGCAGTAGGCGGTGGTTCAGCGGGGAGAGGCCCATCGAGAATGTACAACTTATCTTCTTGCCTAAGAACGATTCTTATGCTACGGATCCAATCCATAAAGTTGGTACCATTCTCTTCGAGCTTATCCTTCTCAAGGATCGATCGCAACGACATTGATTGAGTGTTATTAGTCATTATCTACAAATATGCAAAAATTTCCAAAATTTAATAAGTACCGATTTTCATTAAAGAGATAAATAATGTATTTTTCAAACAAAATACTCCCACTAAATTATATAACCTTCATATACATCCAATGTATAATATAATTTAAATGGGTTAAGATCCAACTTTAATTTAATTTCAAGTCCGCTAAGGCGGATTACACAAAATCAAATTAATTAGGTAGACAACTCTTGTCAATCATATCTCATATGACTCTTAGTTCCTTTTATGAGATTCTTTAAGAAATCAAATTTCAAAAAAACATGTTAAACCTCATCTTTGCCTAGGCCCAAAACTGTTTTGACGCCCAATTAAGTCTAACCATTTTAAACGCATAGTTAATGTGTCCCGCTAGGGCGTGCCCACATTATCTATCTTGCTTATACATAATAAATTTAATGCACCTCGCTAGGGCGAATCTACATTAAAATCACTCATGTACTAACAAGTGTTTTAATCATGGCATGGCAATAAAAGACTTAAAACTTTCTTTGAAGGTTCATCACATATAGTATATAACACATTTATGAGCACATAATATAAACATGTTACACATCAAGTTTAGCCACTAAATTAATCCCATTAATTTAAGCATGATATTTATGTGTCATTAGTTTCTCTATAATTATGAGGATGAGACTATTTCAACTTCGGTCATTATCTCCAAATCAAGACAACAAGAAGTGCGGTCGAACTAAGCCATTAGGCAACCACAATCCCGCACTAATTCAAGAAACCAAGAAAGTAGTCCATGTGGCCGAAACTAAGCAATAGATGGTCTCGATGAACGTAGGCCAATTGCATTCACAATTCCACATGGATCTCCAATCATTGAATCAAGAACTTTGTTTCTCAATTTTAGCAATTATGAACTCTTCATAATTCTAACTTCGTTTTATCTTTGAAACTTTGATTGCGATCAAGTTTGGGAAACACAATCTCGATGAACGCAGATTAGCCATCCAAACCTTGAACCAATCTTAGAATCACAAGACTAAAACAAATAGGAAAATCAAACCCCAAAATCCACACACAAACCAACTACCCAAAACCCATTCCAGATCAGCAGGTCTGGATTGGTTCTGTTACTGGTTTTGTTGAACCTCTCGAAAATTCCAAATTCTGATTTCAACCAAAAATCAGACAATCTGATCCTTATGTGCGGCCGCCCAAAACTCACTGTGCGGTCGCTCAAACATGTGCGGCCGCCCAAGTGATTTTGTGCGGTCGCCCAAACTGATCAGAATGTACAGAATTTTGAAGTTCGAAAATTTTGTCTCAAAATCGTTTTTTCCCCGATTATTAAAACTTTGATCCAATCAAAAATTAATAATCAACAATTCTGAATCCACCATAATTTATTTATTGCAATTGAATCGTGCGATTAAAGTTGCAAAACAATAAACCACATAAAATCACAAAGCACATAAACAACATATATTCCAATATTCAAATCATGCAAGGCACATAAACAATTTATATACACATAACATGATCCAAGTATTGAATTAATCAACATGAACGGGCTCTGATACCACTGTTGGGTTTCGTAGTAGCATGCGCAGCGGAATTTAGCATTTAAAATTTTGAAACCCAAAGCCATGGATCCGTTCGTATGATTAAATCAAATACAACATAAGAATAAAGGAATAAACTAACCCTTGATGGCTATCAAATTCTCTTGGTCTTTGGTGGAGGTTTGAAGACTTGATCACGATCACAAAGCTTGAACACGAACTTTGAAGATGATGATTTTCACCCTCTAGCGGTATCCACACTTCGAACGAATATCAAAGGAGCTTCTTTGATCTTGGTTGCTAGACCAAATTGTGAAACACTTTTTCACAATCAAAAGAACTATATGGAATTTATTTTGTGTATTATTTTGTTCCTCAACCAAGAATGTCTTGGAACAAAATAAACTCTCTCTCAAACTCTTTGAGACTCATAAAATCATTAGCTTAGAGTGCTGGCCGAATTTGGTCTTTTATACACAAGCATGACCTATTCCAAATAGGAAACTTGTGTCAAAATCCGTCCAAAATTCGTTTCCTAATCAAATTAGGAATCTGCCACCCGACAGTACTGTGCGGCCGCCCAAAAACCTCTGTGCGGTCGCACAACTATCTGAAACAAAACTGGTACATTTCTGAGCTAAGTGTGCGGCCGCCCAGTCCATTATGTGCGGTCGCCCACTTCCCAGAAAGTCCAGAATTTCCAAAATTCCAATGTAGTCCTTTTAAAGATTCGTTCTATTGTGTGTGACCCTCTAGGATTATACTAAGTTGGCAATGGGTTCAAACATGAAACCATAAGATATGATTAGGTTCTAGCAAACCGTCATACCTACCCAAATAGTATAACTAGATACAAGTTCGCATTCCTTTAGAATATGTCACAATCCCTTTGTCCACGATGTCATTGAACACAAGTCATGGTCAACAAGTCAACTTGTTTTGTTCAATACTTTCTCGATTCCGAATATGTTGATAATTCAAATGCTATTGATCCAATCAATCCATTTGAGTCTGGCCGAACATTTCATCAACATCATTCCTACGAGTGGCCCAAGCTTGACATCTCTCCGAGGAGGGACAAATTCATTTAGATTATTATTCTTCCCTACGTGAATCCGATTATGCCAATCATACCCTTTATAACTACCGTGTTAAGGTAGTGTTTGAATATGTCAAACATAATGTTCATCAAGTGGAAGACTATAATAACTTCATGTCTAAGGATTCAAATGACATAACTAATATGAGATATATGTACGACATAGACCATGACATAGATCTCATACAGCGGGTCATGTCCAGTACTTTGTTCCAAACAAGTACCCATAAATCTAACATGATCATCCCATGATCATTTAGCCTTTATACTAGTGCTTAACAAGTACTAGGGACGGAGATTATTATAAGTAAACATGAACAACAATAATAATCAAAGCATCTCTTTATTGATATGAAATAAATGATAACAATTACAACGTTTATTAAACGTGCCTAGGGCACCACTACCAACAAATCATGGTATTGACCACAACTTCTCTGCTGCTGGAGTTCCATAACAAAATGGTGTAGTGAAAAAGAAGAACAGAACATTGATAGAGGCTGGAAAGACAATGATTGCTGAAGCAAAGCTACCTCAATATTTTTGGGCTGAAGCCGTCAACACAGCATGCTTCACTCAAAATAGATCCCTCATCAACAAGACCTACAACAAAACTCCTTATGAACTTTGGAGAGGAAGAACCCCCAACATAGCATACTTCAAGATATTTGGATGCAAATGCTTCATACTCTACAACGGTAAAGAACATCGAGGTAAATTTGCTCCTAAGGCCGATGAAGGTATTTTTATTGGGTATGCTAAACACACAAAAGCTTTTCGTATATTTAATAAAACCACTCTTAAGATAGTTGAATCTGTCCATGTTACTTTTGATGAACATTCTCTCCTTGAGCCACATATGGCTCCAAATGTTGCTAATGATTTTGTTGAGCTTAATGAGACAGGTACAACTCGACCACAAAATCAATCAACTCTAGGAAACCCATCTACCTCAACTGCACCTCCATCTACCTCTCATGAAGCACCAGAAGCTACCACATCTGCTGCTACCTCAAATGGAGTTGAAGTTGAAACACCCATCAATGTGAAAGAACCTATCCCTCAAATTACTTATGATTGGGATGGCACAAATGATGTACCTCTAGAAGATTTACAACCTCCATCAACTCAATAAGATATACCTTAAGAAGTTCGTGAGGTCAGAGATCACCCAATTCAGAATATCATTGGTGACCTACATTCTGGTGTTCGAACAAGAAGATCAAACTATGATGCACTTACCGCATTCATATCTCAAGTTGAACCCAAGAAAGTTGATGAAGCACTCCAAGACTCAAGTTGGGTTGTTGCTATACAAGAAGAGCTCAACCAATTTGAAAGATGTAAAGTTTGGACCCTAGTTCCAAGACCTCAAGATCAAGGAGTGATTGGTACAAAGTGGGTGTTCAAAAACAAGATGGATGAGAATGGAAGCATCACAAAGAACAAAGCTAGGTTGGTTGCACAAGGATATAGAAAAGAAGAAGGCATTGATTATGATGAAACATTTGCCCCCGTTGCAAGACTCAAAGCTATAAGGATATTTTTAGCTTATGCCTCTTACAAAAGATTCAAGTTATATCAAATGGATGTGAAGAGTGCATTCCTCAACGGTGAACTTCAAGAAACTGTCTTTGTTGCTCAACCGCCCGGATTTGAAGACCCCAAATTTCCAAATCATGTCTACAAACTCCATAAAACTTTATATGGACTCAAACAAGCTCCACGTGCATGGTATGATACTCTATCTAAATTTCTCCTAGAAAAAGGCTTCAAGCGTGGTAAGATCGACACAACTCTATTCATTGCTAAATATCATGATCATACTTTATTATTTCAAATATATGTAGATGATATTATTTTCGGTTCTACTAATGAATTGTTGTGTAAGCGATTTGAGAAACATATGAAAAGCAAATTTGAGATGAGCATGATAGGAGAATTACATTCTTCCTTGGGCAACAAATTAAACAATGTGCTGAAAGCATCTTCCTCAATCAAGCAAAGTACACAAAGGACTTTATCAAGAAATTTGGACTTGAAAATGCAAAAGCATACGACATTCCTATGGCTGCTGGTAACAAGTTAGACAAATACTTGAAAGGTAAAAAGGTTGATCAAACCTTGTACCGAGGTATGATTGGCTCTCTTCTTTACTTAACTGCTAGTAGGCCAGATATCATGTTTAGTGTTTGTGTTTGTGCTCGCTATCAAGCTGATCCTCGAGAAGCACATCTTATTGCTGTAAAACGTATTATTCGATATCTATCTAGGACTATTAACCTTGGACTTTGGTATTCCAAAGATTCGAATTTTGATCTTATAGGTTACTCAGATGCAGACTATGCAGCATGTACCATTGACAGGAAAAGCACAAGTGGAACTTGTCATTTCCTTGGAAATCGATTAGTTTCATGGGCAAGCAAGAAACAAGCCTCAGTCTCTGTATCTACCACAGAAGCTGAATATATAGCTGTTGGAAGCTGCTGTTGCCAAGTGCTATGGATGAAGCAACAACTGGTCGATTACGGAATCAAAGAAAAAAATTGTCCAATCTACTGTGACAATACATCTACCACTGCTATCTTCAACAATCCTGTCATGCATTCAAAGACCAAACACATTGATATCAAGTACCACTTTCTCAAGGATCATGTGGAAAAAGGTAATATCCATCTAGAGGAGAAATGGGTATGTTAGAACTTTAATAATGTGTCCATATATTTTATTTGTGCTAACTTTTGTGTTTCATCTGAGTTCAAAGTTTAGTAAGGATTTACGGTCAATACACCTCGGTTGACCACAAAAATGTCGACCGCCCATACTTAGTACTTCACTTTGTCTGCAAATGGAATTCTCCAAGGCTTTAGAACAACCTACTGCAAAGGGAAAAAAATGACATTGGTTCATTGCTTTAAAGAAGCATTCTTTGGTTAAGGTAACATACTTGACCGCAAGTATTCACGGTCAAGCACCTGACCACAAAAAGTTAGGTGACCAGGTAAGTGTTTCTAACTTAGCAAATTTTAGGATCATCCTAGTCATCCAAAGGGTAATTCTGTAATTTCCTCTTTTCCCTCGTTTTTATTTAATTTAAATCATTTGCAATTAATTTTATTCCTTTATTTATGTCCACCGTCACTATCCTTGCATTTAATGAGATGGGACATCATTGGTTAAATCCCTAAAGTTGCAGAGTTCACCTCCCACTTCTTTCTGCATAAACCATTCCACTACCCCTCAACTCCACCTCTCTGCAACTCACATTTCAGAAACCCTATCTCTCTCTACATCTCTCTATTTTCTCTCTCTTCTCACCCAGTTCTCTCTCATTCTACTCTCTCATAATTTCTCTATATATATATGGCTCCTAAACCCTCTCAATCTGAAAAAACATCTAAGAAATCACATGATACTACATTTGAAGACAACATGGTATGATTTCTTGACCCAAAATCTCCTATTTCTGTATTTTTTATTTTGGTTTTGCGGGTGAAAACCCCCTTCATATTCGCTTTTGATTCTTTCATTTTCTAGGTTGATTTTGGTATGATAATGTTTAATCCTTGTTAGATTATCATTTTCGAGTTTGTTTCAATGCTGGTATTCATGTTTAACCTACAGTTTTGTCTCTCTCTCTCTGCTATAGAATCTTTGAAGCTCTTTAGTTTTCATAATTTTGCCCTTTTGATTTCTGGATTTTCTGTGTTCTTGATGATGAAATTATTGATACATTATTGGTTAATCGGTTTTTGCGCTTCTGACTACGTAATTTTCATGGATTTTTGCGCTTTCGAACGATTTCTGGGTTTTCATCATGAACAGTGTTCATGGTGTTCGTCAATGTTCTTCGTGTTATTGAGAATCTACTTTTTGATCTTTAAAAACCTGTTACACGCACTAATTTAGTGTTTGTGCATCTTTTGGAAAATTCTCTTAAATTTCTCTAAGTCCTCACCCTTGTCGACCGCATCTCTATGTCGACCGCTTGTGTTTAACCGCTTTAGTCGTTTGACTGCTATTGTGTCTCGACTGTCACTTGGACGATCGGATGAGTTCCATGTTTCTAACTTCTCAATTTTTTTCAGGACGAAAAATCTTTTACTCCCGGTTGTGCACTGGACCATGATGACCTTATGAATGATGTGATTAGAAGGAATATCATCCGGAGGATGACAAAATCTGGCATTTTAAAGTACTTTACCATGAACTAATCTTATCACCTCCCCGATGCGGTTGGAGAATTCTACTCGACCGCCATGGAAATCAAAGGAAGAGATGAGCAGAACAATCCACTTGACTGGATTGAAGCTGAAGTCTATGGCTAGAAAGATGAGTTAGACTACATTGAAATTGCTACCGCTTTGGGTCTTGACATTGATTTTGAATCCCCTGAATTTCTAACTTCTGAAGAATGTGATGAGCTTGCAATACAATTGATTGGCTCCACGGACGTATGCACCCCCTACCGGAAAACCTTTCCAGAGGTTATGTATTACATCGGGCACCTGGTTGGCCACGGTCTGCTATGCAAGAGTGGAAACCACGGTAACTTCTACCACTCCCAGTGGCACCTCTCTGCCGCCATCTATCTTGGAAAAAAGATGAATTGGCCTAAGATTCTGTATTCTCTGCTAGTTGAGCAAGTCAAGGACTACTATAAGCAGAAAAAGGAGAAGGCCCCTACCAAGTATAAGAAGAACTCAAGACTGCTTTCCCTAATCTTCAACTATACTCCTGAGATTCGCAAGGAGGTTGTAAAGGACAAACATGCAAAGGTACCCATCTCTCTTTCCAAAGTGTTTGACATCAAGACCATGAGACAAACCTTCCGCAATCGATTTGGTGATACGCAATACCAGGAGTACTTAGCAAAGGATCGCAAAGAAAAGTATGTTCCCCCTAACTACACCAAGGCAGCTAGGGAGGCATTAGGACTGGATCCTCAAGGAGAGTCTGTTGAAATTCAGGAAGGTGATGCTAGTGAAGGTGAAGAAGCAAGGGAAGCCCGGTTGGTTAAGGGCAAATCGAAGGCCAGTACATCGACCGCCCTTCCTCTCAAATCCAGACCTTAATAGGGATTAAGTTCAAAGAACCAGTCTCTGCAGGCTCCAAGTATCTGTCCCCTCCTCCCAATCTGGTCTCCAAACTTACCGTCCCTTAGAAGCGAGTTAAGTCTACCGTTCCTCCTCGCTCTATCGCAGTAAAATCTACCGCCTCCTCTCCTACCGCTCCATCCAAGTCTCTGAATCCTATGACTCCTCTCCCTGCATCATCTCAGGGGGAGAAATCCAAGAAAAGGGATATATCTTTGAGTCCCCAAAAGGTTTCCAAGAAGACTAAGGTTTCCAGACCTCCTCCATCAACCGCTTCTCCTGATTTTACCCCATCCGGTTCACCTGCTCAGGGCGACCGTGAAGATGTTGTTGAGATTGCTCCACCCCAGCGCCTGAAAAGTCACCCAATTTCTAAACCAACTCGTGGCTTGATTTATGAACCCACAGATGATGAAGTTAAAGATGTGTCTGACAATGGCTCAAACCATTCTGATGATGACGTCGGTGATGATGTTGAAGTTGATAAGGGTATCAATGCTGATAGCCCTATTTTTAGTGATGCTGAAGAAGTGACTGCCCATGTAGCGAAGCCTGCTGTGTCTGAGAATGAAGTTGAAAAGGATTTGCTCATGCCTGAGCATGAGGGTCACGGTCAAGAGGATGACCATGTACCCAATGACCGCGCAGTTGATGATTCTGGTAAAATGACCATGTCTCCGGTCAGGCCATCCACTTCTGAACCTCTGGTCGATCCTATTGCTCATTTGTTGACCACTGTGGAGATGCTTACTCAAATCAATCTTGATTCTCAGACCCAGATTTCTAAGCTGACCGCCAACCAAGCCGCTCTTCAAGAAGAAATCTCTGAGCTGAAGTCTGCCAACTCCATGCTTAAGGACTAGGTTACTGCTCTTCCCTCTCAATTGATTGAGACCATTAAGGGGGAGAGAGAGTACATATCAAAGGTTGTATCAGAAGCCCTCTCCGGTCAAGCAGGCAGCAGCTCTTCGAGGCCCGGTCAAGCTGGCAGTTCTACATCTACCGCTCTTGTTGCCTCGATTGCCTTCATGGTTACTCCAGATTTCATGAATCTATCTTCTCTTATTCAAACTAGAGCGATCATCAGCTGCTTTTCAAAAGAAGTTCTAAAAGCCTCGGTTGATATCTCCAAAAACATGGAGGATGCTAAATATGAACTTTCTCTGGAAATAAAAAAAGTGAGGGTGTCAGTGGAAAAAGATGTTGACATTGCTTTAAAATCAGCTATGACCAATCTGAGTGAAAATCTGGGCAAGAAATTGGAAGCTTTTAAACAAGCTATGATTGTCCACACCAACCGCCTCAAGGTGAAGATGATAGTGAAGATAGAGTGACTGTACCTATTTTCATTCCCGGTCTCTCTATGCCCTCCTACCGCTTTCCCTTCCCAAACCTCACTGAAGATGATCTCCATGAATTCGACCGCTTCTAGTCCGACCGTGATTCTATCCCTCCTTAACTCTTTTGTTGACCGTGTGTGGTCATAATGAAACTTTGTTAATGATGTCTGTTTGGGCGCGAGATTTTTGCTTCGATGGCACGCTTTCGACCTTCGATACACCTTCTTGTTGATTTGAGAGTCGCCACCATGTTATTGTTAGAACACGGACCGAGATGTCTGGATTCGGGGGTTAAGTTATGAATTGGGAAGGTCAAGGAGCACCCAATTCACCCAATCTAGGATTGGTCTTGCTAAGAAATCATCATCATCGTTTCAAAATCATGCATTCGTGTACCAAAAGATAAAAACAAACAAATAAATAATGACTTATTTATTTGGGATTTTCGGATCATGTGCTTTGAGACCATATCTATGGGTTGGAGAGGCTCTAGGCTGATCCTTTAATGGAATCACACTACTTCAAACACAAAGAAGGAGATTTTTATTTTTATTTTTTGGCGAAAAGAGGACGGTACCTCCCTAGATTTTATTAATTAAAGAAAAATAGTACAATCAAGGTGGGGGACATGACAACCTCAACCACCGGGAAAGGAAATAACAGGGGGGAGGCCTTACACGGGCTGTAAGGTCCTCTACAATAAGGGAAAATAACATTAAAAGCCTAAACAAAAACCTAGCCCAGAAACAATCAACCAAGAACTATCTAATCCGGATAAACGCAGTGGAGGAGCGATCCAACACTAAAGGACCCTTGCAAACATTAGGGAGAGTATCAAAAGAATAGTAACACGAGTTAGAGTGAGATATTGCTGCAATATTAGCAAGCCCATCAGCAACCTTATTACCTTCGCGAAGAATATGAGTGATCCGAACTGACATTAGAATCAATAGGCGTTTAATCTCCAAAACAACATACCAAATGGACCAAGGGATATGATAATCTTCAATTAAGATTTTTAAAAGGACTTCAGAATCAATCTCAAGCCACAATGAAGAAATTCCGAAATTCCTAGCAAAAATCAAGCCATCCCGAACAGCCATAGCCTCAGCAATCATATTGGAACCATGCCCATAGAAATGAGAGAAAGCGAAAATGAAATCCCCTTTAGCATTTCGGATAACACCACCCCCAGAGATAGTACCCGGATTACCTTTCGAAGCACCATCAGAGTTAAGCTTAAAAGGCTCAATGGACGGAGGAATCCACGAAACCAACCTCAACTTTTTGTTAACCAAAGGAGGAGTCGAAATACCAAAGAACCCAAGAATCTGAACTGCACTCCAAGAACCCGAAAATTGAATATCAAAAGCTTTGACAACATCTTTGATAGAACCATTAACCGAAGAAATAATGCTAGATGGGGACATTTTGACGCTATCAAATCAAGCTTTATTTCTACTTTTCCAAATCTCCCATAAGATAAAGAAAGGAAGCAGCCGTCTTAACCAAGAAATCCCATGAGCCTTCCGATCAGAATTATTAAACCACCAACTAGCCAAAATGGATTGTATGTTAAACGAATAAAACCTAAGGCCCAGCATATTCGCAAAATAGCTCCAAACTTCATTTGCAATGTCTCCATGCACGAACAAGTGATCCAAGTCTTCAATATCAGGCCTAGAGCAGCAACTACAAGAAGAAGCTAGAAGAATACCCCTTTTCTGAATGGCACAATCAATAGGAAGGCCACGGTGGAGAATGCGCCACATAAAGACTGAGATTTTAAGAGGAATATGCTTGTGCCAAAAATTCTCAAAAATAGGTTTAGAGATACCTTTATTTCTACAAACAGTCCATGCCGAAGAAACTGAGAATTTGCTCGAGACATCAGGGAGCCAAAACAAGGTATCCGGCCTATCCATGAGCTGAATATTGTTATCCCGAATATAGCATAGCAGCTGGGATCCATAAACATTCTGAATATAGTCCATTCGAGGATGCCCATTCAAGAAAATAGATGATATTTCAACATGGTTTCCAGTCAAAGAAGTAGGATCAGCCATCCGGTGGTCATGAACCGAGATATCACCTCTCCCGATCCGCCAACAAATGTTGCTTTCAACCAACGGTTTAGCATTAAGCATTCTGCGCCAAATCTGAGAAGCAAAAGAAGTGATTGAAGCATCCATAGGGTGCGATCCATGACAATATTTTGATGTCATAAAATCAGTCCATAGGGAATTAGTACTCCTAAAACGCCACCACAGCTTCATAGAAAGAGCCATAGCCATATCCTCAAACTTTCGAAGCCCAAGACCTCCTTCAGAATAAGGGAGAAACATATTGGATCTCCGAACCCAATGACATTTATGGGTGTTATCCTCATTACACCAAAAGAAATTAGAAATGAGGCGATACATTGAGTTCATCACACCCTTAGGAGGGTCAAGAAGAGCAATGTAATACATCGGGATAGCCTGAAGACACGTTTTAATGAGTGTTAACTTAGCACCGAATGAGAGAAGTTTACCTTGCCATGTAGCTAAACGAGCTTCCATCTTTCGTAAAACTGGATCAAACAAGGAGATTCTTTTCCGTCCAACGTATAGAGGGCAACCCAAATAAATAATGGGAAGATACTTCTTTTGAAATCCCGTAGATTCAGCGATAATAGCATCCCTATCCTCATTTTGAACACCAGTAATGAAGCAGGACTTTGCCACACTAACCAGCTGGCCAGAAAAAGATTGATACCAATTCAAGCACCTAATATGAGCATCAAGAGAGTCTTTAGAACCATTGCAGAAAATAACTACATCATCTTCATAAGCTAAATGGGATATCATGGGGGTGTGAATATGGGCCCGATATCTGAAATGAGGAGATTCCTCATGAAGAAGATTTAAGCCCCGACTTAAAACCTCAGCAGCAATAATGAATAGAGTAGGAGAAATAGGGTCACCTTGTCTAAGCCCACGAGAAGAATGAAAGAAACCACTACTTTCACCATTAACAAGGACCGAAAACCAACAGGAAGAAATGCATCGAAAGATCATATCATTCCACACCTCATTAAATCCAAACTTTCTCAAAACTTTAATAAGAGAAAACCAAGATAGACGGTCATAGGCCTTCGCCATATCCAGCTTTAAAATAACATTAGAACCCCAAACCTTCTTCTTAAGAGATTGCATCAACTCTTGAGCAAGGAGGACATTTTCATGGATTAATATACCTTGAACAAATCCACTTTGCTGCGGAGAGATAATTCTTGGGAGAATAGGAGCAAGCCGAGAGTTCAACAGTTTTGTAATAACTTTTTTTTTTTTTTTTTTTTGGCGAAAGGAGACGGTACTCCCTAGATTTTATTAAAAGAATAAAAAAAGGTACAGAACAAGGTGGGGGACATGACGGCCTTAACCACCGGAAAAAAAAGCTACGGGGGAGGACTTATACAAGCCATAAGATCCTCTACAAAAGGGAGGGGAAAACTAACGCCTAATATAAGGGGTAGAAGCCTTATCATTTAGATAAGGCCTCAAGCAGAGAAGAGGAAGCTCACTACTAGAAAAAAACTCAAAATCAGCCCTATGATCTGCAGCATGATTAGCTAAACCATCCGCTACCTGATTACCCTCCCTCAAAATATGAGTAACTCGAATTTGATGTAGCAGCATCATACGTTGAATTTCCTGAATGTAATGCCAAATTTCCCAAGGAACTAGACAAGAATTATGTAAAATACGCACCAGCACTTCGGAATCCATCTCAACCCACAAAGAATGATAACCACGCTCAATAGCAAAACGAATCCCATCCAAAGCCGCTCTTACTTCAGCCATTATATTCGAAGCAACACCATAGAATTTGCAAAAACCGAAAACCATATCACCCTTGCTATCTCGAAAAATACCTCCTCCTGATGCAATACCCGGATTGTTTCTAGACACACCATCGGTATTTAATTTAATTTGACCATTGGTAGGGGATGCCCAAAAAACAAGACGAATAGGCTTAATCACATGATCAACCACCGAAATTTTGAAAAACTCCATCACATACGAATCAAACGGACCACATGGAAAAGAAATATTGTACGCCTTAACAATATCCCGGACTTGATTTTGAACCTGAAGAATAATGTCGTTGACATTCATCTTAATACCCTCAAATCTGGATTTATTACGCGCCTTCCAAAGATTCCAGCAAATGAGACTAGGTAAGATGGCACATATCCATTTGATACCACCCGAAGCTCTTAAAGGAAGATTATAACTCCACGACATTAACCATTGAGAAAGGGAAGTACCATAGACCCGAATCCCAATCATATTCCCAAAAAACTGCCATATATTCAAGGCAACATCACCATGCAAAATAATATGGGATAAGGTTTCAAGAGAACGAAAAGTGCAGCAATCACATTGGGAAGCAATATGAATACCTCGCCTTTGAATAGAATCATCCGTCGGCAAAGCATTTTTCAAAGCTTTCCATATAAAAACCGAAACTTTGAGGGGAATATGAGTATGCCAACAACTAGCAAAAACCATGCTAGACGGACGAGCAAGGCGGCAAACTTTCCAAGCAGATGAAATAGAGAACTTACCCGTAGTAGAAGGAGTCCAAAAAGGAATGTCCGGCCCATCTTCAAGAGATATAAACCTCGCTTGCATTAAGTTGATAACTTGCTGCCCATAAGATTGTCGAACATGATCTACTTGAAGAATTTTATCAATAAACAAAGACGAGATCGGGACATGAGCTTCATTTTGAAGAACAAGATCCTTAGCCAGCCAGTGTTCTTGGACCGAGATACTTCCAGCCTTAATACCCCAAAACAAATTATCCTCAACAAAATCCTTTGCAGCGATCATCCTTTTACAAATGTGAGAGCAGCCCACTCGAGGGGTAGCATCCATAGGATGAGTATTATGACAATACTTTTCTAATAAGAACTGAGCCCATAAAGAGTTCCCACATCGAAAGCGCCACCATAATTTCATTGCAAAAGCTAGGGACATGTCTTCAAATTTTCTAAAACCCAAACCACCTTCCTGAGTAGGCCAATAGAATTCCTTTTTAGATACCCAATGACACCTTTTCTCGCCATCCGCATTACTCCAGAAAAAGTTAGAAATAAGTCGAGTAATAGCATTGATAGTACCTTTAGGAGGTTCAAGAAGAGATAAATAGTAAATAGGAATGGCTTGAAGACAAGATTTAATACGTATCACCTTAGCCCCCATAGACAAAATCATTCCTTGCCACGTTTCAAGTCTCTCCTCCATCTTTCTAAGAATCGCAATAAAAAGAGCTTGAGTTTTCCTCCCTGAATACAAAGGGCACCCAAGATAAATAATGGGAAGATGTTTGTGCTGAAATCCCGTCCACTCAGCCACTAAATCTGTTTTGTCCATATCTCTTCTACCCAAAATAAAGCAAGATTTAGCCACACTAACCAATTGCCCTGAAAATTCTTGATAAGAATTTAGAAAGAGCATATGCATATCAATTGAAATCTTGCTACCATTGCAAAAAATTATAACATAATCCGCGTATGAAAGATGAGATATAAAAGGAGCATGAATAGCACTAGAATGATAAATGATGTGATGATGGTTCTCATGAAGAGCATTAAGGCTACGACTCAAAATTTCAGCAGCAATAATGAATAAAGATGGAGATATAGGATCACTTTGGCGAAGCCCTCTTGCCGAAGGAAAATACCCCACCGCTTCCCCATTAATAAGAACAGAGAACCAACAGTCCGAGATGCATCTAAAAATCATATCAATCCAAATTTCGGAAAAGCCAAAATGTCGCATTACCTTTATCAAAGCAAACCATGATAGACGATCATATGCCTTGGCCATATCAAGCTTCAAAGCGATGTTTCCCCCAAAGACTCTCCGGTTGATAGAATGCATAAGTTCTTGCGCAAGTAACACATTCTCATAAATGAGACGACCTTTAAGAAAGCCACTTTGTTGAGGAGAAATGATTCGAGGCAGAATTGAAGCAAGACGGCCATTCAAAAGCTTCGTTATGATCTTATTAGAGAAGTTACATAGGCTAATCGGCCTCCAATCAGAAAAAGAATGGGGAGCAGCTACCTTAGGGAGAAGGACAATAGTTGTACTAGTCCATCCCCTAGGCATTCGAAAGCCCGCAAAGAATTCCAAAACAGCTCTAAAAAGATCATTTTTAATAAAATCCCAGCACTTATGATAGAATTCACCACTAAAACCATCAGGTCCAGCCGCACTAGCTCCAGACATAGAGAAAACCACTTCACGAATCTCTTTAAGAGTAGGAGCAGCAGTAATAATTTCATTGTCAATGTCATTCAGAATTCTAGGAATATGATCTAGAAGATGTTGAGAAGAACAACCATGATCTCCCGATAATTGGTCTGAGTAGAAGCGAATAGCCTCATTTTGAATCTCAGACAACTCTTCCAACCAAACACCATGTCTATCTTGAATACGGTGGATATGAAGCTTTAATCTCTTTTTCTTCACATAAGAATGAAAAAATTTAGTATTACGATCGCCATCTTTTAACCAAGCTAAGTTAGCTTTTTGCATCCAAAATTAAATGAGCTTGAGCCAAGTGTAAAGCAGCCCTATTCTCTTCAGAAGGATCTTGATCAAAGGCTAACTCTTTTGCTGTAACCTCATCCTCCGCTTGTTTAACTTGTTGATCAATTCGCCTAAACACCTCTTTATTCCAGATTTGAATACGATGCTTCAACCTATTCAACTTTTTAGCAAACTTGACCATGGGTCGCCCATCCATATATTCGGCCCAAGAAGATTCCACAAGGGGAATAAAAGCTTTGTGCTTTAACCAAACATTGAGAAATCTGAAAGCACCTTTCTTAACTATAGCCAAGAGAGTGATAGAAAGAAGAAGAGGAGAGTGATCCGAGCACGTTCTATTGAGGTGAGTAATAGAAGTGCTATGAAACCCATTTAACCATTCTGAATTGTAGAAGGCTCTATCAAGCCGCTGTAAAATAGTTGCATTTCCTTCTCTTTTGTTCAGCCAAGTAAAACCATTACCAATAAATCCACCATCAATGAGATTAGAAATCTGCACCATGTCTGAAAATTCAGCCACTTTTGCTTCTGTTATGGGGCGGCACCTACCTTGTCACATTGATCCAAAATAGAATTAAAATGTCCCACAACAAGCCACGGTTCATTAATAGAACTACGATCAATAAGATAATCCCAAAGGACCCTTCGCTGATACTTGCAACAACTAGCATACACAAAAGTTACATTAACCCGATTAGGCCAAAGAACATGAGAGACTCTAATAGTTATTGCTTGACCACCATTATCCAAGATTTCGCAATCAATCCCATGCTTCCAGAAAATCCATATGCTGCTTTTGACATTAGAGATACCACAAATACACCGGAGTTGTCTCATATAATGAGAAACCATAGCACCATCTAACATTGGCTCATACAAGGCAATAATCGAAACATTATGAGATCTTATAAGACGTTTAATACGACGAATAGAAGGAGCATTACCCATTCCTCTAACATTCCAACTAATAATACTAGCCATAAGAAAACAGAAATATACCAAAAAAAAAAGAGGGGCTTTTATGCCGAGACATCCTTAGGGGAAATTCCCCCACCATCAAACTCAGAATCTGCAATTGGTGCACTTCTTGGTGCCCTCGGAGAAAGATTTAAATCCCCCATGAGGCTGCCACTAAGGTCCCGATGAACAACAATTTTTGTAAGAATAACCTCAGAATCAGAATCTTGCTTATCATCATTGAAATCTGTATCATTTTGGTCATTAGGGACCAAATTTGAAGTTTCATCCTCAAGATCAATAGAACCATCAACAACATTAATCTTGGGGCTTTTATCTTGTCCCGATTGAGAATCAAGGAAAACTTCTTCAACAACAACACCGTTTTTACTTGAGTCCAAAACACTAGAAACTTTTAAACGTACCAATAGGAAGAGGCTGTAAGTGGTGTTTTTGAATAACGGGACCACCATTAGAATTAGGGTTTGTACCAGATTTTGCATGATTCTCCGTCTTCTCCGAGGGGTTTTTCTTTTCCACATAGATAGGGACATTCTTCCCTTTATCTTTCTTTGGATCCGTAGGGTTTACATCAGCCACTTTTCCTTGTGTAACCTTGGCCTTTGGATGAAGAAAGAAACAATTTGACACATCATGACCAAGCTTGTAACAATGTTTACAGTATTGGGGAAGATTTTCAAATTCCAAAGTTTGATAGAAACTTGAAAAATCATCGCCACAATCAATGAAAACCCTAGATGGGAGTTTTTTAAGAAGACCCACTTGAACAAGGACCTTAGCCACACTAGGGCGAGATAAGTTCACCGTTGCTTGATCAATAGCAAGAGGTTCTCCAAAGATCTGCGCAATAGAGTACAAACAAACTTTGTTAAACATATGAATAGGTAACCCAGGGAGACCCACCCATACAGGAACTAGAGAAGACTCTTTCTCTGGGTGCCAAGATGGAGACCAACGAAACACACGCATTGGAAATCTTCCAAGAAACCATTGTTCTTTTGCCCACAAATGATTAAAATCTCCCTCATGCATCAAACGAATCAGGATATGCTTAGAATCAACATGACCTAACGAGAAATCTGCTTTTAAACCAAACTTCAGGAAATATTGTCGAGTTGTTTCCATGTTAGGGCGACCATGAGAGAACTTGCCAACAAGGGTGAATTTAAAAGGTTGAACCAAGGATTTTATCATCTTCGTAGAGAATTTCAAAGCCGGTTCTCCTTTATGAATCGACATAGGAACAAGCGACATGGACGGATTAGGAATGTAATTGGGAGATTCCTTAAACAAGGAGGAAAAGGATTTCGAAGTAGATGGGGAAATCAGCTGACTAGAATCGGGATTAGGGTTAGGTTTAGGAGCCACATGCAGATTAGGGTTTTGGGAAGTTGGCGGCGCCACAAAGCTAGGGCAAGATGAACCATTCGCATGGCCCAAGATTGGAGATGGATTGCCGGATGAAGAAGCCATCAGAATTAAGCCGGAAAAAGAAGATGGAAACCCTAGTTAGGGTTACGGACGAACAACAAGATAGCTAGAAGAGAGAGAAGAGAGAAAAAGTCAAACGGTCAATCATTGTGTTTTTTCTTGAAACCAGTATTTGTGCACCTTAGGGGCATTCCATAGTTTTGTAATAACTTTATTTGAGAAATTACAAAGACTAATGGGTCTCAACTGAGAGAAGGTCGTAGGAGAAATAACCTTGGGGATAGTAACAATGAGAGTACTAGTCCAGCTCCTTGGCATCGCATGCCCTGCAAAGAATTCCTTAATGGCACGGACAAAGTCATCTTTTATAATATCCCAACAAGATTGTTAGAAAGCACCTGTAAAACCATCAGGGCAAGCAGCACTTTGACCATTCATAGACCACACCACCTGTTTAATCTCCTCCAAAGAAGGTAGAGCCGTGAGCATAAAATTATCCTCCTCCGTGATCAAAGTAGGGATGACATCAAGAATATTATCACTAGGATTATCATGAGACTTTTGTAGCTGGTCCGAATAAAAATCCACCGCTTCCTTCTTAATATCCTCCTTTGAATGAATCCACCTCCTATTGGAATCCCTAATTCGATGAATGAAAATCTTTTGCCTCTTTTTCCTAACATAAGAATGAAAAAACTTAGTATTCTTATCACCATCTTTGAGCCAAGAAATATTAGCTTTTTGACACCAAAAAGCTTCCTCCATTTTTAATTTCCCCAGCAAATCAGCCTTAGCCAAGTTCAACGCAATAGTGTGCTCATCTGATGGGTCATCCTGACTCACCAACTCACATCGAGTAACATTGTCTTCAGCCATTTTTATTTGTTGATCAATCCGCCCAAAGCTTTCTTTATTCCATCCCGAAATAACCTTCTTTAATCGAGAAAGTTTTTTTACAAAACAAACCATTGGTCTACCATCCATATATTCTTTCCACGAGTCAGCTACAAGAGAATGAAATTTAGGATGCTTCAGCCACACATTCAAAAAACGAAAGCTTCCTCGAATGATATCAGCCTCAGTATGAACTTGAATCACAAGGGGAGAATGGTCCGAGCAAGTTCTATTTAAATGAGTGACACTAGTGGTATGGAACTTTGCCAACCAATGAGTATTATAAAAAGCCCTATCCAGCCTTTGAAAAATGGTAGGGCGACCACGAGGTTTATCCACCCAAGTGAATCCATTACCACGATAACCCGCATCAATAAGACCAAGAACCTGAACCGTGTCTGAAAATTCTTCGACAACTTTTTCTTTAATAGGCCTACCACCCATCTTCTCTGACTGCTCAAGAACACAATTAAAGTCCCCAACAATAAGCCACGGATTGTCCCCCACATCCATATTCAAAAGAGTATCCCATAAAAGCCTCCTTTCATAATGATCGCAGCTAGCATAAACCACAGTTAAATAAATAGGAGAATTCCATAAGGAATGAGTGACCTGAAGAGTTAGTTCTTGCCCAGAATCATGAATAACAAGACAATCAAAACCATGTTTCCAAAACACCCATATTTTATTAGTGCAATTGGCTATACCCCCAATACAACTAAGAGCCCTTTTGGTTTTAACAAGATGAGCAGAGGTAATCATAGGCTCAGAAATAGCAACAAAAGATGCACCATATAAGCGAATTAATCTTTTCAGTCTACGGTGAGAAGATTTATTACCAATCCCTCTCACATTCCAATTAATCAATGCTACCATTGGAAACCAAAAAAAGAGGAGTAAAAGAAGTACCATCTTAGGAAGGTGGGGAGACAGATTTGCTTCTCTTTTTCCGTGACTTCACTTCAATGAAGCCATCTGCATCTGTATGAGAAAGCCCAGTAAACGGAGTAGAACCAGCATGATCAGTAACAAAGGAAGAAGAGGAGGGAGGAGCTCTTGGGGAAAGATTCAAGTTAGATACAGTATTACTAGGTTCAACATTAGCTTCACTGATAACAACTTGAGGAGAGCTAGTATGCTGATTAAGCTCTTTGTGCGCAGCAACATTATTCAATACAATCTCAATATCATCATTTTTTGGGCCAGAAATATCACCACCATCCATATTAATAACCTTAGAACACACATTATTTAAAGCCTTTTGGACAGCCTCAGGTAAGGGTTGGCCTCTTTTAGCCATAGTGGGAACTTTCTCCTTAGTAGCCTCATTTACCTTGCTAACAGGAACATCCGATATTTGCTCAGTCTGCACCGTCCCACCAAGATCAACAAACTAAATTTCTTGAGCCACACCATCAATGTTAGTACCACTACTAGAGGAAATCTTGATGGCTGCAATCCATTCTGTTTTGGGATATAAACCTTCTCCACTTTCTCCTTTACACCTCCTTCATCTTTTTGTTTGCCAGCAACCTTCGAACCAAGGGTAGGATTAGCCCGCTTACATGACCCAACATAAAGCAATGTTTGCAATACATAGGCAGATTGTCATACTCAATCTTCTGATAAAAACTTGGGATAAAATCCCCACAATCAATGAAAACTTCCTGAGGTAATTTCTTTGTAACATCAACTTGAACTAGAACCTTAGCAATGCTAGGTCTAGTTAATTCAGCAGTGGGTTTATCAAGCGACAAGGGTGTGCCAATAGCTTTTGTCAACGAGAATATAATTGATTTATTAAAAAGATGAATTGGAAGGCCAGGAAGACCTACCCAAACCGGAACTATGGGGGATTCTTGCTCAGGGCGCCATGAAGGTGACTATGCCAAGGTCCTCATAGGGAATTTATGAACGTACCAAACCTCCTTCATCCAAATACGTTGGTAGTCCTCTTCCGTCGAAAGTTGAATAAGCAAATGCTTGGCGTCTAATTGTCCCAATTTATAAGCCCCTTTCAGATTAAACTTCGAGAAGACAATACGAGTATCCTCCATAGACAGCCTAACATGCGAGAATTTGCCAACTAAAGTCCACTTAAATGGTTGCACAAGCTTTTGAATAGCTTCCTTAGTAAGCTGTATCAAAGGGGTACCCTTGTGTGTTGCTAAAGAAACGATTGGAAAAGAGCAGGTGCCATGATTAATTGGGGAGAACAATTCAGCGAATGATTTGGATTGAGGCGCAGCAATAGAATTAGGGTTAGGGTTGGGAAGAGAAGGAGAGGCTGTTTGCGGTGGAACAGGATTAGGGGTTTGTTGGTAGTGGTGCCCTAGGCACGTTTAATAAACGTTGTAATTGTTATCATTTATTTCATATCAATAAAGAGATGTTTTGATTATTATTATTGTTCATGTTTACTTATAATAATCTCCATCCCTAGTACTTGTTAAGCACTATTACAAAGGCTAAATGATCATGCGATGATCATGTTAGATTTATGGGTACTTGTTTGGAACAAGGTACTGGACATGACCCGCTGTATGAGATTTATGTCATGGTCTATGTCGAACATATATCTCATATTAGTTATGTCATTTGAATCCTTAGACATGAAGTTATTATAGTCTTCCACTTGATGAACATTATGTTTGACATATTCAAACACTACCTTTAACCGGGAAGTTATAAAGGGTATGATTGGCATAATCGGATTCACGTAGGGAAGAATAATAAGCTAAATGGATTTGTCCCTCTTCGGAGAGATGTCAAGCTTGGGCCTCTCGTAGGAATGGTGTTGATGAAATGTTTGGCCGGACTCAAATGAATTGATTGGATCAATGGCATTTGGATTATCAACATATTCGGAATCGAGAAAGTATTGAACAAAACAAGTTGACTGTTTGACCATGACTTGTGTTCAATGACGTCGAGGACAAAAGGGATTATGACATATTCTAAAGGAATGCGAAGATGTATCTAGTTATACTATTTGGGTAGGTATGACGGTTTGCTAGAACCTAATCATATCTTATGGTTTCATGTTTGAACCCATTGCCAACTTAGTATAATCCTAGAGGGTCACACACAATAGAACGAATCTTTAAAAGGACTAAATTGGAATTTTGGAAATTCTGGACATTCTGGGGAAGTGGGCGACCGCACAGTGTGGACTGGGCGGCCGCACACTTAGCTCAGATTTGTACCAGTTTGTTTCAGATAAATGTGCGACCGCACAGTGTATTCTGGGCGGCCGCACAGTACTGTCGGCTGGCACTTTCCTAATTCGATTTGGAATGTCTTTTGACACAAGATTCCTATTTGGAATAGGTCTTGCTTGTGTTTAAAAGGATGAGTTCGGCCAGAACTTCAGTGATAGCCTTGTGTAAATCTCCAAAGAGTTTGAGAGAGGTTTTACTTTGTTCTAAGACATCCTTGGTCAAAGAACAAAATAATACACAAGAGAGAAAATTCCATATAGTTCAAATTCATTGTGAAAACGTGTTTCACAATTTGGTCTAGCAACCAAGATCAAAGAAGTTCCTTTGATATTCGTTCGAAGTGTGGATACCGCTAGAGGGTGAAAATCATCATCTTCAAAGTTCGTGTTCAAGCTTTGTGATCGTGATCAAGTCTTCAAATCTCCACCAAAGACCAAGAGAAAATTTAATAGCCATCAAGGGTTAGTTTTATCCTATATTCATGTTATTGTATTTGATTTAATCATATGAACGGATCTATGGGCTTTGGGGTTTTAAAAATTTTAAATGCTATATTCCGCTGCGCATGTTACTATGAAACCCAACAGTGGTATCAGAGCCCCATTCATGTTGATTATTTCAATACCTAGATCATGTTTTGTGTATATAAATTGTTTATGTGCCTTGCATGATGTGAATATTGGAATATATGACGTTTATGTGTTATGTGATTTTATGTGGTTTATTGTTTTGCAACTTTAATCGCACGATTCAATCGCAATAAATAAATTATGGTGGATTCAGAATTGTTGATTATTAATTTTTGATTGGATCAAAGTTTTAATAATCGGGGAAAAACGATTTTGAGACAAAATTTTCGAACTTGAAAATTCTGCACCTTCTGATGGCCATGGGCGACCGCACAGAAGATTCTGGGCGGCCGCACATTTTTTTGGGTGACCGCACAGATCTTTTTGGGCGGCCGCACAAAGGGATCAGAAGGTCTGATTTTGGTCAAAAACAGAATCTGGAATTTTTCGAAAAATTCAACAAAACCAGTAACAGAACCAGTCCAGACTTGCTGATCTGGAATGGGTTTTGGGTAGTTGGTTTGTGTGTGGATTTTGGGGTTTGATTTTCCTATTTGTTTTAGTCTTGTGATTCTAAGATTGGTTCAAGGTTTGGATGGCTAATCTGCGTCCATCGAGATTGTGTTTCCCAAACTTGATCGCAATCAAAGTTTCAAAGATAAAACGAAGTTAGAATTATGAAGAGTTCATAATTGCTAAAATTGAGAAACAAAGTTCTTGATTCAATGATTGGAGATCCATGTGGAATTGTGAATGCAATTGGCCTACGTTCATCGAGACCATCTATTGCTTAGTTTCGGCCACATGGACTACTTTCTTGGTTTCTTGAATTAGTGCGGGATTGTGGTTGCCTAATGGCTTAGTTCGACCGCACTTCTTGTTGTCTTGATTTGGAGATAATAACCAAAGTTGAAATAGTCTCATCCTCATAATTATAGAGAAACTAATGACACATAAATATCATGCTTAAATTAATGGAGATTAATTTAGTGGCTAAACTTGATGTGTAACATGTTTATATTATGTGCTCATAAATGTGTTATATGCTATATGTGATGAACCTTCAAATAAAGTTTTAAGTCCTTCTTTGCCATGCCATGATTAAAACACTTGTTTATGCATGGGTAATCTTGATGTGGGTTCGCCTCCGCGAGGTGCATTAATCTTATTCATGTCTGAGCAAGATGAGGTTCATTAATTTAATGTGGGCTTGCCTCCGCAAGGTGCATTAAATTGAATGGTTCCTATGCGTTTAAAATGGTTGGACTTAATTAGGCGTCAAAACAGTTTTGGGCCTAGGCAAAAGATGAGATTAAACATGCTTTTTGAAATTGGATTTCTCAAAGAATTTCATAAAAGGATTTAAGAATCATATGGGATATGATTGACATGATTGTCTACCTAATTAATTTAGTTTTGAGCGGTCCGCCTCCGTGGACTCAAAAGTTAAATTAAAGTTGGATCTTAGCCCAATTAAATTATATTATGCATTGGATGTATATGAAGGTTATATAATTTAATGAGAGTATTTTTATTTGAAAAGTACATTATTTATTTCTTTAATAAAAAAAAATTGGTACTTATTTAATTTTGGAAATTTTGCATATTTGTAGATAATGACTAATAACACTCAATCAATGTCGTTGCGATCGATCCTTGAGAAGGATAAGCTCGAAGAGAATGGTACCAACTTTATGGATTGGATCCGTAGCATAAGAATTGTTCTTAGGCAAGAAGATAAGTTGTACATTCTCGATGGGCCTCTCCCCGCTGAACCACCGCCTACTGCCCCTAGGGTAGAAAGAGACAATTACAAGAAACATCGTAATGATTTTAGAGATGTAAGTTGTCTCATGCTTGCTGCTATGTGTTCAAAACTCCAACAAAGTTTGGAACATTTGGAAGCCTATGTGATAGGCGTGGAGTTGAGAACCATGTTTCAAGAGCAATCTAGGCAAGAGATGTACAAGACCATTGTTGCATTCACTACTTGTAAAATGAATGAAGGGCAACAAGTGAGTCCTCACTTTCTTAAAATGAAAGGTTATGTAGAGCACCTTGAGAAACTTGGCTATCCAATCCCATTGGAGCTAGCCACGGATCTCATTCTTAATTCATTGCCTAAAAGTTATAATCAGTTTGTAATGAATTATAACATGCATGGAATTGATAAGAATCTCTCTGAGTTGCATGGGATGCTCAAAACTGCAGAGATGAAAATTGTGGAGAAAGGTTCTCCCGTGCTCTTGGTTCATGATGGGAAGAAGGCTAATGCCAAAGGAAAGGGTAAGAAAGTTATCAAACCCAAAATAAGCAAGGCAAAGGTTGCCAAGGCTTCTGAGGCAAAACCCGATTCACAAAAGGATGCAATCTGTTTCCATTGTCAAGAAATTTGTCATTGGAAACGTAATTGCAAGGCTTTCTTGGAAGAGCAAAAGAAGAAGAAGAGCAGCAAGGCTGCGTCGACTTCAGGTATCTATATGATAGATATTCTCCTTTCTACCACTGATTCTTGGGTATTGGATACCGGATGTGGTTCTCACATTTGTCTAAATGTGCAGGGACTAAAGAATAGGAGACTGCTTAAAGAAGGTGAAGTAGATCTACGTCTGGGGAATGGAGCAAGAGTTGCTGCATTAGCCGTAGGGACTTATGAAGTCACTTTACCTTCCGGATTAATTCTTGTTTTGAACAATTGTTATTATGTTCCGGATTTAAGCAGAAATATTATTTCAATTTCTTGTTTGGATAATGAAGGTTTTAAGTTTCTTATTGAGAATAAGAAATTTTCTATTTATTTAAATGATGTGCTTTATGGTATTGCTAATTCATTTAATGGCCTTTATATCTTGGATGTCAAGAATGAAAATAATGACAATGTCTATCATGTAAATAAGAAATCTAAACCTAATGATGTAAATCATACCTATTTATGGCATTGCCGTCTTGGTCATATTAATGAGAAGCGTATCTCAAAACTCCATGGGGACGGACTTTTAGGTTCATGTGACCTCGAGTCATATGATAGTTGTGAGTCGTGTCTTCTTGGAAAAATGACTAAGACACCTTTTACCAAGTTGGGTGAAAGGGCAAGCGACTTATTGGGGTTGATACATTCCGATGTATGCGGACCATTAAGTAGCAATGCTAGGGGAGGATTTCAATACTTCATAACCTTCACTGATGATTATAGTAGATTTGGGTATGTTTACCTAATGAAACATAAAAGTGAAGCATTTGAGATATTTATAATATTTCAAAATGAAGTAGAAAAACAACTTGGAAAAAGTATAAAAGCACTTCGATCAGATCGAGGTGGAGAATACTTAAGTCAAGAATTTGATGATCATCTAAAGAATTGTGGAATAGTTTCACAATTGACTCCACCTGGAACACCACAATGGAATGGTGTGTCCGAGAGGAGGAATCGGACTTTGTTAGACATGGTTCGATCAATGATGAGTCAAGTTGATCTTCCAATATCCTTTTGGGGTTACGCCCTAGAAACCGCTGCTTTCACACTAAATCGTGTTCCAACTAAATCGGTTCAAAAGACTCCATATGAGATGTGGAGCGGAAAGAAGCCCTGTCTGTCTTTCATGAAGATTTGGGGTTGTGAAGCTTTTATCAAAAGACTTGTCTCAGACAAACTTGCACACAAATCTGATAAATGTATTTTCGTGGATGTCCTAAGGAAACTAGAGGATATTACTTTTACAACCGCGAGGACAACAAAGTGTTTGTTGCCCGAACTGGTGTCTTTCTAGAGAAAGAGTTTCTCTCCAAAGAAATCAGTGGGAGTAAAATAAATCTTGAAGAAATTCAAGACCCAGAAAATAACATTGAACCAATAGTGGAACAAGAACAAGAACCATAAAGAGTTGTGGAACCTGTTCAAAAAACGCAAGCAACTCGCAGATCTAGTAGGTTACGATCCGAGCCCGAGAGATATGGATTTCTCGTAACGGATAGTAATGAGGTAGAAATCATTGAGAATGATGAACCGTTAACCTACCAAGAGGCGATGTCTTCTCCTGATTCGGACAAGTGGCTTGGAGCCATGGAATCCGAATTGCAATCCATACAAGACAATCAAGTTTGGAATTTGATTGATGCACCCGAAGGTGTAAAAACCATAGGATGCAAATGGGTCTTCAAGAAGAAGACTGATATGGATGGGAAGGTGCATACTTACAAAGCTAGACTTGTAGCAAAAGGTTATAGGCAAGTTCATGGTATTGACTATGATGAGACCTTTTCACCCGTAGCAATAATCAAGTCTATAAGAATTTTGCTTGCCATTGCCGCATATCATGACTATGAAATATGGCAGATGGGAGTCAAAACCGCTTTCCTGAATGGAAAACTCCAAGAGGATGTGTATATGACACAACCAGAAGGTTTTGAACAAGATTCTAAGGTATGTAAGTTGCAGAGATCCATCTATGGATTGAAGCAAGCTTCTAGGAGTTGGAATCTCCATTTTGATGAATCGGTCAAAGAGTTTGGTTTCATCAAGAACAAAGATGAGCCTTGTGTATACAAGAAGATTAGTGGGAGCATAGTTCTATTCCTTGTTTTATACGTGGATGACATATTGCTCATTGGAAACGACATTCCTACACTTCAGTCTGTGAAGACTTGGTTAGGAAAGTGTTTTGCAATGAAAGATATGGGTGAAGCCGCATATATTCTTGGCATTAAGATCTATAGAGATAGATCAAGGAGGCTACTTGGTTTAAGCCAAAGTACATACATTGACAAGGTCATTAGAAGATTCTGTATGGAAAATTCTAAGAGAGGGACCTTGCCCGTGTTACATGGAGTTTCTCTAAGCAAGACTCAATGTCCTAAGACAAACGATGAGCGTGAGAAAATGAATGATGTTCCATATGCTTCGGCAATTGGGTCCATCATGTATGCCATGATTTGTACTAGGCCGGATGTATCTTATGCTTTGAGCATGACAAGTAGATACCAATCCGACCCTGGGGAAAATCACTGGATAGCTGTAAAAGTGATTCTTAAGTACTTGAGAAGAACTAAAGACTCGTTTTTGGTCTATGGAGGAATGGAAGATGATCTCGTTGTAAATGCTTACACGGATGCAAGTTTCCAAACCGACAAAGATGATAGCCGATCGCAATCGGGTTTTGTGTTTATGTTAAATGGTGGAGCTGTAAGCTGGAAGAGTTCCAAGCAAAGTACAACCGCTGATTCTACAACAGAAGCTGAGTATATTGCTGCATCGGATGCTGCAAAGGAAGCTGTTTGGATTAAGAAGTTCATAACTGAACTTGAAGTGGTTCCTAGTATTGCTAATCCAATAGACCTTTATTGCGACAATAATGGTGCTATTGCTCAAGCAAAGGAACCAAGAGCACATCAGAAATCCAAACACATACTTAGGCGTTTTCATATCATTCGAGAGATCGTTGATAGGGGAGACGTAAATATATGCAGAGTACCTACTGATGACAATGTTGCGGACCCGCTGACAAAGGGACTTCCACAAGCTAAACATGATGGTCATGTTAGGTCCATGGGTATTAGATACATGGGAGATTGGGCCTAGGGCAAGTGGGAGATTGTTGGTAGTGGTGCCCTAGGCACGTTTAATAAACGTTGTAATTGTTATCATTTATTTCATATCAATAAAGAGATGTTTTGATTATTACTATTGTTCATGTTTACTTATAATAATCTCCGTCCCTAGTACTTGTTAAGCACTAGTATAAAGGCTAAATGATCATGCGATGATCATGTTAGATTTATGGGTACTTGTTTGGAACAAGGTACTGGACATGACCCGCTGTATGAGATTTATGTCATGGTCTATGTCGAACATATATCTCATATTAGTTATGTCATTTGAATCCTTAGACATGAAGTTATTATAGTCTTCCACTTGATGAACATTATGTTTGACATATTCAAACGCTACCTTTAACCGGGAAGTTATAAAGGGTATGATTGGCATAATCGGATTCACGTAGGGAAGAATAATAAGCTAAATGGATTTGTCCCTCTTCGGAGAGATGTCAAGCTTGGGCCTCTCGTAGGAATGGTGTTGATGAAATGTTCGGCCGAACTCAAATGAATTGATTGGATCAATGGCATTTGGATTATCAACATATTCGGAATCGAGAAAGTATTGAACAAAACAAGTTGATTGTTTGACCATGACTTGTGTTCAATGACGTCGAGGACAAAAGGGATTATGACATATTCTAAAGGAATGCGAACTTGTATCTAGTTATACTATTTGGGTAGGTATGACGGTTTGCTAGAACCTAATCATATCTTATGGTTTCATGTTTGAACCCATTGCCAACTTAGTATAATCCTAGAGGGTCACACACAATAGAACGAATCTTTAAAAGGACTAAATTGGAATTTTGGAAATTCTGGACATTCTGGGGAAGTGGGCGACCGCACAGTGTGGACTTGGCGGCCGCACACTTAGCTCAGATTTGTACCAGTTTGTTTCATATAAATGTGCAACCGCACAGTGTATTCTGGGCGGCCGCACAGTACTGTCGGCTAGCACTTTCCTAATTCGATTTGGAATGTCTTTTGACACAAGATTCCTATTTGGAATAGGTCTTGCTTGTGTTTAAAAGGATGAGTTCGGCCAGAACTTCAGTGATAGCCTTGTGTGAATCTCTAAATAGTTTGAGAGAGGTTTTACTTTGTTCTAAGACATCCTTGGTCAAAGAACAAAATAATACACAAGAGAGAAAATTCCATATAGTTCAAATTCATTGTGAAAACGTGTTTCACAATTTGGTCTAGCAACCAAGATCAAAGAAGTTCCTTTGATATTCGTTCGAAGTGTGGATACCGCTAGAGGGTGAAAATCATCATCTTCAAAGTTCGTGTTCAAGCTTTGTGATCATGATCAAGTCTTCAAATCTCCACCAAAGACCAAGAGAAAATTTAATAGCCATCAAGGGTTAGTTTTATCCTATATTCATGTTATTGTATTTGATTTAATCATATGAACGGATCTATGGGCTTTGGGGTTTTAAAAATTTTAAATGCTATATTCCGCTGCGCATGTTACTACGAAACCCAACAGGGTTTGCGGCGATGGTTCAGAATTAGGGTTAGCATGAGGGATTATGGCCGCCGCACTAGGAGACCCATTAGCGGGTTGAGGATTCCATTGTGGTAAAGGATTCACAGGCTGATTCACACACGGAGAGGAGTCAACTGGTGGCTGCGTCGCAAAAAAATAGGGCTTGTATGAGGACAAGTTGTCGCAGCAATAGGATTAGGGTTAGGGTTTGATAATTGTGGTGAGGGTGAGTAATACGGAATACGGGAACTTGAATTTAAAAAAGGGAAGAAAGAAGCCAGGGCAGCCATGGCTGCCGGCCAGAAGAACCCTAGGGAAGCCCTAGAGAGAGAGCTCGCCTAGAGAGAGAAAGCTAGAGAGGACACATAAATAAAATGTTCTTCCTATTTTTTGATAAACACAAAGAAGGAGATGAGAAATAGAAAAGCAAAGATTTACCTAAGAGTTTTCTTCAAGAATCCTATGCATGGCCTTGACTAAAGGCCTTGATCCTCCAAATTTCGTGGGTATCAGAGAGGGGCTGATTAGAAGAACTTCTTTGGTCAGATTTTGAGTAGTTGTTTGGTGAATATAGAGTCTACCCTTTTTCTAGTTCAATAACCTTATATTTATAGGAGATTTTGACCTAGGGTTTTGGCCAAGAAGGTAAGTTGAGGTGGGAATCAATGAGTTGATCTCCACAGAGGTATTTTTGGACTCTAGGATCGGCCATTAGGTTTTCCAGGATTGCATGAGTGTTTGCCAAGAAAAGGGGTTAAGATCAATAAGGAAACTGACCAAAAACCCGACTGTCGAGGGGGATACCTCGTACGAGACATCAATGTCTCGTACGAGGCATCTAAGTGCTGGAATCACTTATTTGCCCTCTACGATAGTTTTAATGTTCAGTTTGGCCCCTAACTAACGGAGTCAGTCAGAAACTTAACGAAACATGTCCAGCTTAATGAGTTTTGACCCAAATCAAAGGTGAGACACAGAAGTAGTGTGATTATAAATGAATCTCCAAAATGGGGTGTCTACAGAGCCCCTCGGCGACGATACTTATGGATGAAGTACCGTCATCGATAGAAAAGACACCATTTTGAACTAGGGGTATGGTCGTGCTAAAAAGTTGCCTACATATTCCTTGGAAGGAAATCAGACCAAACGTAGTTCGACTCCAAAAATACGCAAAAAATGAGGTTTAAGGTATTTTGAAAATCATTTTTTGAAAGTAAAACTTACGATAAGTAAAGCTCAGAGTTTAAAGAGTACCCATACTGAGGAATCAATAGCCTTGACCCAATTCTGAATATACTCCTTTTTAATGTTGACGAATCATCTCCAGTTGCAATCCATACTGAGGAAATCAATCTCTTTGACTCCA
This sequence comes from Campanula takesimana, assembly GCA_026119855.1. Classification (NCBI taxonomy): domain Eukaryota; kingdom Viridiplantae; phylum Streptophyta; class Magnoliopsida; order Asterales; family Campanulaceae; genus Campanula; species Campanula takesimana. The sequence continues at coordinate 984,898 of JAOWBW010000283.1, forward strand.
ATTCTGAACATGCCCTGTTGTTGATGACAAACCGCCTTCGATTTTGGAGATGCCAGTTGCTTGGACCTTTCTTCTCCTTCCCAACGAGTTTGTCCCTTACGTTGGAAAATGTGAATCCTATGTTATTAACGTACGTCTTGATAACAATTATCGGACTCTGGGTTTGGAGACGCCAATTACTCGGACCTCGCTTCTCCTTTCAACGTGACTGCCTTTCCATTGAAAATATGAATCCTATGCCATTAACTTACGTCTTGATGATAATTATGTGACTCTAAATGGTGGGATCCTGTGTTGTTAACTTACGTCTTGACAACAGTCGTGAGATACCCGGATGTGGAGATGCCAATTACTCAGACCTTGCTTCTCCTTCTGACGCGACTGCCTTTTCGCCAAAAAAGTGAATCCTATGCCATTAACTTACGTCTTGATGACAATTATGGGACTCCAAATGGTGGGATCCTGTGTTGTTAACTTACGTCTTGACAACAATCATGGGATACCCGGTTGTAAATCCTGTGCCATTAGCTTACACCTTGATGACAGTCGTGGGATAACTGATTGCAAATCCTGTGCCATTAGCTTACACCTTGATGACAGTTGTGGGATTCAGAGTTTGCTGATGCAGATTCTTATTGCTCACCCATGATCTTGGATGCGCGGTGAGGATAAATTCGTACTGAGAAACAACTTTGCTTGTTCCAATTCTAAAAATATCCATTTTGTTGAAGACTTAATGTTCCATCTTGAACCGAGTTTAGATTCGACCTCTTGGTCTAAAGCAGGGCTTTTTCTGACCTTTCTGTTAAAAGTAGGGCTTTTCTGAAATTTCTTAAGAAAACATGGTTTTCTGAGACTTTTCTGGAGATCTCTTGTACGAGGGAATGATGTCTCGTATGAGACTTTTCTGTTTTTACGCAGAACAGAGGCATTTCAGGCGCTGGAAGTGATTTTCAAATCACTTTTCCTATTCCCTTCTCGGGAGGTACAATACTCATCTTCTTCTGTATTCCTCCTTTATTTCAGCCCCAGTTTATTTTGATAGCATTCCTCATTTGAGCTATCGTGTATTGACCTCTTTTATGTTTCTCCCATTTTGCAGGCTTGGGGATACGCCATGTTTGGTCTCTTTACTTTCAATCTTCGAGACAATACTGTTATGTTCCCCGATACTCTGAGGTGGCGCCGGGATAACAGGGATACCCGTGATGAGCAGGCCGAGGGGGATGATATGATGGTGGAGCTCATGAGGCTATATATTTACAGGTGGGAGGCCGTCTCAGAGTCCGTTGTTGCCTTCTTCCCATGGCGGAGCTTGGGCATTGACCATGTTTATGGGTTTGCCGGTATGAGGCTGTTGATGATTGGCCTTGGCGGTGGATGCTTCTATTTAGGAGAGAGAGTCTCTCGCCAGCAGGGTGGTGGCAGACTCGACGTCATCATCCCTTTGGATCCGCTGGCCCATATGCTTAATTCTTATGCCATTGCGGAGGACGAGAGAGGGGACCTCATTATTGGTCAGGATGCCTTTGACCTTATGTCCTTGGAGGCTGATTACCATACTTCCTTTCTCGTCTCATGCCCCGACTGATTATAGAGGGTGATCAGGCTCAGGCCTAGGGAGTAGTCCACATCCCTTTTCGTCCACAGCTTGGACCAGCTTCTTTTACCTACAGCGTGGCTGAGGGAGTAGAGAGTACCGAGGATCTTCCCGCGCAGTATGATATTCTGGAAGAACTTGTACCTCCTGCCGGCGCGACCATGGTATGATTTTTATGACCCTCCTTCTATCAGTTCCATAATTTTACCAATTCATATCTCTGTTTATCATTTATCTGAGGATTTTGATACCTTCATTTGTTTCTTCTCAACAGGTGCCCATTGCTGAGTATAGAGAGGTCATGGGACGGCTTGCCTAGTTCATGGCCTATGCCAAGAGGATGAAGAGAGAGACAGCAGGGATGCTCGGACGGTTGGCTCAGCAGACAGCGGAGCTAGCTTCTTACGTGAAGAGGCCTCAGACTGACGGATGACAGTACGGCGCTGGCGACATGTCTTAGATGGGATTCCCCCATTCTCCCCCCCTTTTTTTGTTGATGATGTACTTATTGCCTCAGCGTAGGCGAAGACAATCTTTCTTTTCTTCGGTTTGTACCTATGCAACAATTATTTCCTAACTCTAGCACATAATACATTAGTTAATTTTAGTTTTTTTTCTGACTGCGTAAATGTATTGACTCACATCCGGTTGGTCAACCGAGGGATAATTTTATGAGGTGGATTCGCATTGGGCCATTTGTATGTGGTGAATGAACTGTTTTGGATGGATTTCAGGGGTGATTGAGACATGTTTTGACTTGTTGAGCAACCTGAAATCTTAGCAGAGTCTCTGTTGTTCTGACTTGGGAGATGCCTCGTACGAGACATAGATGTCTCGTACGATCCATCCTTTTAATCTACGGTTGTTTCTCCTTTTTCCTCGAGGATTTGGTGTCCAAACTTGTATATAAACACCTCTAGTCCATCCTAGAATACCATGCAGCCTTGCATCAGTTCTGGGAACCTTTCTTTTGGAGTAGAATTCTCAACCTTTTGCTCTCAATGGCCCCAAGCAAGTCCGTCCCTTCATCAATAATCGTTGACGAGTTCTCCTTGGACTTAGAGTTAGTGGAACGCTACAAGAATGATTTAGCAACATTCTTTCGCTCGTTTAATAAACCTCGCCAAGAGAGATTCGTGGAGATGTTCGGTTTCAAGATTATTTTCACCTTGAAGAACCTAAATCCGGAATGGGACCTCTTAAAGGGAGTTGCACGCTTCTGGGATCCATCAACTCACCTCTTCAACTTTTCACTTAATGAGATGGTCCCTACTGTGGAGGAGATGGCGGCTATCTTGGATATGCCTTTGACTGGGGTGATTGCGGTTCCTAATTGCGATAAGGTACCAGCGGAGTCTCTTAGGGACTTATTGAGCATTGGCCTTCCTGAGTCTCAGAGTTATGTTCATAACCGCTATATTGATCTCCACGCTTTGCCTAGGAGATTTAAAGGTCGGGTGACTCGTGGTCACGGTGTGGATTCCCAGTGCTGCCTCTTGGCATTGTGCTTATTTCGGAGCGTGCTTTTCATGAGCAAGTGTGACATGGCGAACATGGAGATTGTGGACATCGTTCTGCAAGCTAGAGGACGGGCCTTCAATATAATCCCTCTTATCTTGGGGGAGACCCTTTATGGTCTTGATGAGTTACACCGAACCAGCTCTATGACTCGGGGAAGTCCATTTTTGTTGACTATTTGGCTCAGAGAACATTTTAAACTGTTGGACTCTCCGGTCGAGTATTCTCCTTATACTTTCCATAGGCGGAGACTGTTAGTGAAGGGTCTCAGCATTGAGGAGTGGGCTCATCTTTTTGCTAAAGCGGAGACCAATGATATCGCTTGGTGCCCATCCTTTTGGAGGGTGAGGAGGTTTGTAGCTAATACCCTCGGGTACGACAGGGTCGTTCTTCTGGGCTTGAGGGATTCTTCTTTCTACTTTGCTCGGAGGGTAATACGATAATTCGGTCAACAGCAGGACACTTTCTTTTCAGGAGGACGGCCTCGAGATGTTTCTTTCATGGACTTGGAGTTCTCTACGAGCTTGGCTCGTGCTTGGGGTCAAGGCACCACTATGGATCGTTGGACCAATCTTCGTCATGATGGAGGAAGTATCTATTTGTTGGACAAATACTTAGATTGGTGTCTCTCGGAACTCCGTCCCAATGTCGAGGGTATTGATGAGATCCGTCGCTTTCTGTTGGGGGACCAATTTGAGCCTAGTTTGAATTTGAGGAAGAAGGAAGCTAAGGAGGATCCTTCTAATGTTAGAGCAGATGCCACTCAAGACTTTCTGGAGAGTGACTTTTACGAGAAAAGAGCAAACGGACTTCCCGGTAAACTCCAAGCTCTAGATAGGCCTCATGTGTTCGCGAGACTGACTCCCTCGGTGTTCAGTTGTCTTGATGTTCCTCCCGGTTTCGAGATACCTTGGTTCAAGAGGAAGAGGGATGACAAGGCGGATCGTGGTCAAGCCCCTACTAAGTTAAGGAAGAAATAGATCCTTAGGAGTATCGAGAGATTGCCAATAGATAGACCAATGTTTAGACTTTTAGTATTTTATTTATTTTCTTTTGCAAGTTGGTATTAATGTTAGAAATTTTCTTATTGTTTTCTTGAAATACATTCAATTAATAAGAAGACAAGACTTTGATTTTATTTATTGAATAGACCGGACCAAAAAGCCGCTTACGTTATCCTTTTACATCAATTAAATAAGGAGCTCAGGTCATTGTAGTTCTTGTTTAAGAAAGAGAAAAATATATTTGCTGACTGACATGTCTCGCATGAGACATAGGTGTCTCGCACGAGACTGTCCCCTATTATTATATATATATAAATATAAATATAAATATATATATATATATATATATATATATATATATATATATATATATATTTTTTTTTTTTTTTTAATGCACACCCTGATTTTTGCCTAGACCGCCCTTTCATGTTTTCAATCTAGCGGGCTTCTTTTCTAGTGCTTTCTGCTCTAATTTTTGCCTAGGACGCCCTTGCGGGTTTTCAACCTAGCGAGCTTTCCTCTTTTCTTTGGAATAGGGGACGGACTTATGAGTAGTACTTCTTCAGCTTGTCCATGTTGACGGGCTTCGGCAGTTGATCTCCATCTAGGTCTGCGAGTTGTACCGCTCCTCCGGAGAATATCTTCTTGACTATGTAGGGGCCTATCCATCTTGGTCCCCATTTTCCCATAGGATTGAACGGTCTAGGATGATGTTCACGTAGGACAAGGTCCCCTTCTTTGATGTTTCTGGACTTGACTTTCTTATTGAATGCTCGGGCAATTCTCCGTTGATACGCTTGGATATGCTCGGCGGCTCGAAGTCGTCGTTCATCTAGCAGGGCTAGTTGTTCATAACGGCTGTCTAACCATGCGACTTTGCTCACATGGTTTTCTAGGAGAACCCTTAGTGATGGTACTTCTAATTCAATTGGTAGCACTGGTTCCATCCCATAGGCTAGGGCGTATGGAGTTTCACCGGTAGCGGTACGGATTGAAGTTCGGTAGCCCCAGAGTGCAAAGTGTAGCTTGTCGGGCCAATCTCTACCAATATTAGCCATTTTCCTAATGATGGTTTCAATGGTCTTGTTAGCAGCTTCGACTGCTCCATTGGTCTGTGGACGGTACGGTGATGACTGATGTCTCTCTATTTTGTACTCTGCAAGTAGTTGGTCACATTCTTTCTCAAAGTGCGTGCTGTTGTTAGATATCATCTCATGAGGTACCCCATATCGGCATATGATGTTGGTCTTAATAAACTCAGCCACCTTTTTGGCATTCAAGACTTTGTAGGATTGAGCCTCGATCCATTTGGTGAAGTAATCAATGGCGACTAATACGAATGAATGCCCATTGTGACCTGTCGGCGAAACTTTACCAATGACGTCTATTCCCCATGTATAAAATGGCCAAGGGGATCTCATGGGGTATAATATAGACGGTAGTGTGTGTTGCAAGTTGGCATGTATCTGGCACTTGTGGCATTTCTTAACCATGTTGGTGCAGTCTGCTTCCATTGTAGCCTAATAGTACCCTAGTTCGATGATTTTCTTTGCTAGCATATTGCCATTCATGTGGGTTCCACAGACTCCTTGATGGACTTGGTCCAAGATTTCTACGGATTCATGCTCATCGGCAGAGAGTAGACACTGATCGTGGTACTTCTTATAGAGGCGATCACCTATGATAACAAATTGGGCGGCAAGCCGTTTAAGGGCTATCTTCGCTTTAGGTGACGCGTCTGATGGGAATGTTCTGTCTAGGAGCAAATGCCATACATCATAATACCAAAGTTTGTTGTCCAAGGTATTCACAGAGTTACACTCTTCTTTGCAGTCTATGATTAAGTAATAAGCAGGAGTCGTTCGCCTCGCGACTCTGAAGGTTTTAAGCTCAGTCCATTCAGGAATTTCAACAAGCGATGCTAGCATGGCTAGCGAGTCTGCTAAGCGGTTCTTATCTCTAGGAAGATAGTAGAAAGTGACCTCTCTGAACTGTTTGACCAAGTCTTGGAGATGGTCGTTATATTTCTGGAGTGTAGGATCTTGTACCTTCCACTTCTTGAGTGACTGATAGATTATAAGTTGTGAATCTCAATAAACCTCTAGTTCGGTCACATTTCTTTCTAAAGATGCTTCAAGCCCCGCTATTCAAGCTTCGTACTCGGCAATATTGTTAGTGGCCTCAAAGTCAAGGCGGATTTCAAGTAGAGTGTAGAAATATGAGGAATCTACTAGTAACATGCCAATGCCATATCCCCGTTTATTGGCAGCGCCATCGAAAAATAATTTCCACTTATTTTCTGCTATTGACATGATGTCCTCATTAGGGAATCGCGGGTCTTCCCCCTTCACTTCATCACATGGAAATTCAGCTAAGTGATCCGCGAAGACTCTTCCTCTCATGGATTTGTATGTGATGTAAGTGATATCGTACCCCGCGAGCATGAAGTACCATTTGGCTATCCTAGAGGAGACATGCGACTTCTCGAAGATATATTTCATTGGGTCCATTCTGGTGATTAGTTGTACATGAAACGCCTCCATATACGGTTTTAGTCTCTCAGCTATCCATACTATTACAGCACACGACTTCTCTAATGCAGAGTAATTCAGTTCAACCCCTAGGAAGCGACGGCTGACAAAGTACATGGTGTTCTCTTTCTTCGAATCGGGTTGCTCTTGTGCTAGCATAGCCCCTAACGCAGTGTCATTGACTGTGAGGTACAAGGTCAATGGTTTCTCCCTATGCGTTGGAACCAATATGGGCGGATTCACTAAGTACTCCTTGACCTTATCAAAAGCTTCTTGGCATTCTTCTGTCCATTCTAGGGATGCATTCTTCTTGAGGAGCTTAAAAATGGGCTCGCATATCGTCGTGAATTGATTAACGAAACGACTAATATACTGAAGGCGACCCAAAAATCCCTTGACTTCTTTTTGCGTCTTAGGTGGAGGCATATCAATGATGGCCTTGATCTTAGCGGGATCTGCTTCTATACCACGCTCAGTGACTATGTACCCAAGGACCTTTCCTTTCACTACCCCAAATGTGTACTTGGCTGGATTAAGTCTCATCTTGTGGTGTCTCAACCTCTCGAAGAACTTTCTGAGGTCGACAAAGTGTTGCCTATCGGAGCCTTTGGAGTGTATGATCATATCGTCAACGTACACCTCCATTTCTTTATGTATCATGTCATGGAACAATTCAGTTACGGCTCTCTGATAAGTGGCTCCGGCATTCTTGAGTCCGAATGGCATGACCGTATAACAGAACATCCCCCAAGGTGTGGTAAACGCTGTTTTGTGTTGGTCCTCCTCGGCATGAGGATCTGATTGTAACCGGCGAATCCGTCTACGAATGAACGAACTTCGTACTTCGCAGTATTGTCGACGAGCATGTCTATGTTTGGAAGAGGAAAATCATCTTTCAGAGATGCTTTGTTGAGATCACGGAAATCAACACAGACTCGGACTTTTCCATTTGCTTTGGAAAGTTGTACAATATTATCCAACCAGGTTGGATACTCTATTACTTTGATGAACCCAACACTCAGGAGTTTCTCTATCTCTTGTTGGACTTGTACTGACCACTCTGGCTTAATTCTGCGGAGTTTCTGCTTGACTGGCCTCGAATCAGGAAGCAGTGGTATCTTGTGCTCAACAATCGAATTGGCTAGCCTCGGCATATCTTTGTAGGACCAAGCGAACACATCCACAAATTCTCGGAGAAGCGCTATGAGGGCTTGTCGGTCTTCCCCTTTGAAGAAACTGCCAATCTTGGTCTCTTTCGGATCATCGTCCGTCCTCAGATTAACTGTTTGCATTTCTTCAGCATCAATAGGACCATTTTCGCCACGAAGACCTACTTGCTTATTAATTTCTTTTAAGATTTGTTCGTTTTCTTGATCTATCTCGTCATATGACTCATTATTATCTAATTCGTTAGAGTTATTAGTTAATTCATCATTTAGGACGCTAGCAATCTCGGGATACTCAGAAAGATCTATTTTTTATTAAGAAAGTAGGGGAATACACGATCGATGTTTGTGGTAGCTACTCTAGCTTTCTCTCTCTAGGTAAGCTCTCTCTCTAGGGTTTCCCTAGGGTTTGTCTGGCCGGCAGCTATGGCTGTACCGGCTACTTTTTTCTCTTCTGTGAATTCTAGTAACCGTAATCCTTACTTCAATCCTTCTTTGCAATCAGTCTCTCCTCTCGTCAACCCTAATACGTTAATGGCGTAAGTTCCTCATGCAAACCCTAATTGTCAGTCGGCGCCGTCACATAGCTCTGCGCCGCAATCCTCCCCCATGTCGAACCCTAATTCCTTTGCTGCTACGCAACCTCATGCTGTATCTCAGATTCCTAATCAGGCTCCATCAGCAACCTCCAAATCATTTGCTGAATTATTTGCTCAACCTGCTCATAATGGGACGTCGGTGCAGAATTTTGCTCAACCTCATGCTGTATCACAAGGGAACGCCTTCGGTGAAGTTATCGAAGGAGGTTATTGACGCATTTGCAAAGCCTTTTAAATTTTCCCTCGTTGGAAAATTCAGTCATGGAAGGCCATCTATGGAGGACACAAGGATAGCTTTTGCCAAGTTTCATTTAAAAGGTAATTACAAACTCGGTCATTTGGATAATAGGCACTTGCTCATTCAATTGTCCATGTAGGAGGACTACCAGCGCTTGTTCATGAAAGATGTTTGGTATGTTAATCGATTCCCTATGCGTACTTTAGCATGGTCGCCATCTTGGAGACCTGAACAAGAGTCACCTATAGTTCCGGTTTGGGTGGGATTCCCTGGCCTCCCTATTCATCTAATGAATAAAACCTTCTTATTTACTGCTGCTTCTATGATTGGAACTCCTCTTTCGTTGGATAAGGCAACGGCTGAGTTTTCTCGGGCTAGCATGGCAAAAATGCTGATTCAAGTGGATGCTTTGAAAAAACTCCCACATGAGATTTTTATTGACTGTGGTGATGCTTCTCCGAGTTTCTATCAAAAGGTGGAGTATGATAATGTTCCCAAATATTGCAAGTACTGTTTAGTCCTTGGGCATGATATCTCTTCTTGTCGAAAGGTAAATCCTAATCTTTCTAATCAGAATAATGAAGTTACAAAAGAAAAATCCTCCAAGATATATGTTGCAAAACCTATTGGAAAGTCTTCTACAGACCTTATTCCTGAGAAGCTCAATGAAAATCAGAATGGTCCTATAAGTAGTCCCAAAGAAGTGGGAGTACAGGGACCCTTTCCAGATGATACTCCTAATGATGATGAAAAGGAAAAGAAAGATGTTAGCAAGAAAAAGATTTTTGTGGCGAAAAGGGGGCAGCTACTACCCGAGGCAGTTAATCAAGCATTGAAGAAGGCTTGTGAGAGTGTGTTTCAACGACATCCGGAAATAGTCACTAATGAAGCTCAGATTATGCAGAATGTGGTTGATCATTATACTCAACATAAGGAGACTCAAAGTGTTAATACGGTGACAAGCAATGTGTTTATGGACAATAATGATAATCTAATTCCCGCTTTGAATCTCTCCCCGAGAGCTACTCCCCTTCCTACTTCTTTTACCACTGCTATGGCTGGTTCTACTCCCTTTGCATCTCATCAACATATGGATTCTGAGGGTTTTATTACTGTCTCATCTCGGAAAAATAGGAGCAAATCTGCTTCACCACCTTCTTGACTCTTGTGAGCTCTCATTTCCCTCTTTTATTGTTTATCAATGGTAGCTATTATAAGTTGGAATTTACGTGGTATTGGAAACAAGGCCACGGTGAGAAGGGTTAAAAATTTATTCAAACTTCATGGTGCCTCGACTATGGCTATCTATGAGCCAAAGCAACATATGTCCAAGCTGGACTCTTTTGTTCAAAAATTTAATTGTAGTGGGGGTATTTCAAATACATGTGGAAGGATTTGGTTTGTTTGGAAGCATGGTTTTACTTGCAATGTTATTCAAGATAGTGATCAAGCGCTTACAGTTCAGATTGCTCATGTGTTATGGCCTAATCCTGTCCTCCTTACTTGTGTGCATGCTCGTTGCAATAAGTTTGATAGGAGAATGTTGTGGGATGATTTAATTTCCCTGAGTGATACAAATCTGGCATGGATGGTTTGTGGGGATTTTAATGTGGTTCTTGAACAGGAGGAGAAAGCTGGGGGGCGTCCTATTAAGCATCGTCAAATTGCTGAATTCTCGGACACTGTCCAAGTCACCTCTCTTATTGATGCTGGTTATGTGGGCTCAAAATATACATGGTGGAACAAACAACTTGGTAGAAAGTCCATTCAACAACGACTTGATAGAGTTTGTATAACGAAAAGTGGTTGAATTCTTTTGATAGTACTTCTGTGAAACATTTGAATAAAACCTGCTCCGATCATGCTCCTTTGGCTATTTCTATTCGAGTGGAGGCTAAATTGGTTAAAGGATCCTTTCGGTTCATTAATGCCTGGACAAAACATCACTCGTTTCTTGATACAGTTCGGAATTCTTGGGCTGCATGGATTGATGGTAGACCTATAGTTAGTTTTGGCAAGAAGCTTGCTCGGTTGAGAAGGGATCTATCCCTTTGGAATAAAAATAATTTTGGGCGTATTGATCAGCAAGTAGCTAATGCAGAGGATGACATGCTCATAAAAGAGCAAGAAATGGAAAGGGATCCTTCCAAGGAAAATAGGGTGGCTCTAAGTTTGGCTCAAGCCCATCTCCAACATACTTTGGCCATTGAAGAATCCTTTTGGAGGCAAAAAGGAAATCTTAAATGGATTAAAGAAGGGGATAGAAATACCAAATTCTTTCATTCCTATGTCAAGAAGAAGAGGCGGCTTTTTTACACATAATTCGAAACAGAGATGGAGTCTTACTCTCTAGTAAGGGGGATATTCAGAATGAGGCTGTGAATTTCTACCATGATCAATTGATGGCTAATAGTGTGGAAACTAATGAAAATGACGATCTTCTTAATCTGATTCCTTCTCTTGTTACTATTGAAGAGAATGATATCCTCAAAGCAACTCCAACCATGGAAGAAGTTTTGTCAATCATTAAAAGTATGAATGGTCAAAGTGCAGCAGGCCCTGATGGTTTCACAGGGGTTTTCTATACTTCTTGCTGGGACATCATAAAGACAGATTTATACCGAGCTATTAGAGAGTTCTTTGCTGGTTTCGAGATGCCGAGATCTTGGACAAGTACTTTAATTGTGACCATTCCAAAAATCGATAACCCGGTAACTTTTTCTGATCTCCGTCCCATTAGCCTTTGTAATTTTTCTAACAAAATCATTACTAAGCTTTTTACTTCCAGATTAGGACAGTTTCTTCCTCGTATTATCTCTTCTAATCAAAGTGGTTTTGTCCAAGGAAGATTTATTCATGAAAACATTCTTCTAGCTCAAGAAATGATGCATTCTCTAAAAAAGAAAGTCCGGGGATCTAATATTGCTATTAAGCTTGACATGGCCAAGGCTTATGATCGGATATCTTGGGTAACTTTAATCAAGGTTTTAAAAAAGTTCGGTTTTGCTATTGAATGGGTGGATATGGTTTACAGATGTATTTCTTGCTGTTGGTTTTCAGTTCTTGTGAATGGGGAGAGTTGTGGCTTTTTTCACTCAACTAGGGGGCTTAGACATGGAGACCCTTTGTCTCCTAGTCTATTTATCATTGCTGCTGAAATTCTGAGTAGAGGGTTGAATTATCTTCACTTCTCCAATCCTAGAATCAGATTTAGAGCTCACATTCATACTCCGGTTGTGTCTCATTTGTCTTATGCGGATGACATCATTATTTTCTGCAATGGGGCAAAAGATTCTCTCCGAATGCACATGGAATGTTTGGAAAAATATCAAGCCTTCTCGGGCCAGCTTGTTAGTATTGGAAAGTCTTGCTATGTCACCGGAAAAAATGATGTCGCTCGAGATGCTATTATCACCGAGGTTACGGGTTTCAGAAAAAAGATCTTCCCATTCAATATTTGGGTTGCCTTTTATATGTTGGCCGAAAAACTCAAGATCTGTTCCGTCTGTTGATTAAAAAAATGGAAAAAAGGCTAGCTACTTGGCAAGGCAAACTCTTATCTTATGGTGCTAAGGTAACTCTAATTAAATCCTGTTTACAAGCCATCCCCCTTTATTATATGTCTGTTCTCGACCCTCCAAAAAATGTTATTACAGCCATACAACGCCTTATTATGAATTTTTTTTGGAGTGGTTCTGATGGATCTCGGAAATGCCATTGGATTGGATGGAATAGAATTAGCCGTCCCCTTGATGAAGGGGGGCTGGGAATTCGAAAATTTGAGGATATTTCTACTGCCTTTGCCATGAAATTATGGTGGAGACTTCGTGGTACTACCTCTCTCTGGTCTGAATTCATGCTTTCCAAATATTGTCACGAGACTCATCCTATGGATGCCATGGTTACAAGCTTTGCTTCTCATGCATGGAAACGTATGTTAGGGGTGAAAGACTTCATGGAGCAGAGAATTGGGTGGAGGATCGGTCAAGGGCTGATTTCTATTCACGAGAACCGGTTTGATGGGAAAAAACCTATTCTTCCTCTTCAACATGTTGAGGTCTTCACTCTTTTTGACAATAGACTCCCTCGGACGGACCACATCCGTGATCTTTTTGGTGAGCAGCTCCTATCTTTGATTGAGGAGCAGCAAATTACTCTTTCTGGAAACAAAGATGTGCTCATTTGGAAGCCTTCCCCCACGGGTAAGTTCACTACCTCTTCGGCTTGGCGTGAATGTCGTACTTCTCAAGTTACCAGCCCTTTTTTTGCCCACATATGGCATAAGCATCTCCCCTTTAAATATTCAATTCTTTTATGGAGAATCTTGCATAATGGCTTGCCTACGGATGAGGCTCTTCAACGTCGAGGTATTCCCACTGTTTCTAAATGTGGTTGCTGCTCCGCCCCCTCCATAGAATCCAGCGAACACATCTTTGTTCATGGGGATATAGCTTAGTTTATTTGGCAGTATTTTGGTCAGCTTTGTGGTGTTAACATTCATATGGGATCTTTCCGTGCTCTCATCTCTTCATGGTGGTTTCGGCGTCCCAAGCGCACCAGCCCTCTCAACGATTGGGTCACTTATATTCTTCCTGGCATTATTACATGGTTCTTGTGGCACAAACGGAATAAATGGACATTTGAAGGTATCCGTCTAAATGGTCCTTCCCTCATTTCTTCAATATCTAATCAGGTAATGACCATTGCTAAATCCTTTCCTCCCCCTTCCAATGTTCCCGTTTTTATGCTCATATTCATTCCTTTTTTCAATTGCCCCATGCTGTCCCGAGGCACAATGTGGTTAAAATGGTTACATGGTTGAAACCTTGTTTTGGGTTTTATAAACTCAACACCGATGGTGCTTCTAAGGGTAATCCGGGTGAAGCCTCGGGTGGTGGTATCTTTAGAAATGATAAAGGAGATCTAATTTATGCCTTTGGTAACTATTATGGTCATCGTACTAATATGTGGGCCGAAGCTAAAGCAGCTCTTGATGGTTTGGCTCTAGCTTATAAATTCGGTATGTCCCATGTTTGGCTAGAAACTGACTCTGAAGTCCTTTCAAAGATCCTCATTAAAGTATATCACATTCCTTGGGAAATTTATTACATTATCCAGTAGATTTTCTTCATTATGGAGCATGTGCATGTGCGAGTTTCTCATATACTACGTGAAGGAAATAAGGTGGCTGATTGTTTAGCTAACGTTGATGTGGATTCGACACTGGACCAGCATTGGATATCGTCGTCCCATCTCCCACATGATTGCCGTGGAGCTCTCAGGCTTGATAAATTGGGCATCCCATCCATTAGAGCTAAATCTACGTTGTAATCTTAAATGTATTGTCTCATTTTCTTTTGGGTTGATCCCCCTCCTCTTTGTAGAGGTTCTTATGGATTGTATAAGACCTCCCCCTAGTCTTTTACTTTCCGGTGGTTAAGGCCGTCATGTCCCCCACTTTGTTCTGTACCTTTTCATTTTAATCAATAAAATCTAGGGAGTATCGTCTCCTTTCGTCCAAGAAAAAGGGGAATACACGTTCCGCAATGGCATCCAAGTCCTCTTGGGTGAGCTCATCGGTAGCGGTATCTGACTCTAAGGTGAGAGTTACAAATTTTCTTGCCCTATGGGGATGGGGAGCAGGGGCGTATCTATGTTGAGAGGTGGGGGTCAATTGACCCCCCTGACTTTTGCGTTTAAAGCAGTTGGGCCCTTGATTTTTTCTAAAATTTCTTAGTTTACCCCCTGAAAGTTACAGATGACCCCCCTGAAAGTTTTCACCTGACCCCCTCAAAGTCCCTCATTTATCACATATATAAAGTGATTTAACTGGAAAAAAAATTTATTCGACACTAACAACGCAAAGAAGACGACGTTATACGAAAGTACGAAACAGCTCCAGCGGCACCTCCACCCCCACCTCCGCCACAACAGGTATCTCTCGTCTACCCTTAACGGATCCTCCTCTTCCTCAAATCTCAAATCTCTTCCCTCTCTCAAATCCCTAAATTTCTAAACCCTTATCAATCAATTGACAAATCTAGGGTTCTAGAATTGGAGATACCTTTCAAATTCTAATTTAATGGAAACCCGAACCTCCATTCTTGCCCTTGATCAATTTTGATGATATAATTTGGTTACTAATTTTGTATTTGTTTGATTTTATGAAATTGATATGTGAGTTTACTCTGTGGACTACTTAAAAAGCGAATTTGGTAATGGACACTGTGAAGAGTTACGAATAAACTTAAAAATGAGGGATTGCTTTTGCTTTCCATTCATTGTGTTCTTCACTTGTTGTTACAGTCCGAAATTCTCACTAAAATTCTCCCGATTAATTTTCTATTCTAAGCCGCCCATTTACCATAAATATATACTATACATTCTTGAAATATGGACTTAAATTCAATGGAATGCTTAATTGTTCTTCAAATGAAACTGTTATGCTTTGTGCATTAGTTTAATGAGGCATTACTTTGCTATTTAGCAGCCGTTCAATTGTTCTTCAAATGAAAATAGGCTCTATAAACTTCATTAAATATGATTATATCCAATAGTGTGATTTTAATTTTTACGTCATGCGAAAATATGACCCCCCTCACTACAAATCCTAGATACGCCACTGATGGGGAGTACATCCTAATTCCTTGATCAGGAAGTCTTCACTTGCTATGGGTCCCCCAGTTGTGTACCAATTCTGAATAGGCTCGTCACTCTTCTTGATTGGTGTAGTCATGGGTCGGAGCGTCCCCCTTGTCTATTGCATTAATCTGAGTGTCCTCTAGCTTGCAAAGGTTGAGAAATTGGTGCAATAGGTCCTCTCCCAACACAAAGTCCCACTCACTGAATGCCTCGGCCTTGGTACCCCCTAATTCTCGAGGTAGCCACGAGAATTGCAACGGTTCTATTTCGAGTAAGTACGGATCACAGTCACTGAATATTTCAAAGCCCGGTTGGCGCTTCCCCCTATGGTCAATCCATGGTTCAGGGAACATGAAGTATGGCAAGTTTTCCCCCTCGCGCACAAAGTACCCGTTTAGAGTCTTTAGATAGGGCGGTGCTAGTGGTACAATGTACGAAGTCCAATCCCTTTCTTCTTTGGGGATGCCTTTTAATAGTGACACATACCCTAGACCATATTCTGGGGGGTATAGAACGACAGGTGGTGGTTCTTTTATCCCTTGTAAATGCTTGCCAAGTCCAAGACCGGAGAAGTATCCCACTTTTAGCATCATGTTAAGTACTAGACGCGTTCCAGAGAATGGAATCGCCTTGGAATAGTCATTTTCATTGCGCACCTCTACCATCTCTACACTACTTTGCTTTCAGAAAAGGTGAGAAATTTAAAAGAAGCTATCTATTACTAAAAATTGAAATTGATAGGAGGGCATGCTCTCACCCACAATGATTCTTAGGTGAGTAGGATCCCTTAAGGAATAGAAAAAGAAACAACTAGTTTAAAAAGAAGAAACATCTAAGCTATGAAAATGAGGTAAAAACTAGTCTACTAAACTACTAACTAATGTAGTGGAAGAGGAGCTTGAGGTTTGGACCCCTCATTCTTGATCACGAGGCCGATCCCATCGCCTATTATATGTAGAGTGCCTTGGTCGATAAGATCTTGGATCTTATCTCTTAAGTTATTGCATTTATCGGTGTGGTGACCGCGGCACTAATGGTAGTAGCAATACAGGTGCAAGGCCCTTCCGGCTCCCTCATATTTGGGTTTGTACCCCCTCATAGGTGCTAACTTGCCTTCCCTCTCAAGCTCTTGGAACACCCTACCAAGTCGGATTTGGCTCAAATCGGTATAGACCCTTGGTGGCTTGGGTTGGAGGCTTTACATGATGCTCTCATAGTGGTCCCTCATGACATTAAGGTGATGATTATGTTCCTCTTCCATTTGGTTCTTTAGGTCTTGATAAAGCAGGCTCAGTTACCTACTTCATCGTTGATGACCTTCTCTTGGTTGTCCTCTAAATTTTGGGCTCTCTGGACAGCGGCATTGTACCACTTATTCATTTCATTGTATTCAGTTTGTAACATTTCGAGCTTACTGTCGTCGATCATTCTCTCGATTTCAGCCCAATCCTTTTCACTTTGTTCGTTACGCTCTTTGACTTGGTTATGAGCATGATAGGAGGCATAGTCGAGCCTTCTGAAGCAAAATACTTGCATGATGTTGATCTCCGGGGCCTCTTCATCGGGTAGGCCATCCTTCCAACCTCCGGTGGCTTCCATCTTGAAGCGCAGACTTTGTGAGATTTCTCTGAGAGACATTTCTTTTCGGGCGGACATTGTGTTAGGAGCGTGGAGCTACTTTGCTGATCGGATGGACCTAGAGTACAGAAACTGTGTCAAATCCAGGCTGGGGTCCCAACAAGTCAGCTTTTATGAAACAAGGGTTGACCAACACGGCAGATTCACAGAAAAAGGAGGATGTCTCGTATGAGACAATGGATGTCTCGTACGAGGCATCCAGCCTAACAGTCAGATTGCATATTTTAATCATATTGGTCGGATGGAATTCAATCCATTTTAAGAGGTTACTACTCTAGTTCATCCAGGAACAGTGGATTCTGTCACCCTAGAATATGAGCCCCTTGTTTTTCACCTGTATTGCACTCTCCCAAACGGACAATTCGGGCAAAGGTCTCATATTCTCATCGGAATCCACCATTCGATTAACCAAACCTAAGTGACCCATAGTTTTTTTGCACTTTGTTAAACAACGCATTAATGCAATCAGACCTTGTGAATTTTAAGGGACAACCGAAAGGGACATGTTGAACGGTGCGGTCGAAACTAAGCCAAAATGGCATCCACAATCCCGCACAGAATAGTGAAAGTAGGAAAACACAGGCTCGGATTTCTGTAGAGAGGTTCTCCATTCTTTCAAAATCCTTTGTTCAACATTTTACCAAAGGGACATTCATCATATTCACAAGGGAGGATTATAGATTGTAAAGATGCGTTATCTTGGGCAAAGATTAAAACAACCCTAAGAATCGAACCGACCGGTCTCGAGGAGTATCTTATTAACTAGTATGTATGCATGAGGTTGATGCAAGTCTTACGGCTAAGGCTCCCCATGAACACAGTCTAGGAGCGTGTCACGGAGTGGGTACACCATCTTTGGAGAGACCGGCGAGGGCCATTCGTTAGAATGGGGGTATTGACCGACATCTGTCCTCCGATTGGGACCCGGGTTTATAGGGTATGTAGTGCAATTAATCTACATGTGTGAACGGGTGTGAGAGTCAAGATCTAGGTGTCAAGGTTAAAATAGAAAGTTTTTTTTGAAATTAAAGAACAAAAACATGTAATGGCCGGGCCAAGTGGCTGCCTACGTTTCCCTCTTCTGGAGGAACTCAGGCCGTCGTAGTTCACACATAAGGCAAACGCATATACAACAGGGGATAAACATTTAGCAAGCACTCCTGCAAAACAAAGGTTAGCCTTATAATATATGGGGAGTATCTTCTTCGTTAGGAAGGTCCCAAGACTCAAAAACAGGGGGGGAGCGCAGATCTGGAACTCTGTGTGCGTGTTTGAACCGAATAAATTCCCTTTTCAAACTAGAAAGTCAGATCCACCAGGCAGAACTGAGATGTCTCGTACGAGACAAGTGATACCTCGTACAAGGCATCCCAATCTGGGAACAGACTAACGTACAGAATGCAAAATTTTGAAACAATGATGATTTCTTTCGACGCAAGTCTAACCCACTTACTGTGATTCTTCCCCAGAGGAGTCGCCACTGTTTGCGCGCGAGGTTTTTGCTTTGATGGCACGCTTTCGACCTTCGATTCACCTTCTTTTGATTTGAGAGTCGCCACCATGTTATTGTCGGAACACGGACCGAGATGTCTGGATTCACGGGTTAAGTTATGAATTGGGAAGGTCAAGGAGCACCCAATTCACCCAATCTAGGATTGGTCTTGCTAAGAAATCATCATCATCGTTTCAAAATCATGCATTCGTGTACCAAAAGATAAAAACAAACAAATAAATAATGACTTATTTATTTGGGATGTCGGATCATGTGCTTCGAGACCATCTCCATGGGTTGGAGAGGCTCTAGGCTGATCCTTTAATGGAATCACACTACTTCAAACACAAAGAAGGAGATGAGAAGATAGAAAAGCAAAGGTTTACCTAAGCGTTTTCTTCAAGAATCCTATGGATGGCCTTGACTAAAGGCCTTGATCCTCCAAATTTCATGGGTATCAGAGAGGGGCTGATTAGAAGAACTTCTTTGGTCAGATTTTGAGTGGTTGTTTGGTGAATATAGGGTCTACCCTTTTTCTGGTTCAAGAACCTTATATTTATACGAGATTTTGACCTAGGGTTTTGGCCAAGAAGGTAAGTTGAGGTGGGAATCAATGAGTTGATCTCCACAGAGGTATTTTTGGACTCTAGGATCGGCCATTAGGTTTTCCGGATTGCATGAGTGTTTGCCAAGAAAAGGGGTTAAGATCAACAAGGAAACTGACCAAAAACCCGACTGTCGAGGGGGATACCTCGTACGAGACATCAATGTCTCGTACGAGGCATCTAAGTGCTGGAATCACTTATTTGCCCTCTGCGATAGTTTTAATGTTCAGTTTGGCCCCTAACTAACGGAGTCAGCCAGAAACTTAACGAAACATGTCCAACTAAACGAGTTTTGACCCAAATCAAAGGCGAGACACAGAAGTAGTGTGATTATAAATGAATGTCCAAAATGGGGTGTCTACAATGTCTCAAAACAATTTATTTCTGTTTGTTTTTATTTGTGATGGTCTGTAAAACTCTTATTCCTTTTTGGTTTTGCACTCCCTATGCGTGAATGATATTTTCTTGGAGTGCCATGAATGTCTGTTTGATGCATTTGCATTCTTATTGCTATTTCTCTCAAAAATGAACTCAAACCTTATATTTCTATCCTGCAAGGATTAGAATTTTATTTTATCTTTTTAGGATGATAGAAATCTATGACATTGGCTTAGAGTGTGCATTGACTTGGGACATGATATTAATAAAATGTTTATTCTTAAAAACATGTTTTTACCAAGGACAATGAATTACTTTTGTTATAGTAGGTAATGGTCTCAATCAAATAGGGGGAGATTGTTGGGTATGCTTATTATAAACCACTCCTGTTACCCAGATTTGATTGATCCCATAACCTAATTTTATCTTTTGTGGAATTTAGGATATATTGTAAAAAGTGTTAAACTTCATTTCTAGAATAGTCCACTTTAATAGTATAGGCTTTAGATTGACAGGTCTTAAAAATTTCTAAGTCTGGAAATTTAGTGGTCAAGTCCTTGACCGAGAGAACTCACCTTGACCGTGGTAATTCACCTGACCGTGGAAGACCACTCGACCGGAAAGCTCTCGACTGTTAGGTCTCGACCGCAAGTAAAGAAGTCGTCCAAGTAATCAATGTTTGTTCAAACTTAACCATGGTCACACTTGTGTCCAAAACTATGGTTAGTTTAGAATGTTGCAAAATTTAAATTTCAAATTTGAATACATCTGTTAGTGGGACCACCACTACTCTGCAACAAAAGGACAACTCAGACTGAGCTTCAATCAGAATTCGACAGCTCATTGTCCTTCAACTTGGACCCCAAGTATTTCTAACGGCTAGTCTCTCATTCAAGGCTATAAATAGTCCTTGAGTTCTTCATTGAACATTGCTGAGATTCAAAGAGAGAAATTGCTGTTGAAATACTTGGTGATTGAAGATAATACTCAAGATTTCCAGAATCCTTTGAATCTTCAAGTGCTCACCTTCAAACCTTCAAAGATCTCCAGCAACATTCAAGTCATCTCAAGCCTTGCAACACACAAAATTCTTTAGGCTCTAAATCATATAGCTTTCAAAGAGCTTCAGATTCTTACACACACACTCACCCCAATTGATCAATCACATAGATTGAATCAAAAGGGATACACTGGTCTAAGTCTAGGATTTATTCTTCATAGAAAGTAGGTGTTGATTCAAAGCTTCATCTCTGTAATCTGTATACTCAAGAATCAATATACCTCCATTCAAAATCCAAGACTGACCATCTTGGTAAAGGACGTAGATCTTTTAACAGATCGAACCTTTCCAAATACTTGTGTCATTTACTTACTGCACTTTAACTTCTGCAAATTTATTTTCAAGTATTGTTCATCTTTTTCTTTATTATTCATATTAATCTTGCTTGTCGTTTAGTGTTTTGATCTATCAGATTTATGAACTGTTGTGAATTGTGTTTGTATGTTTTCCATATTGCCTAAGTTAAAATCTGACTAACTTATCATTTGCCAAAACTTCTAAGACATCAACTTTCAAACTCAACCATATATTGACCGCAAATCTCTTGACTGCAACACTCTGACCGCTACTCACTCTACCGCATCATCTTGACCGTGAGTGAGCTTCTACTTAGAGATTTTGTCAAAAACAACCTTACATTATTTCTATCAAAAACTTCCGCTGTGCATATTACACCTTGACCGTGTGGTTTTATTTGACCGCAAATTCAAGATTGTAAGCACTTGGTTGAATTTTGAAAAAGGGTTGAAATTTTAAATAGGCTATTCACCCCCCCCTCTCTATCATCTTTTCATACCCTTGGTGTGTCTTTGGGACCAACAAAGTACTTCCCATCTCGTAACCTAAACCCCGAACCTCATAACAAGAATCTCTGTTTTCGTAATCATACTTAGGCTATAAATATTAGGTTTTTCTTATGTTCCTCTAAAACATAGGTGGCGACTCTATACACATTAAAACACAAATAGACATCCTAGGAAAGACACACGTTCTCTAGCCCGACCGTGCCCTCTCCCGGGTTATCTACAGTGTTCTTGAGCCTTTTGATTCTCAATCTAGACTCAAGAATGTGTTTTTCAAACACATGGAGGCTCCCAACAATTACCCATAATCAACTAGGTCAATATCATGTTAAGAGAGGGGTATTTATACTTATTAATCTCAAACACTTTAGGAGAAATAGGTCAAAACCCGTCAAAACTCGTAATTTGGAAATTGGCCCGAAACAGCAAAGGTTCGGAGGCGTCAAGGGATGGGTTCGGCCGAAACCACCCTAAGATTCATCCGAGTCCTATAGGGGGTTCGTCCGAACCTCCTGATAAAATCCAATTTTCAGCCTTTTTCCAAAATTCGATTTTAGCCTTTTTCTTGATTCGTTCTTTTGTGTGTGACCCCATAGGATTATATTAAGTTGGCAATGAGTCCGACCAAGGCCGTTCTCATAAACCATGAGCGGACTCTAGCAAGCCATCATGACTACCCAATTAATATAACTCAACAAAGTTCGTTTATCCTCATAGAACATATCGTGATCCTTTTGTCACGCGATATCATATTGAGCATAAGCCACGGTCTAAGTCAACTTAAGTGCCCAATGATTTCATGATTCTGAGTAGATTGATATGAGCAAATGACATTGATCACATCAATTCATTTGGGCATGTCCATACACTATCATCAATCTTACTCTCGAGTGGTCAAGCAGATATCTCTCTTTGAGATGAAGAGGGACAACATCCCATCTTGACTTATCATTCTTCCCTACAAGAATCCGATTGTGCCAATCGTAGCCTTTATAACTACCTGGTTAAGGGTAGCGTTTGAATACGTCAAACACAACGTTCATCATGTGGAAGATGATGATAATCTCAAGTCTAAGGATTCCAATGATATAACTAAATGAGATTTAATTATGACATTTGACCATGACATAAATCTCATAGTGGATCAAGTCCAGTACTTGTTCACTAATATGTACCCATAAGTTTTATTTGTATCACTTACACATGATCATCAATTAAACATATACTAGTTCTTCATAAGTACTAGGAACGGAAATTATTATAAGGGTTAATGACAATTTAGACCCTGATACCACCCTTCCAATCGAAGTCTGGATGTCTTTTTTCGCCAGATCAGACCTTGGGGTAATTCATTTTTGCCAGTTAGGGTGTCGCGACCCCGACCCCGCGGGCCCGGAGTGTGCGAGATGGACGTCGACTTAACACACAATTACTAAAATATTGAAGATAAAAATTCCATTTTTATACCCAAAAGGTTTAAAGCAAAGTTTTAGAAATCCAAGTTTAACCACATCAACAAACTACTAGTATAAGCTCCACAAGCTTACACCAAAATTACAAAAGATTACAAATCTTAATGACGTCATTGCTGGTAAAACTATCCCCAAAAGGTTATACATTTAAATAATGCAAACCGATCAATAACAACCTGCCCAAAATCTCAATCCTCTCGACGTCCTCCTCGATCCGCAAATCCTAATCCTTTCCTCCTGGGGGGGGTTTAAGGAAAAACAAAGATAAAAGAAAGGGGGTGAGATAAATCTCAATAAGGTACTAATGCAACTACATGACATGCTAAGATGCAATAGATAATAATAATATATCACATAGCACATAGCAAATATCATTTAACAGATAGCAGCGGAAATAAACAAGTAACAAAGGATACTGAGCCAAGGTTTCCCCAATAAAGGATATAACAATCTGATCACTGACGATAGGGCCGCATCGAAGAGCAGCATCAATAAGCAGCATCAAAGAGCCGATAAACCAATCAATGATAGCAGCATAAGAGCTGAAGAGAAAACCCGGTACCGGAACCAATAACCAAACGATAACTGAGTATACGACACAAAGTCGCAACCCCTTATAATAGCTAGGCTGTTCCCAAGAAAGGAGCTAGCTCATCTCACATCCAAGGCCAATCTGGAGGAGGGTAATAATGGGGCAAAACAATGGTCAAGAATTATAATGGACTCAGCTCATTGCCATTATAATCTTTCGCATCGCCCGAAACACACAAATACCAGCTGGACTTTCAAATAAATGCCAAGTAATAAATACTATCTAAAGTAAACAACTAATGATTCCAAAGTAGGGAACCATTTCAAATAAATCACCAAAAGGTGAACCAAACCAAACGACACATCAAAAGGTGCTCAAACAATCCAAAACGATACTCAATTAAATCCCATAACATATTTGTTCACAAAGGAACCATTTTCCACATTAAAGTGTTCCTCATTTCCAAACAATAACCAAATTGATTCCACAACTAAATTGTTCACAAAGGAACCAAATTCAAACATTAAAGTAATCCATAATGATCATTTTTAAGTCTACTAAAGTAGTACCCAAAATCTAGGCTAAGATTGCATCCCAGTCTTATACCAACAAAGAGGGAGTTCTTGGACACAACAGACCGATCATAAACATTTTGTTATAGGACACCTACCAAAGGTCTCAACACAATCTGAACCTGAATCCCCACCAAATAAACCACCTCATCTCGTAGTACTCTAGAAGGGCTTTAAAACGATAGCTTACTCGATTAAAACGGAGGCCGGAAGAAGAAGTTATGGCCTTCAAAAGATTAGACAAGAAGACAATGATTTTCACAGAAGGTAGAGGGGTGCGCACGCCTCCCACCAACAGGGTGCGCGCACCTCCCTTAATCAGATAGGAATGCGCCACAAAGGGGGAAGAAGGGTGCGCGCGCCTCATCTCCAAGGGGTGCGCGCGCCTCCTGAGTTCAGAAGGAAAAACATCAACATGGTAATGGGGGGTGCGCGCACCTCCAAGAAAAGGGTGCGTGCGCCTCATGGTATCAGTTGGAAATCCAAGATTGGTGAAGAGGATGGTACGCGCGCTTCATACCAAGGGGTGCGCGCGCCTCCAAGAAAATTCAGTAAACCCAGATCTTCTTCCTGGGTTCTTCAACCCGAAAATGAACACCAAAAATCACCATTACACCCCAAATTAACACCAACACTCCCAACTAATTTACCCAAGTGCCAAAACAACTTCTAAGCCTAAAATAACTCATCTAGCAACATTTAAACAACCCCAAACCGAAGGATGATTCAAATACCCAAATTTCACAAAAATATGAATAAATTGCAAATAGGTTCCAAATCAACCAACGAAGCCATATATATCAACTAGAGAATCAATGGAGTTAAAGATGAACATTTTTAGCATAAATGGGGGAAAAGTAACTTACTTGAATTTTCTCAAAGGTGACGGAACTCGAAATTTCTTGGCTTCCTACGATCCTATCGACGATCTAAACAAGTTTCATGATTTAAGAAATGAGAAATAACAAGAGGAAGATGGTTAGATTGAAGAGAGAAGGTAGAGAAGAAAACTTACCTTTTCTTGGAAGAGAGAGAGAGAGTTTGGGCTGGGAATGAAATGAGGTGAGGGAGAAAGAGAGGGAGTAGGGAGAAGATGATTAAACCAAACTTACACTTAGACCCCTCCCTTACTACTACTCTCTACAAACAAACTCCCCACTAACAATTAAGACTCAACACTTCTACACTAGCACAAATGACCCAAAGAAAATGCTAGTCATAATTTATTATGAAACACAAAATGCACACATAATTATTTAAATAAATAAATAATTTAAATAAATAAATAGGAAACAAATAAATAATTAAATATTTATTACTACGAAAATAGAGGCGGGTTTTCGGGTCGTTACAATCTACCCTCCTTAAAAAGAATTCGCCCACGAATTCACTCATCAAACTTCACAACACGCGGTCATAATGAGGCGACAACATAACGACTCTCCCATAGAACTCATAACCTCAATCGAGTACTCAACAAGGTTTTCAGACATAGTCTCCACGACTCAAATAAACCAATATATATTAATCACACACATATCTCAGGCATACTCATATTAAACATTCTAAAGTTAACTTCCTCTTTCATATCGAATTTCACATTCTCAAGACTATCACTTGATCATCAATTCCGAGACATAGCTGATTTGGTCCTAATTAGCATTACGCTCATACTTAGTTTTCTAAGGAGTTATATCCACCAACTCTTGATAGTCTGTCATCAACGTCTCAACTTGGTCCCAAAACAGAATAAAAGATATAATCCGCTAAGGCAATATCAACAGAACCACCACCAATCCCAAATCATAGATAGCTCCATTCATTAAGCGTTACTCCTCGAAACATATACAAATATTTTATCCCCCAAAATCGTTACACACCTCCATCTCTATTTGGAAGCATCCCTAGAGGTAATGGATTTATCAATTTCCGCTATAATGGAAAACTTAACATATCTCCAAGAAAACATCCAAACCACGAAACTACATTAATAATGAAATTATTATCATTACATTACTCCAGTCCTTGAAAGTTTAAAACAGTTCAAAGTACTCAGTAGTCCTGTCGCGACCCCGGACCCCGCGGGCCCGAGACCGCGATCTGGACGTCGACTCTAAAACCAAAACTGAAATACCGAAGTTAAAAATTCCATTTGATACCAAAAGGTGATGATCCAAAGTTTTACAAAACCAAGTTTGATAAAAACCAATTACAACTATCATAAACTTCCACAAGTTTATGCCCAACAAAATACAAATATACAATTCTTAATGACGTCATTGTTTGGTACAACTATCCCAAAATGGTTACACATTTACATAATGTAAACCAACCTATAACAACCTTCCCCAAAAGAATGTATCCACACTCGACGTCCTCTTTCTCGTGATCAGCGAGACTAATCCTTAGCACCTGGGGGGGGTTAAGGAAAAACAAAGATAAAAGGAAAGGGGGTGAGATAAATCTCAATAAGTTACTAATGCAACTACATGACATGCTATGATGCAATATACAATAAGCAATAATAAATATCACATAGCACATAGCATTTATCACTTAACAGATAGCAGCGGAAATAAACACATAACAAAGGATATAGCCAAGGTTTTCCAAACCGGAACATCCAAATAAAGGATCCCTGCGCAGCTTCAATAATCAACAAATCATCATCTTCATAATAGCATGAAAACCGAAGAGAAAACCCCCGGTACCGGAACCAATAACCATAAAAGTGTCACAAAGGACAAGATCCATGACACAAAGTCATGCCCGGTAGCTAGATACATTCCCAAGGGAAGCTAACTTATCCTTTCCAAGGCCAATCTGGAAAAGGGGTATAGAAAGGGGCAAAACAATGGTCAACATTATAATGGACTTGGATTTGCCATTATAATCTTTCCCATCGCCCGATGCAACAAATATGCCAGCTGGGCTTCCAAATAAATGCTAAGTAATAATAATTTAGCATGAATAAACAACTTAAGGTTCCAAAGTAGGGAACCAATCCAATTAAATCACTACAAAGGTAAACCAATATAAACCGCACATCAAAGATGAACCACATTCCAAAATGATACTTAATCAAATTCCATATCATATTCATTCACAAAAGAATCAAATCCAATCAATAAAGTGTTCCACGGTGTTATCTTAAGTTAATTAGAAGGGATAAACCTAAACTAGTTAAGCCTTAAGTCCTAAACCAAGCAAAAGGGCAAAAACCCAAACAGGCGGGCGGGCGGGCGCCTGGGCATAGGCAGGCGGGCGCTTGTTTGGCCAGAAGGTTTTGGGTCGCTGGAAAAGGGGGTGCAGGCGGGCGCTCGGGTCAGGCGGGCGGGCGCCTGGTCTGGATTCCAGCCGGGAAAACAGAGCTGGGTTCATTGAGCTCTTACCCATTTCTCATCACACTCAAAATCAAACACAATCAATCTCCCACCAAGCATAAATATGAACCACAACAACTTATAACTAGGATGAGGACCTAGATAACATCATTTATCAACCAAGTTCAAGGTTTAATCCCAACTTTCATCAAATCACCATTTTCAATCAAAACTCAAAATAAATTCCCAATAAATTCCAAACTCAATCAAACTTCAAATATAACACATCAAACATCATATAAACATGATATGAACATTTTAGCATAAAAATGGGGGAAAAGTAACTTACCTGATAAATCTCAAAGTTGTCGGAATTCAATTCTTTTTGGTTCTACGTGATCCTATCGACGATCTAAACAAGGTTCATGTTTTAAGAAATGAGGAATAACTAGAAGAAGATGAAGGAAATTAAGAGAGAAGGAAAGAAGAAAATGCTTACCTTTTGGAGAGAGAGAGAGAGATTGAGCTGGGAAGAAGAATGGGGGTGGAGTGTGTTGGTAGTGGTGCCCTAGGCACGTTTAATAAACGTTGTAATTGTTATCATTTATTTCATATCAATAAAGAGATGTTTTGATTATTATTGTTGTTCATGTTTACTTATAATAATCTCCGTCCCTAGTACTTGTTAAGCACTAGTATAAAGGCTAAATGATCATGTGATAATCATGTTAGATTTATGGGTACTTGTTTGGAACAAGGTACTGGACATGACCCGCTCTATGAGATTTATGTCATGGTCTATGTCGTACATATATCTCATATTAGTTATGTCATTTGAATCCTTAGACATGAAGTTATTATAGTCTTCCACTTGATGAACATTATGTTTGACATATTCAAACGCTACTTTTAACCGAGTAGTTATAAAGGGTATGATTGGCATAATCGGAATCACGTAGGGAAGAATAATAAGCTAAATGGATTTGTTCCTCTTCGGAGAGATATCAAGCTTGGGCCTCTCGTAGGAATGATGTTGATGAAATGTTCGGCCGGACTCAAATGAATTGATTGGATCAATGACATTTGGATTATCAACATATTCGGAATCGAGAAAGTATTGAACAAAACAAGTTGACTCTTTGACCATGACTTGTGTTCAATGATATCGTGGACAAAAAGGATTATGACATATTCTAAGAGGAATGCGAACTTGTATCTAAGTTATACTATTTGGGTAGGTATGACGGTTTGCTAGAACCTAATCATATCTTATGGTTTCATGTTTGAACCCATTGCCAACTTAGTATAATCTTAGAGGGTCACACACAATAGAACGAATCTTTAAAAGGACTACATTGGAATTTTGGAAATTCTGGACATTCTGAGAAGTGTGCGACCGCACAGTATGGACTGGGCGGCCGCACAATTATCTCAGTTTTGTACCAGTTTTGCTTCAGATAGTTGTGCGACCGCACAGAGGTTTTTGGGCGGCCGCACAGTGCTGTCGGGTGGCAGATTCCTAATTTGATTAGGAAACGAATTTGGGACGGATTTTGACACAAGTTTCCTATTTGGAATAGGTCATACTTGTGTATAAAAGACCAAATTCGGCCAGCACTCAAGGCCAATGATTTTGTGAGTCTCAAAGAGTTTGAGAGAGGGTTTATTTTGTTCTAAGACATTCTTGGTTGAAGAACAAAATAATACACAAAATAAATTCCATATAGTTCATTTGATTGTGGAAAAGTGTTTCACAATTTGGTCTAGCAACCAAGATCAAAGAAGCTCCTTTGATATTCGTTCGAAGTGTGGATACCGCTAGAGGGTGAAAATCATCATCTTCAAAGTTCGTGTTCAAGCTTTGTGATCGTGATTAAGTCTTCAAATCTCCACCAAAGACCAAGAGAAAATTTAATAGCCATCAAGGGTTAGTTTTATTCTATATTCATGTTGTTGTATTTGATTTAATCATATGAACGGATCTATGGGCTTTGGGTTTCAAAATTTTAAATGCTAAATTCCGCTGCGCATGTTTGATCGAAACCCAACAGTGGTATCAGAGCCCCGTTCATGTTGATTATTTCAATACCTAGATCATGTTATGTGTATATAAATTGTTTATGTACCTTGCATGATATGAATATTGGAATATGTGATGTTTATGTGTTATGTGATTTTATGTGGTTTAATGTTTTACAACTTTAATCGCACGATTCAATCGCAATAAATAAATTATGGTGGATTAAAAATTGTTGATTATTAATTTTTGATTGGATCAAAGTTTTAATAATCGGGGAAAAACGATTTTGAGACAAAATTTCCGAACTTCAAAATTCTGTACATTCTGATCAGTTTGGGCGACCGCACAAAATAACTTGGGCGGCCGCACATGTTTGGGCGACCGCACAGTGAGTTTTGGGCGGCCGCTCATAAGGATCAGATTGTCTTATTTTTGGTTGAAATCAGAATTTGGAATTTTCGAGAGGTTCAACAAAACCAGTAACAGAACCAATCCAGAACTGCTGATCTGGAATGGGTTTTGGGTAGTTGGTTTGTGTGTGGATCTGGGGTTTGATTTTCCTATTTGTTTTAGTCTTGTGATTCTAAGATTGGTTCAAGGTTTGGATGGCTAATCTGCGTTCATCGAGATTGTGTTTCCCAAACTTGATCGCAATCAAAGTTTCAAAGATAAAACGAAGTTAGAATTATGAAGAGTTCATAATTGCTAAAATTGAGAAACAAAGTTCTTGATTCAATGAATGGAGATCCATGTGGAATTGTGAATGCAATTGGCCTACGTTCATCGAGACCATCTATTGCTTAGTTTCGGCCACATGGACTACTTTCTTGGTTTCTTGAATTAGTGCGGGATTGTGGTTGCCTAATGGCTTAGTTCGACCGCACTTCTTGTTGTCTTGATTTGGAGATAATGACCAAAGTTGAAATAGTCTCATCCTCATAATTATAGAGAAACTAATGACACATAAATACCATGCTTAAATTAATGGAGATTAATTTAGTAGCTAAACTTGATGTGTAACATGTTTGTATTATGTGCTCATAAATGTGTTATATGCTATATGTAATGAACCTTCAAAGAAAGTTTTAAGTCTGTTATTGCCATGCCATGATTAAAACACTTGTTAGTACATAAGTGACTCTAATGTAGATTCGCCCTAGCGAGATGCATTAAATTAATTTATGTATGAGCAAGATAGATAATGTGGGCACGCCCTAGCGGGACACATTAACTATGCGTTTAAAATGGTTAGACTTAATTGGGCGTCAAAACAGTTTTGGGCCTAGGCAAAGACGAGGTTCAACATGCTTTTTGAAATTGGATTTCTTAAAGAATCTCATAAAAGGAACTAAGAGTCATATGAGATATGATTGACAAGAGTTGTCTACCTAATTAATTTGATTTTGTGTAATCCGCCTTAGCGGACTTGAAATTAAATTAAAGTTGGATCTTAACCCATTTAAATTATATTATACATTGGATGTATATGAAGATTATATAATTTAGTGGGAGTATTTTGTTTGAAAAATACATTATATCTTTAATGAAAATCGGTACTCATTAAATTTTGGAAATTTTGCATATTTGTAGATAATGACTAATAACACTCAATCAATGTCGTTGCGATCGATCCTTGAGAAGGATAAGCTCGAAGAGAATGGTACCAACTTTATGGATTGGATCCGTAGCATAAGAATTGTTCTTAGGCAAGAAGATAAGTTGTATATTCTCGATGGGCCTCTCCCCGCTGAACCACCGCCTACTGCCCCTAGGGTAGAAAGAGACAATTACAAGAAACATCGTAATGATTCTAGAGATGTAAGTTGTCTCATGCTTGCTGCTATGTGTTCAAAACTCCAACAAAGTTTGGAACATTTGGAAGCCTATGAGATAGGCGTGGAGTTGAGAACCATGTTTCAAGAGCAAGCTAGGCAAGAGAGGTACAAGACCATTGTTGCGTTCACTACTAGTAAAATGAATGAAGGGCAACAAGTGAGTCCTCACTTTCTTAAAATGAAAGGTTATGTAGAGCACCTTGAGAAACTTGGCTATCCAATCCCATTGGAGCTAGCCACGGATCTCATTCTTAATTCATTGCCTAAAAGTTATAATCAGTTTGTGATGAATTATAACATGCATGGAATGGATAAGAATCTCTCTGAGTTGCATGGGATGCTCAAAACTACAGAGATGAAAATTGTGGAGAAAGGTTCTCCCGTGCTCTTGGTTCATGATGGGAAGAAGCCTGGTGCCAAAGGCAAGGGTAAGGCAAAAGTTGTCAAACCCAAGATAAGCAAGGCAAAGGTTGCCAAGGCTTCTGAGGCAAAACCCGATACACAAAAGGATGCAATTTGTTTCCATTGTCAAGAAATTGGTCATTGGAAACATAATTGCAAAGCTTTCTTGGAAGAGCAAAAAAAGAAGAAGAGCAGCAAGGCTGCGTCGACTTCAGGAATCTATATGATAGATATTCTCCTTTCTACCACTGATTCTTGGGTATTGGATACCGGATGTGGTTCTCACATTTGTCTAAATGTGCAGGGACTAAAGAATAGGAGACTGCTTAAAGAAGGTGAAGTAGATCTACGTGTGGGAAATGGAGCAAGAGTTGCTGCATTAGCCGTAGGGACTTACGAAGTCCTTTACCTCCGGATTAATCTTGTTTGAACAATTGTTTTATGTTCTGGATTTAAGCAGAAATATTATTTCAATTTCTGTTTGGATAATGAAGGTTTTAAGTTTCTTATTGAGAATAAGACATTTTCTATTATTTAAATGATGTGCTTTATGTATTGCTAATTCTTTAATGGCCTTTATATCTTGGATTCAAGAATGAAAATAATGTCTATCATGTAAATAAGAAATCTAACCTAATGATGTAAATCTACTTATTTGTGGCATTGCCGTCTGGTCTATTATGAGAAGCGTATCTCAAAACTCCATGGGGACGGACTTTTGGGTTCATGTGACTTAGAGTCATATGATACTTTTGAGTCGTGTCTTCTTGGAAAATGACTAAGACACCTTTTACCAAGTTGGGTGAAAGGGCAAGCGACTTATTGGGGTTGATACATTCTGATGTATGCGGCCATTATGTAGCAATGCTAGGGGGGATTTCAATACTTCATAACCTTCACTGATGATTATAGTAGATTGGGTATGTTTACCTAATGAAACATAAAAGTGAAGCATTTGAGATATTTAGAATATTCAAAATGAAGTAGAAAAACAACTTGGCAAAAGTATAAAGGCACTTCGATCAGATCGAGGTGGTGAATACTTAAGTCAAGAATTTTATGATCATCTAAAGAATTGTGGAATAGTTTCACAATTGACTCCGCCCGGAACACACACAATGGAATGGAGTGTCTGAGAGGAGAAATCGGACTTTGTTAGACATGGTTCGATCAATGATGAGTCAAGTTGATCTTCCAATATCCTTTTGGGGTTACGCCCTAGAAACCGCTGCTTTCACACTAAATCAAGTTCCAACTAAATCGGTTCCAAAGACTCCATATGAGATGTGGAGTGGAAAGAAACCTAGTTTATCTTTCATAAGGATTTGGGGTTGCGAAGTTTATGTCAAGAGACTTATCTCTGACAAACTAGCACACAAGTCTGATAAATGTATTTTCGTGGGATATCCTAAGGAAACTAAAGGATATTACTTTTACAACCGAGAGGACAACAAAGTGTTTGTTGCCCGAACTGGTGTCTTTCCAGAGAAAGAATTTCTCTCCAAAGAAATCAGTGGGAGTAAAATAAATCTTGAAGAAATTCGAGACCCAGAAAATAACATTGAACCAATAGTGGAACAAGAACAAGAACCACAAGGAGTTGTGGAACCTGTTCAAAGTACACAAGCAACTCGCAGATCTAGTAGGTTACGATCCGAGCCCGAGAGATATGGATTTCTCGTAACGGATAGTAATGAGGTAGAAATCATTGAGAATGATGAACCGTCAACCTACCAAGAGGCGATGTCTTCTCCTGATTCGGACAAGTGGCTTGGAGCCATGGAATCCGAATTGCAATCCATGCAAGACAATCAAGTTTGGAATTTGATTGATGCACCCGAAGGTGTAAAAACCATAGGATGCAAATGGGTCTTAAAGAAGAAGACTGACATGGATGGGAAGGTGCATACTTACAAAGCTAGGCTTGTAGCGAAAGGTTATAGGCAAGTTCATGGTATTGACTATGATGAGACCTTTTCACCCGTAGCAATGATCAAGTCTATAAGAATTTTGCTTGCCATTGCCGCATATCATGACTATGAAATATGGCAGATGGACGTCAAAACCGCTTTCCTGAATGGAAAACTCCAAGAGGATGTGTATATGACACAACCAGAAGGTTTTGAACAAGATTCTAAGGTATGCAAATTGCAAAGATCCATCTATGGATTGAAGCAAGCTTCAAGGAGTTGGAATCTCCGTTTTGATGAATCGGTCAAAGAGTTTGGTTTCATCAAGAACGAAGATGAGCCTTGTGTATACAAGAAGATTAGTGGGAGCATAGTGCTATTCCTTATTTTATACGTGGATGACATATTACTCATTGGAAACGACATTCCTACACTTCAGTCTGTGAAGACTTGGTTAGGAAAGTGCTTCGCAATGAAAGATATGGGTGAAGCCGCATATATTCTTGGCATTAAGATCTATAGAGATAGATCAAGGAGGCTACTTGGTTTAAGCCAAAGTACATACATTAACAAGGTCATTAGAAGATTCCGTATGGAAAATTCTAAGAGAGGCACCTTGCCCGTGTTACATGGAGTTTCTCTAAGCAAGACTCAATGTCCTAAGACAAAAGATGAGCGTGAGAAAATGAATGATGTTCCATATGCTTCGGCAATTGGGTCCATCATGTATGCCATGATTTGTACTAGGCCGGATGTGTCGCGACCCCGGACCCCACGGGCCCCGGGACCGCGATCTAGACGTCGACTCTAAAACCAAAACTCAGAAATACTAAAGTTAAAAATTCCATTTGACACCAAAAGGGTAATGATCTAATATTTACAATACCAAGTTTGAAAATAACCAATTACAACTAACATAAACTTCCACAAGTTTATGCCCAACAAAAGATAAATATACAAATCCTAATGACGTCAATGTTTGGTACAACTACCCAAAATGGTTACACATTTACATAATGGAAACCAACCTATATCAACCTTCCCCAAAAGAATGTATCCACACTCGACGTCCTCTTTCTCGTGATCAGCGAGACTAATCCTTAGCACCTGGGGGGGGGGGTTAAGGAAAAACAAAGATAAAAGAAAAGGGGGTGAGATAAATCTCAATAAGTTACTAATGCAACTACATGACATGCTATAATGCAATATACAATAAGCAATAATAAATATCACATAGCACATAGAATTTAGCATGCATCAGATAGCAGCGGAAATAAACACATAACAAAGGATATAGCCAAGGTTTTCCAAACCGGAACATCCAAATAAAGGATCGCTGCGCAGCTTCAATAATCAACAATCATCATCTTCATAATAGCATGAAAGCCGAAGAGAAACCCCGAACCAATAAACCAATAATCATACAGTGTCACAAGGGACAAGGACCATGACACAAAGTCATGCCCGCTAGCCAGATACATTCACAAAGGAACGCTGACTTATCCTTTCCACGCCAATCTGGAGAAGGGGTAAAGAAGGGGGCAAAACAATGGTCAACATTATAATGGACTTGGCTTTGCCATTATAATCTTTCCTATCGCCCAAACACACACAAAATACCAGCTGGGATTTCACGTAAAGGCTAAGTAATAAAATACTAGCACGATAAACAACAAAGGATTCCAAAGTAGGGAATCATGCCAATTAATCACCAAGAAGATGAAATGAACACACAATGCACAATAAAGGTGCTTCAAAGTCCCAATTAACCATTTATGAATATCAAACACAGACTTGATCAAAAGGACCCAATTCTATCACCTAAGTGTACCACAATGTCCACTATGGTCAACTAGAAAGACACCCAAGACTTGGACCAAAACGCGTTCTTCATTCACACAATTTTAATAAAATGGAAATTTTCAGAGGACTGTGCGGCCGCCCAAAAGGGACTGTGCGGCCGCCCAACAAGGCCCTCAACCAAGCACAAAAGCTTTCAGAAAGATACGCGGTCGCCCATACTATTTTGGGCGGTCGCCCACGAAGCCGGAATTGCCAGAAATCGGGAAGAACAACATGGGTTCTTCCATTTTTCAAACCCAAACACATTTCAACCAAAATCAAACATTCCAACTGGTATACAAATGTACCAAAACAACTCATAAGTCTAAAGAGACTCATACAACAACATTTAACAACCAAAATCAAGAATCAAACCCCAACATTCATAAATCACCATTTTTGACCAAAAACCCAAATAAATTCCAAATAAATTGGAAACTCATCCAAACTTCCAATATAACAACAAAAGCATTATATGAACATGATATGAACATTTTAGCATTAAAATGGGGGAAAAGTAACTTACTTGAAAATTCTCAAAGTTGATGGATTTCGATTCTTTTTGATTCTACGCGATCCTATCGACGATCTAAACAATGTTTACGTTTTAAGAAATGAATAATAATGAGAGGAAGAAGGAGTAAATGAAGAGAGAAGAAGGAGAAGAAAACTTACCCCAAAAGCTAGAGTGAGAGGGAGTTGTGTGCTGGGAAGAAGAATGAGTGAGGGAGGAGGTGAGGGAGGTGAGGGGAGTAGGGAGGGAGTAGGGAAATAATTTCAAACACTTACACTTAGGCCCCCTCTCTCACACTACACACAAATACTACACTCCCAACTATCAATTAAGACCCAACAATACTACGCTAACCCAAATGACTCAATAAAATGTTAGGCATAATTATTATAACACATAAAATGCACACATAATTATTTAAATAAATAATAATTTAAATAAATAAATAAATAAGCAAATAATTAAATAAAAATCATTTAATTACTAATAAAATAGAGCCTATATTTCGGGTCGTGACATTCACTCCCCCTTAAAGAAAATTCGACCCGAATTTTAACGAGACTTACCTTAAACAAAAAGCCACGGAAATTTCCTCTCGATCTCATTTCGGATCTCCCACGTCGACTCCTCGATGTTATGATTCCTCCACAGAACTCGAACCAATGAAATACTTTTGCTCCTCAACTCTTGGACTTTAGAATCTAGGATCCGAACCGGTCGTTCCTCATAAGTCATATCGGACTCAATATCCTCCGGTATCCTCGGTAACATGTGAGACGGATCATGAACACACTTCCGAAGCATAGAAACGTGAAAGACGTTATGCAACCGGTCCAAAGATGACGGTAACGCGAGACGATACGCTAGAAGTCCAACCTTTCCCAAAACCTCAAACGGGCCAGTAAACCTCGGAGCCAATTTACCTTTCTTCCCAAATCTACGAATACCCACCTTTGGAGACACTTTCAAGAATACCAAGTCACCAACCTGAAAACTAAGATCTCGCCTTCGGTTGTCTGCGTAGCTCTTATGTCGACTCTGGGCTGTCTTCAATCTATCCCAGATAACTCTAACTTTCTCAACCGAATCCCGAAGCAAATCAATACCCAAAACTTTCGCTTCACCGACCTCATCCCAACAAATAGGCGATCTACACTTTCTTCCATACAAGGCCTCAAACGGCGCCATCTCGATACTAGCCTGATAACTGTTGTTGTAAGAGAATTCCACTAACGGTAGGTGCGAATCCCAAGAATCAGAAAAGTCTATCGAACACGCTCGCAACATATCCTCCCAAAATCTGAATAGTCCTCTCGGATTGACCATCTGTCTGAGGATGAAAAGCTGTACTGAATCGCAAATCTGTACCCAAAGCTTCCTGAAACGCCTTCCAAAACCTAGAAGTAAATCTCGGGTCTCGATCTGACACAATACTAACCGGAACCCCATGCAATCTAACAATCTCATCAATATAAAGGGTCGCAAGCTTCTCCATCGAATACCTGATGTCAATAGGTCAAGAAATGGGCACTCTTGGTCAATCTATCCACTATTACCCAAACACTGTCATACTTCCTACGGGTACGAGGCAGTCCCGTAACGAAATCCATAGTCACATGCTCCCATTTCCACTCGGGAATCTCTAACGGCTGAAGTAGTCCCGCGGGTCTCTGATGCTCGGCTTTGACCTGCTGACACGTTAGACACTTCGAAACATACTCCGCTATTTCCCTCTTCATATTAATCCACCAAAATTGTTGCTTCAAATCCTGATACATCTTCGTACTGCCCGGATGAATAGTATACCTCGATTTGTGACCCTCATCAAGAACTCTCTGTTTAATTCCATCAACATCCGGAACACACAAACGACCACGGAAAGTCAACACTCCAGTCGAGCTAACAGAAAAATCCTCGAAATTCTTTTCCTTCAATTTACCCATTATCTTCACCAACTCGGGATCCTCTTTCTGAGCTTCCTTTATCCTCTGAATTAGGGTCGGAGACACCCTAATATTCGCAAAAATAGCCCCATGTCTCGATTCACGAGGAGACCAATCTCGAACATCCTCAAGCATTTTCCATTCTCGAACCATCATCGAAGCCACATAAGATTTCTACTAATCGCATCGGCTACCACATTCGCCTTCCCCGGATGATAAGAAATCGTACAATCATAATCTTTAACAATTCCATCCATCGACGCTGTCTATTATTCAACT
Organism: Campanula takesimana; assembly: GCA_026119855.1. NCBI lineage: Eukaryota > Viridiplantae > Streptophyta > Magnoliopsida > Asterales > Campanulaceae > Campanula > Campanula takesimana. The sequence continues at coordinate 1,022,816 of JAOWBW010000283.1, forward strand.
CTTTCTGGGAGAAAAGGTACTTCAAACTCTTGTGATCCGTAAAAATCTCAAACTTCGCTCCATAAAGATAATGCTTCCACTTGTGCAATGCAAAGACAATAGCCGCTAACTCCATATCATGAGTCGGGTAATTCTGCTCACTAGGGGTCAACTTCCTCGAAGCATAAGCAATTACTTTCCCATTCTGCATCAACACACAACCCAAACCCTCTTTCGAAGCATCACTGTAAATCACTAGGCCATCGCTCCCATTAGGCAAACTCAAGATCGGTGCGGTAGTCAACCTCTTCTTCAATTCCTCGAAACTCTTGTCACATTTCTCGGTCCACACAAACGGAACATTCTTCCGGGTCAACTGAGTCATCGGAGTAGCAATCCTCGAAAACCCTTCAATAAACCTTCGGTAATAACCGGCTAAACCAGAAAACTACGAATCTCGGTCACTGACTCGGGTCTCTTCCAATCCACTATAGCCTCTATCTTTGACGGATCCACCGAAATCCCGTCTTTAGAAATCACATGACCCAGAAACGAAACCTTCTCGAGCCAAAATTCGCATTTACTGAACTTCGCAAATAATTTCTCCCTCGCAAGAACGGATAAAACTGTCCTCAAATGCTGCTCGTGCTCCTCTCGAGATTTCGAATAAACTAGAATGTCGTCGATGAAAACCACCACGAACGAATCAAGATAGGGATGGAAAATCCGGTTCATCAAATCCATAAACACGGCCGGCGCGTTAGTCAACCCAAACGGCATAACCAAGAACTCATAATGACCATAACGAGTGCAAAAAGCAGTCTTCGGGATATCCTCCGATCGAACCTTCAACTGATGGTACCCACTCCTCAAATCAAGCTTAGAGAAAACCACGGACCCTTGTAGCTGATCAAATAAATCATCAATATGAGGTAGAGGATACTTATTCTTCACCGTAACCTGATTCAACTTTCGGTAATCGATGCACAATCTCAACGAACCATCTTTCTTCCGCACGAACAAAACCGGTGCTCCCCACGGGGAAACACTAGGGCGGATAAACCCTCGATCAAGCAACTCTTGCAACTGAACCTTTAATTCTTTCAACTCTGCGGGAGCTAACCTATAAGGTGCTTTCGAAATCGGAGCCGTACCCGGCAAAAGATCTATACAAAACTCAATCTCACGATCGGGAGGCATATCATACTCGGTAGAGAAAACATCGGGAAATTCCCGGACTACCCGAACACTATCAAAACTAGGGGATTCTTTCCTAGTATCAAGAACACTAGCCAAATACCCCTCACAACCACTATGCAATAATTTTCTCGCTTTCAAATAAGAAATTAAGCGAACCTTCTACTCAGAGGACTAGCCTCAAACACAAACTTAGGCACATCGGGAATAGAAAAAGTAACAGTTTTCTTACGGCAATCAACAGAAGCATGAAACTTGCTCAACCAATCCATACCCAAAATGACATCAAAGTCTTGGATAGGAAGAACTACCAAATCCGCACAAAGGACTCGACCACCAATAACCACATCACAAGCACGAAAGACTCGATCAGAAATCAAGCATTCCCCTATAGGGGTCGACACCTCTAGCACGTACGGTAAAGACTCGAATGCAGCATTTAACATGGAAGCAAATTGCACAGAAATGTATGAATGAGATGATCCTGGATCTACTAACGCTCGTGCGCTCACATTAGACACAGAAACAATACCTCCAATAACGGATGGATCATCGGTAGCTTGTTGTTGATTCATGGCAAATACCCTTCCTTGAACTCTGGGCTTCCCGGCGGCATCCCTTTTCTGACCCTGATTAATACAAACCCCTGACCCGGATGACTGTCCTCGGTGCCTCGTGCACTCTCTCGCAAAGTGCCCCATTTCACCACAATTGGTACACTTGCCTTGCTTTTTCCAACACCTATCCTCCGCATGGCCTACCTTCTGACAAAAGGTACAAGGCTTCCTAATTTGGCTCCCTTGGTTCCCGGAAGTGGTACCCGGGTTCCTTGGGATCGGTTGCCCTCGGGACTGAGATTGTCCCCCAAAGTTACCTCGGTTATCAGAACGGTGTTGTGGCTTGCCTTGAGCTCCTTGCTTACTCGGGTTAGCTACCTCGGTCTTCCTTTTATGCTCCCCAATATCTTGCTCTATCAATAGGCTCGGTCCACCGCATCTTGGAAAGTCACAATCCGTTGAGCAATAAGTTGAGTACGGATGGAGGTCTTCAATCCCCGAATGAATCTCATAGCCTTTTGTTCCTCGGTCCTCACCAAGTAGTCGCAATACGGGCTAACTCTATGAACTTAGCCGAGTATTGTGCTATAGACAACACACCTTTCTCCAAGTTGAGTAGCTCGATCTCCTTTCGGTTTTGATCAACAACCGGAATAAAATGCTCCTTGAACTTGCGCACGAACAACTCCCACGCATACACCGTGTGAGTATCATCCCAAGTAGCTTTGACACCTTTCCACCAATGCGCGGCGGCTCCCACAAGCTTATAAGCCGCGAACCGGACCTTGTCCTCATCCGTACACCCAAATACATCGTAAATCTTCTCCATCGACTCAATCCACAACTCAGCCTTCCTTACATCGGGTTCCCCATTGAATTCAACCGGTTTCAACTTCAGAAATTGCTCCAATCCATAGCGGGGTGGTGCTTGTTCTACCCTCGGACCTTGATCATGTATGGCCTTCATGGCCGCCTCAAACATGCCTTGAAACATGGCACGGGCTTCATCCCTTGTATCATTCTGATTTGCATTACCGGAACTACCTTCACCACTCCTTCTACGAACCATTGTCAACAAGTACCTGCATAAAACATCAACCGTTAATCACTCCGCACACTACTACCCACCTAGGTCATAGTAATCCACCTAGACTTATACATAGAGCTAATGCCATAGCTCTGATACCAACTGTCGCGACCCCGGACCCCGCGGGCCCCGGGACCGCGATCTGGACGTCGACTCTAAAACCAAAACTCAGAAATACTAAAGTTAAAAATTCCATTTGACACCAAAAGGGTAATGATCTAATATTTACAATACCAAGTTTGAAAATAACCAATTACAACTAACATAAACTTCCACAAGTTTATGCCCAACAAAAGATAAATATACAAATCCTAATGACGTCAATGTTTGGTACAACTACCCCAAAATGGTTACACATTTACATAATGGAAACCAACCTATATCAACCTTCCCCAAAAAGAATGTATCCACACTCGACGTCCTCTTTCTCGTGATCAGCGAGACTAATCCTTAGCACCTGGGGGGGGGGTTAAGGAAAAACAAAGATAAAAGAAAAGGGGGTGAGATAAATCTCAATAAGTTACTAATGCAACTACATGACATGCTATGATGCAATATACAATAAGCAATAATAAATATCACATAGCACATAGAATTTAGCATGCATCAGATAGCAGCGGAAATAAACACATAACAAAGGATATAGCCAAGGTTTTCCAAACCGGAACATCCAAATAAAGGATCGCTGCGCAGCTTCAATAATCAACAAATCATCATCTTCATAATAGCATGAAAGCCGAAGAGAAACCCCGGTACCGGAACCAATAATCATAACAGTGTCACAAGGGACAAGGACCATGACACAAAGTCATGCCCGCTAGCCAGATACATTCACAAAGGAACGCTGACTTATCCTTTCCAAGGCCAATCTGGAGAAGGGGTAAAGAAGGGGGCAAAACAATGGTCAACATTATAATGGACTTGGCTTTGCCATTATAATCTTTCCCATCGCCCAAACACACACAAAATACCAGCTGGGATTTCACGTAAAGGCTAAGTAATAATATACTAGCACGATAAACAACAAAGGATTCCAAAGTAGGGAATCATGCCAATTAATCACCAAGAAGATGAAATGAACACACAATGCACAATAAAGGTGCTTCAAAGTCCCAATTAACCATTTATGAATATCAAACACAGACTTGATCACAAAGGACCCAATTCTATCACCTAAGTGTACCACAATGTCCACAATGGTCAACTAGAAAGACACCCAAGACTTGGACCAAAACGCGTTCTTCATTCACACAATTTTAATAAAATGGAAATTTTCAGAGGACTGTGCGGCCGCCCAAAAGGGACTGTGCGGCCGCCCAACAAGGCCCTCAACCAAGCACAAAAGCTTTCAGAAAGATGCGCGGTCGCCCATACTATTTTGGGCGGTCGCCCACGAAGCCGGAATTGCCAGAAATCGGGAAGAACAACATGGGTTCTTCCATTTTTCAAACCCAAACACATTTCAACCAAAATCAAACATTCCAACTGGTATACAAATGTACCAAAACAACTCATAAGTCTAAAGAGACTCATACAACAACATTTAACAACCAAAATCAAGAATCAAACCCCAACATTCATAAATCACCATTTTTGACCAAAAACCCAAATAAATTCCAAATAAATTGGAAACTCATCCAAACTTCCAATATAACAACAAAAGCATTATATGAACATGATATGAACATTTTAGCATTAAAATGGGGGAAAAGTAACTTACTTGAAAATTCTCAAAGTTGATGGATTTCGATTCTTTTTGATTCTACGCGATCCTATCGACGATCTAAACAATGTTTACGTTTTAAGAAATGAATAATAATGAGAGGAAGAAGGAGTAAATGAAGAGAGAAGAAGGAAAAGAAAACTTACCCCAAAAGCTAGAGTGAGAGGGAGTTGTGTGCTGGGAAGAAGAATGAGTGAGGGAGGAGGTGAGGGGAGTAGGGAGGGAGTAGGGAAATAATTTCAAACACTTACACTTAGGCCCCCTCTCTCACACTACACACAAATACTACACTCCCAACTATCAATTAAGACCCAACAATACTACGCTAACCCAAATGACTCAAATAAAATGTTAGGCATAATTATTATAACACATAAAATGCACACATAATTATTTAAATAAATAATAATTTAAATAAATAAATAAGCAAATAATTAAATAAAAATCATTTAATTACTAATAAAATAGAGCCTATATTTCGGGTCGTGACAGGATGTGTCTTATGCTTTAAGCATGACAAGTAGATACCAATCCGACCCTGGCGAAAATCACTGGATAGCTGTAAAAGCGATTCTTAAGTACTTGAGAAGGACTAAAGACTCGTTTTGGTCTATGGAGGAATGGAAGATGATCTCGTTGTAAATGCTTACACGGATGCAAGCTTCCAAACTGACAAAGATGATAGCCGATCGCAATCGGGTTTTGTGTTTATGTTAAATGGTGGAGCTGTAAGCTGGAAGAGTTCCAAGCAAAGTACAACCGCTGATTCTACAACAGAAGCTGAGTATATTGCTGCATCGGATGCTGCAAAGGAAGTTGTTTGGATTAAGAAGTTCATAACTGAACTTGAAGTGGTTCCTAGTATTGCTAGTCCAATAGACCTTTATTGCGACAATAATGGTGCTATTGCTCAAGCAAAGGAACCAAGAGCACATCAGAAATCCAAACACATACTTAGGCGTTTTCATATCATTCGAGAGATCGTTGATAGGGGAGACGTAAATATATGCAGAGTACCTACTGATGATAATGTTGCGGACCCGCTAACAAAGGGACTTCCACAAGCTAAACATGATGGTCATGTTAGGTCCATGGGTATTAGATACATGGGAGATTGGGCCTAGGGCAAGTGGGAGATTGTTGGTAGTGGTGCCCTAGGCACGTTTAATAAACGTTGTAATTGTTATCATTTATTTCATATCAATAAAAAGATGTTTTGATTATTATTGTTGTTCATGTTTACTTATAATAATCTCCGTCCCTAGTACTTGTTAAGCACTAGTATAAAGGCTAAATGATCATGGGATGATCATGTTAGATTTATGGGTACTTGTTTGGAAAAAGGTACTGGACATGACCCGCTCTATGAGATTTATGTCATGGTCTATGTCGTACATATATCTCATATTAGTTATGTCATTTGAATCCTTAGACATGAAGTTATTATAGTCTTCCACTTGATGAACATTATGTTTGGCATATTCAAACGCTACTTTTAACCGAGTAGTTATAAAGGGTATGATTGGTATAATCGGAATCACGTAGGGAAGAATAATAAGCTAAATGGATTTGTTCCTCTTCGGAGAGATATCAAGCTTGGGCCTCTCGTAGGAATGATGTTGATGAAATGTTCGGCCGGACTCAAATGAATTGATTGGATCAATGACATTTGGATTATCAACATATTCGGAATCGAGAAAGTATTGAAAAAAACAAGTTGACTCTTTGACCATGACTTGTGTTCAATGATATCGTGGACAAAAAGGATTATGACATATTCTAAGAGGAATGCGAACTTGTATCTAAGTTATACTATTTGGGTAGGTATGACGGTTTGCTAGAACCTAATCATATCTTATGGTTTCATGTTTGAACCCATTGCCAACTTAGTATAATCCTAGAGGGTCACACACAATAGAACGAATCTTTAAAAGGACTACATTGGAATTTTGGAAATTCTGGACATTCTGAGAAGTGTGCGACCGCACAGTATGGACTGGGCGGCCGCACAATTATCTCAGTTTTGTACCAGTTTTGCTTCAGATAGTTGTGCGACCGCACAGAGGTTTTTGGGCGGCCGCACAGTGCTGTCGGGTGGCAGATTCCTAATTTGATTAGGAAACGAATTTGGGACGGATTTTGACACAAGTTTCCTATTTGGAATAGGTCATACTTGTGTATAAAAGACCAAATTCAGCCAGCACTCAAGGCCAATGATTTTGTGAGTCTCAAAGAGTTTGAGAGAGGGTTTATTTTGTTCTAAGACATTCTTGGTTGAAGAACAAAATAATACACAAAATAAATTCCATATAGTTCATTTGATTGTGGAAAAGTGTTTCACAATTTGGTCTAGCAACCAAGATCAAAGAAGCTCCATACTGTTGTTGTAAGAGAACTCCACTAACGGTAGGTGCGAATCCCAAGAATCAGAAAAGTCTATCGAACACGCTCGCAACATATCCTCCAAAATCTGAATAGTCCTCTCGGATTGACCATCGGTCTGAGGATGAAAAGCCGTACTAAATCGCAAATCTGTACCCAAAGCTTCTTGGAACGCCTTCCAGAATCTAGAAGTAAACCTCGGGTCTCGATCTGACACAATGCTAACTAGAACCCCATGCAATCTAACAATCTCATCAATGTAAAGAGTCGCAAGCTTCTCCATCGAATATCTGATGTCAATAGGCAAGAAGTGTGCACACTTGGTCAATCTATCCACTATTACCCAAACACTGTCATACTTCCTACGGGTGCGAGGTAGTCCCGTAACGAAATCCATAGTCACATGCTCCCATTTCCACTCGAGAATCTCTAAAGGCTGAAGTAATCCCGCGGGTCTCTGATGCTCGGCTTTGACTTGCTGACAAGTTAAACACCTCGATACATACTCGGCTATCTCCCTTTTCATATTAATCCACCAAAATTGTTGCTTCAAATCCTGATACATCTTCGTACTACCCGGATGAATAGTATACCTCAATTTGTGACCCTCATCAAGAACTCTCTGTTTAATTCCATCAACATCCGGAACACACAAACGACCACGGAAAGTCAACACTCCCACCGGGCTAACAGAAAAATCCTCGAAGTTCTTTTCCTTCAATTTACCCATTATCTTCACCAACTCGGGATCTTCTTTCTGAGCTTCCTTTATTCTCTGAATTAGGGTCAGAGATACCCTAATATTCGCAAAAATAGCCCCATGTCTCGATTCACGAGGAGACCAATCCCGAACATCCTCAAGCATTTTCCATTCACGGACCATCATCGAAGCCACATAAGACTTTCTACTAATCGCATCGGCTACCACATTCGCCTTTCCCGGGTGATAAGAAATCGTACAATCAAAGTCCTTTAACAATTCCATCCATCGACGCTGCCTATTGTTTAACTCTTTCTGGGAGAAAAGGTACTTCAAACTCTTGTGATCGGTAAAAATCTCAAACTTCGCCCCATAAAGGTAGTGTTTCCATTTGTGCAACGCAAATACAATAGCCGCTAACTCCATATCATGAGTAGGGTAATTCTGCTCACTAGGGGTCAACTTCCTCGAAGCATAAGCAATCACTTTCCCATTCTGCATTAACACACAACCCAAACCCTCTTTCGAAGCATCACTGTAAATCACTAGGCCATCGCCCCCATTAGGAAAAGTCAAGATCGGTGCGGTAGTCAACCTCTTCTTCAATTCCTCGAAACTCTTGTCACATTTCTCGGTCCACACAAACGGAACATTCTTCCGGGTCAACTGAGTCATCGGAGTAGCAATCCTCAAAAACCCTTCAATAAATCTTCGGTAATAACCGGCTAAACCAAGAAAGCTTCTAATCTCTGTCACTGATTCGGGTCTCTTCCAATCCACTATAGCCTCTATCTTTGAAGGATCCACAGAAATCCCGTCTTTCGAAATAACATGACCCAGAAATGACACCTTCTCGAGCCAAAATTCGCATTTACTGAACTTCGCAAATAATTTCTCCCTCGCAAGAACGGATAAAACTGTCCTCAAGTGCTGCTCGTGCTCCTCTCGAGATTTAGATTAGACGAGTATATCATCAATAAAGACCACCACGAACGAGTCAAGATACGGATAGAAAACTCGGTTCATCAAATCCATAAACACTGCCGGCGCGTTAGTCAACCCAAACGGCATAACCAAGAACTCATAATGACCATAACGAGTGCGAAAGGCAGTCTTCGGAATATCCTCCGATCGAACCTTCAACTGATGGTACCCACTCCTCAAATCAAGTTTAGAGAAAACCACGGACCCTTGAAGCTGATCAAACAAATCATCGATGTGGGGTAGAGGATACTTGTTCTTCACCGTGACCTGATTCAACTTCCGGTAATCGATGCACAATCCCAAGGAACCGTCTTTCTTCCGCACAAATAAAACCGGTGCTCCCCACGGGGAAACACTAGGGCGGATAAACCCTCTATCAAGCAACTCTTGCAATGAACCTTTAATTCCTTCAACTCTGCGGGAGCTAACCTATAAGGTGCTTTCGAAATCGGAGCCGTACCCGACAAAAGATCTATACAAAACTCAATCTCACGATCGGGAGGCATATTATACTCGGTAGAGAAAACATCGGGAAATTCCCGAACTACCCAAACACTATCCAAACTAGGGGATTCTTTCCTAGTATCAAGAACACTAGCCAAATACCCCTCACAACCACTATACAATAATTTTCTCGCTTTCATATAAGAAATTAAGCGAACCTTTCTACTCAGAGGACTAGCCTCAAACACAAATTTAGGCACATCGGGAATAGAAAAAGTAACAATTTTCTTACGGCAATCAACGGAAGCATGAAACTTGCACAACCAATCCATACCCAAAATGACATCAAAGTCTTGGATAGGAAGAACTACCAAATCCGCACAAAGGACACGACCACAAATAACCACATCACAAGCATGAAAGACTCGATCAGAAATCAAGCATTCTCCTATAGGGGTCGACACCTCTAGCACGTACGGTAAAGACTCGAATGCAGCATTTAACATGGAAGCAAATTGCACAGAAATGTATGAATGAGATGATCCTGGATCTACTAACGCTCGTGCGCTCACATTAGACACAGAAACAATACCTCCAATAACCGAAGGATCATCGGTCGCATGTTGTTGATTCATGGCATAAACCTTCCCTTGAACTTTGGGCTTCCCAGCGGCATCCCTTTTCTGACCCTGATTAGTACCAACTCTTGACCCGGATGACTGACCTCGGTACCTCGTGCACTCTCTCGCAAAGTGCCCCATTTCACCACAATTGGTGCACTTGCCTTGCTTTTTCCAACACCTATCCTCCGAATGGCCTACCTTCTGACAAAAGGTACAAGGCTTCCTATTCTGCATCCCCGGAGTAGTACCCGGATTCCTCGGTGTGGTTTGCCCCTTAAACTGAGATAATGCTCCCGGGTTACCTCGGTTGTCGAAACGGTGTTGAGGTTGAGATTTAGCATGGCTTCCCGGTTTACCCGTACCCACAACCTCGGTTTTCCTTTTGTCATCCCCGATATCTTGCTCTATTAAATAGGCTCGGTCCACCGCATCTTGGAAAGTCACAATCCGTTGGCCAATAAGTTGAGTACGGATGGAGGTCTTCAATCCCCGAATGAATCTCATAGCTTTTTGTTCCTCGGTCCTCACCAAATAGTCGCAATACCGGGCTAATTCTATGAACTTAGCCGAGTATTGTGCTATAGACAACACACCTTGCTCTAGGTTGAGTAGCTCGATCTCCTTTCGGTTTTGATCAACAACCGGAATAAAATGCTCCTTGAATTTGCGCACAAACAACTCCCACGCATACACCATGTGAGTATCATCCCAACTAGCTTTAACACCTCTCCACCAATGCTCGGCGGCTCCCACAAGCTTATAAGCCGCGAACCGGACCTTGTCCTCATCCGAACACCCAAATACATCATAAATCTTCTCCATCGACTCAATCCACAATTCAGCCTTCCTTACATCGGGTTCCCCATAGAATTCAACCGGTTTCAACTTCAGAAATTGCTCCAATCCATAGCGGGGTGGTGCTTGTTCTACCCTCGGACCTTGATCATGTATGGCCTTCATGGCCGCCTCGAACATGCCTTGAAACATAGCACGTGCTTCTTCCCTTGTATCATTCTGATTTGCATTACCGGTACTACCTTCACCATTCCTTCTACGAACCATTGTAAACAAGTGCCTGCATAAATTATCAACCGTTAATCACTCCGCACACTACTACCCTCCTAGGTCATACTAGTCCACCTAGACTTATACTTAGAGCTAATGCCATAGCTCTGATACCAACTGTCGCGACCTCGGACCCCGCGGGCCCGAGACCGCGATCTGGACGTCGACTCTAAAACCAAAACTGAAATACCGAAGTTAAAAATTCCATTTGATACCAAAAGGTGATGATCCAAAGTTTTACAAAACCAAGTTTGATAAAAACCAATTACAACTATCATAAACTTCCACAAGTTTATGCCCAACAAAATACAAATATACAATTCTTAATGACGTCATTGTTTGGTACAACTATCCCAAAATGGTTACACATTTACATAATGTAAACCAACCTATAACAACCTTCCCCAAAAGAATGTATCCACACTCGACGTCCTCTTTCTCGTGATCACCGAGACTAATCCTTAGCACCTGGGGGGGTTAAGGAAAAACAAAGATAAAAGGAAAGGGGGTGAGATAAATCTCAATAAGTTACTAATGCAATTACATGACATGCTATGATGCAATATACAATAAGCAATAATAAATATCACATAGCACATAGCATTTATCACTTAACAGATAGCAGCGGAAATAAACACATAACAAAGGATATAGCCAAGGTTTTCCAAACCGGAACATCCAAATAAAGGATCGATGCACAGCTTCAATAATCAACAAATCATCATCTTCATAATAGCATGAAAGCCGAAGAGAAAACCCCCGGTACCGGAACCAATAACCATAAAAGTGTCACAAAGGACAAGAGCCATGACACAAAGTCATGCCCGGTAGCTAGATACATTCCCAAGGGAAGCTAACTTATCCTTTCCAAGGCCAATCTGGAAAAAGGGGTATAGAAGGGGGCAAAACAATGGTCAACATTATAATGGACTTGGCTTTGCCATTATAATCTTTCCCATCGTCTGATGCAACAAATATGCCAGCTGGGCTTCCAAATAAATGCTAAGTAATAATAATTTAGCATGAATAAACAACTTAAGGTTCCAAAGTAGGGAACCAATCCAATTAAATCACCACAAAGGTAAACCAATATAAACCGCACATCAAAGATGAACCACATTCCCAAAATGATACTTAATCAAATTCCATATCATATTCATTCACAAAAGAATCAAATCCAATCAATAAAGTGTTCCACGGTGTTATCTTAAGTTAATTAGAAGGGATAAACCTAAACTAGTTAAGCCTTAAGTCCTAAACCAAGCAAAAGGGCAAAAACCCAAACAGGCGGGCGGGCGGGCGCCTGGGCATAGGCAGGCGGGCGCTTGTTTGGCCAGAAGGTTTGGGTCGCTGGAAAAGGGGGTGCAGGCGGGCGCTCGGGTCAAGGCGGGCGGGCGCCTGGTCTGGATTCCAGCCGGGAAAACAGAGCTGGGTTCATTGAGCTCTTACCCATTTCTCATCACACTAAAAATCAAACACAATCAATCTCCCACCAAGCATAAATATGAACCACAACAACTTATAACTAGGATGAGGACCTAGATAACATCATTTATCAACCAAGATCAAGGTTTAATCCCAACTTTCATCAAATCACCATTTTCAATCAAAACTCAAAATAAATTCCGAATAAATTCCAAACTCAATCAAACTTCAAATATAACACATCAAACATCATATAAACATGATATGAACATTTTAGCATAAAAATGGGGGAAAAGTAACTTACCTGATAAATCTCAAAGTTGCCGGAATTCAATTCTTTTTTGTTCTACGCGATCCTATCGACGATCTAAACAAGGTTCATGTTTTAAGAAATGAGGAATAACTAGAAGAAGATGAAGGAAATTAAGAGAGAAGGAAAGAAGAAAATGCTTACCTTTTGGAGAGAGAGAGAGAGATTGAGCTGGGAAGAAGAATGGGGGTGGAGTGTATGAGGGAGAAGGGAAGGAGTAGGGAGGGAGTAGGGAAATGATTTAAAAGATTTACACTTAGGCCCCCTCCACTACACTACACCCAATTTGTACACTCCATACTAACAATTAAGACTCAACACTTCTACACTAGCCCAAATAACTCGAATAAAATGCTAGGCATAATTATTATTACACATAAATCGCACACATAATTATTTAAATAAATAATAATTTAAATAAATAAATAAGCAAATAATTAAATAAAATCATTTAATTACTAATAAAATAGAGCCTAGATTTCAGGTCGTGACAAGTCCGCAAACAATCCAAATTTTACCTTCAAAAGATTTCCTCTAACTCCCATTTAAGTTAATAATCCGTGCTTATATACCCAAGGAAATCAACAAATCTCAAATCCTCAATAGCTTTTTTCACGCACACATTTATTAACCTAATGATACTTAGGCTCAATAGTACTACCATCATAATAAACAAATTGGCTAATCACATTCCAACTGACCCAATACCAAGTCATAGTACTCGTCAATGTGTCCAAGTATTGATACCCAACTTTCTTCACATACCCTTAGTCCAAATCGAGAAACGCCACCAAGAAAAGATTTAGAACCATAAAACAACCATTTAACTAAAACTCAAAATGCCTTTAATACAATTCGAGAAATTCTTGCCCTCTCAAAATGTGCTTAGTCCTTTCAAACTTAACGCGCTTACCACCATTAATGATTATAACTTCTACAATATACTAGTCACTCATAGTCAATCATGCATTCTTCATACTCACTAATTCCGATGCACTCTCGTAAATGTACTAAAAGTAAACAAAAATCTCCTATCATGGAATCTTCAATTGAACCCTCAACTCTTATAACCCAACCGATACAACATGGGTATTGATCTAATTATTAGCACTACCACCTTGTACCAAAACAACTCACTTTAACCCAAGTTCCTCCCCAAACACTAGGCACTATTCAGAGGAAAATAGAAATCTTACAAATGATACATACACCCAACAATTCGGTATAGACATCCCATTGGCACCTACCTAAGTTATATATTCAAATCCCATATAAGAAAAGATGTGTATAATTCCACCCAAAGGAACGGTCTCAAAACGATTTTAGGAAATCAGGAATAGAGAATGTAACAATCCTCCTACAACAATCGACTAAAGCATAACATTTCCATTCTCAAAATAACATCAAAACCTTGTAATAGCAATATGACCAATTTAGCAGGTAAGGCATGTCTACCCTTAAGCACAACATAAGCACATAAGACTTCATCAGATATCCTACACTCCTCCATAAGAGTAGATACTGGCAACACATAAGTCAGAGACTCAGGAGAAATAGATGCAACTAAATGCACAGAAACATATGAATGCGATGATCCTACAAATGCACGCGCACGCTCTCTCGACACAAAATTAATACCTCCTGAAACTGATGAGTCACCCGTTGAATGTTGATTGATCGCAAATACCCTACCTTGAACCTTTAGGGTTTCCCGAAGTATCTCTCTTCTGACCTTGTGCAGTACCAGCGTCGCTCCCGGATGGTTGATATCTGCCCTCCTTGCTTACTCGGGTTAACCATCTCAGTTTTCCTCTTATGTTCCCCAATGTCTTGCTCTATCAAATAGGCACGGTCCACTGCATCCTGAAAGAGTTGAATTCTCTGGGCTATTAACTGTGTCCTAATAGCTGTCTTCAAACCCCTGATAAACCTCATTGCTTTCTGCTCCTCGGTCCGCACAAGGTAGTCACAATACATGGCTAACTCTGTGAACTTAGCTGAGTACTGTGCTACTGTCAACACGCCTTGCTCCAAGTTGAGGAACTCGATCTCTTTCCGGTTCTGATCCACTAGAGGGATGAAGTGTTCCTTGAATTTTCTCACAAATAATTCCCAAGCATAAGGGACAAGAGTAGCATCCCAACTGGCCTTCAGTGCCTTCCACCAATGTTCCGCAGCCCCAACTAACATATAAGCTGCAAAACTAACCCTATCCTCATCAGTGCAACCAAAGACATCGTAGATTTTCTCCATCGATTCTATCCATAGCTCAGCTTTCTTCACATCAGGCTCACCGTCGTACTCACTTGGTTTCAACTTTAAGAACTGCTCTAACCCATATCGTGGAGGTGCTACATATTCCTTTCTTGGCCCGTGGTCATGTATTGCTTTCATTGCCGCTTCAAACATCCCCTGAAACATTGCACGGTTCTCTTCCCGTAGATCATTCTGATTCGGAGTCCCACTAGAACCTTCACCAGCTATTCTTCTAGCCATTTAGAACAAATACCTGCATAACATCAACCGTTACTCACTCCGAACACAACTACCCTCCTAAGTCATTCTAGTCCACCTATACTTATACTTAGAGCTAAACCATAGCTCTGATTCCAACTATCGCGACCCCGACCCCGCGGGCCCGGAGTGTGCGAGCTGTTCGTCGACTTAACACACAATTACTAAAATATTGAAGATAAAAATTCCATTTTTATACCCAAAAGGTTTAAAGCAAAGTTTTAGAAATCCAAGTTTAACCACATCAACAAACTACTAGTATAAGCTCCACAAGCTTACACCAAAATTACAAAAGATTACAAATCTTAATGACGTCATTGCTGGTAAAACTATCCCCAAAAGGTTATACATTTAAATAATGCAAACCAATCAATAAGAACCTGCCCAAAATCTCAATCCTCTCGACGTCCTCCTCGATCCGCAAATCCTAATCCTTTCCTCCTGGGGGGTTAAGGAAAAACAAAGATAAAAGAAAGGGGGTGAGATAAATCTCAATAAGTTACTAATGCAACTACATGACATGCTAAGATGCAATAGATAATAATAATATATCACATAGCACATAGCAAATAACATTTAACAGATAGCAGCGGAAATAAACAAGTAACAAAGGATACTGAGCCATGGTTTCCCCAATAAAGGATATAACAATCTGATCACTGACGATAGGGCCGCATCGAAGAGCAGCATCAATAAGCAGCATCAAAGAGCCGATAAACCAATCAACGATAGCAGCATAAGAGCTGAAGAGAAAACCCGGTACCGAAACCAATAACCAAACGATAACTGAGTATACGACACAAAGTCGTAACCCCTTATAATAGCTAGGCTGTTCCCAAGAAAGGAGCTAGCTCATCACACATACAAGGCCAATCTGGAGGAGGGTAATAATGGGGCAAAACAATGGTCAAGAATTATAATGGACTCAGCTCATTGCCATTATAATCTTTCGCATCGCCCGAAACACACAAATACCAGCTGGACTTTCAAATAAATGCCAAGTAATAAATACTATCTAAAGTAAACAACTAATGATTCCAAAGTAGGGAACCATTTCAAATAAATCACCAAAAAGGTGAACCAAACCAAACGACACATCAAAAGGTGCTCAAATAATCCAAAACGATACTCAATTAAATCCCATAACATATTTGTTCACAAAGGAACCATTTCCACATTAAAGTGTTCCTCATTTCCAAACAATAGCCAAATTGATTCCACAACTAAATTGTTCACAAAGGAACCAAATTCAAACATTAAAGTAATCCATAATGATCATTTTTAAGTCTACTAAAGTAGTACCCAAAATCTAGGCTAAGATTGCATCCCAGTCTTATACCAACAAAGAGGGAGTTCTTGGACACAACAGACCGATCATAAACATTTTGTTATAGGACACCTACCAAAGGGCTCAACACAATCTGAACCTGAATCCCCACCAAATAAACCACCTCATCTTGTAGTACTCTAGAAGGGCTTTAAAACGATAGCTTACTCGATTAAAACGGAGCCCGGAAGAAGAAGTTATGGCCTTCAAAAGATTGGACAAAAAGACAATGATTTTCACAGAAGGTAGAGGGGTGCGCACGCCTCCCAACAACAGGGTGCGCGTGCCTCCCTTAATCAGATAGGAATGCGCCACAAAGGGGGAATAAGGGTGCGTGCGCCTCATCGCCAAGGGGTGCGCGCGCCTCCTGAGTTCAGAAGGAAAAACATCAACATAGTAATGGGGGGTGCGCGCGCCTCCAAGAAAAGGGTGTGTGCGCCTCATGGTATCAGTTGGAAATCCAAGATTGGTGAAGAGGAGGGTGCGCGCGCTTCATACCAAGGGGTGCGCGCGCCTCCAAGAAAATTCAGTAAACCTAGATCTTCGTCCTGGGTTCTTCAACCCGAAAATGAACACCAAAAATCACCATTACACCCCAAATTAACACCAACACTCCCAACTAATTTACCCAAGTGCCAAAACAACTTCTAAGCCTAAAATAACTCATCTAGCAACATTTAAACAACCCCAAACCGAAGGATGATTCAAATACCCAAATTTCACAAAAATATGAATAAATTGCAAATAGGTTCCAAATCAACCAACAAAGCCATATATATCAACTAGAGCATCAATGGAGTTAAAGATGAACATTTTTAGCATAAATGGGGGAAAAGTAACTTACTTGAATTTTCTCAAATGTGACGGAACTCGAAATTTCTTGGCTTCCTACGATCCTATCGACGATCTAAACAAGTTTCATGATTTAAGAAATGAGAAATAACAAGAGGAAGATGGTTAGATTGAAGAGAGAAGGTAGAGAAGAAAACTTACCTTTTCTTGGAAGAGAGTGAGAGAGTTTGGGCTGGGAATGAAATGAGGTGAGGGAGAAAGAGAGGGAGTAGGGAGAAGATGATTAAACCAAACTTACACTTAGACCCCTCCCTTACTACTACTCTCTACAAACAAACTCCCCACTAACAATTAAGACTCAATACTTCTACACTAGCACAAATGACCCAAAGAAAATGCTAGTCATAATTTATTATGAAACACAAAATGCACACATAATTATTTAAATAAATAAATAATTTAAATAAATAAATAGGAAACAAATAAATAATTAAATATTTATTACTACGAAAATAAAGGCAGGTTTTCGGGTCGTTACATAGGGCCTTTTTGACAAAATTCGTTAAAAACTCAGTTAAAAGGCATGTGCCATGCACGTGACTAACGGAATTGGGTAGTTTGAATTGATATTTCATATAAGGGGCTTAATGAAAATTCCTAACTTAACATGGCTGAAATCAAAACAATTATCAAAATATTATATAAAACCATACAATATAGTTTTATTATCATTACTTTCATCAATTTTTTAAATTTACAAAATTTTGAATTTTTTGTTTTAAAAAACTATTTATTGATTTTGTTAAACCAATAAATTTTCTTTTTGAGCATTCACTATTTATATATTTTATCGCATATAAATAATCATTTTCTTTTAAGACAAAATGAAAAATTAACTATTTTATTTTCTTTTTTATTACTTCTTAATTACTCTCTCTCCTTCTCAAAATAATTTTATTTGGCTATTAATTTTTTTTTGGCTCGTTTGATAGACCGGTACGTATAAGCATTACTCCCTCCGTCCCATCCGAATTAAGATTTTCTCTCCCGACACGGGGATTAAGGAATAATAGTATTATATTGTGAAAAGTGATAATGAAATTGAATTAAGAGATTTAACATTTATGATTAAGAACTAATCATTTACCTAAAAACTGTCCAAATATAAAATATGAGTACAGTCAAATTTGTTAATGAAATTCAAAATACAAATTTTACATTTCAACCAAATTATCATCACCATTCTCTCCACCATTACTACCACCAGCCCACCACCATTACTACCACCGGACCACCACACAACCACACCACCACCGGACCACCACCATCGGACAGCCACCACCGCACCTCCACCATCGGACAGCCACACCGCACACCGATTATACACACAAACCAAGAAACACATACAAACACTCCATATCTAAAATCAAAAATCAAAACTTCAAAAATTAAAATTCAAACGAAAAAAATAAGAAGATGTGGAGGTGATTCCTGTTCTTACGGGAACCGATTTATTAGCCCCTTTTTGAAATCTCATTTTTTTTTCAATTTCAGTCTTCACATTTACGACCAACCCCCCTCGTGAATCGCCGCGCTGGGTCAGTTTCCATTTCGACCGGCGTTGCAATGGTTGCGTTTTCTTCATTCGCGTCCACCCTTTTCGAAACCCATCTCTAGTTTGATTTGA
Organism: Campanula takesimana; assembly: GCA_026119855.1. Lineage (NCBI taxonomy): Eukaryota > Viridiplantae > Streptophyta > Magnoliopsida > Asterales > Campanulaceae > Campanula > Campanula takesimana. Next base: position 1,041,612 of record JAOWBW010000283.1, read on the forward strand.
TCTTGATCTATTCGTATTTGGTTGTGATTGTTTTGAATTGGGTTTTTGTTTTTTTAATTTGGGATAGGAAAGAAGAAGAAGAAAGAATTAGGGTGATGAAGAGGCAAATCTTGCTCCGTCAGTCACCTGGGCATCGCCGGCAACCGTTGTTGACGCGGGAGTGTTTGTCACGTGGGGGAAAGCGGTTTGCGGAGGTGGCCGGAGGGACGACGGCGGAATGTGCGGCCGGAGGTGAGATTTTTTTTTTATCCTTACCCAGTTAATCTGGATAGGGAAAGAGGATGGGAAACGTTAATAAGTTTTTAGTTTTTGTTTACCCCTCCCTTCAGGTTTTAGATATGCTATGTAACACCTTTAATAGTTAATCTTAATTCAAACTACATATTTCCGTTAGTCACGTGCATGGCACATGCCTTTTAACTGAGTTTTTAACGAATTCCATCAAAAAGACCCTAACTGGCAAAAATGAATTACTCCAAGGTCTGATCTGGCGAAAAAAGACATCCAGGGCTCGATTGGAAGGGTGGTATCATACTTCAGGGTCTAAATTGTCATTAACCCTTATTATAATAAACATGCAAAACATATAATAATCCAAGTTGTTATCTCTATAACAAATGAGAACATGATATAACGTAAGGCATTTCTCAAGGGCCTAGGGCATAATCTCCAACAGTTTGTGTTACACCTTAGAATATTTTTTATATAATCAGCAATATTGTAAGTGGAAGTAGGTAGTAGGTAGTATGTTAGTGCTACCAGTTGGGAGATGAATGAAAAGATGACCTTTGTGTACTTTTGGTAACATGTTAATGTTACAACCTCTTGTTTTTTTTTAACTTGTGTTCATAATTTCAATTAAGTGTAAGAAGGTAATCAATATGTACTTGACACATTGGCCCACCTACAACATAACTAAAATATGAAAAACTTGCACCCAGGCGAAGGTGTAAAAACCTTAATAACATAAGAAAGATGTAAAAATATTTAACCTTGGGAAGGTGTGTACCTTACTTTTTGGATAGCACATGGACTTTGTTCGTTGAATTTTGACTTAACAGGTAGCATCCTGAAAGTTTGGATCAACATGTTGATGTCTTGAAAACTTGAACCTTAGCAACTTGAGTAATTATGTTGACATCTTCAATGTTTTTGCAACCTGAGCCAATATGTAAGTCATATTCACCTAAGTAAATTCTTTTGAGTATCATTACAAAACAGAAACATGTTAGGATTGGGTGTTAGCTTAGATAACACCCTTCCGATGCTTAAGTTAGTAAGAGTTTGAAAAATATAAAACAAATTGAAATGACATAATTTAAATAAAGCAAAGTAAATGCGTACCTGATTTTCTGAATTGAATTGACAAGCTATGACTTAAATAAAGTACAACTTGAGGTGGATTGCATTCCAACTTCTCAGAATCCTTGTGCCATCTAAGGTTGATAGCCAATATGCGCCCTTTCCAACTTCTGCATCAACTAGATAGGGACCTTCCCACTTGGCTGCAAATTTACCTGCATTTAACTCCCTTGTATTCTAAAATACTTTTCTAAGGACCATGTCTCTAAATTGTAGTCTTCTTATACGGACGTTTTTTTTGTAAGACATGGCTATCCTTTGTTGGTAGGCTACCATCCTATTCTTGGCCACATCTCTAACTTCATCAATGGTATCAAGGTCTTCGGCTAGAACAAGTTGATTGTCCTCTGAAGTTGTTAAACCATATCTTACTGTTGGAATTATGACTTCTACAGGGATAACTGCCTCTGTTCCAAACACCAAAGAATAGGGTGTTTGACCAGTTACAATTTTTGGAGTTGTTCTATCTGACCAAAGCACTAAGGGTAGTTCTTCGACCCATCTTCCTTTTTTTGATCAAGTCGTTTCTTCAGGTTGTTCACTATCAACTTGTTGCTGGATTCAGCTTGACCATTTGCTTAAGGATGTACCGGCGTAGACGTTATCAATTTGATTCCCCATCTTATGCAGAAGTCTTGAGTCTTTTTACTAACGAACTGAGAACCATTATCATATATAATTTCAGATGGGATTTTGAACCTACTTATAATGATTCTCTTCAAGAATGAAATAACTTCTTTGTCTCTAACTTGCGCATAGGCTTTAGCTTCAATCCATTTTGAGAAGTATTCTATTATAGCTACCATAGATACTTCTCCCCCAGGTGCTTTTGAAATATTGCCTACTATATCCATTCCCCACTGCATGAAGGGCCACGGTGATAATATAGAATGTAGTGGTTCGGCAGGTTGGTGCAAGATGTTACTGTGTCTTTGTCATGTATCACATTTCTGAACATATTTGACTGCATCTTGGCGCATGGTTGGTCAATAGTAACATGTTCTTAATGCTTTAGATGATATCGACTTGCCCCCAGCATGGTTTCCACATTCACCCTCATGCAACTCTCATAGTACTTCTTCTACTTGTTCTGATTCTAGGCACCTCATATACAAACCTGTAAAGGATTTTTTAACCAGAAAATTATCAATTAGTGTAAATCTTGATACCTTCATCCTGAATGATCTTGGGTTTTTGCATATGGTGGAACCGTCCTATCCTGTAAGAATTTGATTATGGGCAGTGTCCAAGATGTTGAAACTTTGTTGGGGCTGGTTAATGAATCTGGATCGTCATCAAGCTGGCGAATTGCAGGTCGGTCTATGGCTGGATCCAGGACATGAATAATTGGGATGCTATTGTTTAACATGCTTTTGAAACTTGAGCCCAGGTTCGCTAAGGCATCTGCTTCAGCATTTTCATCTCGTGGAATTTGTTCAAAGGTAAAATCTGCAAATTGACCTGCTAACATCTTAACATGTTGGAGATAAGTTGTCATCCTGTGAATACCCCTTTCCGATGAAGCGACGCATGGGAAGTATCTTGTGATTATTTTTATTTACAAAAGGGAATATTCTTAACGACATTAAAATTATGAGAGTCGCCACGCCGTTTTAATTAAAGCCAAAACATTGAAAAAAGCATTTTTAGTGGGTTCGGGGGTCAAATTACAACAAGAGAAGAATATTGAACGTTATCACTCCTATTGCCCGAATTGATCGGTCTTTTATCATGATGAATGTGTTAGTAGTGTGTTAGTGATTTAGACCGGATCCGAAGATTGCCTACGTTCCTCTCAATGTGAGAAGCTAAGGTCAGCGTAGTTCGAGAAGAATTTAGAATAGGCAGAAGAATCGGGATCATGCATAATGAGGGGGGAATTACCTAAAGATCAGGGTTTAGAAGTAGTTCCTAGATCATCCTCGGGTTGATGAACCCTAGATCATCATCGGCTATGAAATAACATGTAAACATGAAGATCGCAACCCTAAATATAGCATAAATAAGGTTTTAACCTATGAACACGATGAACATGCGAAGAACATATTATGAACATATGAATGAACATGCAAGGAATATGAAGAAACTATGAATAAACATGAAAATTAAAGATCTACATTAAAAATGATGCAAGAACATGAAGAAAAAGTTAGAAAACTTACCTATGTTGGCAAGAAATAAACCTTGATCTCCTTGAGTGTTTGAATGCTTAATTAGGGAGCAAAATAATGTTTAAGAACTCTAAAATTCGGACTTAAAGCTCTCAAACTCGGGCCCCTAAACCAATAGGCTGGAATTGGTTTACATAGTAAACTGAGGGGAAGATCTGATGATCAGGATCATCCAGAGCAAGGTTGGCCGCCTGGCCATGACTTAAGTCGGTGACAAGAGTGGCCGCATGGCCAATGTTGAGGCGTGGCAAGGTCGGCCGCGTGGCCAATTCTGCTGGCTGACTTGATTCTTAAGCTAGGGTTTCTGCATGGTTTTAAGGAAACCATAAGTTACCTATTTTGATAGATTTCATCATAAATGAGGTATTTTGGGAATCCGGGACAAGTCTTTGCAAGGTTTCTAATTCCTATAAAGTCCTTGTATTTTTGGGAAAGTCCTAATAAACTCATTTTCAGGTCGGGTACTAACAGTAGCCCCTCGGCGACGCTTGTTGCAAGGCAATGTGGGGTCAACGATAAAAGAAGGATCCGTCTGAAACATGAGTTTCAAAACAGATGAAAGGTAAGGAACGGCTGAACCTTGGCAGGCAACCTACGTATCCGCGGGGGAATCAAGCCAAACGTAGTTCAAATCTGATGGGAAATTGGGAATGACTGTCCTCTGATGGGGAGCAACGTCTTCTGCTGGGGAAAATGCACCTGCTGGGGATGATAGATGACCGCGTCGGTCGGGTGGCTGAACCTTTTTAGGTTTCCTACGTATCCTCAGAGAAATCAAGCTGGTCGTAGTTCAGCGATGTTGGGGAAATAAACGAGACATCGGACTTCTACTAGGGATAACAAACCTACGGACACTATCCTGTATGAAGACCAAACATTCGTTTGGGAAACGAGACATCGGACTCCTGCTGGGGATAACAATCCTACGGATACTATCTTGTATGAAGAACGAACATTCGTAAGCAATGAAGTCATTTGGGAAAAATAAAGACTACGTCATCTAAATAATCCCAAGATGGAATGGTAAACGCAATCAGGATCGCCAGGGTTCCTGCCGATCACGCTAAAGTAATAGATGCTGGATCTCTCGCAATTAGAAACGCCAAGGTTTTCGCCAATCACGATCGATCTAAGGTGCGTATAACATAGAGGCATCAAAGTCTCTGCAATCATACAAACCCTAAGCACATGTTTGGAAATTTTAAACGCAATCAGAAACGCCCGGGTTTCTATCGATCGCGTTAAAATAATAGATGCTGGATCTCTCGTAATTAGAAACGCCAGGGTTTCTGCCAATCACGATCGATCTAGGATGCGTATGATATGGAGGCGCCGAAGTCTCTGTAATCATACGAATCCTAAGCAAATATTTGGTGAAAAATGGAAATTTTAAGGGGCTTTCCGTACCCAAAGGTAACGAATATCAGTCAAAATAGTGCTGAGGGCACCTAAAATGAATCAAAGGGAAAAGATCAGGGGCAAAAAAGGAATTTTATCTGAAGGGACAAGGTTGGCTGCGTGGCCAAAGTCACTGAATTGCAATAGTGGCCGCGTGGCCAAGGACGCTGAATGGTCAGATCTCCTTCACGCGGATCGCTGATCTGACGGCTGGGTTTGCGAGGGCATAAGTGGCCGCGTGGCCAAGGTAGCCATCGGGCTGACTCCTTGGTCACATCACCAGAAACCCTCCCTCTTCTCCTTCTTTTCTTCTTTCTTCTTCTTCCTTCCTCCATTGTTGAGAGAGAGAAAAAACTAGGATTTGATATTTTTTTGAGGATTTAGTTTCGAATACTTCGGATAAAATGGCGGACTGGATCAATGAGGCTTTGTTTGGGGATTTTCCAGGCCAAGGTGGGTATATGCTTCCACAACAAGAGCAACAAGGAGAGGGGCACGGTGATGCTCAGGGCGAGGGAAATGTTGGGGCTGACCCAGGAGCGGGTTTTGAAGCGGCGCCCTTGATTCCACGGGGCGGTTTGAGACCATGAGCGCCGACTCGGAACTTCCGTGACGGCCTTCTTCGGTCAACATTTGATCAAGACTACGATTTCTACATCGACTCGGAGCGTCACTGGTCGATGGGCCTTCCGGAGACACGAGAGGTAAATTTCAAATTTTAGCTCCTTTCACTTTCACAATTTTTCGCACTTTTGTACACAATATATATCACTAGAATCGTAATTTGCTAGAAATGTAGATTGCTAGAAATGTAAATTGCTAGGAGCGTAACATACATGTGCTGTGTTTACCTGCAGAGGATCAAGGCTCGTGGGTCCACAGTGACTGTGGGAAAACTGTGGGCGTCTCTGCCGGAGGGACCGGGCGATTTGCGTGCTCGGATCGAGGCTATGGGGTTTGGCCCATTCTTTGACAGTGTCCGCATGGTTGGGGGCACCCTGAAGGTGGCGGCGGTGATAGAGGTGTGCTGGGAGTTCTGGTGGGACACCACCCATACCTTCCACTTCAGTTGGGGAGAGATTACCATCACGCCGACGGATTTTGCGGCTATCACGGGGTTAAGGTTCACTACTACCCCTTTGCCTTTTGATGAGAGCTTGGCGGAGCGGCAGGACTATAGGCAGGCTCTGTTGGGGGTTGACACTGATCTGGGAGGAGGTGTCAAGGGTTATGGAGTGGAGGCCGGGAAGGTGAACCGTTTGGTGGAGATGGCTATTGAGGCCTTTGGTAGGGGGGAATATGATTTGGATTGCTTGGTCCGGCTATTCTTATGGTACAGCTTTTCAGAGATCTTGTTTCCCAGTGGGGCTACTGTCTGCCGGTACTCACTGTTAGGGGCTTTTGTGGACTTGGACCAAGTCGGTGGGATTTCTTGGGGTGGATCCGGTTTGGCTGAGATTTATCAGGCATTGGACCATTTCTCAAGGGCTAGCTCGTCGGCCTTTGAAGAGTTTTAGTTCGCCTTTGAGGTATGCTCTTGACTACCCTTCTTTTCACTTGTTGAGATTTCTGCTCTATCTTTTGGTCTGAAACGTCCCTTTCATTGTATGCACAGGCTTGGTGTACGAGATCTTCGGTGTCGCCCTTTTCAGTTGGTGATGAGTGCCAACAAGGTTGTTCCTATCATGTCGTACTGGTGTAAGAGCAACAGGGCTCCTCCCCGCAGAAACCGGGATAGGAAGACGGTGGATGCCGCCGATCTAAGGAGGGATTTTACGATGTCTGAGCCTATCGGGGTTAGGTTTTACCCATGGAGTCCAGCTAATGAGGCTTCGGTGGGTCCCTATGTAGTGGAGTTGACCGCTTCTAGGGTTCTGCTTGTGGGTCTCACCGGGGAGGCCATGTATCTCGGAGAGAGGGTGGTTCGTCAGCACAGGGCTGGTACGTTACCGTGGGTTCCTTATGACCCTCCTCAGCATATGCTCCATCCCGCGAGGTTGGCGACTCTCTTGGCTCCCACTCCGGCAGAGCATTACAGAGGGAGTGACGACTATGCCGGCTACGTGCGGACACGGCTGATCAGCCCTCAGGTTCGGGCTAGGATGTTATCGGGAGAGGGATCGAGCTCGGCCCGGTATGTTGGTCGGAGTCGGCCTTTGGTTAACATGCCCCTTCGCTCGAGTAGCGTGAGAGTGATGAGGGGCGGCCGGGAGGTGGAGATTAGCTTGGAGCCGACGGCCGCAGATGTTGTTGAGGAGACTTTTGTTCCTCCGCCTGACGCTAGGGTATGACCTTATGATTTATCTCAGTCATACACACACACACTTGTTATTTCTGCATTGTAATCTTTGCCTTGGTTTCCCTTTCAGGTGACTCGGGAGGCGTACGTTCGTTCTGTTCAGCGGGAGAACGTACTGATGCGCCTATTGAGAGAGGCATATCATTCTTGCACTTGCCAGCGGGATGATGTCGTGTCTCCCCAGCATCGGGAACGGTCTCCGAACGGTGCGGGCTCCTCCCATACTGGTGGTCGAGCAGTCCGGGGACGGAGTTCGGGTGCCGGTAGCTCTCGAGCGTTAGCGCGGCGTGGAGACACCACGGAGGAGGATTCTGATTAGGCGGGGCCCCTCTTCCCATCTTTATTTCCTACACTGTTAGCTAGTAGAGAGCAGAGGGATATGTATGTATAGAACAGATGTTCAAAATGCATGTATGTATATTATGTTCTAAAATGCAATTTTATTGTGGGAGCCTACTTGTGCAAACTAGTTATTTTACAAATGTTCCTAATTTTATACAATGCATGAGCCACGGGTCGGGGCAGGTACGTAGTTGCATGGATCCGTTACGGAGTGGGAGGAAACAAACTGGATTTCTGCATGGAGCGATGTTGGCCGCATGGCCATGGCAAGGCCCGGATCAATGTTGGCCGCGTGGCCATATCTTCCAAGATCATAGGTGGCCGCGTGGCCACGTCTGTAGTCGGCTCTGCTTTTCCTTTTCCTGGCAAGAGTGGGAGTCCGTACCCTATTTAATGAACCCTTTGCAGCCACAAAAACGTACCAGCAACCTTTTGAGCAGTTTTTTGAGTTCCTTTTAGCCAATTTGCTTGCTCTTTGCCATGGATCATGAGGCTAGGATCACAAGTCTTGAGAAAAAAGTCTTTATAACCTCTTTGGAGAAGTGGGTTGCCAAACTTTCTGGTTCTAGTCGTAGGAAACTTGATGAACGGTATGGGATAAAGTGTCTTTGGTCACTTTTGCACATGAACTCCAATACCAACCTTTTGTAAGCCTGTGGGAAATTTTGGAATGATACCCTCCATGTCTTCAACTTTTCATTCAACGAGATGACACCCACTTATGAGGATATCGCGGCACTATGTGGCTACGAAGGGAAGGGTAAAGTTGCCTTGCCTTTTGACTTTGTTTGGTTGAGGGACAAGTTGATGACCTTTGGCGTTCCCGCGGATGACTTTGATAGGTATGCTAGGGGCGGTTATGTCGACCTTTCTTGGATGCCACAATACATTATGCACATGGATGTGGCCTCTGACCGTTCCTTGGACCATCTTGCGCTATGTCTGTTTGCCTCTATTCTTTTCCCTTCTGAGGTTGGATTTGCTAGTGAGGGGTGTTTGGGCATGGTGAATTCGGCTCGTTCAGGTTATAACATTGTACCGGCCATTCTTGGGGAGATGATCTGTGGGATTCCCCATCTCGCGGCTTATGGTGGGATGCCTTGTGGTAGTGATAGGCTTTTGACCATGTGGTTGCAAGAGAGGCTTCGAGTGAATAAACCGGCGGCTTCTCTAAAGGTGGCCCCATGGATGCACCGCATTAGAGGCATGGCGGAGCGGTTTGAGGGAATGACTCTCAAAGGTTAGGAAAAGTATTTGGCGGAGATGGTGACTGACCACATTCAGTGGGTGGTGCCCCATTGGCACATTCACTCTGTGAGGGAGAAACAAGTAGGACTTCACATGATCAAAGTTCCAACACTCTCTGGGACTACCTTTTACTACCCCGCTAGAGTGCTTCGTCAGTATGGTTTGGTGCAGACCATCCCGGAGGGTTGGGACGAGGAGAGAGATGATTTTCCCTTTGGGATACTCCATTTGGATGATAGTGCCTCGGTCCTCCTTTCTCAGATGTGGGGCGAGGCCGGCTTTAGTCGTAGGACCTTCATCCCACGCTCTAGCAACACCTTCCTGTCACGAGAGTATTTGGATTGGTATATGGGGAGACTTGGGCATGCGGAGCAGACTCTAGAGACCCTAAGGGGCGCTATTTTGGGATCCTGTGCTCCAAGTTTTTCATTGAGAATTAAGGAGGCTGAGGCTTATGAGAGGAGGATGAGTAAGAGCATGGCTAACGGAAGCGGAGAAGAAGTGAGGACGTCAAAGAAGAGGAAGGGCGAAGAGGCTCCTAATGGCAAGGCTAAAGGTGTTAGCGAGTTCGAAAGAAGATTTTTGTGAGAATCCTAGCAAGAAGAAAGTTCATCATTTGCTGCCATGTTAGCCATACCATCCGCAACTCCATTGCCTTCCCTCAGAATATGAGTAATCCGAACCTCCATTTGATCCATTAAGTAGTGAATGTGCAAAATGACATACCAGATAGCCCATGGTAAATGGTATTCCCGAATAAGAATGCGCATTAAGACCTGGGAATCCACTTCCAACCAAACCCGATGAAAGCCTCGATCTAAAGCGGAAATAAGACCATCTCTTGCTGCCATAGCCTCCGCCATCATATTGGATTGAACTCCATAGAAATGCGAAAAACCATAAATAAAATCCCCATTATGATCTCTAATGATGCCACCACCTGAGGCAATGCCCGGATTGCCCCTAGATACTCCATCGGTATTAATTTTAACTTCATCAATATTAGGGAATTGCCAAACCACTAATCTGATTTTGGGGGATATATAGCTCTTAGGCTTCAGCCGAAACCACTCTAACATATTTTTATCCCCAAATCCACTCGAAAATGAGAGAGAAAAGGAAGAGGCAATATTAGAGACTAGATTACTAACCTTATGGATGATCTCCTCGGGATGCATTTGAATCCCTTCAAATCTGCTCTTGTTTCTAGCACACCAAACTTCCCACAAGATTAATGCCGGAACAAGATTAGAAATCCATTTAGTAACACTAGAATGCGTGTCACGACCCGAAAACTAGGCTCTATTTTATTAGTAATAAATAATAATTATTTATTTATTTGCTTATTTATTTATTTAAATTATTATTTATTTAAATATCTATGTGTGCATTTTATGTTTCATAATAATTTATGCCTAGCATTTTATTTGGGTCATTTGTGCTAGTGTAGAAGTGTTGAGTCTTATTTGTAGTGGGGAGTTTATTTGAAGAAGAGTAGTATTAGGGGGAGGGGCCTAAGTATAAATGTTCAAATAATTCTCCTACTCCCTCCCTACTCCCCTCTCCTCCCTCACTCCTCATCTTTCTCTCCCAGCTCAATCTCTCTCTCTCCTTGAAGTCGTAAGTTTTTCTCTCTTTCCTTCTCTCTTCATTTTCTTCCTCTTCCTCTCATTATCTCTCATTTCTCATAACTTGAAACTTGTTTAGATCGTCGATAGGATCGTAGGAAGCCAAAAATATTTGAAATCCATCATCTTTGAGAAATCTCAAGTAAGTTGCTTTTCCCCCATTTTTATGCTAAAATGTTCATATCATGTTTATATTATGCTTGATGTGTTATTTTTGAAGTTTGGTTGAGTTTGGAATTTATTTGGAATTTATTTTGGGTTTTGGTTAAAAATTGTGATTTTGTTGAATGTGGGGATTAAATCTTAGTTCAAGTTGTGGAATGATGTTATCTATACCTCCCATAATCTTAGTGGTTGTTTTGGTTCATTTTGGAACTTGTTTAAGGAGTTGATTTTGAGTATTTTGTGTTGGGTGGATTTTTGGGTCGAAATTGTGAGAACCCAGCTCTGTTCTCCGGCCAGAATGCAGACCAGGCGCCCGCCCGCCTGGACCTAGGGGCCCGCCTACACCCCTTTTTCCAGCGGCCTGACCTTCTGGTCATTTAAGCGCGCGCTCGCCCCACGCCAGGCGCCCGCCCGCCCCCCCTGGTTCAGAATTCTCCCTTTTGCTTGGTTTAGGACTTAGGGCTTAACTAGTTTAGGTTTATTTCTTCTAATTTACCTAAGATAACATCGTGGAGTACGTTATTAATTGGAATTGGTTCCTTTGTGAATAAATGTGTTATGGAATTTGATTAAGTATCATTTTGGGAATGTGGTTCATCCTTGATGTGTTGTTTGGATTGGTTTACCTTTGTGGTAATTTATTTGGATTGGTTCCCTACTTTGGAATCATTAGTTGTTTATCGTGCTAGTATTTTATTACTTAGCATTTATTTGAAAGTCCAGCTGGTATTTGTGGTTGTGTCGGGCGATGCGAGATATTGTGATGGCACCGGCCAAGTCCATTATGGTGTCGACCATTGTTTTGCCCTTATTTTCCTCTTCCAGATTGGCCTTGGTTGAGACGTTTGGAGCATGACTTTGTGGCATGGCTCCCGCCTTTTGTAGCACCTCACTTTGTTATTGGTTCCGGTACCGGGGGTTTCTCTTCAGCTTTCATGCTATTATGAAGATGTTGATTTGGTTGATTGTTGAAGCTGCGCAGCGACCTTTATTTGGTTCTTTCAGTTGGAAAACCTTGGCTATATCCTTTGTTATGTGTTTATTTCCGCTGCTATCTGATCTATGATGATTTCTATGTGTTATGTGATTTATTATTGATTATGCATCATAACATGTCATGTAGTTGCATTAGTAACTTATTGAGATTTATCTCACTCCCTTTTCTTTTGTCTTTGTTTTTCCTTAACCCCCCCCCCAGGTGGAAAGGATTAGACTCGCTGATCACGAGACAGGACGTCGCGAGGGTTGAGCTTTTGGGGCAAGTCGTTATTGGTGGGTTTACATTATATAAATGTGTAACTCTTTTGGGGATATTTGTACCAAACATTGACGTCATTAGGTTTTATATATTTTGTAAATTTGGTGTATAAGCTTATGGAGTTTATACTAGTTTTGCTTTGTTGTTCAAGTTGATTTACAAAACCTTGTGTTATCATCTTTTGGGTATAAAAGGAAATTTTTATCTTCATTATTTTAGAGTTTATTGTTTAAGTCGACGTCCAGCTCGCTATCTCGGGCCCGCGGGGTTCGGGGTCGCGACAATGCGAGTTTGACGAGCCTTGCCACCAACAGATGAGAGCTTGACTTAGGTTACCCAAAGACAATCGGATACCACATAAAGCACCAAAAAAATCCCAAACTCTTGAACCAACTTCCCCATGAACTAAGATATGCCCAACAGATTCCTCCTTGGCTGCCATACAACAATTACATTTCGAAGCAAGATGAACCCCTTTAGACCGAATTCTATCATCAGTTGGAAGACCATTATGCAAAGCACGCCAAATAAAAACAGAAATCTTCAATGGAATGAACTTATTCCAGCAAAAAGAGAATATGGCCGATCGTACCCTACTAGAACGACATTCCTTCCAGGCCGAATTAATAGAGAACTTACCAGATGTAGATGGTAACCAAATAGGAGTATCCGGCTTGTTAGAAATGGAAATGGAATGAGCATGAATGAGATTTAAAAGATGTTCTCCATAAACCTCTCTAATGTGATTAACCCGTGGTGCACCATTGGCAAATAAAGAAGCAATCGCTGCATGCTCAAATGGAATGGGGCCCATATTTCCTTCCATCCATCTCTCATGAATAGTAATAGATCCCCTACCAACACGCCAAGCAAGACGATCCTCCACCAACCCTTTAGCTTCAATCATTCTTTTCCAAATATGAGAATCATAAGTAGTATTCGTAGCATCAATTGGGTGTATATTTCTGCAATATTTAGCAAGCATAAGAGAAGTCCATAAGGATTCATTCGTACGTAAGCGCCACCAAAGCTTCATAGCAAAGGCCATCGACATATATTCAAATTTCCGTAAACCCAAACCACCTTCTTCAATAGGCCAGCGCATTTTCTTCCAAGAAAGCCAATGACATTTTTTCTCAACATCATTACCGCTCCAAAAAAATCGCACAATAATTCGCTCCATAGCCTTAATTACACCTTTAGGGGGAGCAATCAAGGATATATAGTAAAGAGGAATTGCAGCAAGGCATGACTTAATTAAAGTCAATTTAGCACCAAACGAAAGAATCTTCCCTTTCCAAGAGGCAAGGCGATTTTCCATTTTATGAATAAGAGGAGAAAAGAGGCTGATTTTCTTTCTACCCGTGTAGAGAGGGCAACCCAAATACTTAAGAGGCAACTCTTGCTTCACAAAACCTGTAATAGTTTCAATGGCTTCATCCCGATCTCTATTCTTTCCCGTAATAAAACAAGATTTGTGAATGTTAACAAGCTGCCCCGAGAACTTTTGATACCACTCAAGATATTTCATGTGACTTTCTAAAGAATTTTTCGACCCATTACAGAAGATTAACACATCGTCAGCATAAGCTATGTGAGAGATCATGGGAGCGCCCAAATGTATACGATATCTATAATGAGGGAACACAGTGTGAAGATGATTAAGACCCCGGCTCATCATTTCAGCAGCAATAATGAATAAATAGGGAGATAAAGGATCACCTTGACGTAGACCCCTCGTAGAGTGAAAAAAACCACAACTCTCCCCGTTAACAAGGACAGAAAACCAACTATTCGATATGCATCTATAAATCAGATCAACCCAAATCTCATTAAATCCAAAATGTCTCAAAACCTTGAGAAGACCAAACCAAGATAGTCTATCATACGCTTTCGCCATATCCAGCTTGAGAGCCACATTCGAACCTCGAACCTTTTTATTAATCGATTGTAACACTTCCTGAGCTGAAAGAACGTTCTCATGAATAAGTCGGCCTTGAACAAATCCGCTTTGTTGATCAGAAATAATACGAGGAAGTATAGGGGCTAACCGCCAAGTGATAAGTTTAGTTACCACTTTGTTGCAGAAGTTACAAAGACTAATAGGGCGAAGATCAGAGAAAGAGGAAGGGGATTCAACCTTCGGAATAGTAACAATTAGGGTACTTGTCCAGCTTCTTGGCATAGAAAACCCCGAAAAGAAATCACCAATAGCTCGGACCAAATCACCCTTGATAATATCCTAGCAACCCTTATAAAATTCCCCGGTAAAACCATTCGGACCAGCAGCGCTTTGGCCATTCATAGAGAAAACAACCTTTTTAACTTCTTCTTCAGTTGGGATTGCTGTTAGCATATTATTATCATCATCCGTAATAAGCCTTGGAATAAGGAACATATAATCATTAGAGGGGATCTCACATTCTCCTTGGAGCTGCTCCGAATAAAACCCAATGGCCTCTTCTTGAATGTCACTTTTCTCCGAAATCCATGCGCCTTGTCTATTCTTAATTCGGTGAATAAATAACCGCTGCCTCCTTTTCTTAACAATAGCGTGAAAGAATTTGGTATTACGGTCCCCTTCTTTAAGCCAACGTAAATTAGCCTTTTGTGCCCATAAGTTCTCTTCTATTTTCAGTTTGGAAATTAGCTGAGCTTGAGCAAGACTAAGAGCAGCCCTAGATTCTTCATCCCCAAGAAGTTGGTGTTGGGACTCACGAAAAAGAACTTCATCTTCTGCATTCTTTATTTGTTGCTCAACTCTACCATAGACATTTTTGTTCCATTCAGCAATACATTTCCGGAGTCTCCCAAGCTTCTTAACAAAGCAAACCATAGGCCGACCGTCCATTGTACCCGACCAAGAACCTTTGACAAGGTCAGAGAAAGAGTTATGCTTTAACCATACATTTAGAAAACGAAAGGATCCCTTTTTAAAGTCAGCCTCAAGGTGAACATTAATGATAAGAGGAGCATGATCAGAACATAACCTTGCAATGTGAGTTACCCAAGTAGAATGAAATAAATTCAACCATTTTTCATTATATAAAGCTCGGTCCAGCCGTTGATAAATTGCTCTTTGACCCATTCTATTATTCGACCAAGTAACCTTATTGCCTTCATAGCCAGCATCCATAAGAGTAGCATATTGAATCATATCGGAGAATTCAGTAACAGCCAATGTATTTATCGGTCTCCCCCCACCTTTTCGGACTGGTCTAAAACACAATTAATGTCACCAACCACCATCCAAGGAAAATCTACCTCACTAATAGCCATCAACTCCTCCCACAATTCAATTCGAGATAGTCTATTACAACTAGCATGAACAAAGGTTACCCAGACAGCTTCATTCCATAAAGGATGGGAAATTTGTAACGTTAATGCTTGGCAAGAATCGTGAATCACAGTAGCTTTCAGCACGTGCTTCCAAATAACCCAAACTCTATTACTAACATTAGCCATACCATCTTCACATCCCACCTTCCTAATGAGAGATTCCAAATACGAGCTTCCAGGTTTCGGTTCATAAATAGCCATTAAAGACACCCCATAAGAGCGAAATAAACGCTTTATTCTTCTCACTGTGGCATTATTAGCAACACCACGAGAATTCCAACTTATAAAAGACACCATTATAAAACAAAGATAGAAGAAAGTAAATGGGAGATAAAGAGAGTAAGGGACAGAACTCACAGAGAAGGAGATTTCTCCTTACTTTTCTTCCGTTTGTTAATAACCTTAGTGAATCCTTCATCATCCTCCTTTTCCTCAACAAGAGAAGTACGCTCCTTGAAGTCCAACTGATAATCAAAAACCTGATTTAGAGACGTCACTTGAGGTGCCCTTGGGGATAAATTAAGGGAACTACAAGTATTCATTTTGACTCAGGATGATGGTTTAGCACGAATCGCTGAATCATCATTCAAAGGAGTAAATAACTTGTGAGGGTCTTGAACTTCAGGAATGCAGACTTCTGTCTCCATCTCCATATGCGACTTAGAGTCAGATCTTGTCCTTATGGCTTGAAGAGTCTTTGTCAAAGCATCATTCACCGATTGTGGGAGAAAAACACCTCTTCTTGCAGTCAAAGGAGCCTTACAATCCATAGGGTTGCCATCCTTCTTAGTAAGATCAATAGCAATTTTGCTATTCTCCTTGCTAGATCCTGCTTGTTCACCCTTGTTTTGTTTCCTATCTTTCTTAATCCATACTTCATTATTATTATCCCCCTTCTTTTTGTTCACATTTGACTCCTTAACATCTGCACTTGTTTTGCCTTGATCAGTCCGCCTAATACCATCACCCGCTACCATCACCCGCACTATTCTTTTTCATTCCATCTTGCTTCTGATTTTCAGCATTAACATCCGAAGACTTCCCATCAACTTTTTGGGAGACTTTCAATTCCTTGTTCAATGCACGACAACCAAAATTATCATGTCCCAAAACTGAACAGTGTCGACAATATAAAGGGAGATTATCATATTCAATATTCTGGAAAAAACTTGGACTACAGTCTCCACAATCCACATGAATTTTATCCGAAAGGGATTTTAAAAGATCAATCTGCACAAGAACTTTGGCCACACTTGGCCTAGACAACTCAGCCGTAGCCTTATCAATTGACAAAGGCTTACCAAACGTGCTAGCAAGAGAAAATAAAAAAACCTTATTGAATAGATGAATGGGAAGCCCTGGAAGACTGATCCACACCGGGACCAAAGAAGAGTCAGTTTTTGGGCGCCATGAAGGAGTCCATACAGTGGTGCGCATAGGATATTTAGTTACATACCATACCTCCTTTGTCTATAATCGATGGAAATCTTCCTCCGTAGCTAGTTGAATGAGCATATGTTATTGATCAATGTGACCAAGCTTATAGTTGCCCTTCAATTGAAACTTAGCAAATGCAAGTCTGGCCGCTTCCATAGTAGGGCGACCATTAGGAAATTTTCCAATGAGGGTCCATGCAAACGGACGAGCAAAAGCTGCAATAGCCTCCATCGATAATTTGAGAGATGGAACACCTTTGTGTTGAGCAGCAGGGATCAAAGGGATCTGATCTGAAGAAGGAGTTTGGGATGGCGCGACAATACTAGCGAAGGATTTGTTAGGCGGCGGATTAGGGTTAGGGTTAGGGTTATCAGCCGAATTAGGGTTACTAGAGGGAGATTGTGATCCATTAATGTTTATTTGTTTTTTTAGACCGCACCTTTTGAAAGGCTGCCTACGTTCCCCTTTTACAAATAGGACTAAGGGGCTCAGGTCACCGTAGTTGTCGGACTAGAATGATTTTTAGAGAAAGGGAAGATAGAAGGGGGAATGCTCTAACTTTTTCCTAGACCGCCCTTGCGGATTTTCAGTCTAGCGAGCTTTGTACGCACCCTTATTTTGCATAGACCGCCCTTTGCGGGTTTTCAGTCTATCGGGCTTATTTTTGCGTAGTAAACATTTTTTTTTTTTTTGAGAAGGGGGGATACTAGTAGCGTCTGAGCTTGCTGAGGTTGACTGGTTCCTTGAACGGGTTGCCATCCATATCTGCCATTCTGACCGCTCCTCCGGAGAAGATCTTCTGTACTACAAACGGCCCTACCCAAGTGGGGGCCCATTTCCCAAGGGGGTTGAACTTGTTGGGCAAGCGTGCTTTGAGCACCAAGTCTCCTTCCTTTATGTCAACAGGCTTGACCTTTTTATTGAAGGCTTTAGTCGTTCTCCTTTGATAGGCCCGGATGTGTTCCATGGCCTTCAATCTGCGTTCATCGAGCGTTGCCAACTGATCATAGCGACTAGGAAGCCATTCTACCTCATTCACTTGGTTCTTGAGCAAGATCCTCAAAGATGGCACCTCCAACTCAATAGGGAGTACTGCCTCCATGCCGTATGTCAAAGCGTAAGGGGTTTCTCCAGTAGCGGTGCGGACTGACGTTCTGTACCCCCAAAGTGCTAATGGTAACTTCTCGGGCTAATCCCGTCCCTGCAAAGCCATTTTGCGAATTATCTGCTCTATCATCTTGTTGGCCGCCTCAACCGCGCCGTTAGTCTGTGGATAGTACGGGGAAGATTTCTTTCGTTCGACCTTGAATTCTGTGAGCAAGCGAGCACACTCGGCTTCGAAATGACTGCCATTATCTGATATAATGAGGTTAGGGATCCCATACCGACACATAATGTTCTCTTTGATAAACTGCGCCACCTTCTTGGAATTCAGCACCTTGTAAGACTGAGCTTCGACCCACTTTGTGAAGTAGTCGACCGCGACGAGGATGAATTCATGACCGTTACTACCGGCCGGCGAGATCTTCCCAATGATGTCTATACCCCACGTGGCGAATGGCCAAGGCGTGGTGGAACTGTACAACTCGTGCGGGGGGATGTGGTTGAGGTTGGAGCATACTTGGCACTTGTGACACCGTCGAACCCATTGAATACAGTCCGTCTCCATGGTAATCCAATAGTATCCCAGGCAAGTGATCTTCTGTCTAAGCATCCTTGGATTCATGTGAGGTCCACACAAACCGTTGTGTACTTCCTCCATTATTGCTTCAGCCCTCTTGCTGTCAACACATAAGAGCAACAGCCCGTCGTAATGTCTCTTGTACAAAGTATCGTCTAACAATACGAATTGGCCCGCCAGTCTTTTAAGCGCTTGCAGACTTTTGGCCTTCACATCTCCATCAAAAGATGTCTCTCCGTGCTTAAGGAACCTGTAGATTTGGGCGTACCATTGGTCTCCGTTTACCTCCGCATCGATCCGGATTTCGTAGCAATAGGCCGGGTTCTCCCTTCGTCCAACCCTAAATGGCTTCACGGACCTTCCTTCGGGAATCTCGACCAACGAGGCTAATGTAGCTAGAGCATCTGCGAACCTATTTCTGTCTCGTGGCAGGAAATGGAAGGTGACTTCTTTGAACTGTGTTATCAACTCATCCATGTAACCTTGATACCGCTACAGGCAAGGATCAATAGTCTTCCATTTCTTCGCCGTTTAGTTAATAATCAAAGCAGAGTCTCCATATACTTCTAACTCTTTCACGTTGAGTTCTAGGGCGGCTTCCAGTCTGGCTATACATGCCTCATACTCAGCAGCGTTGTTGGTTGTTGAAAAGTTCAGCTTGATGGCTATGGGAGTATGTTCATCTTTGGGATCAATAAGTAGGAGTCCGACTCCATTCCCTCGTTTGTTTGCGGCCCCGTCAAAGAATAGTTGCCACCTTTCTGCGACCTCAATCGCGAAAATGTCGTCGTCCGGGAACTCGGGGTCGGATCCCCTTGTCTCGGTGCTTGGAGAGTCTGCGAGCTGATCGGCCATTGCCCTCCCCTTGATTGCCTTCCCCGGTACATAAGTGATGTCGAATTCTCCCAAGAACACTGACCATTTAGCGAGTCTCATAGAAAGGGAGGGTTTATCAAACATGTACTTGATAGGATCCATTTTCGAGACTAGTAAGATCGGATGGGATACCATGTAGTGCTTGAGCTTCTTCACCACCCATACTAGGCCTACACAGGTCTTCTCGAGCGCAGAGTAATTGAGCTCGCTACCTTGTAACTTTTGGCTGATAAAGTAAACTGCATTCTCAATCCAGGAATCTTTGGCTTCTTGCGCTAACATGGCTCCGACAGCGGTGTCTGTCACAGTTAAGTATAGTAGCAACGACTTCTCCTTATGCGGCGGGCGCAGGATTGGGGTATTCACCAAATACTGTTTGATCCTCTCGAAGGCTATCTGGCAGTCATAATCCCACTCCACATTGGCTGTTTTCTTCATCAGTTTGAAAATTGGTTCGCAGATGGTGGTCAGCTGATTGATAAACCGACTGATGTATTGCAGGCGTCCCATGAATCCTTTTATCTCTGTCTCGGTACGGGGTGGCTTCATCTCCGGGATGGTTTGAATCTTCCTTGGGTCGGCTTCGATCCCATTCTCGGTTACCATGTAACCCAATACTTTCCCTCTACGAACTCCAAAGGTGAATTTCGCCGGGTTCAAACGCATGGCGTGCTCTCTCAACCTGTTGAAAAATTTTCTGAGATCTATCAAATGTTGGCCACCAGACCCTTTTGAATGTATAATCATGTCATCCACGTACACCTCAATCTCCTTGTGGATCATATCATGGAATAAAGTCGTAACTGCCCGTTGGTAGGTATCCCCAGCGTTCCTTAGCCCAAACGGCATGACAGTATAGGAAAAAGTCCCCCATGGGGTGGTGAAAGCTTTTTTCTCTTGGTCCTCCTCGGCCATCTTGATTTGGTTATAGCCGGCAAACCCATCAACAAACGATTTGACCTCATAATGGGCGGTCGCGTCTACCAACATGTCGATATTTGGCAGGGGGAAGTTATCCTTTGCGTAGCTTTGTTGAGATCCCGAAAATCCACACACACTCTGACTTTACCGTTGGATTTTCTGACAGTCACCAAATTTGATAACCAAGTTGGATACTCGATCACCCTGATGAAACCCACACGGAGTAGCTTCTCAATCTCCTCCTTCACTTGCAAAGACCATTCCGGCTTAATGTGGCGCAGCTTCTATTTGACTGGCTTAGCATCTGGTGCTGTCGGGATTCTGTGCTCTACGATCGAGTTGTCGAGCCCCGGCATGTCCTTATAAGACCATGCGAACACATCCACATATTCTCTGAGTAGCTCAATCAGTGCTTCCCTTTCGGCTCCGCTGAAGAAGCTTCCAATCTGCGTTTCCTTAGGCTCGGCTTCGGTTCCCAAATTCACGCACGTTAACACCTCATCGGCAGCTTGGGCTCGAGATTCTCTTTGATTAATAACCTGTTCTGAAATTTCTTTAATGTATTCATCATTTAATGTGTCTGTGTCCGCCTCTTCTAATGAATCATTATTAACTAAGTGTATACCATTAGTTTGATTATTAGCCAATTTTTCAGTTAAAAGAGTGACTATGGAGGAATACTCGGAAAGGTCGAGGGTTTCATTCATGGCAAAAGGGAATATAGCGTTTGCAACAAGATCATAGTCTTCGGACGTAATGTCGTCAGACTTAGAGGAAGACTCAAATTCAAAATGTAAAACACTAGACTCTGGGGACGGCGATTTTGGGTGAGTGACAGGAGATGCTGCAGGAGTGGCGACAGGAGAAGGAGTAAGCCCCAATGTCCCCACCATAAATTCCGGAGTAGCTATAGGTCCCCCAATGATGCACCAATTCTTGAGCTTGTCCCCCATGGGTACCACCAATGTCCTTGGGTCCACCTCCTTCTCTGATTCATCCCCAATAGCGGCTACCATGTCGTCGTCCAGCCCCAGACTACCCAGATGTTGAAGCAGATATTGGCCGTCCCACGTCTCAGTCAAACTCGGAGTTTCTGCTGTCGGCTTGTCAAGGGTTGCGGCTTCAAGTTGATCTGCCAAGTCATCTGCAACCTTGGCAGAGTACTCATGCCTGATGGTTCTAACTCTGCCCGTGGCTTTGTCATATTCCGTGTAAGTCAGCTTCATGTTGGACCGATCGAATTCCACATCTCTGAAAATCTCCAACCCTTTCTGCAACGCACCGGTGTGGTCAATCCATGGCTCGGCGAACTCAAAACACGAAAACTCCTCGCCTTCCCTGACAAAGTAGCTATTCAGGGACAGGCGGTATGGCCGCATTTCAGGTTTTTGTAGGGAAGCTTCATCTTTTTAAGAAAATCTATCCTTTGTTTCTCCATCTTGTCTTCAGGAGTAAGGGTGTATCCAAGACCGAACAATCCTTGGTGATCAATCTCTTTAACCAGACTTGTGGGACCTTGCAAGTTCTTACCTAGCCCCAGCCCCGGTATGAAGCCCATATTACGCAGTATCTTGACAACAGGTGCCACTTTATCCGTTGTTTTGGTGAGGTCGATGGTGCAGATCTGTGCTTGAGCGACTATTTCTAAGCCATTGAAGAGTCGGCTCTCTTCCCCATGCTGAATCTGTAAGACAGGAACGGCCTTGGTGTCCGTCCCTTGGGCAGTTACGAGATCGCTGTAGATGATGGTCACTTCATTACCAGATTGAAACTTCACACACTGGTGCAGGGAAGATGGGACAGCGCCCGACTGATGTAACCATGGCCGGCCAAGGAGGAGTGAGAAGGTTGCGGGGATGTCTATGACGTGGAAGTCGGTCGGCAGGATCTTTGTTCCGATGGTAATGGGCAAGGTGGCTTCGCCTATCACGGCGCGGCATGTAGAGTCATAAGCTTTGATGGTTTGCTTGGATGGGCGTAAATCAACACCATGAACGCCAACCACATCCATCATCCTTGAAGGCAAGATATTAATGGCAGAACCATTATCAATGAACACACGGGGAATTTTCTTGCCATTTACCTCGACAGTGATGTATAAAGGCTCATTATGATCAACTCCGAACACTGGCTTGTCTAGCTCCGAGAAAGTGATGATGTTTCCATAGTGGATATTACCAATCATGTGGGTGACGTCCTCCGGGGTAGTAGTGGATGGTACCATGGTGGCGGCGAGGTTTTGCTCGAGCATGAGGCGATAGGCTAGGGAGGAGGTGAGTAGGGACCATAGCGAAATATGGGCTTGGGTTTGTTTGAGTTGAGTGACGATAGGGTCTTCTTTGTCTAGGTCGGCTTGCTCGGGTTCCTTCCCAAAGATTTTCTCTGCACCCTTTGGGTCGGATTGGTACACTTGACTGGATCTTGTAAGGAGACAAACTTCTGCACGTAGCTCCTCCAAAGACAATGGCGTGTCACGACAAGGGGGCGGAACTTCGGTCCTTTCGGCTTCCTCGGAGATTTCGGCCCAGGAAAGAGGTTGAGAGGGTTTGGGACTCTCTTCCTCTAGATATTCGACTTCACTCACTAGTTCTTCTAAAGACAACAAGTAGCAAGAAGGTTCTTTATTATTAATCATTGAAATACAACCCATCTCATCACAGTCCGCCACAACAGGCTCGGCCGGATCAGTGATCTCACTAAGTTCTACCATGAGTACATTGCTAGCTACATAATCTCTAGGGTCTTCGACAACTCCCTTGTGGATGAGCTCTTGCACGGTTTTCTTGAGTTTAAAGCATTCTTCGGTAGTGTGACCGGTGCACTTGTGGTAGTGGCAAAACTTTGACAAATCGCAACCAAGACGGGGGAGGTGTCCTTCTAATGGTTCGAGAATTTCTAACGTCACTAATGCCATGAAGATATCCACCATCATGAGCCCTATCTTATCAAAGGCATCCATGAGCTCTAGGATACTGATCTCGCATGTTTGCACCATATTCACCCCACCCCCATTGTTAGGAAGAGGGTTATTCACCACATTAGGACCCTTCGGCTTCTCAATCTTGTTGTCATTGATCAACCCTTGAACTACGCGTTTCAGTTGAATACAACTATCCATTGTGTGCCCGATGTGCTTGTGATACTTGTAGAACTTGGAGGCGTCCAAATCAGTTCTTGGGTAGGCGGGTTGGTAATTCTCTAAAGGCTTGATAAGACCTCTCTTGACTAACACATCAAAGACCTTCCCCATGGGCATACCAAAATCATAAAAATGCTCCCTCTGTTGTGGAGCCCCATTCCTTGTTATGGCTTGGACATCTAGCGGGACCTCTTTCTGGACCATATTCACTTGGCCGACGGCCTCCTTTCCACCCCTAGGAGGCGCAGGCGCAGTAGGAGCCTTGTAGCGGAAGGAGTTATTGTTGTTGGTCTTTGGACTTTCCTTTGCCGGCACAATCCCAGTGAACCCTGCTTCGTACCTTACTCCGGCGTCAACCATTTCCCGCAAGTCAGGGAAATAACCATTGCCGATGGCTGCTTTCATCTCAGGCAATAAACATTTGTAGAATATCTGTTTCTGTTCCTTTGCTTTCGGTGGGTATTGGACCTCGCACAACCGATGATTCCACCTCTTGTAAAAATCATAAATAGCCTCGCCGGGCTTTTGCATAGTGTTCTCAAGATCCGTTCGATTCACATGCCAATCCAAGTTAGCTTGATACTTCTCACAGAAAACGACACTAATTTGATCCCAAGTTTGCCTCTCGCTTGGTTCTAGCCCCAAGAACCAACGTAGAGCTATACCATCCAAAGTGCTATGGAATACGCGAGCCATTTGTTCGTTGGTGCAGTCACGAGCCCTCATGGCCAACACATAACTATCCAAATGAGTCTTAGGACACGAGTCACCATGAAACATTGCCACTTTAGGCATCTTGAAATCCTTGGGGAGAGCCCCCACTTGGCTAGGGTTGATTGTCTTGGTAGTCGGTGCACTTTGCTTATCCACGGTCTCGATCAACTTGCGCATTTGCTCTTGCATGGCCGTGACCACAGGGTGATTGGAGATGTCGGGGATAGATTCTGACAGAATGACGGGAGGAGTAGTGGAAGTAGTAGCAGCGGCCGTCCCAATACTCAGAGGCAACGAGGGTGCGGGTAGTTTGCTAGCAGAGAGGTAGCCACTGAGCAGTTCAGGGGAAGGTTCATAGACAGCCTTGTTCTTGCTCATGGTAGTGAAACCTTGTTGGGTGTAGAGAGAAGGAGGTGGAACATTGCGGTAGCTTGGGAATGGGAAGGTAGTGGCATTGGTGTTGGAGGGACAGTTGGTATTGACCTCTTCATCTTCGACATAAATGAAATTCTCACCATCGGGGACCAGTTTAGTTCCCTTTTGTTGAATGTGGCCCTTCAACTATTGGTTCTGGTCTTCCAACATCTTGTTGCTTTCCTCGAGATTCTTGATCTTGGCTTCGAGACAGGCGAGGAAGTTCTGGAGGCTTGGGGGAATACCATTGAGAGTGGTCTTGGTGTTGAGCTCGGCGGCACTAGCAGGAGGAGCAGAGGCTGAAGATGAAGCGGGAGTTGACATTGCTGATGACGAGACTGAGAACGTGGACGGAGTAGAAGCTTCACGTTGTAGTCGACCACCCGAACGGATCCAAACTTGCTTTGCTGAAAGGTTGAAAGGCAATGAAGCTTTTAGGAGAGGGGGAAGGCTCATGCAAAGTATATTTTAATTTACAAAAACATACATTATTTACATCCTAATTGGTTGGAAGGGGTACCCCTTTTTCGTAACTAGTTAGAAGACTACGATTAGTGGAGGCCATCACTACGTCTATAGACCCCTCGTTTTTCACCTTCATTGCACACCCCCAAACGGACAATTTGGGCGAGGGTCCTATAGGGCAAGCGGCTTCCGCCAACCATCGGATCCTACGACTAACCCTTTCGTAAAGGCATTTAACGTGATGTCTATGTTGCATCCTACGCAAGTTAACGATGAGCGGAGATCTTGACAACAAACACTCATCTCACCATGGCACGTCCCTTGTAGGGAAATCAATTTTTTGTGCACTTTCTCTCAAAGATCTCGATTCATCATTGACTTGGGGATGACTGACATGGACAGCACGTTAATTGACTATTAAGGGAAAGCTAGCCAAACCAACCGGTCGAAACCTAGGTGTGTTACCTACACTAGTGTGGGTTGATACGGGTTAGGTAAAAGGTTCCCACCGTATACGGTGAGTGGAATAGAAGAGTGACTTGAAAAGAGTGCGACAGTAGCGCACAAATTCCTGCACATCGAATACTCCGGGTAATGGGGACCTGTGCAGTGCTGACACGGACTAGTGGTAGTGTGAGGCAAGAAACTAATTCTTTTTAGGGAGAAAAGAGAGAAGTTTTTAATGTCAGGATGATGCAATGCAATGCATGAGAGAGAGAGAGAGAGAGAGAGAAAGAGAGAATAATGTACAAGGGAGCATAGCAGAGTTTTGTTTGACCCTAATACTAAAGCAAAGATAACAAGGGTACATGGCACAAGGTACAAGGTACAAGTATTAACACGGCAGAGTGCGCGGGTGCAGGTGTAAGCATGGTTTAACTGTAGGGGGTACGTGAAAACATGGCAAGTGTGCACGTGAAAACATGGCAGGTGTGTGCATGTGTAAACATGGCAGGTGTGTGCATGTGTAAACATGGCAAGCATCATGATGTGACGAAAGTTAGACCCACTAAGTTTGAAAAAGTTTTAAAGCAGTCCCTAGCAGAGTCGCCACTGTGAATACCCCTTTCCGATGAAGCGACGCATGGGAAGTATCTTGTGATTATTTTTATTTACAAAAAGGAATATTCTTAACGACATTAAAATTATGAGAGTCGCCACGCCGTTTTAATTAAAGCCAAAACATTGAAAAAAGCATTTTTAGTGGGTTCGGGGGTCAAATTACAACAAGAGAATAATATTGAACGTTATCACTCCTATTGCCCGAATTGATCGGTCTTTCTATCATGATGAATGTGTTAGTAGTGTGTTAGTGATTTAGACCGGATCCGAAGATTGCCTACGTTCCTCTCAATGTGAGAAGCTCAGGTCAGCGTAGTTCGAGAAGAATTTAGAATTGGCAGAAGAATCGGGATCATGCATAATGAGGGGGGAATTACCTAAAGATCAGGGTTTAGAAGTAGTTCCTAGATCATCCTCGGGTTGATGAACCCTAGATCATCATCGGCTATGAAATAACATGTAAACATGAATATCGCAACCCTAAATATAGCATAAATAAGGTTTTAACCTATGAACACGATGAACATGCGAAGAACATATTATGAACATATGAATGAACATGCAAGGAATATGAAGAAACTATGAATAAACATGAAAGAACATGAATATTAAAGATCTACATTAAAAATGATGCAAGAACATTAAGAAAAAGTTAGAAAACTTACCTATGTTGGAAAGAAATAAACCTTGATCTCCTTGAGTGTTTGAATGCTTAATTAGGGAGCAAAATAATGTTTAAGAACTCTAAAATTCGGACTTAAAGCTCTCAAACTCGAGCCCCTAAACCAATAGGCTGGAATTGGTTTATATAGTAAACTGAGGGGAAGATCTGACGATCAGGATCATCCGGAGCAAGGTTGGCCGCTTGGCCATGACTTAAGCCGGTGACAAGAGTGGCCGCGTGGCCAATGTTGAGGCGTGGCAAGGTTGCCCGCGTGGCCAATTCTGCTGGCTGACTTGATTCTTAAGCTAAGGTTTCTGCATGGTTTTAAGGAAACCATAAGTGTCGCTTCCCCGAACCCCACGGGCCCGAGATCGCGAGCTGGACGTCGACTTAAAACCAAATTTGTGAAATACCGAAGTTAAAAATTCCATTTGATACCAAAAGGTGATGATCCAAAGTTTTACAAATCCATGTTTGATAATAACCAAATACAACTATCATAAACTTCCACAAGTTTATGCCCAACAGAATATAAATGTACAATTCTTAATGACGTCATTGTTTGGTACAACTATCCCAAAAAGGTTACACATTTATATAATGTAAACAAACCTATAACAACTTTCCCCAAAAGAATGTATCCACACTCGACGTCCTCTTTCTCGTGATCAGCGAGACTAATCCTTAGCACCTGGGGGGGGGTTAAGGAAAAACAAAGATAAAAGAAAGGGGGGTGAGATAAATCTCAATAAGTTACTAATGCAACTACATGACATGTTATGATACAATAAGTTATAACAACATCAATAACTCATATAACATAGCAATTATAAGATAATAAATAGCAGCGGAAATAAACACATAACAAAGGATATTAGCCAAGGTTTCCAAACCGATACATCCAAATAAAGGATCGCTGCGCAGCTTCAATAATCAACAATTCACATCTTCATAATAGCATGAAAGCCGAAGAGAAAACCCCCGGTACCGGAACAATAACCATAAGAGTGTCACAAAGGACAAGAGCCATGTCACAAAGTCATGCTCGGTAGCTAGATACATTCACAAAAGAAGCTAACTTATCTCTTCCAAGGCCAATCTGGAAAAGGGGTATAGTAAGGGCAAACAATGGTCAACATTATAATGGACTTGGCTTTGCCATTATAATCTTTCCCATCGCCCGATGCAACAAATATGCCAGCTGGGCTTCCAAATAAATGCTAAGTAATAAATACTAGCTTAATTAAACAACTTAGGGTTCCAAAGTAGGGAACCATACCAAGAAATCACCAAGAAAGTGAAATGAACCAACAACACACAATTAACGTGTTCCAAGAATCTTAACAATGATAACACAATTCCCATATCACATTTGACTACAAAGGATCCAGTTAATTCGAGCACTCAACCAAATTTACTCACTCATCTCGAAGAGCTTAGGGAGAGCTTTAAAACGATAATTTATACGCCTAAAACGGAGTCCGGATGAACGTGATATGGCCCTCGAAAGATTGGACAAAAAGGGAAATAAATTTCACAACAGGGGAGAGGGTGCGCGCGCCTCCTATGGGAGGGTGCGCGCGCCTCCTAGATCAGAAGGAAAATTGCGCCAAAAGGTAAATGAGGGTGCGCGCGCTTCATATAAAAGGGTGCGTGCGCCTCCCCTCGACAGAGGGAAAATCAACATTGGAGGAGGAGAGGGTGCGCGCGCCTCCTATGGGAGGGTGCGCGCGCCTCCAAGAGACAGGAGGTTTTTGTTCAAGAAGGGCATAAGGGTGCGCGCGCCTCCTATGGGAGGGTGCGCGCACCTCCTTGCCTGGAAAGGCAAATTCCGGCCAAAAATCTGGGTTTCTACCATTAACAACCCAATATCCAAAACAAACCCAATCTTCACCATTTCTAACCCTACCAAGATGTGAACTAAAGTACCTACACCATTTTGAACCAAGAGGACTACTAGAATAATATCTAAAGACCTCAATCAAAGATGATACAAATACCAAATTTTCACGAAAATGAACAAAATGCAAATCACTCCCAAATCAACCCAAGATGCAATAAATAGCATTCATAACATCCAATAAACATGGAGTAGCATTTCTAGCATAAAATAGGGGAAAAGCAACTTACTTGAATTTTCTCAAAGTTGATGGATTTCAAATATTTTTGGCTTCCAACGATCCTATCGACGATCTAAACATGTTTCAAGTTTTAAGAAATGAGAGATTATGAGAGGAAGATGAAGAAAATGAAGAGAGAAGGGAGAGAGAAAAAGCTTACCTTGCAATGGAAGAGAGAGAGAGAAATGAGCTGGGAGAGAGGTAGAGTGTGAGTGAGGTGATAGGGTGAGGGAGGTGAGGGAGAAGAGAGGGAGTAGGGAGATGAATTATTTGAAAATGGTACACTTAGCCCCCTTCCCCACTAACTAGCTCAACTATAAAACTCCCACTAATTATTAAGACCCAACAACACTACACTAACACA
The DNA here is from genome assembly GCA_026119855.1 of Campanula takesimana. Taxonomy (NCBI): domain Eukaryota; kingdom Viridiplantae; phylum Streptophyta; class Magnoliopsida; order Asterales; family Campanulaceae; genus Campanula; species Campanula takesimana. Next base: position 1,070,679 of record JAOWBW010000283.1, read on the forward strand.
AATGACCCAAATAAAATGCTAGGCATAAATTATTATAACACATAAAATGTACACATAAATTATTAATTAAATAATAATTTAAATAAATAAATAAGCAAATAAATAAATAATAATTATTTATTACTAATAAAATAGAGCCTAGTTTTCGGGTCGTGACATTCACTCTCCCTTAAAGAAAATTCGACCCGAATTTTAACGAGACTTACCCGAATTAAAAAGCCACGGAAATTTCCTCTCGATCTCATCTCGGAGCTCCCACGTCGACTCCTCGAAATTATGATTCCTCCAAAGAACTCTAACCAACGCAATGCTTTTGTTCCTCAACTCTTGGACATTAGAATCAAGAATCCGAACCGGTCGTTCCTCGTAAGTCATATCGGGCTCAATATCCTCCGGTATCCTTGGTAACACGTGAGATGGATCATGAACATACTTCCGAAGCATAGAAACGTGGAACACGTTGTGCAACCGGTCTAAAGATGGTGGTAACGCAAGTCGGTACGCTAGAAGCCCAACCTTTCCCAAAATCTCAAACGGGCCAATAAACCTCGGAGCCAATTTGCCTTTCTTCCCAAACCTACGAATACCCACCTTCGGAGATACTTTCAAGAACACAAAGTCACCGGTCTGAAAACTAAGATCTCGCCTTCGGTTATCTGCATAGCTCTTATGTCGACTCTGGGCTGTTTTCAATCGATCCTGGATAACTCTAACTTTCTCAACTGAATCCTGAAGCAAATCAATACCCACGATCTTCGCTTCACCGACCTCATCCCAACAAATCGGCGATCTACACTTTCTTCCATACAAGGCCTCATACGGTGCCATCTCGATACTAGCCTGATAACTGTTGTTGTAAGAGAATTCCACTAACGGTAGGTGCGCATCCCAAGAATCAGAGAAGTCTATCGAACAAGCTCGCAACATATCCTCCAAAATCTGAATGGTCCTTTCGGATTGACCGTCGGTCTGAGGGTGAAAAGCTGTGCTGAATCGCAAATCTGTACCCAAAGCTTCCTGAAACGCCTTCCAGGATCTAGAAGTAAACCTCGGGTCTCGATCTGACACAATGCTAACCGGAACCCCATGCAATCTCACAATCTCATCAATGTAAAGAGTCGCAAGCTTATCCATCGAATATCTGATGTCAATAGGCAAGAAATGGGCACTCTTGGTCAATCTATCCACTATTACCCAAACACTGTCATACTTCCTACGGGTACGAGGTAGTCCCGTAACGAAATCCATAGTCACATGCTCCCACTTCCACTCGGGAATCTCTAATGGCTGAAGTAGTCCCGCGGGTCTCTGGTGCTCGGCTTTGACCTGCTGACAAGTTAAACACTTCGAAACATACTCCGCTATCTCCCTTTTCATATTGTTCCACCAAAAATGTTGTTTCAAATTCTGATACATCTTCGTACTACCCGGATGAATAGTATATCTCGACTTGTGACCTTCATCTAGAACTTGTCTCTTTATCCCACCAACATCGGGTACACACAAACGATCACGGAAAGTCAACACCCCATTCAAACCCATAGAAAAATCCTCGAAATTCTTTTCCTTCAATTTACCCATTATCTTCACCAACTCGGGATCTTCTTTCTGAGCTTCCTTTATTCTTTGAATTAGGGTTGGAGATACCCTAATATTCGCAAAAATATCCCCATGTCTCGATTCACGAGGAGACCAATCTCGAACATCCTCAAGCATTTTCCATTCCCGAACCATCATCGAAGCCACATAAGACTTTCTACTAATCGCATCGGCAACAACATTCGCCTTCCCCGGATGATAAGAAATCGTACAATCGTAATCCTTCAACAATTCCATCCATCGGCGTTGCCTATTGTTCAACTCTTTCTGGGAGAAAAGGTATTTCAAACTCTTGTGATCGGTAAAAATTTCAAACTTCGCCCCATAAAGGTAATGCTTCCATTTGTGCAACGCAAAGACTATCGCCGCCAACTCCATATCATGAGTCGGGTAATTCTGTTCACTAGGGGTCAACTTCCTCGAAGCATAAGCAATTACTTTCCCATTCTGCATCAACACACAACCCAAACCCTCTTTCGAAGCATCACTGTAAATCACTAGGCCATCGCTCCCATTAGGCAAAGTCAAGATCGGTGTTGTAGTCAACCTCTTCTTCAATTCTTCGAAAATCTTGTCACATTTCTCGGTCCACACAAACGGGACATTCTTTCGGGTCAACTGAGTCATCGGAGTAGCGATCCTCAAAAACCCCTCAATAAATCTTCTGTAATACCCGGCTAAACCCAGAAAGCTTCTAATCTCTGTCACTGATTCGGGCCTCTTCCAACCCACTATGGCTTCAATCTTTGACGGGTCCACAAAAATCCCGTCTTTAGAAATCACATGACCCAGAAATGACACCTTCTCGAGCCAAAATTCGCATTTACTAAATTTCGCAAACAATTTCTCCCTCGCAAGAACGGATAGAACTGTCCTCAAGTGTTGTTCATGCTCCTCTCGAGATTTCGAATAAACAAGAATGTCGTCGATGAAGACTACCACGAATGAATCAAGATAAGGATGGAAAACCCGGTTCATCAAATCCATAAACACTGTAGGCGCATTGGTCAACCCAAACGGCATAACCAAGAACTCATAATGACCATAACGAGTGCGAAAGGCGGTCTTCGGAATATCCTCCGATCGAACCTTCAACTGATGGTACCCACTCCTCAAATCAAGTTTAGAGAAAACCACGGACCCTTGAAGCTGATCAAATAAATCGTCAATATGAGGTAGAGGATACTTATTCTTCACCGTAACCTGATTCAACTTTCTGTAATCGATGCACAATCTCAAGGAACCGTCTTTCTTCCGCACAAATAAAACCGGTGCTCCCCACGGGGAAACACTAGGGCGGATAAACCCTCGATCAAGCAGCTCTTGCAACTGAACCTTTAGCTCCTTCAACTCTGCGGGAGCCAACCTATACGGTGCCTTCGAAATCGGAGCCGTACCCGGCAAAAGATCTATACAAAATTCTATCTTGCGATCGGGCGGCATATCATACTCGGTAGAGAAAACATCGGGAAATTCCCGAACTACCCGAACACTATCCAAACTAGGGGATTCTTTCCTAGTATCAAGAACACTAGCCAAATACCCCTCACAACCACTATGCAAATATTTTCTCGCTTTCATAAAAGAAATTAAGCGAACCTTTCTAATCAGAGGACTAGCCTCAAACACAAATTTAGGCACATCGGGAATAGAAAAAGTAACAGTTTTCTTACGGCAATCAACGGAAGCATGAAACTTGCTCAACCAATCCATACCCAAAATGACATCAAAGTCTTGGATAGGAAGAACTACCAAATCCGCACAAAGGACACGACCACAAATAACCACATCACAAGCACGAAAGACTCGATCAGAAATCAAGCATTCTCCTATAGGGGTCGACACTTCTAGCACGTACGGTAAAGACTCGAATGCAGCATTTAACATGGAAGCAAATTGCACAGAAATGTATGAATGAGATGATCCTGGATCTACTAACGCTCGTGCGCTCACATTAGACACAGAAACAATACCTCCAATAACCGAAGGATCATCGGTCGCCTATTGTTGATTCATGGCATATATCTTTCCTTGGACTTTGGGCTTCCCAGCGGCATCCCTTTTCTGACCCTGATTAGTACCAACCCCCGACCCGGATGACTGACCTCGGTGCCTCGTGCAATCTCTCGTAAAGTGCCCCATTTCACCATAATTGGTACACTTGCCTTGCTTTTTCCAACACCTATCCTCCGTATGGCCTACCCTTTGACAAAAGGTACAAGGCTTCCTATTCTGAATCCCCGGATTAGTACCCGGATTTCTCGGTGTGGTTTGCCCCTTAAACTGAGATGATGCTCCCTGGTTACCTCGGTTGTCGGAACGGTGTTGTGGTTGAGATTTAGCATGGCTTCCCGGTTTACCCGTACCCGCAACCTCGGTTTTCCTTTTGTGCTCCCCAATATCTTGCTCTATCAAGTAGGCTCGGTCTACCGCATCTTGGAAGGTCACAATCCGTTGGGCAATAAGTTGAGTACGGATGGAGGTCTTCAATCCCCGAATGAATCTCATAGCTTTTTGTTCCTCGGTCCTCACCAAATAGTCACAATACCGGGCTAATTCTATGAACTTAGCCGAGTATTGAGCTATAGACAACAAACCTTGCTCCAGGTTGAGCAGCTCGATCTCCTTTCGATTTTGATCAACAACCAGAATGAAATGTTCCTTGAATTTGCGCACAAACAACTCCCATGCATACACCGTGTGAGTATCATCCCAACTAGCTTTAACACCCTTCCACCAATGCTCGGCGGCTCCCACAAGCTTGTAAGCCGCGAACCGGACCTTGTCCTCATCCGTACAACCAAATACCTCATAAATCTTCTCCATCGACTCAATCCATAACTCAGCTTTCCTTACATCGGGTTCCCCATTGAATTCAACCGGTTTAAGTTTGAGAAATTTCTCTAATCCATAGCGGGGTGGTGCTTGTTCTACCCTCGGACCTTGATCATGTATGGCCTTCATGGCCGCCTCGAACATGCCTTGAAACATGGTACGGGCTTCTTCCCTTGTATCATTCTGATTTGCATTACCGGTACTACCTTCACCACTCCTTCTACGAACCATTGTAAACAAGTACCTGCATAAAACATCAACCGTTACTCACTCCGAACACAACTACCCACCTAGGTCATACTAGTCCACCTAGACTTATACTTAGAGCTAAACCATAGCTCTGATACCAACTGTGGCGCCCCCGAACCCACGGGCCCGGAGTACGCGAGCTGGACGTCGACTTAAAACCAAATTTGTGAAATACCGAAGTTAAAAATTCCATTTGATACCAAAAGGTGATGATCCAAAGTTTTACAAATCCATGTTTGATAATAACCAAATACAACTATCATAAACTTCCACAAGTTTATGCCCAACAGAATATAAATGTACAATTCTTAATGACGTCATTGTTTGGTACAACTATCCCAAAAAGGTTACACATTTATATAATGTAAACCAACCTATAACAACTTTCCCCAAAAGAATGTATCCACACTCGACGTCCTCTTTCTCGTGATCAGCGAGACTAATCCTTAGCACCTGGGGGGGGTTAAGGAAAAACAAAGATAAAAGAAAGGGGGGTGAGATAAATCTCAATAAGTTACTAATGCAACTACATGACATGTTATGATACAATAAGTTATAACAACATCAATAACTCATATAACATAGCAATTATCAGATAATAAATAGCAGCGGAAATAAACACATAACAAAGGATATTAGCCAAGGTTTCCAAACCGATACATCCAAATAAAGGATCGCTGCGCAGCTTCAATAATCAACAATTCACATCTTCATAATAGCATGAAAACCGAAGAGAAAACCCCCGGTACCGGAACAATAACCATAAGAGTGTCACAAAGGACAAGAGCCATGCCACAAAGTCATGCTCGGTAGCTAGATACATTCACAAAGGAAGCTAACTTATCTCTTCCAAGGCCAATCTGGAAAAGGGGTATAGTAAGGGCAAACAATGGTCAACATTATAATGGACTTGGCTTTGCCATTATAATCTTTCCCATCGCCCGATGCAACAAATATGCCAGCTGGGCTTCCAAATAAATGCTAAGTAATAAATACTAGCTTAATTAAACAACTTAGGGTTCCAAAGTAGGGAACCATACCAAGAAGTCACCAAGAAAGTGAAATGAACCAACAACACACAATTAACGTGTTCCAACAATCTTAACAATGATAACACAATTCTCATATCACATTTGACCACAAAGGATCCAGTTAATTCGAGCACTCAACCAAATTTACTCACTCATCTCGAAGAGTTTAGGGAGAGCTTTAAAACGATAATTTATACGCCTAAAACGGAGTCCGGATGAACGTAATATGGCCCTCGAAAGATTGGACAAAAAGGGAAATAAATTTCACAACAGGGGAGAGGGTGCGCGCGCCTCCTATGGGAGGGTGCGCGCGCCTCCTAGATCAGAAGGGAAATTGCGCCAAAAGGTAAATGAGGGTGCGCGCGCTTCATATAAAAGGGTGCGTGCGCCTCCCCTCGATAGAGGGAAAATCAACATTGGAGGAGGAGAGGGTGCGCGCGCCTCCTATGGGAGGGTGCGCACGCCTCCAAGAGACAGGAGGTTTTTGTTCAAGAAGGGCATAAGGGTGCGCGCGCCTCCTTGCCCGGAAAGGCAAATTCCGGCCAAAAATCTGGGTTTCTACCATTAACAACCCAATATCCAAAACAAACCCAATCTTCACCATTTCTAACCCTACCAAGATGTGAACTAAAGTACCTACAACATTTTGAACCAAAAGGACTACTAGAATAACATCTAAAGACCTCAATCAAAGATGATTCAAATACCAAATTTTCACGAAAATGAACAAAATGCAAATCACTCCCAAATCAACCCAAGATTCAATAAATAGCATTCATAACATCCAATAAACATGGAGTAGCATTTCTAGCATAAAATAGGGGAAAAGCAACTTACTTGAATTTTCTCAAAGTTGATGGATTTCAAATATTTTTGGCTTCCAACGATCCTATCGACGATCTAAACATGTTTCAAGTTTTAAGAAATGAGAGATTATGAGAGGAAGATGAAGAAAATGAAGAGAGAAGGGAGAGAGAAAAAGCTTACCTTGCAATGGAAGAGAGAGAGAGAAATGAGCTGGGAGAGAGGTAGAGTGTGAGTGAGGTGATAGGGTGAGGGAGGTGAGGGAGAAGAGAGGGAGTAGGGAGATGAATTATTTGAAAATGGTACACTTAGCCCCCTTCCCCACTAACTAGCTCAACTATAAAACTCCCACTAATTATTAAGACCCAACAACACTACACTAACACAAATGACCCAAATAAAATGCTAGGCATAAATTATTATAACACATAAAATGTACACATAAATTATTAATTAAATAATAATTTAAATAAATAAATAAGCAAATAAATAAATAATAATTATTTATTACTAATAAAATAGAGCCTAGTTTTCGGGTCGTGACAATAAGTTACGTATTTTGATAGATTTCGTCATAAATGAGGTATTTCGGGAATCCGGGACAAGTCTTTGCAAAGTTTCTAATTCCTATAAAATCCTTGTATTTTTGGGAAAGTCCTAATAAACTCATTTTCAGGTCGGGTACTAACACATACTGACCTGTTTAGTCGTGTATAATCCATTAAAGTGGTTAACCCGTAACAGTGAATCACTAAACATATTAATATGCTTAACATTTAAATCTAAAGCAGTAGTCAAACCCATATAAGGGCTTCATACTTAGCCTCATTATTCGTCGCCTTGAATTCACAAACTAAAGCTTAAGGGATTAGGTCTCCTTGGGGTGACTTTAGGACTATTCCCAAACTTGTGCCCCTGGTATTCACGGCTCCATCTGTATATAACGTCCAATACCTAGGAGGGCCAATACCTTCAAGTTGTTGGACTTCAAGTTCTACTTCAGGTTGTAGGTTAGTACTGAAGTCCACCATAAATTCTGCTAAAGCTTGCGACTTGATGGCAATTCTTGCTTCATACTGTATGTCATAAGTACTAATTTGTATTTTTTTTTTTTTGGCAAAATGAGGACGGTACCTCCCTAGATTTTATTAGAATGATAAGAAATTACAAAACATGGAGGGGGACATTACAACCTCAACCTCCAAAGAAAAACCAAAGGGGAAGGTCTTACACAAGATGTAAGAACTTTTATAATAAAGGGGGGGATGACTACAATACATAGAGAATAAGAAATATAGAAATCTAGCCATCTAAGACAGAAAAAATTAATTTCTAAGAGAAGGCACTTGAGATTTATCCAGCTTGAATGCCCCCTTACAACTATTAGGAAGATCAACAAAGGAGTTAAAATCTGCATCATGAAGTTGAGAAGAACCGAGATTAGCCAACCCATCTGCTACTTTATTACCTTCTCTGTAAACATGTGTGATTCAGATCAGCATAGTAGAGATAAGTACTAATTTGTATTGACCATTTGGCAATCCTACCTGACATCTCAAGTTTTCTCATCACGTTCCTGATAGGATAGTTAGTCTTGACAGTAATACTGTGAATTTTGAAATAATGGCGCAATTTAATGGATTTTATAATTAAAGCAAGTATTAACTTTTCAAGATGAGAGTACCCGGTTTCTGTATCAAGTAAAGACTTACTTACATAGCAGATAGGATGTTGTGTGCCATCTTGTTCTCTCGCCAAAATTGCACTGACTGCATTTTGGACACTGCAAGATATAAAATAAAGGCTCACCTTGGTCTAGTTTGGACAGTAATGGTAGAGTTGTGAGGTACTCTTTAAGCTGGATGAAGGTTGCTTCATGCTCCTCTATCCATTGGAACATCTTGTTTTTCCTTAGGACATCGTAAAACAAGTTGCATCTATCCGACGACTTGGAGATAAACCTGTAGAGAGCTACAACCCTTCCTATAAGTCTTTGTACATCCTTAATTGGTTTTTGAGGACTCCAAGTTGATGATGGCTTTGATTTTTTTGGGACTTTCTTCAATGCCCTTCTTGGTCACCATGTAGCCAAGGAACTTTCCTGCTCTAACTCCAAAGTTACACTTTGTGGGACTAATGTTCATGTTGAAATCTTCTAAGATGTCGAATTCTTCTGCAAGATGCTGAACATGGTATTCAATGTTCTTTGACTTAAAGCGATGTAATTCTCGGTGGAGTGTCCAAACCATTTTGACTTGTCCATCCAAATAGATGGTTTATCAGTCTTCTTTGGCCATTAAGGGTGGAAATGGTTCGATTTAGCTCAGTTTGGGGTAATTTAGAGGTCAACCGCTATATGTCAGTTTAGAGAAATCCCAAACCGAGCTGAACCACAAAAAAGTCCAAACTGAGTTGAGCTAAACCATAATGGTCTGGTTCGGCTCGGTTTGAACCGCGGTCTGATTTCACGGTTCAAACTATGGGTTGAACCGCGGTTTGAATCACAACACCTTCTACATACCATTAGGGGTGAAAATGGTTCGGTTTAGCTCGGTTTGGGGTAATTTAGAAGCCAAACCGCTATACATCGGTTTGGAGAAATCCCAAACCGAGCTAAACCACAAAATAGTCCAAGCCGAGCTGAGCTAAACCATCACGGTTCTGCTCAGCTCGGTTTGAACCACGGTCTGATTTTACGATTTAAAACCGTGGCTTAAACCGTGGTTTAAACCACAACTCTTACACCATACTATACCACTTAGCACTAGCAAGGACTGTAATCTTAAGTTACAGTGCAAATAAATCCAATAAATCCTTAGAAATTAAACACTGTAAAACAAAAATTGAATAAAAATGAATGCAAAATTGGAAGTAAAATTACAAGAAGAAGCATAAGGATGAAACTTACCTTTAATCGCCGGAAAATTTAAATGTCGAGCTAGGGTTTCAATTAGCAAATGTCTTGATTCTCTTGAATAGGGAGGCCTGCGTAGAAGTGAGATGGAGGAAGGACGTTGGCCGGAGGAATGGCGTCGGCGGGTGGAAGGATGATGGCGGAAGCTAGGTCGTGGTCCGTGGGTGAACTGAAGAAGATGAGAGAATGGAGACGATAGGGATGACTGCGGAGAGATTTGTCGATTTGGTGAAAATGAATACTCAGTCGACGATAGGGTATCTCATTTAGGTTTTCCTAAAAAAATCTAACGGTTCATATTAAATCACTAAATTTAATCAATGGTCCATATAAGGTGTAATACCCCGAGAATTTATGATTTTTATTTTAGATTTTAATTAATTTTGGGCCAGTTAAAAGAGAAAAATATATTTGGGCTTGGCCTTTTTGGGATTAGTTTAGTAAATACTTTGGACTATAAATATAGTGATTAACCTAACCCTAAAATAGCTAGTTAATTAGAAACCACAAGAAAAGAAGTTTCGATGGCAAAGTGACTGCCGCTTGGAGAACGAAAAATCGAAGAGGTATATTTTTCTTATGATCAGTATATTCTTTTAAATTAAGGATAGCTAAATTTGTAGTGGTAAATTACAAGTGAGCTTTTAACACCCAGATGGAATCAAAATGGGGGAGGAAGAATGGACATGGCAGTGTGTTGTTTGGTGTGTTTGAAGCTAAGGTGTGGGTTATTGTGAATTGTTAATTGATTAGAAATAAGATTTGGTTGTTTGTTAAAGAGAGAAAAGTAATGAAGGAAGTAGTAATTGCTCTAAGAGTGCAAAAAGGTATTATTTAGAAGTTAAGATTTTAATCTGTTATCAAATGTATCTTAGTGTGATTATTTATTATCATTTTTATTTTGACGATCAGATATTGGGCAAGCGGAACTAAGTGTACTTAATTGGGAGTACTTTTTCAGTGCAAGTTAAGGTAAGAGAGACTATGCAGTGTCGATTCCGTGTCAGTTTTATCACGTGATTATTTATTTGATATCCGTCTTTTCGTTGTGCTCCTTTTTATTGATACGTATTCGTTTGTTCATTCCAATTTGATAATTGCTTTGATATTGAAATTGATTCGAAAAGTATTTATTTTATTGAAAGCATGCTATATGTGTTTTGATTCTCAAAGAACGAGATTTGTTATATGGAATGGTTTTGGTGTAGCCAATTATGTGATGGTCGAAGTGGACTTTGTTATTGTGATTGCGTTGGTTCGGCTCCGAGTGTGGGCGCCAACGATTGAAATTGAGTTTGTGTTTCATTGTTAGACCACTAGACCCGAACGTAATTAGTGCATCAGACTGTGAAATATGATCGATTGGTATTCGATTTATGAAATATGAGTCTTTTTGGTACGTCCATATTTATAATTTCATGGACTGTGTTATTTGATAATTGTATTCCATTAACTTCTGTGATACTGTGTATCCCCTTTCTTACTAGGCCCCCAGCTCACCCCCTCCAGTGTTACTTTTGCAGTCGACCGTTGATCGGAGTTTGATAGCAAGGAATTGGATCAAATCAAACTTATGGAAAATTCGGAGTGATTATTGATATTTGTACATTGTTTTAGAGAGTTTGAGATGTAATATTCGATATTTATTGCCACCAGAATAATTAGGAGTGGGATTCTTTTTTGTCGCTTTCTCCTCCATCAGTTTGTCTTCTTCCAACATGATGAATTTTATTGCCCTTGTTCTGACTTCTTCCAATTTTCTACAAGGAGTCATGACCAATTCTTCATAATAAGGAGAATCTTTCTTTAGTCCCATCCTGAAAGCTTTGGTTGTTGTGGAGATATCCAAGTTAGAGATGTCAACAGCTTCCTTGTTGAACCTGCTCAGGTAGTCCTTTAATGATTCATCAGGTTGCTGCACTACCCTGTAGAGATCGCTAGTTAGCTTTTCAAAGACCTTGTTGCAAGAAAACTGATTAGTAAATATATTGATAAGTTGAGCATAAGATCTAATAGAGCCAAAAGGTTGGTTGATGAGCCATCTCAAGGCTGCACCTATCAAGGTTGAACCGAAGCCCCTGCAAAGACAAGCTTCCTTAAGATGTAGAGGAATGTGAATGACATCCATCTTTTCTTGGTATAAGGCAATGTGTTCCAATGGATCGGTTGTCCCATCATATTGTTACATGTGGGACACTGTGAACTTTTTTGGTATCACCATATTAGCAATAGCTGAGGTGAAACGGGACTCGTTCTAACATGTTGGAGAATCTTGGTGGTATGGCAACGTTACTCCAGGTACATTCATTACCATTTCCCTCAACTCTTTTAGTTGCTTGTTTACTGAGTTCCCTGTATCATGGTTAGCAACAACATGATAAGTATTAAAATCAAATTGAGGGTTAGTACTCCCTGTTGGTCCAGATGTAGGTGTCACAAATGCTGCTGATGATGTTTGAATGCTTTTAAGATTGGTGACCACGCTATCTGTATTGATTGCACTGGTTAGTGGTATGAACCCCACTCTTTCAGTCAACACTCCTGAATCTTTATCAAAGTTGGGCATCCTTGGTTGATATGGTGAAAACATGTTGGAGTCCATGTTGGGATTGACAGCTTGAAGAACACTTGGAGATGCATTCTAACGCGATCCAAATGAGCCAGCCTACAAAGTTGTGACATCCTGCTGCAACCTGGTAACAGTGTTCATTATCATCGTGGAAGTGTCATTCTGAACCATTATCAGTTGCCTCATCTGATTCATTATGTTGGTCAAGTTGGAAGCAATATCCATAGGAATTTCTTGTGAGACTCCGGCAGATGCTCCAACTTGAGCTTGGGTTGATCCTGCAGCAGTGCTTACATTCTGAATTGAAGTCAGAATCCCTGAGGTGTTTGGGATTGCTTCAACCCTTCCGCCTGGTCCAACTGAGGTTGCAGTGTTTATCACTCCAGTAGTCTGGTGACTCATCTTGAATTTCTAAAAGATTAAAAGACAAAAGTTCCCACAGACGGTGCCAAATTGTTTATGTCAAATTTCAGCGGTTCAACTAAAGAAAACGAAATTGGGCACAATGGAATAAAGAAATTTGAAACTCAAGATGAATGGGTAAGGTATTTAACGAGGAAAGCCCTTGAACAACTTGTTTGCCGGCATAAAACCTCAATGGTGGGATTTTATTAACCTCGGTGGTGGTATAATGAAGGTAAGTAAAGAGAGAGATTACAGAGTGTGAGTAGAGTGTGTGGAATACAGTGTTTGGCTCTCTTTAAATACTATAAAATAAATAACAAACTAGTTATTCTATCCCTACAATCTCGGAAGTTGTTTTAGAGATATCGTTGATCCTTTAAGAGACGTTGGAGACTTTCTTTGATGTGTCTTGATAAGTGCCATGTACGTTTTGACATAGTCTTTGAGTACTCCATATTGTGGTAATGGTCCCTAAAATATGGGATTGATAACAGACCTGCAAGACGTAATTTGTCAAGTTATATGACCATGATGTAAGAGCAAGATGTAGCTTTAAGATGTGAAGCTGCTGATTTTTCTACCCCAAACAATAGCGATGAGGTAAGATTGAACCATAGATTTTGTTGAGAGACCTTATATATACATATATATACATACATATATATATATACAGGGTCGTGCTCCTGTGAGAACCTAAATATCGTGAGAACCGTGAGAAATTTGATACATTAGGTAAAAAACAAATGTATCCAATGGTTCACTTGGACACATCATTGGATACATTACTTGACTTGGATACATCATTGGATACATTACTTGGATACATTAGGTAAAAACTAATGTATCCAATGTGCACTTGGATACATCATTGGATACATTATGTTCTCACAGTTCTCACGATATTTAGGTTCTCATTTGAATACCTACCTATATATACATATATGTAGGTGGCAAGTGATGAGTGTAAAAAGGATTGTGAGAGGGAATAAGTTAGTGGGTATGATATGTGGGGCCTCCAATTTAAATATGTGAGAGGAGAAAGTTAGTGAGTATGACAAGTGGGCCCCATAATTTAAGTATGTGAGAGGAAGAAGTGAGTGGGTATGACAAGTGGGGCCTACATTTTTTACCATTTTAGGAAATGGTGAAGCTTTTAACGGGACACCCATTTGGGTAATTGGTGAAGCTTCAAATGGGATGGAGGGAGTATATATATATATATATATATATATATATATATATATATATATATATATATACACATATATGCATGTATAAAGGAATGTGCTCAAATGAGAACCAAAATAAAAGGAGATCCATGAGAATAAAGCATAACCACTGGATTAGACACAAAATCAAGGGTCTAGATTATAGATACAATGGATACACTTGAATACAGTAGCTAATCCTCAAACTACACAAATTTAGGTACTGTATTCAAGAGTAAAACTCAAGAGTCTGGATCCGTTCAGGATGATTAAATTAATTAAATTAATTGTGAGATGAATTTAGACTACTAACCATTATGATGATTTTAAATTTCGGATCTTCGAATCTTCAAACTTGGGATTTGAATCTTCTTCTTGCGTTCTTCGAATCACGATCTCAGGAACACGAACTTAAAGGTGCTAAGATTAACGCCCTCTATAATTTTCACACGCGAACAAATTTCAAGAACTCCTTCTTGAACCAGATTTCCAGATCCAAAATAGAAACCGAATTTCTATTGTATAGGTTATATAAATTTCTAGGGTCCTTAATCTTTGATTGAGATTTAAGATTAAGAATAATGTTTATCAAACACTATGGGAGTTTCAATACTAATTAGGGTTAAAGAGAGGCTTATTTATACTTTTTTATTCTTAATCATTAAGGAAAATATGTTAAATCACGTCAAAAACCGAAATCAGGAAATTGGCACGGTCTAGCAGGTGCTCGACCAAGCACATCACATGACTCGGCCGAGCAATGCCTTTCCAAAAGGTATTGCTCTCGGCATGTCTTTGCTCGGCTTGTCTTATGACCCGCTCGGCTGAGCACCACCTAAAACTCATTTTTAACCTTTAATTTGATTCGTTCTTTTGTGTGTGACCCCATATGATTATATTATGTTGGTAATGAGCCCGACCAAAGTCATTCTCATAAATTATGAGCAGACTCTAGCAAGTTATCATGATTACCCAAAGAATACAACTTATCAAAGTTCATGTATCCTTATAGAACATATCACAATCCCTTTGTCCATGATGTTATTGAAAGTAAGTCATGGTCTATGGTCAACTTACATTGTTCAATACTTTTCTCGATTCTGAATATATTGATAATCCAAATGACATTGATCTCATCAATTCACTTGAGCATGGCCATGCATTTCATTAATACTATTCAATGAGTGGCCTAAGCTTGACATCTCTCATGAAGAGGGACAAATCCCCTCTTGACTTATTACACTTCCCTACATGACTCTGATTATGCCAATCATATTCCTTACAACTACTCGGTTAAATGTAACGTTAGAATATGTCAAACATAATGTTCATTATGTGGAAGACCGTAATAATCTCAAGTCTAGGGATTCCAATGATATAGCTAATATGAGATTTAATTATGACATTTGACCATGACATAAATCTCATAAACGGGTCAAGTCCAGTACTACGGTCACCAATAAGTACGCATAAGTTTAATTGTATTTCATACACATAATTATCACATGATTATCTATTAAACTTATACTAGTTCTTCATAAGTAACTAGGGACAGATTATTATTAACAAACATGTAACAACAAATAATAACCAAGTAAAGTTTATTTATAATTCTAATAACGAGCCTAGGGCATACACACCAACAATTTCCCACTTTCACAAGGCCCAATCATACATGTATCTAATACCCATGGACCTAATATGACCATCATGTTTAGATTGTGAAATTCCCTTAGTTAGTAGTGTTGGTGTGTATGCCCTAGGCACATTATTTGAACAATTAATGTTATCATTTGTTATATACTTTAATAAAGATATTAAAAGTTGGATTATTATATCTTTTGCATGTTTATTATAATAATCTCTGTCCCTAGTAATTATGATTAATTACTAG
The DNA here is from genome assembly GCA_026119855.1 of Campanula takesimana. NCBI lineage: Eukaryota > Viridiplantae > Streptophyta > Magnoliopsida > Asterales > Campanulaceae > Campanula > Campanula takesimana. Next base: position 1,086,187 of record JAOWBW010000283.1, read on the forward strand.
TATAAGTTCAATAGATAATCATATGATGATTATGTGTATATGATACAATTAGACTTATGGGTATTTGTTGGAGAACAAATACAGGACTGACCCCTATGAGATTTATGTCATGGTCAAAATATCATAATTAAGTCTCATATAGTTATATCACTTGAATCTTTAGACCTGAGGTTATTACAGTCTTCCACATGATGAACATTACGTTTGACATATTCAAACGTTACCCTTAACCGGGTAGCTAGAAAGAATATGATTGGCATAATCGGAATCATGTAGGGAAAGGTAATAAGCCAACAAGGGATTTGTTCCTCGTCAAGAGAGATGTCATACTTTGGCCACTCGATGAATGGTATTGATGAAATACATGGCCATGCTCAAATGAATTGATTGGATCAATGTCATTTGTATTATAAATACATTCGGGATCGAGAAAGCATTGAACAAGGTAAGTTCACCATTGACCATGGCTTACGTTAAATAGACATCGTGTAACAAAGAGATTGTGTTATGTTCTATTTTAGGAAACTTTGGATTTCAAAGTTATACTAATTGGGTAGTCATAATGGCTTGCTAGAGTCCGCTTATGACTTACGAGGTCTGAATGGTTCGGACTCGTTGCCAACCTAGTATAATCTTATTGGGTCACACACGCAGAACGGATAATTAAAAGGAGCGAAAAATGAGAAAACTGGACAAGCCAGCCGTACGGCTCCCTATGAGCCATACGGCGGCCTAGGAGCCGTACGGCTCTGGTCCCGTACTGCAGTTTATTTTTGGTTTTTTCTTGTTCGAAAAGAAGACCTAAGCCCTAAAGGGTCTTGGAGACCTCTTGTATATAATGTGGACAACCGGGAATAGTTCACATAACATTGGTTTTGGAAATCACAAAAACTTTCTTGGAGAGAGAGAATACACATAATATACTAGGATTGTTAGGTTTGATTAATCCCAATTATCAAACCATAATAATCATAGGAAGCATTGAAGAATCGTTCTTCACCAAAGTTTTTCAATCCGAAGGACCTAGAAGTCAAGTTCAAGAATTGTTCTTGAATCCGTTCGAAGTGTGGATCACCGGTAGAGGGTGCTCATATTAGCACCTTAATCCAAGTTTTCACATCGTGATCCACAAGGGTTAGTTTCTTTCATCTTCATATTATGAATTATTGAACATAACGGATCTAGGCTTTTGGGTTTTTCATGTGATGTTTTTCGCCGCGCATGATTGCACAAAACCCAATAAGTAGATCAGTTATGTTATCATTAGTTGGCACTCTGCATACCTTCAAGTCCTCTCTCTACGATTTCTCAAATGGGATGAAACGCCTAAGTATGTATTAGGATCTTTTATGTACTCTTGGTTCTTTTGCTTGAGTAATGACACCATTATTATCACAAAAAAGGTATATTGGATTAGTAATGCTGGGAACCACCTCTAATTCATAAATGAACTTCTTGATCCAAACAGCCTCTATAGCAGCATCAGATGCAGCTATATACTCAGCTTCCGTTGTAGAATCAGCTACTGTACTTCTGTTGTAGAATCAGCTACTGTACTTTACTTAGAATTCTTCCATCTTACAACACAACCATTTAGCATAAACACAAAACCAGATTATGATCTAAAATCATCTTTGTCGGTTTGGAAGTTTGCATCTGTGTAACCACTTACAACAAGATCATCTTCCACACCTCAAAATACAAAATCGAATCATTAGTTCTTCTTAAGTACTTAAGAATCATCTTGACAAATATCCAGTGACTCTCACCAGGTTCCGATTAGTATCTAAGCGTCATGCTCAAAGCATAAGAGCCATTCGGTCTAGTACATATCATAGCATAGATGATGGATCCAATTTCTGAAGACAATGGGATTCCACTGATTCTCTTTCGCTCATTAGTTGTCTTAGGACACTGAGTCTTTCTAAGAGTCACACCAAGTGACACTGGAAAATATCCTCTCTTAGAGTTTTTCATTTGGAATTTCTTTAAAACTTTGTCAATGTATGTACTTTGACTTAAACCAATAAATTTTTTAGATCTACCTCTGTAGATCTTAATGCCAAAGATATAAGTGGCTTCTCCCATATCTTTCATTGAGAAATAATTTTCTAACGAAGTCTTTACATATTGAAGTGCAGGAACATCATTTCCGATGAGCAATATGTCATCAACATACAAAACTAGAAATAATATTACTCACCTAGTATATTTCTTATATACAAAAGGCTCATCTTTGTTCTTGATGAAGCCAAACTCTTTGACTGATTCATCAAATAAAATATTTCAACTCCTAGAGGCTTGCTTAAATCCACTGATGGATTTCTGCAATTTGCATACTTTGTTAGAATTTTCTGAATTAACAAAACCTTTAGGTTGTGTCATATACACATCCTCAAGTAAGTTTCCGTTAAGGAATGCTGTTTTGACATCCATTTTCCATATCTCATAGTCATAATATGTGGCTATGGCAATTAAATTTTTTATAGACTTGATCATTGTTACGGGTGAAAAGGTTTCATCATAGTCAATACTATGAATTTGCCTATAACCTTTCGCTAAAAGTCAAGCTTTATAAGTATGCACCTTTCCATCCATGTCTGTTTTCTTTTTGAAAACTCATTTGCATCCTATGGTTTTTACACCTTAGGGTGCATCAATCAAGTTCCAAACTTGATTATCGTACATGGATTGGATATCGGATTTCATGGATCCAAGCCATTAATCCAAATAAGGAGCGGTCATCGCTTCTTGGTAGGAAGTAGGTTCATTATCCTGAATGATTTCTACTTAATTACTATCCATTATGAGAAATCCATATCTCTCGGGTTCGGATCGTAACCTACTAGATCTGCGATGAACTTTGGTATCTTGAACGGGTTCCACAACTCCTTGTGAAACTTGTTCAGATTCCACTGTTGGGATTTTAGGACACATGCGCAGCGGAAGACAACAAGAATAAAACCCAAGATCTCGGATCCGTTCAAGATAATTAAATTAATTATGAGATGAATTTAGAATACTAATTGTTGTGATGCTTTTAAATTTTGGATATTCGAATTTTCAAACTCGAGATTTGAATCTTCTTCTTGTGTTCTTCGACTCACGATCTCAGGAACACGAACTTGAAGGTGCTAAGATTAACGCCCTCTACGAGTATCCACACGCGAGAAAATTTCAAAAACTCCTTCTTGAACCGGATCGCTAGATCTAAAATAGAAATCAAATTTATATTGTAAAGGCTATATGAATTTCTAGGGTCCTTAATCTTTGATTGAGACTTAAGATTAAGAATAATGTTTCTCAAACACTATGGGAGTTGTAATACTGATTAAGGTTAAAGAGAGAGTTACTTATACTTATTTATCATTAAACTTTAAGGAAAATAGGTTAAATCCTGTCAAAAACCGAAATCAAGAAATTGGCCTGGTCCAACAAGTGCTCGGCCAAGCATATCATATGACTCGGAAGAGCAGTGCCTTTCCAGAAGGTGTTTCTCTCGGCATGTCCTTGCTCGGACGAGTCTTATGACCTGCTCGGCTGTGCACCACATGAAACTCATTTTAGCCTTTAATTTGATTCGTTCTTTTGTGAAATAAGATTATATTACGTTGGCAATGAGCTCGACCAAAGTTATTCTCATACATCATGAGCGGACTCTAGCAAGTCATCATGATTAACCAAATAATACAACATATCAATGTTTGTTTATCCCTTTGTACACGATGTCATTGAACATAAGCCATGGTTCGTGGTCAACTTACATTGTTCAATACTTTTCTCGATTCTGAATATATTGATAATCCAAATGACATTGATCTCATCAATAAACTTGAGCAGGGATGCATTTCATCAATACTATTCATCGAGTGGCCTAAGCTTGATTTCTCTCATGAAGAGGGACAAATCTCGTCTTGACTTATTACACTTCCCTACATGACTTCGATTATGCCTTACAGCTACTCGGTTAAAGGTAACACTAGAATATGTCAAATATAATGTTCGTTATGTGGAAGACTGTAATAATCTCACGTCTAGAGATTCTAATGACATAACTAATATGAAATTTAATCATGATATTTGACCATGACATGAATCTCATAAACGGGTCAAGTCCAGTACTATGTTCACCAACAAGTACCCATAAATTTAATTGTATCAAATACACATAATTATCACATGATTATCTATTCAACTTATACTAGTTCTTCACAAGTAACTAGAGACGGAGATTATTGTTTTTTTTTTTTTTTTTTGATGTTAATGCACATAATTACATTAATAAAATTTAAAAAGACGGCGTTCTTCAAATGGCGGAGGCTCGTCCATAATGTTATAGTTGTAATTAAGATTTACACATAAATTGTCTAGCACATCTCAAATAATAATAGAAAACCCCAAACCAAATCTCCAATGTATGTCCTTGGGAACCATAACCTGTGATGCAAAAATGCTTCTACAAGTAAAACTTGGACACGGCTCAACACTGACCTTTAGTAAACCCCTGAGCGGTAAGAATTTGGCTTTGAAAACACAAGAAAGTGATGCATTTGAGTCGGCGGTAAATGCACAACAAACATCTCAAGTATTGCACCAAGAACAAATATCATAATCATTCTAACGCTCTCACATAGGAGAGAAGGCAGAGACTCCCAACAAAGGGAAGAAGACAAAGGCTCCCAACAACGGGGAGAAGACAAAGGCTCCCAACAAAGGGGTGAAGGCATATAATAAAACGAGAAGTAAGACAACATGAGCCCTTAGGTTCTACTGCGTTCTTTGATCCGTCTTTTTCAGTGTCATTTTCAATTCATTCTTTTGAATTCTCTAGATATCAATTAACCATACTCGAGGGGATGCTTAAATCTTCAATATCTTTCTCTTGAGCGCAATTGAAAAAAGTATCAGAAGATGACCCCATCTATATTTCTTCTCATTTCCGACAAGAACGATTTGATCTACACCCCTTACACATTCAATTCTCCTAATATATCGTGTCTTTCTATCCCGTATACGAGCAATTACATAAATTTGTTTTTCTCCTTCTTTATCCAATCTAGCACAAACTCATATTTTATATTATATCTTGTACTACCTTTTTTTTTTTTTTTTTAGCTTCCTTATACATTTCATAATTATCATTGCTTTTACATTTCTCTCTATAGTTTATAGCATTCTCAATTACTGTCGTGCCCCAACCCGTGGTCCTACTTGGTTGTCCCCACGTTCGGGACACGCACGGAAGACGTCATAAAATATTTTAGGAAAAATTTTCGAAATGTCCTTTCATAAAAGTTTCATATAACAAAACACATTTACTTGAAACTTGATTTCATTTCACACAAACAAACTTTCACAACCCAAAGTACTTAGCCACAAGGGCTTACACACTTTACTTACAAATTTACAAATCACCAACATGTTCCAAAAATAGGTGATACAAAGATGAAGTCACGGGTACACTACCCAAAAGGTTATACATTTACAAAATGTAGCCTTTACATAACACATGTCCCAAAATGTCTTACCCAAAATCACAACCTCGACGTCCTCCCTTGTGAAGTGACCTATCCCCTGGGCTCTCCTTTATCTAAGGAAATCAACATTGAAAGGAACAGGGTGAGAATAAATCTCAGTAAGCTACTAAAATGCAACTACGTTACATGCTGAAATGATACTCGTAATTGAACAATGTCAATAAACATTCATATAGCACATAACATGAGAGGCAAAGCCAACTCATCATACCACACATAAGGCGGAAATAAACACTCATAAGTGGATACTGAGCCAAGGTTCTCGAATCAAACATATAACCATCTGAGAGGTATCAACTGAGCAGCACCAAAGGGCTGAAACGAGTTCATGAACCAAACATAGCAACAACAACAACAACAGGGGGGAAATGACACAAAGTCATAACCCAAACGGTGACTAAACTCACACAAAGGAGAGCTAGCCCAAACCCAATCCATAGCCCAAGGAAGGGGGTTAAAAATGGGAAACTAATGGTAGAAGCCTTACAATGAACTTGGCTCGCGTGCCATTATAATCCCTACCACTGCCCGACACCACAACAAGTACCAGCTGGACTTTAAACACGAGCATAGTAATAAATACTTGCTTAAACAACAACCGGGGCATGATTCCAAAGAAGGGAACCACACAAGATCATCATAAAGATTCAAACGCGTTACTCATAAAGAGTTCATTCTCAATAACATTAAATGGGGCATGATTCCAAAGAAGGGAGCCACACAAAACTCATCATAAAGATGCACCAATCCAAAACACATCAAAAGATGTTCAACAATATCCAATTAACATTTAGTCAAATTCCACAACACGTATGTTCACAAAGGAACCGTTTCCAATATTAGAGTGTTCCACATTGTCCATTTAAATCAACTAGAGTAGTACCCAAAACCTAGACCAAGAATACATCCTAGTCTTAATCAAACAAAAGGAGAATTTCAGAAAATAGGGGCGAGCGGGCGCTCATACTAGACCGGGCGGGCGCTCGACCACTGACCAGGCGGGCGCGCGGAAAGTACCAAGCGGGCGCTCCAGGTCAACAGGGAATTTGGTCGTGAAACAAAAGGTAAGCGGGCGCTCCACTAATGCGCGCGCTGGTGCTCCATAGGCTAGCGGGCGGGCGCTCGATGCCCACCAGGCGGGCGCTCGGTACCCGATTTGGGCCAAAACAGAACCTGGCTCTTTACCTACTCCTTTCGTCCCAAAAGTACTAACACACACCTTACCTCTTACATAAACCTTAACCAAAGGAACCGAGGAAACACACTTAGGGACACACTTATAATTCCCTTACCATTTCAAAACCAACTTTCCAAATACTCCCTTTGTCCCAAAATTACAAGTATCACAAAAATTATCCAAATCACAAAATAACAATCACAAGTATCAAGTATAACATTTATGATCATTTTAACATTTAAAGGGGAATTAGTAACTTACCTATTTCGAGAAAAAGTATCGCAGAAATATGTTTTGTTCGGGTAGAAATGACCTACTCAACGCCCTGATCATTTTTATATAATTATATTTTAAAACGGAGTAGTAAATAAAAAGAAATAAATTGAACTAGGATGAACTTACCTTTTTCTTAAACCCTAGGAAAGAACGAGAAGAAAATGTTGCTGTTTGCTTGTTAACACAGAGGGAGAAGAGAAGGATAAGCATATAAAGATTTTTACCCGATTTTCTACTTTGATCACTCTAGTTTCATTTTCAACACTTAAACCCTAAACTTATATTTCTAATAAGGACCCTAAGGTTTCAACTTAATCATTTACTCCCTTAACCATTATTACTACTAACCAAATAAATAACATAATTAATCAAACAATATGTGCAAGTCATAAAATATGATGAAACACATAAAATGCACACCTAAGTTCAAATTAAAATCCCCAAAAATATAAAGTAAATAGGGACGGGTTTTGGGGTCGTTACAATTACTCCCCCTTAAAGAAAATTCGTCCCAAATTTTAGGGTTACTTACTAAAAGTGTCAAATAACCAAGGGTATTTTCTCTCCATTTCCTCTATAATCCCCCAAGTTGATTCTTCCACATTATGGTTCCTCCACACAACTCTAACAAGAGGAATACTCTTAGTTCTCAATTCTTGAAACTTAGAATCAATCACTTGCACTGGATGCTCTTCATAAGACATATTGGGTTCAATATCCTCAGGTATCTCAGATAACACATGAGATGGATCATACACATACTTTCAAAGCATCGAAACATGAAACACATTATGAATCTTGTCAAGAGAAAGAGGTAACGCAAGACGATAAGCTCGATCTCTAACTTTTCCCAAAATCTCAAAAGGCCCAACAAACTTCGGTGCTAGCTTGTCTTTCTTCCCATATCTTTTAATTCCCACCTTTGGAGAAAATTTCAAAAACACAAAGTCACCCTTTTCAAACTCGAGGTCTCGCCTCCGGTGATCAGCATAGCTCTTTTGTCGACTCTGGGCAGTAGTCAATCGATCCCGAATAAGCTTAACCTTCTCAACTGAATCATTAACCATATCAACACCCCAAATTTTTGCTTCCCCAACTTCATCCCAACAAATAGGTGAAGGACATTTTCTCCCATACAATGCTTCATAAGGAGCCATTCCTATACTCGACTGAAAACTGTTATTATAAGCAAATTCCACTAGAGGCAAATGAATATCCTAAGAATCTGCAAAATCAACGGAACAAGCCCTCAACATATCCTCAAAAATCTGAATGGTTCATTCTGACTGACCATCTGTTTGAGGATGAAAAGCAGTACTAAACCTCAATTCTGAACCCAAAGCCTTCTGAAATGCTTGCCAAAACCGAGAAGTGAATCTAGGATCACGATCAGAAACAATGCTTACTGGAACTCCATGCAACTTCACTATCTCATTAATATACAAAGTAGCAAGCCTTTCCATCGAATAGCCAATCTCAATAGGTAAGAAATGAGAAGACTTCGTCAATCTGTCTACGATCGCCTAAACTGCATCATGCCTTCTTCGAGTACGAGGTAACCCTGACACAAAGTCCATAGTAACATGTTCCCATTTCCATTCCGGTATTTCTAAAGGTTGAAGCAAACCTGCGGGTCTTTGATGTTCAGCTTTTACTTGTTGACAAGTGTAGATACCCCGGGGGAACCACGGCTTTAGGCTCGAGCGGTGGATTATCCTAGGATGTCTAACTTGTTTTAGAGTCGCCACCTATGTTTTGAGGAACATAAGAAAAACCTATTGATTGTAGCCTAAGTTTGATTACGAAAACAGAGATTCTTTGTTTTGAGGTTCGGGGGTTAGATTACGAGATGGGAAGTACCGAAACACCCATCTCGCCCAACTTAAGTTGGTCTTGCTTGATCAAAATCTACATGAATGAAAATATTCTTCTTTTTCTTCTTTAAGTCATAAAAGGGGGGGGGGTTTAAAGTAGGATTTGGAATGTAGAAGATAACTCCTTAACCAACCTCAATGAGATGAGGTGATCATTAGAGTCATGTCCCAAAATGATTTGGGTGATTGCACATTTGATTAGAGTAAAAGAGAGGGAGGAGATGAAGTAGAAAAGAAAGGAAAAGATGGACTTTCACCTACAATTTGAAGAACTTCAAATATTGCTTGATGAGATCCTTGGAGAACCTTTAAAAAGTGATTTTGGTATAGTTTTTGTAAGTTCAATCTTCGGTCTAAGTTTTCGATCCCTGAAAATGGAGGTAAAGAGAGGTTTTTATAGGTGAAAGAGGGGTGTTTTTGGTGCCAAAACTCAGTCACCAAGAAATCCTTCCTGGGCAAAATCCTGTAAATTGAGCAAGGGAGGGAATCCTGGCCAGAAACTAACGAGAAACACTTAAAATAGGGAGGAACACAAGATCAAATGTGCAATCGGGGTGAGCGGACCAAGGCGGGGTGTCTACAGAGCCCCTCGGCGACGTGGATTGCAAAGCAAAACGCGTCGACAAAAGTTAAAAACACCCGCCGAGGACATCACCAAGAAAAAGCAAAGACTCGATGAAAGCAGGAATTTGAAATTGCGAGAGATAGTGGTGCGCTCCCTGTGTGAGCGGCTTTTGTTGATAGAGGGGGTGGCATGATCCGTTAGGTGAACCTGCCGGCTGAATGTTTTGAATGAGGCCGTTAGTGAACCGGTTTGATGAATCCATTAGTGAATCCCTTGAATGAGTCCGTTGGTGAACCCTTGTTGACGAATCCGTTAGTGAATCCGTTTGATGAATCCGTTAGAGAATCCCTTGGATGAGTCCGTTGCTGAACCCTTATTGACGAATCCGTTAGTGAATCCGTTTGATGAATCCGTTAGTGAATCCCTTGGATGAGTCCGTTGGTGAACCCTTGTTGACTAATCCGTTAGTGAATCCGTTTGATGAATCCGTTAGTGAATCCCTTGGATGAGTCCGTTGGTGAACCCTTGTTGACGAATCCGTTAGTGAATCCGTTTGATGAATCCGTTAGTGAATCCCTTGGATGAGTCCGTTGGTGAACCCTTGTTGATGAATCCGTTAGTGAATCCGTTTGATGAATCCGTTAGTGAATCCCTTGGATGAGTCCGTTGGTGAACCCTTGTTGACGAATCCGTTAGTGAATCCATTTGATGAATCCGTTAGTGAATCCCTTGGATGAGTCCGTTGGTGAACCCTTGTTGACGAATCCGTTAGTGAATCCGTTTGATGAATCCATTAGTGAATCCCTTGGATGAGTCCGTTGGTGAACCCTTGTTGACGAATCCGTTTGATGAATCCGTTAGTGAATCCCTTGGATGAGTCCGTTGGTGAACCCTTGTTGACGAATCCGTTAGTGAATCCGTTTGATGAATCCGTTAGTGAATCCCTTGGATGTGTCCGTTGGTGAACCCTTGTTGACGAATCCGTTAGTGAATCCGTTTGATGAATCCGTTAGTGAATCCCTTGGATGAGTCCGTTGGTGAACCCTTGTTGACGAATCCGTTAGTGAATCAGTTTGGTGAATCCCTTGGATGAGTCCGTTGGTGAACCCTTGTTGACGAATCCGTTAGTGAATCCGTTTGATGAATCCGTTAGTGAATCCCTTGGATGAGTCCGTTGGTGAACCTTTGAGGATGAATCCTTTAGTGAAATTCGTTGATGAAATATTGCTTTGAAGTCTCGTGCCACTTGGAGTCACACTTGACTTTTTGAATTGTGGGGTGCGGGCACAGTTGACCGCGACCAGAAAAATGTTCCTGCTGGGGATGAAATGTTGAGATTGACTCTTGAGGGGGGTGTGGCACCCGTGACAGAACTTAGGGAGTTCGGAATCCGTGGGAGGACGGCCTACTTTTGAGTGGGAGTTTTTATCCTACTTTCAATTTTTTGACATGCCTTAAGGGCGGACCAGAAGAATGTGTGCCCAACTGGGTGTCCGAGGACAGGGGCTGTGCCTTGATTTAAGCTGGAGATCTCTGACAAGGCCTTTTCTTGAAGCGATTTAGACTTGGGAGGCGCGCGCTTTCCTATGTAGGCTTGGGACGCGTGCGCATTTCAGACTGCTGGCGGGTGGCGCGCGCATCTGGGAGGCGGAATTCCGGGCTTGACATTTGCTGACCAAAAGAGCCCCCAACAGCTATAATATCATCTTCTGTTCGACCACTTGATTCTCACAGCTCCTATCTGCTATTCTTGAACATCATATTATTGCTTAACTTTTCTTGTGATCGATATTTTCCATGGCTTCCAATTCTTTTGCCCTTGATGCCAAGGTTGTTAGTGAGTATGAAAAGGACTTGGGCACTTTTGTGTATTCTTTCAAGACCCATCCCAAGAAGGCCTTCATTAAAGACTTCGGGTTCCGAATTCTTTTCACCTTGCGGACGTTGAAGCCGGATTGGGATTTGTTTAGAGCTGCCGCGACTTTCTGGGATTGCGACAGCCATACCTTCAACCTTTCAGCTAATGAAATAGTGCCGACTGTTGATGATTTCGAGGCCATCCTTGGCATGCCTTTGGCCGGTCGGATTGCCGTCCCTAAATATCACCGTGGTGCCATCGACTCTTGGGTTGAGTTACTGAATCTCCCTGTTGAGGATGTGAGGAAGATGTTGCACGGTACCATGATTGACATAACTGAGTTGCCGATGTTCTTCAGTTTACACTCGGAGGACCCGGTGGTTCAATCTTTCAAAAGAAATGCCATGGCCGTTTGTCTCTTCAGCGAAGTACTGTTTGTTACACCCTTCGGGACTGCGGACGTGCAGTTGGCTGAGATTATTTTGCAAGCTAAGGAGCAGCAATTTAGTGTAATCCCTCTTATTGTAGGGGAGACGTTGCACGGCCTTGATGAGTTACATAGGACGGGCAAGATGTGTCGGGGAAGCCCTTTGCTCTTGACCATATGGCTCCGAGAACACTTCAAGATTTATTCTCCGGATGGTGATTTGTCTCCTTTTGCTGTTCATAGGAGGAAGTTGTTGATCCGGGATTTATCTGAAGATGGTTGGAAGAAATTCTTTGCCTCTCGGGTGACCGTTGATATTGAGTGGTGTCCTTCTTCTTGGAGTCTTCGTCCTTTTGTGGAGTGGACTCTTGGTTTTCAGCACGTGGTTGTACCCGGTTTAAGAGATCCTTCATTTTACCAACCAGAGCGGGTTCTGCGGCAGTTCGGTCGCCAACAGACAATTCCTTTTCCGAGGGACGGAATGCTTCGTCTAGTTGCTTATATGGGTCCTGACTTCTCGAGTGAGCTTCAGTTGGCTTGGGGAGATGACCGCAACCGTTGGGCTTTTGCTCCTCTGCATTGGGGGAGTGTCTTCCTTCCCGAGAGCTACTTGGATTATTTATTTGGCACCCTTTACCGTGGCATCACTTGGGTTGATGTGCTTCGTGCCGAGTTGTTGGGAAAGGGTTTTGAGCCTAGCAGCACTTTGAGATATAGGGAGGCTGCTGCTGATTCGAGTAAAATTCTCGCTGACCCTTTCGGTACTCCTTTGGATGACTTTTATGCTAGGAGACGTGCTGCAACACAGAAGGTTTCGGTGCGTATTAGTGCTCCTTCGTTACCCAAGAAGAAAAGGATTGAGAGACGATCGGGTGGTCCTTTGAAAGCTAAGAGAAAATTGGATTTTTCTTAGTACCCTAAGAGATTGCAATTAGACCACTTTGTTTTAGGATTTAATATTTTGATGTATTTTGTTGCTCAATAAATCCGTTGTAATGGTTTCAATAGTTCATTGAATGAATAAGAATTGCATTTTGTTATTTGAAGTGAATTGGGTATTTTTGATATGTTTTAGACCGCACCCGAAAGTTGCCTACGTTCCTCCAGTTGGGAGGCTCAGGTCTTCGTAGTTTAAACAAACAAAGACCATTTTTTTTTTTTTTTTTTTGTGCACCCTGTTTTTTGCCTAGACCGCCCTTTCGGGTTTTCAATCTAGCGGGCTTCTTTTTTTTTGCACGTGCTCTAATTTTTTCCTAGGCCGCCCTTGCGGGTTTTCAACCTAGCGAGCGATTTTTTTTTTTTTTTTTTTTTTTATGGTCTTTGTTTGTTAAGCGTAGAACCTCTTGAGCTTGTCGAGGTTGACCTCCTATGGCAGCTGGTCACCATCTAAATCCACGAGCCGAACGGCACCACCGCTTAGTATCTTTTTGACCACGTACGGACCGATCCATTGGGGTCCCCATTTCCCCAGGGGATTCATGGCATTAGGAGGATGTTGTCTTAAGACCAAATCTCCCACATTGATGTTCCGAGGCTTCACTTTTTTGTTGAAAGCTCTTGCCATCCTTTGCTGATATGCCCTCGTGCGTTCGAGTGTTCTTAACATTTTCTCGTCGAGCAAGGCTAGCTGTTCGTATCGACTTTGCATCCAGTTGACCTCGTTGACTTGATTCTCGAGGAGGACCCGTAGAGATGGGACTTCAAGTTCGATAGGGAGTACGGCTTCAGAACCATAGACTAATGCATAAGGAGTTTCTCCTGTCGCGGACCGTATTGATGTGCGGTAGCCCCACAATGCTAATGGTAGCTTCTCGGGCCAATCCCTTCCTGTTGAGGCCATTTTCTTGACGATGGTATCGATGGTTTTATTTGCTGCTTCGACTGCGCCATTTGCTTGGGGACGGTAAGGAGATGACTTGTGCTTGGTGATCTTGTATTCTACCAAAAGTGCATCCATTTCCTTCTCAAAGTGAGAGCCGTTGTCGGAAATGATTTCATGAGGCACGCCGTATCGGCACATGATATTAATCTTTACAAATTCGGCCACTTTCTTGGCGTTGAGGGTCCGATAGGCTTGTGCTTCGACCCACTTTGTGAAGTAGTCGACTGCCACTAGGACGAATGACTGCCCATTGCTCCCGGCAGGATGAACTTTACCGATGATGTCTATCCCCCAACAAGAGAAGGGCCAAGGTGTGACCATGTTGTAAAGTTGTGAGGGTGGAGCATGTTGCAGATTAGCGTGGAATTAGCACTTGGCACACCTTTTGACTTTCTCGATACAGTCTCGTTCCATAGTGCCCCAATAGTAACCAATGCGAAGTATCTTCTTGACTAGCATAAACCCATTCATGTGGGGTCCACATTCTCATTCGTGCACTTCACACATTATCTCTTGAGCTTCGGCCTCATTGGCGCATAAGAGATTGATTCCGTCGTGGTGCCTTTTATAGACTCGGTCCCCAATCAGTACGTACCGGGAGGCTAACCTTTGCAGAGCTGCTTGAGACTTCTTATTGATATTCTCGGGATAAGTGCCATCTTTGAGGAAATTCATGATATCCGAATACCACGAAGAGTTTGTTTGAACCTCGTTGATCTCGATACTCATGCAATATGCCGGACTGTTCCTTTGAGCAATTTTGAAGGGTTTCACCATTTTCCCTTTGGGCATTTCGACTAATGAAGCTATAGTGGCCAGTGCATCGGCGAAGCGATTCTTATCCCTTGGCAGGTAGTTGAAAGTGATCTCTTGGAATTGTTCAACCAGTTCTTCAAGGTGCTGGCCATACTGTTGGAGAGTCGGGTCTTGGGTTCGCCATTTACCCGATTGCTGATTGATAAGGAGCAAAGAGTCGCCGAACACTCCTAGTTCCGTGACGTTTCTTTCGAGAGCTGCTTCGAGCCCTGCTATGCATGCTTCGTACTCGGCAATGTTGTTGGTAGCTTCGAATTCCAGGCGGATGGCAATGGGAGTGTAGATGTCTTTTGGATCGACAAGCAATATTCCTATACCAAAACCGTGTTTATTGGCGGCGCCATCGAAAAAAAGTTGCCACTTATTTTCCTCGGTTGCAGTACAAATTAAATGCTCGTCGGGGAACTGTACGTCTTCCCCCTTTACTTCGTCACACGGGAATTCGGCAAGCTGGTCACTGAACACTTTCCCCCTGACGGATTTTAGTGTGACGTAAGTGATATCATAGCCGGCGAGCATGAAGTACCATTTGGCTATTCTTGTTGACATGAAAGGCTTCTCGAAGATGTAGCGGAGTGGGTCCACCTTTGCTACTAGCTTGATCGGAAAAGCTTCCATATAGTGTTTGAGATTTTGAGTGACCCAAACCAATGCTGCACATGACTTCTCTAAGACAGAGTAGTTATTTTCGCCTCCTTGGAATCGGCGACTGACAAAATAAATGGCATTCTCCTTTGTGGACTCTCGTTGCTCTTGTGCTAACATAGCCCCTAGGGCTTCATCATTGACAGTGAGATAGAGCAACAGAGGTTTCTCCTTGTGCGGCGGAACTAGAACAGGAGGGCACGTCAAGTAATGCTTCACTTGGTCGAAGGCTTCTTGGCACGCATCGGTCCATTCTAGAGCCACATTCTTCTTGAGTAGCTTGAAGATTGGCTCGCACATGGAAGTGAGTTGGTGCACAAACCGACTGATGTACTGTAGTCTGCCCATGAAACCTTTGATCTCTTTCTGTGTCCTTGGAGGAGGCATGTCAATGATTGCCTTGATTTTGGAGGGGTCTACTTCAATTCCCCTTTCAGTGACCATATAACCCAGAACTTTGCCTCGGATAACCCCGAACGTGCACTTTACAGGGTTGAGCCTCATCTTGTGTTGACAAAGCCTTTCGAAGAACTTGCGGAGATCGATTAAATGTTGACCATCGGTCCCTTTGGAGTGAATAATCATGTCATCCACATAGACCTCGATTTCTTTGTGAATCATATCGTGGAACAAGTCTGTCACGGCTCTTTGGTAGGAAGCCCCAGCATTTCTTAACCCAAATGGCATGACTGTGTAGCAAAAGGTACCCCACGGTGTTGTGAAGGCTGTCTTATGTTGATCTTCCTCGGCCATGAGAATCTGATTGTACCCAGCAAACCCATCCACGAATGAGCGAACCTCGTAGGCAGCAGTGGAGTCGACCAGCATGTCGATATTAGGGAGTGGAAAATCATCCTTTGGGGAAGCTTTGTTTAAATCCCGGAAGTCTACACAAACTTGAACCTTGCCATTTGCCTTCCTGACTGTCACAATGTTGGCTAACCATGTCGGATACTCGATAACCTTGATGAAACCCACACTGAGGAGCTTCTCAATCTCTTCTTTGACCTGCAGAGACCATTCTGGCTTGATCTTTCTGAGCTTCTGCTTTACTGGCTTGGTATCTTCTCTGATCGGAATCTTGTGCTCTGCTACCTTTCTGTCCAAACCCGGCATGTCTTTGTATGACCATGCGAACACATCCACGAACTCCCGTAGTAGTGCAGTCAATCTGTCTCTGTCGTCCCCCTTGAAGAAGCTTCCAATCTTAGTTTTTTTTTGCTCTTCTTTGGTACCCAGATTAACAACATGCAATTCTTCGTCAGCCTTTGGACCATTCTCACCACGACTACGGACTTGTTGAGCAAGTTCATTTAAGTATGTTGTGTTTTCGTGGTCTATTTCATCATAATTGAATCGTTATTAACTTGTTCGTTAAGTTCATTATTAGTTAATTCATCATTTATGATGTTTGCAATCTCAGGGTACTCAGAAATATCAAATTTTTCATTAGCAAGAAAGGAAACACACGCTCAGCTATGGCCTCCAAATCCTCTTGGGTGAGGGTATTAGAGACACTCTCGGACTCGAAAGTAAGTGTGAGCTGCTCTTCCTTTGTTGCTGTGCGGGGTATGCAACCCATTTCTCGGACTAAGAATTCTTCGGATACCACGGGCCCTTTCGTTGAATACCAATTGTTGATCGGATCGGAACTTGGCGGGATCTCATTAATGATGACGGTGTCATGGATGGCGTTGACTTGTCATTCATTCATCGTGGCAAGTTCTTCGAACATGGAGGCTAAATCTGTCAGTTCTTCCCTACGGTAATTTCTGTCTCGGATTCTATAGTCATCTTCCTTCCCCACCATTCACGGGGCGACATGGGAGTTGGTTCCCTTTCGGATTTCTGGATCTCACAATCGGAGAAGATTTCGAGGCCGGGCTTTTGACACCCTTATTGTTAACCCATAGCTCGGGAAAGATCATGTATGGAACGTCTTCCCCTTGGCGGACAAAATAACCATTCAACGTCTTGCGGTAAGGCCTTAGATTAGGGACTTCATAACGACGGCCTTCTTTACGAGTTGTTTCAAGTCTTCTTTGGAAGGCTCATACCCCAAACCGAATGTGTTTTTGACAAATGGGACTTGCACGGGATGTAGGATTCCTTGTTGATATCTCCCTAAGCCTAAACCAGGGAAGTAGTCCATATTCCTCATCATGCGGAGGACTTTGTGATTGCTGGGGGTCCATGATCCGTTTCCCCCTTCTTTGTTAATGGCGTTGATCGAGACGCCGGAGAGAGTGGAGTCTGGTAAACCATGCTGAACTTGGTGGATGGGCTCACCTTTTCTGTGGATAGTGACGTTTTCAGCCATGACGGTCACTATTTCATCACCATTTCGGATCTTGACACATTGGTGGAGAGTTGACGGTACGGCATTAGCACTGTGAATCCATGGTCGACCCAAAAGCAAGTTGAACGAGGCCGGGATATCAAGCACTTGGAATGGAAACGAACATGACCATGCGCTTCCAACTCGATGTCTATTTCGATCATGCCCATGACTGTACGGGGCGGTGCTGTCATAACTCGGATTACTTGAGTAGAAGGCTTCAAATCGGAATCCTTAAGCCCCAGTATGCCCATGATTCTGCCAGGCATGAGATTGAGTGCGGAACCACCGTCCACTAAGACTCTTGAGATGGGCCTCCCCTTGCTCGTACTTTGAGGTAAATAGCCTCGTTGTGATCGGACCAAATGGTGGAAGGTCCCATATCGGCAAAGGTGATGATGTTGCCAAAATGAATGTGACCAATCATTGCTGTGAGGTCCTCGGGGGTAGTATCGGGAGAAACTGATGTATCATCGAGATTGCGGATGACAAGATCTCGGTGTTTCTTTGAGGATGCAATGAGGTCCCAAATAGAGATGTTGGCTTGATTTTCTTGAGTTGGACAAGTAGAGGTCTTCGGAGTGTCGCAAGCTTGCGGTCTGTGAAGAGGAGCTTGGTGCGGAAGTGGAAGGGTTTTCTTGCTATGACTCGACCGGATCGAGTTAGCATGTTGACGTTCCCATCTTGCTTCTTTTTCCTATTCTCTAGTACTTCCCTCTTACCTCATCGTAAGTCACTACATAACAAGAATTGTCAAGTTTATTCATAACATGGGGCCCCATTCACAATTGGGATTGAATGGGTGGTCCCCTCGAGTTCTCCTATCTCTATTACATTGACATGTTCGTCATTAGTCACTACAAATTCTTTCTTATCTATGAGATCTGAATGACATTGCGGAGAACGAAGCAATCCCTCGGTGGTGTGGCCACTATATTGGGTGGTAAGCCAGCAATATTTGTGGTGAGCATGATTGGGGTGGATCGTCTTGGGTTGGTACCCTTGCACGGTGTGACTTGAACCCTTTGCCTTGAGGACCTCAAACACTTCGGTTTGAGTCATGCCTTGGAGAGGCGTGTAGACACGGTCACTTCGGGACTTCTTCCGCTTGAGGTGGAGGAACCTTTTTGTAATTCCCCTTGTCAATAGTGACGGCGTTGACCGAGGCCTCTTTTGTGGAGTTGGAAGCGGCCTTGGTAGCGGTAAGTAGGGTGGCCTTCTTAATCTCCTTGAGCAAGTCATCCATGCGTACCCCCCTCATACATTTGGGAGAAGTCGGAGTAGCAAGCCCCAATTAGGTGGGTGCGGTAGATCAATCTTGAGACACTTGAGAAAGAGATGTCCATTTGTGCTCTTTTGTGTTTGGCCTCTTAACAATTTCAGAGAGTTTATCATTCCATCTCCTTGTGAATCGATGAAGGGACTCATTGTCTCGTTGAGTAGTGTTCTCTAGCTCTTTCCTTGTGGGCCGGTGAGTGGTGTTGCCTTGTATTGGTTCTTGAAGGCAAGCATGGCGGAGTCCCATCAAGACGGACAGTGAGGCGGGAGACTAGCATACCAATCTTTTGCCGCCCCCTCGAGAGTGAGAGGAAAGCATTGAGCCATCACCTTGGGGGAGACCTTCTTCGAACCATTGCCCAAATAAAGTCTCAATGTGAGCCATGGGACAAGATTGGCCCTTGAATTTGCTTATGTCGGGCATCTTGAACTTATCGGGAAGAGCGGCCATAGTACTTATGAGGATGGATGATTGATAAAGGCTTGTGTCGGAGCCTTTCCCCATATTGAGCCCATTGAATTTTTGGTCGATGTAGGCCGATAGAATCCACCATTTTGGGCTCATTGTTCTCGGAACTTGGTTCCCCATTTTCTTGGTGCGGGTGTTGACGTAAGGACTTTTGAACAAACCCTCGGTCCACTCGGATTCATCGTCATTGTTCTTGTTCTTCCCCTTGGCAAGGTTAGTGAGCTTTTCTTTCATTAGCTCCATTCGGCCTCGTGGGCCTCCCTTTGGCTGTCGAGGTGGGATTGCCAAAATGTCGTCTTTGCTTTGTGCCTTCTTATTAAGGGTGGAGACTTGCTCTTGGAGGAGTTGGACCATAGTTGAGAGCTGTTCGAGAGAAATGGTGTTGCTGCTGCCGGTCATGGTTGATGTTGAGCTGTTGGAGTGATCTCTTCACGGACTAACCGATTTGCTGAATCCCGGTAGACTCTGTAAGTACCAATTGAACCTATATTGCAGAAGAGGCCCTTGTCAGTCTTGAGTAACACTTGCGGTCCATGAAGAGGCTTAGAACACACAGTTGGGCACACGATTCGAACCACATAAGAAAAGACTCCCTTTTTTTTTTTTTTTTTTTTATAAGTCGGAGATGAATCCCTTTTGGGGTTTCTAAGAAAATAATGGAATCGTCACACTAGTATATAGACCATCTCGCGTCCCATATACTCATCGGATTCCATCGCGCTTGTGAATCCTACATGTATCAGGATTAAACTAAATTATGTAGTAAAGCATACATGCGGGGACGGATTTTTATTTTCGTCCAAAATAACCACTTTTGGGGACGGATTTTTATTGCGTCCATTTCAACAAGTTGGCATGTATGATTTGAAGACATTAGTTTAGGGAAATCTCAGTACATGGAAACCGACTTGAGTCACGGAGTGTTAGACCCTAACTAGAATTGTGTGGTTTGTGCTCGCTTGAATATGAGGCTCAAAGTCACCCCCGGCATGTAGTCTTGAACTACGCCACGGGCTGAGGTTTACCGCTTCGAAAGAGCCAAGGTCTGGTGGAGCTTGAAACTTCTAGGACGGGCCTCGACGGGTTTGGGTTGGACTTGTGCGACTTGATAGTGAGCAGTTCATAGAATATGTGCATGTAGTGTGAGGTCTAACAAGTGACAAAAAAAAATTTTTTTTTTTTTTGAAAAAAAAAGAAAAACAAACACATAAGCACATAAATTACAACTCCCGAATCACCCGTGTGACCGGTAAATAAAACACAAAATTAAAACAGTCCGAGGGTTCAATTCTGTTCTGATGCAGGCAACGTGCCCACACCCCCTGTTCTGCTCAGTCACTGAAACATGTTTCTGTTCTGGGAATCAACCCAGAAGCGTGCGCCTCTGAGTGTTGATGTCGGACGCGCGCGCATGGCGCAATGCTTATGGGAGGCGCGCGCTTCTGGGCACACCTGTCAGAATGTCAGACTTTGGACTCAGGGGATTGCCCTGGTCCTATGTTCATATTGTAACCCCTGCAGAAGTGATAGTGCAGAATAACAGAAGAAGAAGATGAAGATATGAAGAAGTGGGCGATTTGGTTCTTGATGCGGGATGCGCGCGCCTTAGGCTTGAGAGGCCAGACGCGCGTTCCTCCCCCATCAGGAATCAGAATGCCCAGAAAAGATGTAGATTTCGATCAGAATGCAAGTTTAACCCTAAAATCTCCCCAGCGGAGTCGCCACTGTAGATACCCCGGGGGAACCACGGCTTAGGCTCGAGCGCTGGTTATCCTAGGATGTCTAACTTTTTTTAGAGTCGCCACTAGGAACATAAGAAAAACCTATTGATTGTAGCCTAAGTTTGATTACGAAAACAGAGATTCTTTGTTTTGAGGTTCGGGGGTTATATTACGAGATGGGAAGTACTGAAACACCCATCTCGCCCAACTTAAGTTGGTCTGCTTGATCAAAATCTACATGAATGAAATATTCTTCTTCTTCTTCTTTAAGTCATAAAAAGGGGGGGTTAAAGTAGGATTTTGAATGTAGAATAAACTCCTTAACAACCTCAATGAGATGAGGTGATCATTAGAGTCATGTCCCAAAATGATTTGGGTGATTGCACATTTGATTAAAGTAAAAGAGAGAGAGGAGATGAGTTAGAAAGAAAGGAAAAGATGGACTTTTACACTACAATTTGAAGACCTTCAAATATTGCTTGATGAATCCTTAGAGAACCTTAGAAAGTGATTTTGGTATAGTTTTTGTAAGTTCAATCTTCGGTCTAATTTTTCGATCCCTGAAAATGGAGGTAAGAGAGGTTTTTATATGTGAAAGAGGGGTGTTTTTGGTGCCAAACTCAGTCACCAAGAAATCCTTCCTGGGCAAAATCCTGTAAATTGAGCAAGGGAGGGATCCTGGCCAGAAATCTGTAACTGACGCCCAGAGGC